>CM064326.1:333584909-334332409 GCA_032595735.1 Pelochelys cantorii | reverse complement strand
ATGACTGGGGCAGGGGTTTGGGATGCTGGCTCCATCTGGACATTGCTTACCTCAGGTGGCTCCTGGGTGGTGGTGCAGTGGGGCCAAGGCAGGCTCACCCCTACCGTGGCCCTGCACCACTCTCAAAAGCAACCAGCAAACTCCCTCCAAGTTCTTTTGTGCCCCTCCCCCCCCCATTCTGTGGATATTCCCAGCATGGGAACATCTTACAGTCAGAAATGTTATCTTTTGCATCAGACATAAGCTTTTGATCACTGCCTATCTAAAACTATGTTTCTTAGACTGCAAGCTGTGTGAGGCAAAGTCTTGGGGGGGGGGGGGGGCTTCATGTATGTTTGTACAGCACTTTGCACCACTGGGCACTGATCTTAATTTATGTCTATGGGCACTACTGTAATAAGCTCCTGGGGGGAGGGGTAGCTCCAAGGCAAAGGGCAGGAGATGCACAGCAGTGGGGGGTGGGGTAGCTGAAGTGCTGCGCTTGATAGCTGCTTGGCCAAACCAGTCAGGATCACCTGTCAGAGGCTCCCAGATCTACCGGTAGATCCTGATCTACTGGTTGGTGACCACTGAGTTAGCATATCAAAAAAGTGTATGTTCAGAGGCCAAAACAAAAGTTTGAGTTAAACAGTAGTTATTTTTCTGATCTCACATGAGTAGAAAAAAATATATATGGAATCAACGGAGCTGTTGGCTGAGGATCTTGACCTGTCCACACTGCCGAAGAACCCAGCAACATAGCTCCTTTCCCTGCTGTAGTGGCATTGCCCCTGCGGCACAAGTACCCTCTCTGGAGGGTTTCCTCACCACATTGACAGAGTGCTACTCTTCAGAAAATTATCAGGCAAATTGCAGCCTACTTTATGCTGCCCCGAGAGAGGAGCATACTACAATGATATGTCATCTGTTCTGCTCCAGGTCACATGAAACTCAGCTTGCATTCTGTAGCTCCATCGATGTCCACAGGCAGATCAGCAGACAAGGAGGGTCACAGCCTGTAGTGGCCTTTCCCTTTTGCTGGGCACCCTGTGACATATTTTTCATGGATTTTCAGCTGTTTTGGTCCCCAGGTGTGCCAATGGAAGTGACACTATGTACAGGTTGAACCTCCAAAATCCGGGATTCTCTAGTCCAGCAATATTGCTGGACCACGGATGTTGCTGGTTCAGATTGCTCCGGTACCTAGGAGTGCAAACCCCATCGCTGGGGAACCCCAGGCGGGCAGGGGGAAAATGGGGCCACGTGGCTGTGGAGCTCCGCCCCGAGGAGTCCTGGCTGGGCAGAGCAGCAGCAGGACTGGTGAGCAGCAAAAGTGGGGCAGCTGGCAAGCTCTGGCCCCAGGGAACCCTGTGCAGTGGGGCAGCAGCTGCGGAGCTCCAATCCAACCCCTGCATGCTGGAGCCCAGTGGCATTGTGGTCAGAGGGGAGCCAACTGCAGGGAGGGAGAGCATCCTGGGAGGCCAGTGGCAGGGGACCTCCCCATATCCAGAAGATTCCATCATTTGGGATGGGTGAGGTCCAACCTGTACCATGTTTATAGCTTCATCAAAGACCAGTCCAAATGCCCTTTCATCATAATCTCATGAAAAGTGACACACTGCTTTTCTCTGAATTTGATTACACAACACTGGGTTGTTTCCCTTCAGTCTCCCTCCCTTAATGCTCAGTAAAATAGAGCACTACAGCTGCTTCTATGTGAGTGACAGAGGGAGCGAATAGCTTGTTGGAGATTAGGCAGAAGTCAAAACAGATGGTGCAAAAAGTGAAAGTGGATGCATGCGAGACGCAACATTTCTCAGTGGTAGGTGCCTGTGAGACTGTGATGCATTTATGAAGTCTGATAATAATGTACCACAGGAATTACAACTTCTCCTTCGAGCGGTGTCCCTGTGGGTGCTCCACTCAGGTCACAATGTGTCCTCGTGTTGGCAACTGGAGATTTTTGCCTACCAGTGCCTTCCTGCATCGCGCATGTGCAGTTGCCATCTTGAGATGTTTTTATACGATGGAGTGTCTTAGCAGTGCTTTTTCTGACTGAAAATAAAAAGATAGAGTAGTTAATTTATAGTACCATCAGTAGTTTAGTAAGTTTATAGTTAGCATTAACAATTCTGGCTCGTTTCCCCCCAAAAAAACCCCAAAATGTCCCTGTCCTGTCTTGTCTTGTCTTGTCAACCAAGTTCTGGACCCCACAGTTTTTTCTTCTAATTATGCTGGGCTCTCCTGGTTTCAAGAAGTGTGATTCTTGCAGAGATTCAGTGCCCATATCTGACGGGCATACCTCCTGCATAAAATGTATCAGTGAGGGCCATGTGGTGCAGAAATGCCCACACGGCCAGAACATGACTGCCAGAGCCAGGAAATGAGGCTCAAAAATCTCCTGTTGGAGAAATCCCTTCAACTGCTGGAGTCTAAGTCCACTGAACTCTCTAAACTACCAACCTTGTGCAAGAGGGCCAATTCATCACCCACAAGGGACTCCCGTAGGTTCTGGGCCTCTCTGGCAGTGTTTTTGCCTTCTGTGCCCCGCATTCACCAGTGCGCTGCACCTCCAGCACCACAGAGAAATGGAGAACAGCACCTGTAAAAAGAGCAGAATTGGAGCCAAAGAGGAAGTCCAGCTCTTCCTCACTCACCAGCACCGCTCCTTGATCGGCACTGACAAAAGACTACATGCCACCATCTCCGATGCTGGTAGATACCACAGCGCTGACTCAACATTCCGGTTCCAGTCATCAGCTGGAACTCAAACACACTTCGGCACTGGAGTCCAAGAAGGCTCCCCAGAAGACAACTGACATGCGGCACCGAACGCTGCAACCACTGGCACCATTACCTTCGGTGCCGAGCATGCCTTCACCTCCACATTCTCCAATAACTCTACAGTCCAGCCTGTGCCGACGCACTTCAGAAAATATTTCCTTTTCACCTTCTCTGTCATTTCTGGGCACCAGGCATGGTACTGGTCAGGGGAGCAGATTCTCCTCCCAGCATTCCTCACTAAAGGGTTCAGTAGCATCATGGCATTCCACTAGGCACCGGCCACCGTACCTGAAGGTTAACCACCCTTGGCCACATTCACCACAGCAGTTCCAATCCCAGTGGCCTCCTTGGGAGCCCTGGAACCAATGTTGCTCCCACTCCCACTCCTTGCACCGTCACCATTCTCATGAGTCAGCACTGGTGACCCCAGCACGTACAGTAACAAGATCTTCTGCTGCCACCACACAGTCTTCCCCATCCCACCCTCCATGCTCACCCCTCTGCGATCACCCAAGCAGAGCTGGTGGATGACTATGACAACCTGCCTCATTTGGACTTGGACAGTCATTCTCCGGTTCCCCAGTCTTTTTCATCGCCAGATGAGGCTGTCTTCCCCTCTTTATCCTCTCCTCCTGCAGATGACCTGAAGCAATTTCAGGACCTCCTCAAACAGGTTGCTTAGTCTCAGGATATTGCACTGCAGGAGGTACAAGAGAAGCAGCACAAATTATTGAAAATCCTCCAACCAGCCAATCTTCTAAAAAAGCTCTTCCAATTGATGAGGCTATTATGGACCCACCAGAGGCAATATGGCAAATGCCAGCCTCCATTCCTCCCACCAACTGTAAAGCAGACAGGAAATATTTTGTCCTGGCCAAGGGATGGATTTTCTTTTTTCTCATCCCTAGCCCATTTCATTGGTTGTGGACTTGGTCCATCACAGATCAAGACAGCCACAATATAAATCCATGCCTCAGGATAAGTAGCAAAAGTGGTTGAACATTTTTGGCAGAAAAGTCTATTCCTCTGCTACTCTACAATTCTGCATATCGAATTACATGGCTCTCCTTCCAAACTATGATCACACGAACTACACTAGACTGCAAGAACTTCTAAATGATCTTACAGAGCAAAAGATGCCCCAGCTACAATCTATAATGAACCAATCAATAGCACAGACAGCGCTTCAGGTGTCCATGGATGTAGCGGACATGGCGGCCACGGCACGGCTATGGCGACAGCAATAGTCATGAGCCGTGCATCATGGCTACAATCATCTGGTGTCCTGCGGGAGCTACAGGTGAAGGTGGAAGACCTCCCATTTGATAGGAACCAACTTTTCACCGCTAAAATTCCATTCAATGAAGGAGTCCTATATGATGCTCCTCATCTTAGGCGTATATACTCCGCCTAACTAGAGATGCAGGTACACCCCCTATCAGTGACTGAGGGATACCTCTTACTAGAGACAGCAGCAGAGACCATACAACCACAGACCTAAACAATGGTCGAACAGAAGAACAGAAGAAAGGTGCAACACAACCAGTCATCTACCGATCAAACAACCACCGCTAAACAGCAAATTTGAAAGTGTGATCAAGGGTCTGAGTGACCACTGGATCCAGTGCATACTACGCATGTTTTCCACCACTGCCTGAAGCCCTTTTACCACCAGTGGGACCTCATCACTGTGGACCAATGGGTCCTCAAGATCATCAACACAGGCTACACAGTCCCCTTACTTCTATGCCCCCTTCCCAGCTCCCCTTTCCATCCCTCTTCAGGGACTCGTCTTACAAGACCCTTCTACAAGCAACAAGTTCAGAATGGTGAATGTAGGAACTATTATACCTGCACTGGACAAGGGGACTGGTTCTCAGCCCTTGACCTTCAAAATGCATATTTTCATATAACAATATATTCTGCATATGGGAGGTTTCTCAGGTTTATGGTAGGCAATAACCACTACCAGTATCGAGTCCTCCCCTTCAGACTTCCCACTGCACCACAGGTATTTTCCAAAACTCTTGCTGTAGTGACTGCATTCCTCAGGAAGCAGGACTGCATTCCATCATCAAATTCCCCTACCTCAATGATTGTTTAATCAAAGGCATTTCACGTCAACAAACGCAAATCATGACAAACATGTGACCAGAGATACTTTCTCTCATTTACGTCTACTCATAAACATTAAAAATCCACTCTAGAGCATACCCAGTAAATAGAGTTTATTGGGGCATCCCAGGTTGCCATGACAGCCAGAGCCTATCTTCCCATACATCATTTTCAAACAATACGTGACCTCATCAACGGAGTCCTCCACACTCCCTTTACAACTGCTCGCACATGCCTTCAGATCTTGGGTCTCATGACAGCTACCACCTTCGTGGTACCCCTTATGAGACTACACATGTGCTGCCTACAGACATGGCAGGCATCAGTTTATGTTCCCAATTGACAGAGTCTCGCCAAACTTCTCACACTTCCACTATAAGTTCTGCAGTCTCTGAAATGGTGGACCTCTCCACACAACCTCCTCACTGGCATACCTTTCCATTGCCCATACCCTTCAAGGGTAATGACAGGCTGAGACAAGCAATCAGAGGGAGATGCCTTCACCATACCCTGGACCTCTCCCCTCTTGTATGCTTTTCAGCTGGCTCACCTGCTCTCTAGGGTGATCAACAAGATTTACGCAGAACGAGCAACAGTAATCATGATAGCACCCTATTGGCCAAGGCAACCATGGCTTCCCTATCTTCACCATTTATCAATTGCTCAACCGATTCCCCTTCCCATCAACCCGCATTTGCTGACCCAACATTGAGGAAAAACTCATCACCTGGACCTGCAGGTTTTCAAGCTCACCGCATGCTTCTTCATGGTTCCAAAATGAAGAACTTACCTGTTCTGAGAGAGTGAAGCATATCCTCTAGAATAGCCGATACTCCGCCACGAGGTACACCTACAAAATAAATGGAGACATTTTCAGGAATGATGCGATGACCGCCAATTGCAATCAAATATTACCCTGATACATACCCATACCGTGCTTGAATACCTCATGAACTTCAGTGATGCAGGTCTCTCCATCAGCTGCATATGAATCCATCTCTCGTCAGTCACCCCTTTCCAAGAGCCAGTAGCTGTCTTATCGCTGTTTGCACATCCCATCACCAAGCGCTTCCTAGGGGGTTTGCGAAAGATGCGCCCAAACTTATGTCTTCCCATGCTACCTTGTGATTTAAACCTTGTGCTTGGCACATTGACAAGACCACGTTTTGAACCTCTAGCTACTGCTTCTCCCCAACATCTAGTTATGAAAGTGGCCTTTATAGTAGTGATAACCTCTGCCAGGAGGGTGGGTGATCGCAGACCCACCATACCCCGTTTTTACTAAGGACAAAATCATCCTCAGTCCTCATCCAAAATTCCTTCTGAAGGTCATATCCGATTTCCATGTCAATGCGCCCATTTATTTACCCACTAAACCTCACAGTTCCGCCAGGAAGGCAATGTTACACACTCTGGACGCTAGACGGGCCCTTGCATTCTACATTGATAGGACCAAGGAATTCAGAAAATCAAATAGAGTTTTCTTTATGTCCAGTCCCCACAAGGAAACATCCTTCTCCATGCAGTGCATATCCAAGTGGATTGCCAACTGCATATACACTTCCTACCATGTTCGGGGGAAGGACCCACATCAGAGGATCTCCATACATTCCACTCATGCAATGGCCACATCAACTTCTTTCCTGCATAATGTGCATGTCATTGACATCCATAGGGCAGCGACATGGTCTTCGCATCACACCTTGGCACAACACTATACTCTGCAGCAAGGACCCATACCAACCACCACCTTAGCTGATGTGGTCCTTGCCTCTTCTCAAAATTGACTCCAAAACTCACCACCGCAAGTGGCGGGTACTGTTTGTTAATTACCTGAGGGGAGCACCCATAGGGATACCACTCAAAGGAGAAGTTACCGTGTTCAGTGACAATGGTTCTTTGAGATGTTGTCCCTGGGGGTGCTCCACTGCCTTCCTTTCCTCCCTGCTACTTGGAGTTTATTATAGGATATCCAGTAGAAAAGGAATGTAGGGTGACTCGTACCGTGTGCACAGCCAACAGACAAAAAACAGCGCAAGACGGCAACGGCACATGCGCAATGCGGGAAGGCACTACTAAGCAAAAATCTCTGATCACCAGTGCAAGGACACAATGAGACCTGAGTGGCGCACCCACAGGGACACTCATCTCGAACAACCATTGTTACTGCACAGGGTGAGTAATTTCTTTATTCTACAGCAGCGTCACTGCAGAGTGAGGTAAAGGACACATTACTAGTTGGAAACAAACTATAGCCCTTTCCATTCTAACTGTAAAGAGAGCCAGAGGCTAGTAGCAGGAAAGTCTCCAAATCCTTTCAGGAAGGATGGATAAAGCATAAGTCCGTAAGTCATGAGACTTTAGTACTATTCCCACCTCTGCCACTGATTTCCAGTGTGACCTCAACTCACTTTCTGCTCTAATTTGCCTATCTGCAATGTGGGAATGGTGTAATACGTTCCTAATAGGAGTCAAGTTAGGATTAATTAGTTAGTTGTTGAAGTTAGTGGTCCTCATTCAATAAAGATATTAGGATCTGTTCCGTAGTTTTTGTGAAGTGCTTTCAGTTCCTCAGCTTGAAAGTGCTGTAGAAGTGCCAAGGATTATTCAGAGTATGTGCTGTTGGAGTGGTAGTTTTCACCACCATGAAAAACATTGCAAGCCACATAATATAGTAATGTTTTCTGCTCTCTTACCAAGTGCTCTACTAAGGCATCTGTTTAGTAACTTTATACAGCCATTTTTCATGGTTATTTCAAATAAGTTTAAATATCATGTTGCAACCTACTCAATAGATTGTATTCTGTATAAACTAAGGTAGCCAACAAGACCATGCCTATTGATTTGTCCTTATGAGATAAGTACATAGCTGTATTAAACAGTGAAGTAATATGACAGCCGGAATTATAATAGGTGAAATCATGGTCCACCTGAAGTCAATGGCAAAATTCCCATTGACTTCATTTGGGTTAGGATTTCACCCAATATGGAGAGTATAGAGATAGATCCAGTTAGAAGCATGACATGAACCACTGAAGGAAGCAATGGGGAATTAGTATGAGGGTGTTGTTGAGGACTGAATAGTTGAGTCCAGCCTGGCTCATGACTGAATGGCTATGTCCCGAATTTGAATACCTAGAATATGTTTCTCTGTATCTGTGATGCTTATTGAAAACAGCAGACCTTTCTCCAAGGGCATAGTCCTGCAGCCCGTATGAGTGCCTGAATCACTGGATTCTCTTTCTTCCCCTTCTTGCCCTCCTTAAAAAAGTTCAGTGCCAAACTCAAGGACTTTGTTGTGCCCAGGGCACAAGTAATAGGAAAGGCTCCATGTTACAGTTTTCTTACCTGATCTCTTACAAAGGGGCATGCACAGTCCGGCCCCAAATCTGCAAAATTTGTTACATATATTTCACCTAGATATGCTATACTATAATGGTGGGGGCTATAGATAAAGGAGTATCTGCGGCTCAATTGACAGAAAGACCCATGAAGAATGGTGGTATGGCAAGTGGAATGAAAGGCAAATTAGTTAAGTGGTTGGGCACTAGTCTAGGTCTTGTGAGACCAAGGCTCAGGGTATGTTTAGACTGCAGAATTTTTCTGGGATACCAGAGATCCCGGAAAAGCTCTGCCGTGTCCAAGGAACATGCCTGCTTTTCCGAAAAATATTTCAAAAAAGCAGATGCATTTTTTGGCATCCCTGCAACCTCGTTCTACAAGGGAGAAGGGATGTTCTGAAAAAAGCTTTTTTTCCCCAACATTTGGCCCAGTGTAGACAGGCCAAATGTTGGAAAAGCCTCTTTTGGAAGAAAAGCGGAAAAAGATATGCAAATTGCACTTCGCACTTTGCGTGTCTTTTTCCGACTTTTCTTTGTAGTCTAGACACAGCCTCAATTCACTGCTGTGTGTCAGATTTCCCGTGGGAGTGGGACCCTGTGTGAGTCACTTGGTCTTTCTGTGTCTCCGTTCCCTTCTGTACAATATGAGTAATAGCAGCCACTGACTTCACAAGGACGGTTGTGAATTGTTGTGATATTTGTTAGTTGAGGCATACAAATTGATTGAATAGAAAGAAAGGAATATAACACACACACACACAAGCATAATGATTGAGAATATGCATGTGGGCACAGTAATGTATCCTAATGACTCATTTAGTTTGATTTCAGTGTATTTCCTAAATAACTATTTTGCAGAAAGGAAAAAGATGTAGTTGTGCATGAAAATGTCAATTAAAAAAAACAACAACAATTGTTCAGTTTGTACTTGATTCCTAGTTTTTCATTATAAATGGCATATCAGTTCATTTGTTTGTGAGGAATCTGTACTACTTACAGATTTTCCTGTTGTCAAAATTACAGCTTCAAGAGCTTCACTATGACCTACTCTTTTCATTGTCTTCTTGCTCTGACACAATCCGTGCTTCAGGGCAGTAGATGTCCGGCCACCTGAGTCATTAGCAGTAATTTGCAAAAGATATACTGTTACCTATAATAATTCAGCCCATTTTACTTATCAACAACACCTTGCATGGTAATTGGTTCTCTACCAAATACAGTCCAGTGAGAGAGAAATGTAGAAGAGGGAACATATACTAATAGCATGGGGATTAAGTCTTCTCTTGCCATCCTGGCCACTGTGTAACACCATTGACTTCAGTTGAGTTACTACTGGAAAAATTGTTTCCTACCAAACTCTGTGCTATTATAATCAACTTAAAAAAAAAAAAAGAGTAGTCTGGTGGTACCTTAGGACTAACAAAAATATATGGATAGTATCATGAACTTTCATGGGCACAACCCACTTCTTCAGATGAGATGAGTTCACTCAAGATCATCTCATCTGAATACAATGCATATATTTTTGTTAGTCTCTAAGGTGCCACTGGACTACTCATTGTTTTTTTAAAAGTTGTTTTTAAAGTTACAGACTAACAGGGCTATTTCTGTGCTATTATATACAACTTGTTGGTAGTGAATTGTATCTATGGCCATGCAGTTTCAGTCATGCTGAATGGTCTTGAATGATGAGGCAAAACGCAATCCACATTGCGTTTATTCTATTCAAACTTTTATTGTACTACATTAAGCCAAATATGGGAGTATCCTTTGAGTGTGAATATCAGCACTGTTCTCAGATACCTTTAACTAGTTCTTCGCTATGTAACTCAGACCTCTTAACAGGATTAAATGAGTTACCTGTTTTGGAACAATTCTACTTTGCTCCAACTACGTAACATTCCAGTGTAATCATATCCTGTACTATCAATTTATAAAGAAAAAAATACTGATTTGCAGAATCCATTATACCTGGAATATTAAAAGAAGAAGGTGTTGGTCACAAGGCTGGCACTTCCAACAACGTACCAAGAAGTTTTCAGAAAATTCTACGGGAGCTTTCTGGTTAATGTGGATAAAAAAGCTTAAGTGGCATATAACCCAAAGAACCAGCCACTGCCAAGTACCAATAGCTCAACTTGACTAAAGGAGGTTCTCCAAAATATATTAAATCGTTATTTCGTTTAGCCTCCCAGTATGTGTAGCTAAACTGTAGCATAGTATTTACGTCTTTCTTGTGTGTTCCCTATGATTTTAACCTCTTAATCAGCTGTCCTGGTGTCTTAAGGCACCTGGACTTAGATCTACAAGAGAAAACAGCTGCATGCTGGGAGGAGATGATATAAATCCACCCTGTTTACTCTAACACATATAATCTGTGGATGAATCACCAAAAAGACTATTTTATAAGGGCTGAGTTCCAAAAGTTGATTCACTCTTCTTAGTGGGCTGAAAATAGACTGTATTGTTCTCATAATCCTGAAACCTGATATAATGCAAAGGGTTTTTTTTAACCATTTCATACAGCAAGAAAATGAACATCTTCAGTTGTGCTTACAGACAGTGATGCTAATTAATTAGGGTTGATTGGGGTTTTTTTTCCCAATTTCCTCAATATTTCATTATAATTTCAATCTCTTCCTTACAATTACAAACCTTATATACACTACATGTAGTTTTCACAGTGAGCATTACAGAATCTCAGCAATATATGTACAAAAATTAACAATATATCTATGTAAAGCCCCATAAACTTATCAAGCAAAAGTTGAGCTGATTAAATTCTTAATGCCTTTGTTATTGTCTTTGCTTGAAGTTTGGAGCGGCAATAGAATAGAAATGTGCTCTTAGATAGATATGACTTTGTTTAAAAAGTGATAAAATTTGACAAATGATAGTGCAAATGACAGAAAATGCAAATGTGGTTGGGAAGCTGCAGAACAGGAGGAAAACTTCAGCTCTTTCCACCAAATTTAACAACTGTGATTTAGCTCACTGTGACCGGGCAGCTTAGAGAGCTAGAAGGAGAGAGGGTTACTTCAGGGCAGCCAGGAGCAGCTAGCCTGAGGCTATTAAGGGCAGAATGGAAGCATCTAGGATGAGGTTGCTACAAATCAATTAAGGGCCAGGTGAGACCCATAGAGGAGTTTGGAGTGAGGTGGACAGAAGCCAGAACTGATAAGAAAGGAATCAGAAAAGCTGAGAGAAAACAGCAGTGTTGCCAGAGATAAAAGGGTAGGTGATGGACTCCTATTTGGAGGGTTTGGACTCCCTTATCCAAGTATCCTGAGAGTCCAGCCCATAGCTGGAGAGGACAGGTTACCCAGCCCAACACTCTTTGAACTGAGGGACAGAAGCCCTTATGCCAACAAGGACAAGTGGGACTTGTGCTGCTGTACTTAAATCTGTGAGTTAGTGGACTGAACAGGATTCTGGGGCCTAGGAGTGGGGCTTTACATGTTTTTGTGGCTGTGAGAGAGAAGCTCACTAATGGTTCACTTTTATCAAACCTGCCATATGCACCTAACATGCTTGTCACAATCTAGATCTAAAAGGCATCATCTAAGGTATTGTACACAAACTAGTTACACAGTGATCCTGAAAATTATTGTATGATGTATGTATGGTAAAATCACAAGAGACTTTATAGATGTGTGCTAAAAATGTGTTCTTAACAGATATTTGGCAAGCAGTGTCTAAGCTATGCTTGTTTCAGAAAAAGGTTTTTGGTTTTACCTGCTTGAATGGATCTCAGATGTAAGAGGGGCAAGCTGTGACCAAAGACAAAGAAAAACACTTTTGCATATAAGGTAAACAAAGCCTTGAGAGCAAGTGAGGAAAGATGAATACTTAATGTTCTTAATTGGGGATGGAGACTGTACTTCCAGGAAACTTTGTGGCTTTAACAGGGTCAGTGAAATTTGGGAGATAAAAGCAGCAACAGAAAGCCATTTTGGTATCCATCACTTGAGGAATTTAAGGGGCTGAAATCAGGATGTTGGATCCTTCAACCTAGGAGGTTGGAGTCTCTAGGATGGAGGTGGGAAACCTGAGGGCTGGATGTGGCCCCCAGCTTGCCTGGCTCTAGCCCCCAAGGCTCAGGGCTGCCCCCCAGTATTGGGGAGCCTATGCTGGTGCTTCAGGTCTCTCTGCCGTTCTACCTTTTTCCTCCCCCCCCCCCCCCGCCCCCGTGGGGCTGGAGCACACAAAGCCTGGACCCTCCAAGGAAAGCTCTGGTGTGTGAGGGGAATGTGGGAAGCATCTTCTCAGGGGTAGCCTCCAACTGACTTTTTTTTCTGTGCATCAGCAGCCCCCAACCCAAAAAAGGTTCTCTACCCTTGCTCTAGGAACTGAGGGTAGGTGAAAACCCTGTTTAAGCCAAGACTGTAATTTGCTGAAATTAAGTTTTTTGTCTTAGAAACCTATTTTTACTTTTGTTTGCTTGTAGCCCTTTCTATCTTTCCCCCTCATACTTGTCATCACTTAAATCTGTGGTGGGTATCTTGTGGCCTCTGGGCTGCATACAGCCCATTGGGGTTCTATGTGTGACCCGCAAGAAATTTTGTTTACAATTGCCCACATTTAGGGTTACTAGATTCCACTGGTTTCTGTCCATGTAGTTTTTTTTCCCCCATTGATAGTACTAAAGAGTCACACACGTAAAGCAAGGGCACATGAAGTGAGCTGCATGCTTATTGAACACAACGTTGACTGGAAGAGCCGTGCACTACCTCTGCATTCAATCAAAGTACTGCTATGGTTCAGTCTGCACACCCCACAAATTCTAGCACAGTTAGCAAAACTACTGTATCTTGGAAGACCGTCTTGGTTATAAAATCTTGCAGCCCATTGAGAAGCAGGAGTGCCACTTGTATCGCCCACTCGTTAGCCTACTTGCCCATCACTGAATTAAATCTGTGTCCTTTTGTTACCCTTACAGTAAAAGGAAAACAAGTTTGTCTGCACTTGCATCCTCTTTTGAGAGAGGGATGCAAATGAAGACATTTCAAATTGCAAATGAAGCCGGGATTTCAATATCCCATGTTTCATTTGCATATTCACGTTCTGGCGCTATTCTGAAATAACAGACAGGGTTATTTCGAGAGAAAACTCTTCTCTGGAAATAATTGGTAAACCTCATTGTATGTTATTTTGAGAAAAGGGTTTTCTCTTGAAATAACCGTGTCTTAACAGCGTACTATTTTGAAATAATGCTAGAACGCAAATATGCAAATGAAACATGGGATATTTAAATCCCGGCTTCATTTGCAATTTCAAATGTCTTCATTTGCATCCCTCTCTTGAAAGAGGGTGCAAGTGTAGATATACCTTAAGTCAGCTCCATACTGTGATTGAAGTAACAGTGTTTATCAAATGCCGGTTAACACCGCAAGGGGAAAAGTGTGTACTAGGAGGGTATTGGAGTCACTCTGCAAATAGGTCACACCCCGGCTTCCACTGCCGAGTTACTATCTGCTTGTAGGTAGTAGGGATGTTAGATATTGTATGATTGAATAGTTGTGTAACTGCATGAAATCTTAGCAGTTACATGACTATTTGATAGTCCCTGGGGGTGGGGCTGGCAGCCAGTATACACTCTCAGCTCTGCTCCCAGGAAGCCCCCTGCCACCCCATGCTGCTGCCTCTCTATCAGAGGGAGCAGTGCAGGGTGGCAGGCAGAGCTGGTCTGTGAGGGGAGCCAGTTTAAAAACCAGCTCTCTGTGCAGACCGGCTGCCTGCTGCCCCACACTGCTGTCCATGGGGAGCTTGGACCCCTCACAGACAGGGGCTGCTGCCACAAAGCAGCTTCTCTCCATGGCGGGCCTAGTTGCTACGGACAGCAGCTGCTCCAGGAGATGCAGAGCAGCCTCTGTTGGCAGTGAGCTCGGACCCCCCCCCCCCCGCAAACAGAGGCTGCTTTGTGGCAGCCTCCCCTGCACCACCACCACCACCACCCTCACCCTGTGATGCTGCCTCCTTTTAGGCCAGCATCCTCCAGCACCAGCTCCTGCCTGCTGCTCCCTGCCCCCCAACCTGCATCTGTAAGAGGGAGGGGGGAGGCGGTCCACAGAGCCAGCGTGCAAGGGAAGCCGGCTTCCTGCACGTATTGGCTCCAGCCTGCCCCCCTCACCATCCACATTGCAGCCTCTCTATCCGAGATGGCAGCACAGGGGTTGGTGGGGGGTCAGGCAGGTTGTGGGGAGCCTGCTTAAAGCCAGCTCCTCATGGGCACTGGCTCTGGCTACCTGCCTCTTCTCCCCCCTCCCCCCACTGCCTCTGTATGAGAGGCAGCAAAGGGGGGGGGAAAGAGGAATGCATGTAGTCGACACAGTTAGCCAATAAGCCCAGGCTTATCGGTTAATCATATAGTCATCTACGTGATGACATCCCTAGTAGGCAAGATGTTGGCATCAGGACTGTGAGCCACAGCAGCATAACAATGAAGGCACTCAGAATTGGAGGGCAGGCAATAACACTCCCTCTCATTGGTCTTGGTTGAACGCAAAGATTGATACAGTGGCCGTACCAAATGCTAGCCTAGGCTGCAACATTTGGACTCTGTTTGCCCTAGCTATGCTAGCCTCCTAAATTCTGTTAGCTCCCAGTTTGGCCACAGCCAAACTTTTAACTGTTGGAACAGAGTCTGGACACCATGTATGAAGCAAGCAGGAGGGTTTATTACACACAGCACCGGTGGAGTGTCACTTCACTTGTTAGGCATGGTGAACACTGCCAGACAATAGGTTACAATTGATTATACAGGATGCTGATGGGTGGAGGGGAGGGCGGGGAATCCCAAACACCCTGGATAGGTGCTAACCATGAAGTGAAATTAGAGCAATAATCTAAAAGGTTACATGGTGTCTTCCACCCATAGTTTACAGAATACCTTATCTCTAGTACATATAGTTTAACAAGTACTTAAACAAAGCAGACATCAGTTGTCAATTATGTGTTAAGTGGTGATGTATCTGTTAGTGTCAGGATGGTGTCTTTGCATGGATGTGATCCATTGGTGTTATGCCTGGGGAATTAAAGCAAAAGGCAGTAAGGGTACATGACAATTGCGCATTTGTTCTTAGCAGCATTGGATGTGATAGTGTATGTCCTGTCTCTCACCTTCAGGGCCTTTCCCTGGAATGTGATTGCCTGGGTAGTTAGCCCATTGGAGGAAGGTCATCCTAGAGATAAGTGGGAGGGTGGGGTGGGGTACCCTTCTACTCATGCAACTGTGCCTTTGACCTATGTGTTTGTAGGCCTGTTCCAGACTTAAGATTTAGAATAGGGGTTCTTAACAGAATATCATAGGTTGCCTCAGAAATTTTTACCCTACATTAACTATGTGCTTAAGCATGATTGATAAATCTGGGTTGAAAGCCCTGTGTCAATACAGTCTCAGGGTCGATCCACTAACTATGTGGTTTCTTTTTCCTCAAGGCTGTAATATTTCCTTTTCTGTCGTGAGCAATACAACACATAGGAAACAAATATCTTTTATCTGGTACATCATCTTCTCCTAGCTGTCATACTAGCATTGGTCTATGGATTGAGCTCTTGCGCTCTAAATTGATAAATTGAAGTCTTTCAAAACTGACCGAAGACCCAGCTGTTACATGGGGCTTGTTCTCAGCAGATCTCAAGATGTTTTATCAAGGAGGTCAGTGTCATTATCCCCATATTACAGGTGGAGAAACTGGGACACAGAGAGGTTAAGTGAGTTGTCCCTAGCTGCTAAGGAATCCTGGAGGCTTCAGTAACTCCTGTGGCTTTTGTACCCCTCTGTTTGGGGACCAGCATAAGAGAGCTGCTACAAATCCACTAGTCTTGCCCGACCCTGCTCCAAACCATCTTGTCCAATTCTGTGTGGGGTGCCATGTTCTGTAATCTCTGTGGGCTTCTCAAGCCCTGCCTACTCATTCCATATAGTGTAACTGAAACAAAAGACAGAACTATGTAGCACTTTAAAGACTAACAAGATGGTTTATAGGTGATGAGCTTTCGTGGGCCAGACCCACTTCCTCAGATCAATACGTGGAAGAAAATCGGCACAACCATATATACCAATGTGATACAATCAAAAAAATGAACGCATGTGAAATTGACAAATCAAATTTTAGAACAGAGTGGGGGTGAGGGGGGAAGGTTAGTTTCTGTGAGGTAATGACATAGGGGTGATGTAATGTAATTATCACCCCTATGTCATTACCTCACAGAAACTAACCTTCCCCCCTCACCCCCACTCTGTTCTAAAATTTGATTTGTCAATTTCACATACAATCAAAAAAATGAACGCATCACATTGGTATATATGGTTGTGCCGATTTTCTTCCACGTATTGATCTGAGGAAGTGGGTCTGGCCCACGAAAGCTCATCACCTATAAACCATCTTGTTAGTCTTTAAAGTGCTACATAGTTCTGTCTTTTGTTTCAGCTACACCAGACTAACACGGCTGCATCTCTATCACTATTCATATAGTGTAACGGCATTGTAGTGGGTCCACATGCCTCCGGGCCTGCACCTGGGGCCTTTTGCATTGCTGTTGACATCAGTAGTAGTCCTTCCTTTGACTTTGATGGGTACAGGATGGATCCGGCCCCAAGGGAGAAGTCAGTCCCTTTGCATGGAATTGTAACTAACAATAGTTGAAAGGTACAGTGGGCAATAAAGGAAGACGAGGCAGCTTTTGAAAAACCACCACCACCACCAGTTGCATGACCCGATACAGGTCATAGACTGCAGGAAAGGATAGAGACTGATATTCATGGAAAGAAAAGTGGGGTCTAAGTGTCTTCCCTCTCAATAGTGATCCCAATCCTGTAATTGGATCTCTGTGTACAAGCCTTCCATGCAGAGCCTTTTTGAAATCAGCAGGGCTCTTCACAAGTGTAAGAGTTTTCCTACACAGATCCACTTACAGGATTAGGGCATAGATAAGACTGACTTCAAGTCCCTCAGATCCTGGAGCTGACAGAGGCTGCGAAGGTTGTTAAATTACCAGGCACTAGAAGGAGGGTGCCAATCTGGAGCTAATTCTAGCAGCTGGCATGTAGGAGTTAATGCAAAGATGACGTACAGCACTTCACATGGAGTGTGAAGAGCAGTTCTGTGGTGAGTGAAAGGAGGAGGGAATTTATTGGAAAAAGCTGTCATCTGAGATGCTTCTACTTCTGTTTGCAATCCTACATGGCAATGAGTCAGAGCCAGCAGGGTGTGTGAGAAACCTAGGTGCTTCTCTGGTGGGCTGAGGGGAAGCCCACACTACAGATGCCTGGAGCCCTTTCACTGTTAAAAATAGGTTTTACAAAAACAGCCCATTTCTGTAAAACTGAAAATGCTGTTGTCCAGCTTAACAAAACACCACTTGTAAAAATCTGGTGGTTTGAAAAAAGGCTCTAGAATTCAAAGTGGGGCAGGGAGCAAATAAGAATGTGATTGCTTATCTTGCTTACTCTTTAGAAAGGCATATGTTGTCATAATAATATTGAACTTTAATAACCAATAACCTAGGCAATTTTTGGATGACTTACAGAAGTGATTGGGAAATGGGTTGGGTTTTTTCCATCGAAAATTTCAATGATGCACATATTTTCTATTCCCACCAACATTTTTAGCAGAAAAATATAAGGTTTTTTTTTGTTGGAAAACTGAAAACAGTGGTTTTTTTTTTTTTTTTTTTTTTTTTTTTTTTGTGTACAGCCAAAAATGTTTGGTTTTCACATTTTCAGTTTTACAATTAAGATTTGAAACTTTTCAAGGAAAACAGGCACTTCATGCCAACATTTTCAGTTTGTTGAAAATTTAATTTTTCAATGGAGAAAAATTTGGAATTTTTTCCGTTAGTTCTATTAGACATTAAAATATGGAAAGTGAAACATATTCTAATGAGTTTAAAAATACTGTTCCATGTGTAACACTAAGAGCTCAAGATTTCCCAGTGGTTATGACCCTCGAGTCTTTTCTTTTCTAAGCAGATATTAATGACTGTAGGTGCCTCACAAATGATTATTGTTGGTTGTTATGGCCCCTATTGCATTTGAAAAAGCATTAATACATTGAGACTAGCCACAACAAGAGCTACAGAATTAAGAGGCTGGTAGAACCGACTGTGGATAGATTAAAAGTACACACATGTAGTTGCTTGGCCAAAAGAGGATTAAAAAGGGATATGTTAACCATGCACAAGTATGTGATGGATGCAAACCCCAGAGAGAGAGAGAAGAACTTGTCAGTATAGTGCAAGGAAATTGGGAAAAAAGTGTCTCTTCTGTTGACTTACTCTAAGTCAAGTCTGAGAGGAGTAGTCGTTTTAGTTTGTATCCATAAAAACAATGAGAGTCCTGTTGCACCTTAAAGACTTAACAGATTTCTTTGGGCAGAAACTTATGTGGGTAAAAACCACTTTGTGAGATGCATCTGGGTGTAGTGAACTGCCCCATCTAGTGACACTGAGACCACTTACAGAGAAAATAATGGGCCTGCTATACTACCCTAGCTAGGAGCCAGCTGGCTATTTTAGCTCATTGGGTAGAGGCTCCTGCACTAAGCTCCAAAAGTCCCAAGTTCGGTTCTGCCTCTCTGGCATTACATTAGCAGCAGTTTAGAACCTGGCATGTAGCTTGCTAAAGTTTTGGTGAGTCATTGTGGTAGGTGTCACTCATTAAATCTACCTATGACATGACATATGCAAGGTGGCAGTTCCGCCTTGAGAAGCAGGAGCTCAGATGGACCCAGACTCCTTGTGGAGCTATGGGCAAGGAGGAAGTTTAGGCTCAGGGCTGATGTGTTATTGGAGTCTGATGCAAAGCCCCCTGAAGTCAGTGTGACTTTCTACTGACTTCAGTTAGCTGTGTTCCAGGCTTTTTGTTGAGGACAGAGTGGGGACTCGGTCCTTCCCATTTGGGTATGAGTAAGATTTCTAGACTCCATGTAGGCATAAAGGTTGAATGGTTGAAGTCCTGAGATGACTAGTGCAAGAGAAATAGAAACCTGAGGTGTTGATAGGCCAACAGGAAGACTAAGAACAGTTCTAGGAAGAGCTGCTTTAGGAAAAAAAACAGAAGAACAGCCAATCTCTCTGAGGGCATGTCTACACAGCAGGGCTGAGGCTGACATAAGCTACACAACTTAAGCTACACAATTGATGTAGCTCAAGTTGAAATAGCTTATTTCGGCTTTTGGTACTGTCTACGCAGCAGGAAGTCTGAGGAAGAGCACTCTTCCTCCGACTTCTCTTACTCCTCCTAAAATGAGGGTTACAGGTGTTGGAATAAGAAGACCTCCAGCTCAACATTTTGACATGTTGAAATAACTGCTTGTAGTATAAATGCGGACTGTGTTCTTTCAGAATATCGTCTGTGTAGACGTACCTTGAGGAAGCTGAGGTTTCAACTGATGTAGGACAGCATGACCTTGGTTGATACTAGGACTTTATTTCAAAATACGCCCCTCCAGGGTAAATTTATAAGCAGTGTGTCCATACTACCAAGCCTGTCACTTTGAAATAATGGGCCACGGAATTAGAAATCTATACTCCTGCTTTTCATCGGGAGTAACGCTAATTCCAAAATAGTTATTTTGAAATAACGGTAGTGTGGATGCTCCAGTGCCACTATTTTGAAATAATTACTCCACAGAGTAATTCAGACTAATTACTCCCTAGTGCTTCCCAGTACAAGGTAGCGCATCCACATTCACAGAGCCTGCATTGGACTAATTTCGAGGCTTTCCCATAATGTGGACACGCTAGTTCAAATTTGTTAAATCAGGAGTTAAGTCAAATTTAGTAATTTTGAAATACTTTCCTAGTGTAGACATAGCCATAGACAGTAAATCAAGGTGTGAGTGGAGTACAGCAGTGTTTCTCAACCTTTTTTTTAATAAAGTACCCCCGTTTTAAAAAAAAATTATAAGTACCCCCAGTACCTACAGTTTTCAGACACAATTTTTTTACTAACACTGCAACACATTTGTTTAAACAACTTAATTGTAGCTGGGTGGGCAATGAAATTTTTGGGTGTAAAAAGTACAAAAATAATAAAGCACTGTAAAACTTAAAACAAAAATTCAGTTTTCTCCAAATTTCACTTGTGTTGACGTACCCCTCAGACTTCTCTCGAGTACCCTTGAGGGTACTTGTACTATTGGTTGAGAAACACTGGAGTACAGGATAGGCACTCAAGTTCATTCAGGGGGCTACCAAGTAAGCTAGTAATGTGGACTCACTACCTGGTACTTGTAAGCTTGTGACAGGATATTCATTCAAATGAATATACTTTCCTAGTGGTGAGTTCTGCTAGATGGAAAAATTACCCTACAAATAAAATTGTGGGAGCTCAATTGCTGAAGTTATTTAAAACAGAATAGGACACAATATTAGGGAACTGTTCCCTGCAACTGTGTAGGATAATCTTACACGGGCAGGAGGATGGACTAAAGGATCTAATTGGTTTTTCCTTTTCTGATTTCTCCAGTTTCAAATGTTCTTTAATACACTGTAAATCAGAATGAAAACTAGCTAATATTAGGGATATAAAAGCAATGGTAGAACACAGGCAGTTATGTTTCTTATGTTGTATTTAGATTTCCTTCTTCAAGCACCTTGGTATTTGACTAGTGATTCTGTGGTCTAATGGTAACAGGGAAGGACTAGGATTTATTCTTTCACAAGAATAAGATTTTTCTGACAGACAGAATTGATCTGTCTGTCTTACACGTTTTATAGGTGACTTAGCTGGAAAATTATTTAATTAAAAGAGATTCTTTGGGCTGGTCTATCTTGAATAAATACATTAGTTTAATGTAAGTCAGTTTATTAGGTTTTTTTTTTTAAAGGGGAACTTATAACTCCTGAAGTTTATTCATGATCTCAATCTAAGGAGATACATTAATTTATACTAGATCTTGTATAATTTTCTGTTTAATCCTGGAAAGACTTAACTGTTTTAATTGTATTCCAATTTCCATCTCATTAAATGTATTAATAATTATATAGCTGCAAAATAAAAGATTTGTCCCCGCTAGTGTAATTTACCTTCTAATAAATATAAGCCAGAGTTAGAACACAGAAAAACCATCCCTTCAGCAGTTATTGGTATGAGCAGCAAATTTTGCTTACAGGTATAAGCTCTCTCATTTTTAGGGCTGTCAAATGATTAAAAAATTGCAATTAATTACAAGATTTTAAAAAGTAGTTTCTATTCATCACAGTTTTAATGACACTATTAAACAATAACAGAATACCAATTTAAGTTCAGCATAGAAACATTTATTTTGGATTGATGGTCAAAACATGAAGGGGCATATGAATATTTAGCATATTTGGAATGTAAATACCTTGCCATCTACAACATTGTCATGCTCACATCTTTTCTCTTTCAGGTAACATTGTAAATAAGAAGTGGTCAGCATTATCTTCTGTAAAACTAAACAAATTTGTTTGTCTTAGTGATTGGATGAACAAGAAGTAGGACTGAGTGGACTTATAGGCTCTAACATTTTACCTTGTTCTGTTTTTGAGTGCAGTTATATAAAAATAATTCTCCATTTGTAAATTGCACTTCCACAATAAAGAGATTGTACTAGAGTACTTTTAGGTGGTGAATTGAAAAATACTGTTTCTTTTGCTTATGTTTTTATAATGCAGATATGTACAGAATAATAATGTAAAGTGAGCACTATACACTGTGTATTGTAATGGAAATCAGTATATTTGAATATGTAGAAAAACATCCACAGATATCTATAATAAATTTAAAGTGGTATTCTGTTATTTTTAACAGTGCAATTAAAACAGAATAATTGTGACTTTTTTTTTTAATTCTATGTAATTTGGTTTGCATGAATTGTTTGAGTTAACTTCATTCAATTAACTGTTCTAATTATTGTTTATTATTTGTTTTATGGTAGAGCCTAGAGTTCCCAGCTGAGAATGGGTCTTCATTAAGCCAGGCACTATGCAGCGAGATAGAGGGAAAGGGAAAACAAAGGCACATAGAGGTGAAGGTCACTCAACAAACAGCTCAGTTACCAAGTCAAAAATAGAATCCAGGTCCTCTGAGTCCTAGTCCTAGTCATATCCAGGACTATTCAGACTCCCTTACTCTTTTGAATTGAAGTTACTTAGGAAAATTGGAAATGCTAGTAATTTTGCTATGTACTGTGGTCATAGAATTTATTAAGGCAAATTTGTAGTCACTGTCCCTGCAGACACTTATTGATGTAACTTGACTCACATAAATAGTCCCATTCTACAGTGATTATAGGATCAGATCCTGTAATTATAACTGCAGATGCATCAAGTGTCTGTGAATGAAAAGATGTCATGACGAAAACCATTCCAAGAAACTCTTTTCACAGTGGTAGATTGTAAATGGCCTCTTTGAGAATCAATCTTGCAAAGTTTGCATGCTGGCTAATCACTAAAGAAACAGTTGTGAACAAAAGGCAAAACTGCAAATATTATCCAAAGATCTCAAATTCTGGCTGCTCAGGCATCGCATCCAAACACAGTGGTGCAGAGGCTCCTCCTATGGGGATTGCAGAGAAATACAAAGGATTAAAATAATGGAAACAAGTGAAAGGATGATTGAGACACAGGAGGAATATCAATTAAAGATCATAGTAAAATCCCAAAGAGCCACCTTGAGTGATACACCTTAAGTACTAAGCAATAAAAAGAATGGTGTTTGCATTTCCTTTACTATGCAATTTCATAACTTGCCATCTCTTTATAAGTAGCTTTTGTTTCTGAGCATTGTTTGTTTTAGCATCTATATGCGCTATGACACTGGAGTGAACTCTTTCAACTTTAGACCCAGCCATATGTAAAAGCTCCTCTCAGTATCAATGCCATGCAGAGAGGCACAGTGCCACTCATCAAAATGGAAGTATAATCCCAAGTGGATTCAGTCAGGCAATAACATCCTGGAAGGTTACCCACATCTCTCAGAAGTCTGTGAACGTCCATCAGGCCCGAGCAACTCAGTGAGCTGACTTCAGTCATTCAGTATGTTTCAGAACACTGCAAGGTATATCCTCTTCTTAATGTGTCCATAACTTCTCCTTGTGTGAGTGTGTGCGCGTGCATAACTCTCCACTATTCAAGGAAGTGGTATGCCCATTCTCCTCTGGAAATGAATATACCCTATGTCATCAGCTTCCCTATTAATATCACAGCAAGATACCACTCACATCAGATTGCAACTGTTAGTGCAACTCGTAGATTCAAGGTCTTTAGAGTAGGCTTTCATGCCTGAGAGCACACAGTCATGTGCAGTCCCAGCAGACGCACTGTGTTGGACATGGGTGAATGGAATCTTTTTGATAAAAGCAAGGATTGGACAGTCGTTGCATTTTAAAGGTAATGATAATGAATGACATTTAGTCATCTTCTTAAACAAAAAGGGACTATTTCTCACCAGGGCTCGTTGACTGAATGTCAAAAAGAGAGTGGCTCCACACAGTGGTAAAGAAGCAAGCACATTGATCTGTGTGGGTCAGATGCATCTAATAATGACGCAGATTGTTACATGAGGTTTTCTTATGAGAGCAGAAAGTACATATTCAAAAATGTGGGCCATTCTTCTCACTATGCATTCACAGCTGACTTAAACCCAGCTGTAGTAAGCAGAGTTGATAAGTGTCAGCTGTCAAATTACTGTGGTGAAGATATCATGGTAAGCTAAGTACATCGACTTCAGCGACATTATTCATGTAACTGAAGTTGCATAACTTAGGTTGATGGCCCCTGGCAGCATAGAGAAGGCTTTATATTCAGCACTAACTTAAGTTTATGTCAGGGGGTTCTGAAAGTGGGCTTCATGTCTTGGAAATACTTCTGCTTGGCACCTTTCAACTGAGAATCTCTAAACACTTTTATTAAAGATTCACCATATGCCTGTGAGACAGTGTTCCAGATTTACAGATAGGCAAAATGAGGCACAGAGAGATTAAGTGATTTTCCTTAGGTCACACAGGAGTTCTGTGGCAGAGCCAGAAACAGAACCAAGGAATCCTAACTGTAGTTGACAGGAATGGTTTGTATATTGTTAGTCCATAAAAGGCTTGGTTGTATCCTTTAAGCTCTTCACTAAGGCTATGTCTAGTCTACGGAGTTTTTGGTATCCCGGGAAAAACTCCGCCAGGTTCAGGGAACGCATCTGCTCTTCCAGCATTTTTTGTGGAAGAGCAGATGCGCTCTTTTGGAAGCCCTGTATTCCTCGTGTCACAAGGAAGAAGGGCTCTTCCGAAAGAGGAGGCTTTTCCGAAATTTGGTCCAGTGCAATTTGTGTACCTTTTTTCGATAAATAGAGGCAGTCTAGACATAGCCTCTACACTCCTTCCCACAGCTCTCTTTGGCCGGAATGGCAGTCTGTGGCCAACTGGTGCTGTCGCCCGTACCTGCAGAGGCACAAGTAAACAAAGCATCTTGCAGCCAGCTAGTAGCTTGCCCTTACAAGCTGCGACTCAGAGTTTGAAAACCCCTGTTCTATAGGATAGTGAGGGAGAAGTTGTTTGGGTTTTTTTTTTTTCAATTTATTATATTCTTTTAGGCTCTTGTCATCAGGATAATTATTTTACTACTTACTTCAAAATATTTTTTTTGAGGGAGGAGTTTTTGTTTGTGGGATTTCTGTGATCATGATTTTGTTTTCCATAAATGTTCTCCATAAAAGTCCTATGAAAAATGGAGCAGTTTGCAAAAAAGAAAACAAATCATAAGGTAAATATATATAATTAATTTCACCGGAACAGCTAAGAATTCTGTATGAACATCTTTCCGGTTATATTTCCAAACTGGTGGTAAAAAACATGCTCTCTCTCTCTTCCCCCCCCCCCCCCCTTCTTTTTTAAAGCCTGTGCTTTAGTTGATGGTTTCCAAATACTTGCATTTCATGTTCATGAAACATCTCAATATTTAATTCCCGTCCATTTACACTCTGCACTGGCCAGAATAGTTCAATCATAGAGTGCAGAGGAAGCAGAGAACACAAGAGATGGATTTTAATTAGAAGGCAATCAAGCCACCAGATGGCTCCCTGATGTTTTAAATCTCCACTTGGGTGTGATAAATTGACTTTTCTTGAAAAGAGTACCAGAGTACATTTTTAAAGAATGCCCCGAAGCTGAAACATAAAGCAGTTCTACATAGCTGTGAGAATAATTTGTAGACTCAGAGATACAGGTTGAAGTATTTTGTTATATTTGTTTAATAAAAGGCATTATGGTCTACAAGCCATAGTTTCTTCACAACATGCCCCCTGCTCACTTCTCATGAATTAACGTGCATTCATAGGTTGAATTATTTATATCTAATAGGAAAAAACTATTAGATATAAATAATTTTTATATCTAATAGGAAAAAACACAAAAATTAAACTCAAATAGATTCTCATTTCAGCAAATTTGTGCTTTTCTGAGCTCTCTGTGGCTTTCTGCTTCAATATACTTCCAATATTGATAGCAGTGGAAATTTGCCACGTAATAACAATACTTGGATCTAACAAATCTGGCACTCTCATTTACAGATGGGGAAGTGAAGGCATAGGGCAGACAAGAGACTTGCCCAAAGTCACACTGGGTGTGTCTACACTGCACTGTAGCTCAAAACAGGGCTGGCCCACAACATTTTGGCACCTGAGGCGGGGAGCTCAAATGATGCCCCCATATGCACCAGCAGCAGACACAATTTTCTACAGTCTGGGTCCTAGTGGCGCCTGAGGTGGCCGCCTCAGTTTGCCTCATGGTAAGGCCAGCCCTGGCTCGAAATAAGATACGCAATTTGAACTATGCAAATTGCGTATCTTATTTCAATCTTATTTTGAAATAGCTTATTTCATACTTTGGCGCGATCTATACTGCACCAAACTTCGAAATAACCTGCTATTCCGAAACGTCCCTTAGTCTTTGTGGAATGAGGTTTACAGGGACCTCAGAATAGCAAGCCCATTATATTTCGAAATTATATTTGAAGACACAGTATCCTGAAATAATGCTGCAGTGTAGATGTAGCCACAGTGAGCTAATGGGGACTTGTGAATGGAGTGAGAGTAGAATATGGGAAATGAGATCTACCGTGAGATTGAGTGACAAATGTTGCCCTAAATTAGAGAAGTGAAGTCAGATTCTAACCTGATTTTCACCTCCCTCAGCAGGAGTCCACAGCAAAACAAAAAATAAGCTTCCCAAAGCTCCGAAGGTATTTCATATTAAAGAGGAAAGAAAAGTTCCATAACAGCATAGATACAGCAAATGGTGCCTTAGGAAACTAAGTATCAAGACACTCCGAAATCACTGGTTTGTATCTTTGCTGGGTTGACTCAGTCCTTTCTCCTTCAGCTGTAGCTGGAGTTCCATGCAGTTTATTAAAGTTTGGGGCTGTTTGGGATAAGAACATCAGAGCAGAAGAGTGGCCATACTGTTACCTGCACAAAATTCTCTGTCACTCCCACATTTTAGGGATATATGCCCTTACCCAGTTCCTAAGGTTCAATGGGTAACCCTGTTCATTTAAATACCCACTTTCCCAATTCCTAGGGCTCAGGGAGTAACATCCTGCAGGTTTACACAGTAATATCCTTATTCTCTATTTATTAGCAGTTACCAAGCAAGCAGGATACATAGACTCATAGACTTTAAGGTCAGAAGGGACCATTATGATAATCTAGTCTGACCCCCTGCACAATGCAGGCCACAGAATCTCACCCACCCACTCCTAGAATAATCCTCTCACCTATATCTCAGATACTGAAGTCCTTGAAACAATGGTTCAAAGACCCCAAGATGCAGAGAATCCTCCAGCTGTGATCTGTACCCCATGCTACAGAGGAAGGCGAAAAACCTCCAGGGCCTCTGCCAATCTACCCTGGAGGAAAATTCCTTCCCGACCCCAAATATGGCGATCAGCTAAACCCTGAGCATGTGGGCAAGACTCACCAGCCAGACACCCAGAAAGTTCTCTATAGTAACTCCTATCATCCCTCCATTGACCTATTTACCACTGATAATGAATGGTCAATTAGTTACCAAGATCATGTTATCTCATCAAACGATCCCCTTCATAAACCCATCTAGTTTAATCTTGAAGCCAGAAAGATCTTTTGCCCCCACTACTTCCCTTGGAAGGCCGTTCCAGAACCTCACTCCTCCAATGGTTAGAAACCTTCGTCTAATCTCAAGTCTAAGCTTCCTACTAGCCAGCTTATATCCATTTGTTCTTGTGTCCACAGTGGTATTAAGCTTAAATAATTCCGCTCCCTCCCTGGTATTTATCCCTCTAATATATTTAAAGAATGCAATCATGTCCCCCCTCAGCCTTCTTTTGGTTAAGGTAAACAAGCCAAGCTCCTTGAGTCTCCTTTCATAAGACAGGTTTTCCATTCCTCGGATCATCCTAGTGGCCCTTCTTTGTAACTGTTCTAGTTTGAATTTATCCTTCTTAAACATGGGAGACCAGAACTGCACACAGTATTCCAAATGGGGTCTCACCAATGCCTTGTATAATGGCACTAACACCTCCTTATCCCTAGTGGAAATACCTCGCCTAATACATCCCAAGACCGTATTAGCCTTTTTCACGGCCATGTCACAATGGCGGCTCATAGTCATCCTATGATCAACCAGGACTCCGAGGTCCTTCTCCTCCTCCATTACCTCCAACTGATGTGTCCCCAGCTTATAACTAAAATTCTTGTTATTAATCCCTAAATGCATAACCTTACACTTCTCACTATTAAATTTCATCCTATTGCTATCACTCCAATTTACAAGGTCAT
This sequence comes from Pelochelys cantorii, assembly GCA_032595735.1. Classification (NCBI taxonomy): domain Eukaryota; kingdom Metazoa; phylum Chordata; order Testudines; family Trionychidae; genus Pelochelys; species Pelochelys cantorii. The sequence goes on along the minus strand of CM064326.1, from coordinate 334,304,416 downwards.
CCAGATCTTCCTGTATGATATCCCGATCCTTTTCTGAATTGGCAATACCTCCCAACTTTGTGTCATCCACAGATTTTATCAGAACACTTCCACTTTTGGTGCCAAGGTCAGCAATAAAAAGATTAAATAAAATTGGCCCCAAAACTGATCCCTGAGGAACTCCGCTAGTAACCTTCCTCCAACCTGACAGTTCACCTTTCAATATGACCCGCTGTAGTCTCCCCTTTAACCAGTTGCTTATCCACCTCTCAACTTTCATATTAATCCCTATTTTTTCCAATTTAACCAATAATTCCCCATGTGGTACTGTATCAAATGCCTTACTAAAGTCGAGGTAGATTAAATTCACTGCATTTCCTTTATCTAAAAAATCTGTTACTTTCTCAGAAAAGGAGACTAGGTTGGTTTGGCACGATCTACCTTTTGTAAAACCATGTTGTAATTTGTCCCAATTGTCATGAGCCTCAATGTCTCTCACTACTTTCTCCTTCAAAATTTTTTCCAAGATCTTGCATACTACAGATGTCAAACTAACAGGCCTATAGTTACCCGGGTTGCTTTTTTTTCCTTTCTTAAAAATAGGAACTATATTAGCAATTCTCCAGTCAAATGGTACAACCCCTGAGTTTAGAGATTTATTAAAAATTTTTGCTAATGGACTTGCAATTTCATGTGCCAGTTCCTTTAATATTCTTGCTTAGCATACAATGCCATGCTCACCAATCCTGATCAAGACCGGTAAACTTCCCCTGTTGGCCAGACAAAGTCAGTCTCATCTGGATTCTGGTTGCTCATGTCATGGTCATGCAGAGGATTCTTGGCAGCTCTGATCTTAGGCTGTGTCTTGGAGATGAGTTCTTCCAGGTCTTTTCGCCTTCTTGGTGTTCCTTCTTTTCCTTCTGTTTTCCTTCCTGGATCCCAGTTTGTATAAAGCAGTGTTTCTTAAACTTTTCTAAGATGGAGGAACACCAAACAGTAATTTTTTTTTATGAGGAACACCAAGGACTTTTTGTTGAGAAAAAAAAAAGAGGCTGGGGAAGAGTTACTGAGCAAAAAAGAAAAATAGGGTCGGGGGGAAAGTTATTTAGGGGGAAAAAAAGTCACCTGTCCCTTTAAGGGTGGCCATTTTGAACTCTGTTGTTCTCTGTGGCACACCTCCAACTGTCTCGCAGCACACTGGTATGCCACGGAACACAGTTTAAGAAACACTGATATAAAGGGAAACTTGAATCATGCTATCTGTACCTTAACCAAATATTTTACTAAAATTTACTAGCCAACAGTAAAATACTGTACAGAATTGCCAAACCAATCATACCCCACCACCTTAGTAGATTTACACCTAGCAAAATTAATTATACAACAGACAGAAACAATTAGAAATCAGACCTAGATCATACAGACAAACAATAGGAAAGTGAGGACCATAATGATCAGGGCTCGACAAACTATAGAATCTACTCGCCCGTGGCGAGTAGATTTCAGCTGTGCACCCCATTTACCGGCAGCGCGCGCATGCGCAATGCGGCTCTTGTGCATGCGCATTGCGGGGCTGGCGAGCAGCTTTCGCCACCATTTGTCAAGCCCTGATAATGATAGAATGAGGATTCCACAGCCTCAATTATTGGTAAGGAGTTTCTTGCGAGATGTTATCAAACTAAGTTTTCTTTAGATCTGCAGCTTTAAGAGCGCTCAGACTGGAGGTGGGACAGTACTACAGTGTCCCGGAAAGTCTCATCAACATAGCTCTCTGACTCCCTTAGGTCCTCCAGTTCAGCCACCCTGGCCTCCAAAGCTCGAACTTGGTCTCTGAGGGTCAGGAGCTCCTTGCAATGGGTGCACACATATGCCACCCTCCCACAGGGCAGGTAATCAACATGTTATACTTGACACAGTAAACAGGATAGCCCCCAGTCTGCTGCTGGGCTTCTGTCTGCATTTTTTCCTATGAATGAGTTTGATTGATAAGGACACTATTGTAATGCAGTTTAGATGGAATGTGAGTATGAGACTCCCTGCTTTATAGCTAATGGCTGCTGTTCTTTCAGTCTGGCTGCAGATTAAGTCTTGTTCCTTAGGCCTTCCAATAATGCCTTCCAATACTGTCAGGCCAGAGGTCCATCTAGCCCAGTATCCTGTCTTCCAGCAGTGGCCAATGCCAGGTGCCCCAGAGAGAATGAACAGAACAGGTACACATCAAGTGATCCTTCCCGTCACCCATTCCCAGCTTCTGACAAATGAGATGAGACGTTAACCATGTCTTGCCTGTTCTTTGTGGACATTAAGGACCTGATCCATGGACAATGTGTAGTTAATGGAAAGGCTCGTATTGACTTCAGATCAAGACCAGTATATGCAATACCACTTTTTGGTAAGAATCAATGTTACCTCTAATTTTTCCATTCATGTGTGGAATAAATTTTGTGATATGAACAAGACGTATGCCCATTTGCACCACCAGTAGAAACACATGCTGCCAGTTGTGGGTGCTCTGCTAATCAGCTGGGCAGCATTTGACTCTCTTCTGGGTTTCTGCCCAAGTGCTCAGATTGCAGGGATCACTGGTAAGAATGAAATTCTGCTGGTGTGCCAACAAAAGTTGCCTTGACTATTCTGTGTGCTATTTGTTTGTTAGCTTCCAACCCAGGCAGAGCTGCATTGCAGTGGTGGGGGAGAGCACCTAGGAAGGAGATATTCAAAGCACAATTGTCAGATGACCTAATAACCATTTATGATCTTGAAAGTCACCCAATCCATTTCCCTGTACTATGTAATATGACTGTGAGTAATGGTGAATGTAGGATATTGCTTTTTTACTCGCTGTTATTTCTACTGAGCAGCCACCATTCTTTTTAAAGCACTTCTGTAGGGATGTTAGATATCGGGTAATTGAATAGTCATGTAACTTCATGAAATCCTTGCTGTTACACAACTATTTGATAGTCCCCAGGGGCGGGGCCAGCAGCCAGTGCACTCCCAGCCCCACTCCTGGGGATCCCCGTACCACTCTGCACTGCTGCCTCTCTATCGAGGCATCAGCACAGGGTAGTAGGTGGTAGTCGGTCCATGAGCGGAGCCAGTTTAAAAACCAGCTCTCTGTGCAGACTGGCTGCCTGCTTCCCCACACTGCCGCCTCTGATACAGAAGCAGCAGCAGAGGGTGGCAGGAGTTCCTGTCTGTGGGGGTCCGAGCTCTCTGTAGACAGAGGCTGCTGCGGGGGGTGGGGAGGGAGCAAGGGAGCCTCTTTCCACTTGACGGCAGCCTCTCTCCACTGCGGCCTAGGCTGGCCAGGGACACTTGTCCGTGGGGTGGGAGTCTGGGCTCCCCGAGGACAGAGGCTGCTCCACCTCCCACGGAGCAGCCTTTGTCCATGGTAAGCCTGATATAGAGGCAGCAAGGAGGGTGGGAAATGCAAGTAGTCAACAAGATTAAGCTTATCGGTTAATCGTATAGTCGACTGCTCATTGACATCCCTACATCTCAGACTTTGAGAATGGAAATAATGCAGCTCGGTAGCCGTTCAAAATGAAGCATCTGTCAGTCCTGGGAGCTTCCTTTGAATCTACGCTCTCAAAGTACTGGAGTGTTCAGACCTCTGAATGCTGGTTTGGAACATCATGGAGTTGTATCTAGCTGTGACATTTAGATCAATAGTGAACATCCCCGGAATTCATGTGAAGATTCAGTATGGGAGTTTGGATCAGAGCTTCTCTTTTATTTAAAAAAAAAATGAAGACTTGTTCAGGAAAAAATATCAACATTTATTCACATCAATAGTTTATTTTAATTAGGTACCTTACCAAGTTAAGTGCTGTGTAAATATCTATGCATGTTCCTACATACATACAATGTAAGGGATTTTAAGCCTACTGTTTTATATTTATTTAAAGAAACAGTGAGTATTTCTGTTTTTCCTAATCTCTTGAGAACAAATCAGAAAATATTCCTCTTAATTGAACCCTTAAACTTTTAATACAGTCACCGAACTGATACGCATTTCCCATATGTTTTACGTAGCTGATAAATGCTTGACTAAGGCCTTTACTTGGTCTGTAAAACTGAACTGATGACATCTTAATATGTTACAGGGAATACTGCAGCCAAATAGAATCCAGATGGTTGTGGTGCTCCAACATTTAAATTGATCAATTCAAACTTTGGGGGTTAAGGAGCAGAACTAGAGAGAAGAGTATAACAACCAGGACAACATAAATAACATGGTTAGATAGAGCCGAAGAGCATTTTTGTTGTGGGCTGCAAATGTTCATGCAGTTTTATAACGCATTATTTAAAGGAGATCTCAAAACACTTCATAAATTATCTGCCTGAAATCTGTTTTCCATATTGTTTTATAACAAAAGGCTAAGGTGAATAGCCTCCTCCATCCCATAAATATACCCGGTTCATTCCCTGGATAGAGACACAGACTGGAAGCTACAGAATAGGTCAATATTTTCTGGCAGCATTACTAACACTTCCACTGCTTACTGGGCTCTTAGAAAACTTATAGGAGTAAATTAGAGCTAATAACAGCACAGAACACTGAGAGCCAGGACTGGTGGCTATAAACAAACTTTATGTGACCACAGGAAACTTAGCCACAACCCATGATAAGTAGACGTCCAGCTAGCTAAAAATCATGCTGGACCACGGATGTTGCCAGACCAGAGCGTGCCATATTAGAGAGGTTCAGCCTATACTAATATACTTGTTATAGGAATTAGTATAGGCTATCGGAGAGATCAATGGGATTCTCTTTTATGGGAGCCATTTCAACCTTTCTTATTTACAGTATTAACTTAAACAGCATGAAATTCTTAGAAAATATAAGAGCACGTTCCGTCTTAGAGGAACTGGTATCCACTCCACTGATTACTTGGCTGTCCTAGATGTTAATGGCCAAATCGTGTGCCTATACTATAGCTTCTCTAGCCCAGATCCCGGTCTTGTCATGTTCCACATGTTTGCACACTTATGTGGAGAGTCTGAGTGGTGACAGGTCTTTTTAGGCTTGGCCAGTAGCTTCAGCCTGGCCATTCAATCCTGATCCCTTTCCCAGACTGGAGGCAGTGCACACAGACACACACAGACTGCTGTATATGGTAACTGCTACTGGGGATGATGTAAAGAGATGCCAACTAGGGGATGGGGAACTCACGAGGAGATAGAATGGGTCAGCAGGTTCACAGTGGAAGGTCTCTCTCACCAGGAAATCCTTATACCTCAGGGTTTAGACTACTGTCTGGACAACTGGAAGGCACTTGTTCAAATCCCTTCCCCCCCCCCCCCCCCACGAGGTAGGATGAGAATTGAACTTGGTCTCCTTCAACCCATTTGAGTCCTATAAGCACTGGGCTAAAGGTCATTAAATGGGTAGAAATATCTCCCGTCTGGCTGATTTCTGTGGAATTAGCCACCTGTGTAACTCATTCTCCTAAGAGGAGGCTTGGGCACCTAAACTACCTAGCTCCAGAAGACCATTTCCCATTTATGAATTACTAGCAGAGATGAGCACTTCTTTGAAGCCCAGACTTAGGCGAGAGAGGTGGGCTTAGCACACACACCTCTTGTCAGCATCTCCCATTGGCTAGCACAGGTGGCTCCCAGGCTAGCATTATTCTGGCTTTTGTAAATCACAGTCTATGGTGCCTATCTCTAATGAGGCCAACTGGCAACTCTCCAACACCACTTACGACAGAGGTACTCAACACGAGTTTGCGGCCCATGGTGCGGTTTGGGTTTACATGGGGCTCAACACATAGCCCACAGGTGGATCTTTTGAACATAGCCTCCTGGGAACACGCTCCTCAATGATGAGGTGTCTCCCAGGCAGGGTGAGCATTGAAAGATGCAAGCGGACAGACTGGCTGGAACAGACGGGTACAGGGTGTTGGCATTTCTAGCCCCCAGGGAGGGAGCACCAGGGCATTGTGGGAAATGCTTTGTATTCATGCCCGTCAGTGTGAAAGAAGCTATTTGTGTATATTTGCATATATATTTGCATGTATATGCAACCACACTTAAGTTGTGACCCTCGGCATGTGCTGTGAGTATCATTGTGGGCCCCAGGACTTCCAAAGTTGAGTAGCCCTGACATACTAGAAAGACCTCAAAGAGGACTCCATACCACAGCTTATCCAGGAATTGAAGGATATAATCAAATTCTTCCCCAGATAATTCCAAGAGAAATTGAAAAGTCCCCAAGGCAGCCTGCGGGGACTAGCAGGGCACCTGGTGCCAGCCTCAGGGGGTCCCCCCCCTTCCCACCGTGCATTCACCATCAATGATGGGAAGCAGAGCAATGCGGACCCAGCTCCACTCTGCTAGCTCCTATTCACATTGCTCATGAGGAGGCTATGGGGAAGGGGTGGAACCGTCCCCCACACTCACCAGTGATGCAGCTGGGAGCTAGCAGAGCAGAGTGGGCTGGGGACAATCACTCCACTTCTTCCATTGCTAGTGACTGCAGGAGGGTGATCCCTGCTGCTGACACTTAGTGTCCTGATAGTCCCTGGGCTGCATTGGTTGGGGGAGGAGGTTTGAGGGAAGGGGTGGAGTGTGGGCAGAGCAGAGGCAGTGCAGGGGAGGGAAAAGGTAGGTGTGAGGGTGGGACAAGGTGGGGCTTGGGATGGAGAGAGGGCAGAGAAAAGCTGGGGCCCTCCCCCAGGCCTGGGGTAGCACCGGGAGGAGTTAGGTGGAGAGGCAGTCGTGTGGCTGGTGCAGGGCCTTTTGTCCCTCCTCAACAGTTGCCACTTCATGTCAATGCCAGGATATTAGAGATACAAGGTGTGTAAGGAAATATCTTTTATTGGATCAACTTCTGTTGGTGAAAGAAAACAAGCTTTGGAGCTTGTACAGACCCGGAGATGAGATCTGTGTAAGCTTGTCTTTCTCACCAACAGAAGATGGGGCAATAAAAAATCCTACCTCTTTTACTAAACAGCATGAGCTGAATGGAGACACTGGATCCATGGTTTATTACAACAATCTATAACTCACTAACACCCTCCGTTTGTAAGCTGCATTTTTTCCACCTCCCTTCCTTCCTTCCTCCCTCCCCCGCCCCCTCATGAATAGAAGGCTGTTAACAGGCCATTTCTCTTTTCAAGGGACCATTCAATATGTGTTAACTACTTTTGCTAAAGAATCTGTTCCCCCTTGTATGTAGCTGTGACACAATGGGTATGCCTACCCTGAAATTAAAAACCAGCAGCTGGCCCTGGGCCAGCTGACTTGTGCTTGTGGGATTCAGACTTAAGGGGCAGTTTAATTGTAGTGTAGATATTTGGGCTAGGTCAGGAGCCCAGACTGTACGACCCTGTGAGGTGGGAGGGTCATATAGACTGTGACTGCAGCCCAAGTCCATATATCTACACTGCTGTAGCCCTTCCACCAGAGGGAGCCAAGAGCAACAAGGGTGGGGTTCAATAGTGAGGGGTTCCTTTCCATCGATACAACACAGAACTGGCTTGTGCCCCTGGCCAGTGATCTGGGAAATTTCCAGACCACCCTGGGGTGTCTCTGAGAGGCGCAATACTTCCACACTTGCAAGCACAAGGTTTGTGTGCAGAAAGAAACTTTTATTAAAATTTGGAAGGTAACTTGGCATCAATTTGAGAACACACCACAAACAGGGTTCATAAACATGAACCATAAGCAAAAGACCCACACCCAAATAAGTTGGCAGTATCCTTTTCTCCTCTGGTTCTTAAGTCCAAAAGCCCGACCCTTCTCTGCACCACTCTCACAGTTGTTGTCTTTGGCTAATGCAGACACAGAGTTCAGAGGTACGTTTGTGGAGTTCATCTCCCACCCTGGGTGGAGTGGGAGTAAAGAGGTATCTTAATTTGCTATGCTGCTCACTTGCTGCCCCTCTCTGGCAGCCATCCTGCTGGCCACTTGTCATCTGCTCCTGCCAGCTGCCTGTTCATTGCTCCTACTAGCCATTCCCACAGGATGGCTGCTCACCACTTTCACCGCATCTCTTCATCAGCTACCCTGATGGCCACTTATTGTGCCTCTCTGCCAGCCACCCTGCTGGCTGCTTCCCACAGCTTTCCACTTCACCAGCCACTTGTTCATCACTTGACTATCAGTCTCCTTATGCTGCCACCTGCCCCTCTGCTGTGACCTCCGCATGCCAGTCTCTTAGTAATTTCCATCTCTTTGCAAACAGAGCAAAAACACAGTCTTACCACAACCGATTTCCACTCGGACTGAACATTTAACATAACAAAAAGGCTCCTAATGAAGCCTATTTAGCTCATTCTTTGAACAGTGTGGGAGAGAACAGGTTAAACTGGTCCAGGGAGGATCCTTGGGGTAGGGTCCACATCTCTTGGCAGGGGGACCTGTCACCACCCCTCTTACTTTCACAGGGCTCCAGCATTGGCACTCTTGGCTTAACAAGCTCCTCCTCATTTGGGATAGGTTAAGCACAGTCCTGCTTCCTTGTATTCCTACAATAATTACAGCAGTGTTCATAGCATTTCACTACCCCCACGTTCAGTACTAAAGTGATTTGTGACCCAACAGCAGCCAAAGTTGATTACTTTGAGTAAAACACCACTCTACCTGCTGGATAGCTAAGCAGTGCAAGAGCAAACTGCACTACACATGATCTTAGCCAAAACACACCCAATATCTCCCTGTCTCCCAGCTAGCTGTCAGGGAAGGTCCTGCTTGCAGATGAGTGGGCTCTCTACCAAATCATGTGAACAGAATCAGTATGAAAAGAGTTGTCTTAAAGCAAGATGGGATGAATTGTGCCTCACTGATTTAGGAACAGCTCATTCTCTCTCTCTCTCTCTCTCTCTCTCTGTGTTCTTGTGTGTTATGATGCTGAATTCTACAGAATAAAGTTGTGCCATGCTGTAACCTTCCTGCAAGAATATTTTTATTTTTATCTAATTTCTCTGCGTTTCTGATCTGAATATTACAGCTACAAACTTGATCCCTTGTCACACTGAAACTTAAGTACATTTTGAGCCTGATTCTCAGTTGATGTAAATTGGCATAGCTTCACTGAAGTCAGTGAGGCTACACCATTGAGCATGTGGTCTGTATTGTTTAAATGCCAGAGTGCAATGTCAAATACATGGCCCTGTATAGACTGCAAGCTCTTTAGTTCAAGGTCTTTGTCTTCATATTTGCCTGTGAATCTTGTGATATTCTGTGAGTATTATATAAACAATGATCAAACAATATTTTTAACCTACCTTGCCAGAATTCTCAGAGGATAGAAGATCTACATTATGCAGCATAGGAACATAAAAAGTGCTGTTTTGTCAGTAAGGCTACGTCTACACTGCAGTGCTATTTCGGGATACCAGCGAAATAGCTATCCCGCATCTTCACAGAAAACCCGTTATTTTGGGCTTGCTATTCTGACATTCCTGTAAACCTCATTCTATGAGGAGTAAGGGATATTTTGGAATAGCACTTTATTTCAAAACTGGCTCTGTGTAGACAGCGCCAAATGACGAAATAAGCTATTTCGAAATAGCATTGAAATAAGACGCACAATTTGAGTAGCTCAAATTGCTTATCTTATTTTGAGTTATGGTACAGTGTAGGTGCACCCTAAGTGAGGGTTACAATTTGGGTTTGATTTAATCTGTTTGGTTATTTTTCATTTTGGGTTGAGGTTAAGCTGCTGGTTTTATGCTTCACGTTATTGCATTTTTAACATATGATAAAACCATCTACAGTCCATGACTGATCCATAAAAATCATTATAAAAAGAAAAAGAAAGCTTGAATGCTTATATTTCTTTTTGTTCTTTTCCTTTTTAATGCAATAAATTTATTTAGTGTATATTAACAGGTTTACAAATCCTTGCCATATAAATATCAGAAACAAAACAATCATTACAACAGTGAGCTTTTTCTAAGAGACATTATACAGAAACATAGTCATCAGATTATTTTATTTCTGAGTCATAGCTGAATCCCTTTCTTCTGTAAAACTGTGAAGTCATGTGGTTTTATCTACAGGAGTGTCAAGGTTGTTATCAGATACCACAAAGGCCAAATTAAATAAACTATAAGATAAACACTAACTCCCTAAAGTCACTAAAAATTTTAGCTGAGTTGTTATAGTGCCAGTTCAATCCAGCTCCAATAGCCAGCAATTTCCTTACAAAAACGCTTGTCCATTATCACAACAACCTCTGTTCCTGAAAGTTATGAACTAGAGACAGGATAAAATTGTTTGCTGATTTACATTTCTTCAGTATCCAAAACCACATTGGCACAAATTATGCTTCAAGGCTCATCTGTTTATTTGGGGTTTTTCATAGGAGCCAGCTGGTTGAGCAGGGAGAATTAGTTAGGTGGCTGTGATTTAAAGCTTGTGTATTTCTGCTGCTTGTATTTTTTGTTGTTGCCTTGGAATGCACGTAGGGCTTGTGGATGGCCCTTTGTAATATTTTTGGAACACAAGATGTTGGGAGAGTTAAACTGGAGCTTTAAGACACAGAGCCTATCTATGTGGGTGGGAGATTGCAGTGTAGAACTGCCTTAGGAAAACTCTGGGAGGGATTATGCACAGGGCAAATGCATACACTGCTTCATCTGTAGTAGAGGACGGTATGTTTTCCCTGATGCTTCAGCCCAGTTCTGCATGATGCCTTGGGGGTGAGGAGGATGTGGATGCGTTAGAGAGAGTCTAGTGGAAGACAACAAAAATTATTAGGGGGCCGAGGCACAAGACTCATGAGGCTGAGGAAAATGTATTTATTTAATCTGCAGAAGAGAAGAATGAGGGGGGATTTGATAGCAGCCTTCATCTACATGAAAAGGGGGGGGCGGTTCCAAAGAGGATGGAGCCAAACTATTCTCAGTAGTGGCAGATGACAAAACAACAAGCAGTTGTCTCAAGTTGCAGTGGGGGAGATCTAGGTTGGATATTAGGAGGGTGGTGAAGCACTGGAATGAGTTGCCAGGGAGGTGGTGGAATCTCCATTCTTAGGGGGTTTTAAGGCCAAGCGTGACAAAGCCCTGGCTCGGATGATTTTTTTGGGGTTAGTCCTGCTTTGAGAAGGGGGTTGGACTAGATAACCTCCTGAGATCTCTTCCAACCGTAAGTCTTTTATGATTCTATGGGGAGGAACTACAGTCTTCCTATCCTCTTTGGCATAGCTAGCAACCCAGAGGGTATTCCTACGGTGCTGTCCCTGACAGGAATGCTGGAACAGTTTTTATAGTTGGGCTGCTGAGAGCCATTGAACCAAATTATAAACCCTATAAAAATGGAAACCATTTCAAGCCAGCAGGTGTGGCAGCACCCCCAGAATCCTTACTTTCAGCATGTATGAGAGGGGACTGAACACGTGTCTAGTCCCTGTGTGGGAGGGACACTAGAAGTTACACTATCTTCCTACCCTTATACCAATAATAATATAATATATGGAGATATACCTATCTCATAGAGCTGGAAGGGACCTTGAGAGGTCATCAAGTCTAGTCCCCTACCCTCATGGCAGGACCAAGTACCATCCTTGACAGATTTGCCTCACATCCCTAAATGGTCCCCTCAAGGATTGAGCTCACAATGCTGGATTTAGCAGGCTAATGCTGAAACCACTGAGCTATCCTTCCCTGTCTCCCTCCCCCCGCATACCACTTGGAGACCCATACAGAGAAAAGGCACAATCTGGCCTGACCATGTAACAGTCATGCTGTCCATAAAACACAGGAGACAGTTTGAATTGTGCTGATAGCAGGGCCTTGCTGCAGAACTTAGGTCCTGTGTGCTATTGAATCTATGAGAACCTGGCTATATCTTTATTCAATCAGCTCAGCTCCTGTACACATCTAATTAATTGTGTTTGTTCTGACTTTGTTTTTCCCAGATTCAACATTTACAGAGCAATAATCTGAGTTGCTTATAGAGCAAATGTCATTAACCTCTTAAAGTACATTAGAGAAAATGAATGTGATGTGTATTTTTTCCTTTTATTATGGTAAGATGGCACTGTCCAGTTATGTCCCTAAAACATAAGAAAATAATCTTATTGTGTTAGTGTAACAGTAAATTGGATGGCACCAGTTTTCTCCCCTCATTAAAAAAATTACTGCAGAGTTACTTGAATTAACTGCCAGTGACTTAATCTGCAGTGTTTTCAGTTGCAGGGCATGTAAAATGTCTTTCTGTGAGAATATATTTCAGCCAAGGAGCAATCATAAATAAACAGACATGTAAAAACTTTATTTGGGCCATGGAATGGTCCCAGTAAAAATAGAGCATCTGGCAGCAGGCCAGCTTAGAATCTTAAGACATTTCCAAAAGTGGCAGTACCAAATAACATCCTTTTTATTAATCTTCCTTATTATGCTGAAGTCCTCATTTGATCATCAGGGTGCATATGTTTTCATTTGTGTGAATGGATTCCTGGAAACTAACTCTCCATGCTGAGTCAACGAGTTTAATTACAAACATCTCAATGGCCTGTTTTAAATCTACTACTAGTAGGTCAATAATTGAAGAATTATTAAAATAAGCCTTGGGGCTTGTTTGCTTTATGTAGGCACCCTGGAGATTTTTGGATATTACGATCCTATTTATTTTTCAACTAATGACTTCCCTTGACATGTAGCTTTTTTTTTCAAAATGCAATACATTCTGCTATTGTACTGTACTGCTATCAGTACTGACGGTACTGATTCTTTCTTTCAATCATCTAATTATCTGATCTGGCTTCGCCCATCTCAATAACATCAGGCACCAAACACAGAATTAATGGTCACATTAAAATTGTAAAGACTTCACATTGCCTCTTTTGTGTCCAGATGCTTTCAGTGGGTGTCTGTTTGCCTTTTTTCCCCTTAATGTTATTGCAAGAAGGTCTTTGTGCAAAGGTGGGTTTTGAATTGTGCTCCATGAATGGTCATTCCTTATGTTGTCCATTAAGAGGGTTCCATGATCAAGGATTCTCCCACAAGAGCTTTCCACTAAGCTGAGCATGGAGCAGCCTTTCTCATCAAATGCAGCTGTCTCAGTGGTTCACATGGTCGACTTCTGGTTTTATTTGGAGAGTATTAGGAATTAGGACCAGATGCAGTTTTTTAAATGTCTGTTTTGTGCATTATAAAACCTTCCTTGAGGCCCTGAGAGCCTGACTACAGTGCCTGCCCTCTGTCCAAACAAAAAATAAATTAGCTGGTCTTTGCAGGCCCCTGCAGTGCATTATCAACACAGACTTCAAGGCCTGGAAAATCAGCCCATTCTAATGGGGGAGGCCACTGATTTCCAGTGCAGAAAATTCTAGGTGCTATCTAATCAAGCTGTTTTAACTATGAACATTATTTCTAGCTTGTTATTATTACTCAGACAATTGAATGAATAAAGTCCCACTTTTCAGGAATAATTAAGGGTGAAAGTTGATGGGAATGAGTAGGCTAATGGCATGTTGTGATGCATTAAAAAGAGCATTGCCAGCTGATCTAGGGAAATGATTATTCCCCTTTATTCATCACTTGTGAGACCACAGCTAGAGTATTGCATCCAATTCTGGGCCCCCATTACAGAAAGGACGTGGACACATTGGAGAGAGTCCAGTGGAGGACAACAGAAATGATTAGGGGGCTGGACCACACAACTTAGGTGGGGAGGCTGAAAGATTTGGACTTATTTACTCTACAGAAGGGAAGAGTGAAGGGGGATTTGGTAGCAGCCTTCAACTACCTGATGAGGGGTTCCAAAGAAGATAGAGAAGGGTTGTTCTCAGTGGTGACAGATGTCATAATGAGGAGCAATGGTCTCAGGTTGCAGTGGGGGAGGCCTAGGTTGGGATATTAGGAAAAACTATTTCACTAGGAGGGTGGAGAAGTACTGGAATGGGTTACCTAGACAGCTGGTAGAATCTCCATCCCTAGAGGTTTTTAAGTCCGGGCTTGACAAAGCCCTTGCTGGGATGATTTAGTTGTAGTTGATCCTGCTTTTAGCAGGGGATTAGACTCAGTGACCTCCTGAGGTCTCTTCCAACCCTATGATTCTTCAGTCCTGCACTAACTTCTTATTGCTTGTTTATTATTTGTATTATGGTAGCACCAGAAAGGTCCTAAACAGAATCAAAGCCCTATTTGCATGAGTTGTTATAATCCCAGCCCCACAGAGCCCACAATTGTTTATGATTCATTATTTATTTCAGTGTTGCTTAGAGGCCTCAGTCATACACACTAGCCCCCCATTGTTGGTGCTATACAAACACAGAACAAAATCTGAATAGACAAGACAGATGAGGTGGAGGATAGAGTAGCCAGGAGGTGATGAGTTAATAGTAGCCAGGAGGTGGCAAGCAGAAGGAAGAAAGGGATGAAATGTGTGTTGGGTGAGGGGAGCCCTAGGAAGAGTTAGGGGTGAAAGGTGAGCATGTAGGGGGATTGCAGCTAGCAGTGGATGGCATGGGGTGAAGGGAGCAACTGAGGTGCTGAGAGGAAGGGAGGGGTGGAGAGAAGCATGGAGAGCAGGAAAGATTAGTGAGCAGCAGAGGCAGTGTGGGGAAAAGGGGTGTAAATGCCAATCAGCAGAGAGGGAGAAAATGTTCCCAGTTCAGATGGAAGAATGCAAGGTCTGCTATGGTCATTGGAGTTGAAGAGGTAGCGAAGATGCCTCACTCCCTTCACCTTTACTGATCTGCTACTGCTGTTTCTGACCCCAGTTCCAGCCACAGGAGGGCTTTGTGGGCTCTACCCCTGAGAGCTGCCCACTTTTCTAGTATAGTCCACCCAAGCCTGGATAATTCACCATAGAAGAAATGCTCCTTTCTGAAAAGCATGGCGGCTTTGTCCAAAACCATTTGGCTCATGCACTGTGCTCTGAAGTCAAGCCCTCATCTGCATTAATTGGAGGCGGGCTATCCATGCATATGGGGAGAGTGACTTATAGCATCTGGGGATGGAGGAGTCAATGCATCTAGGGAGAAGAGGAGGGACTGTGAGAAGATGATCCACTGAGCAGATTAGAGGAGAACAAGTTAGAGAAAATAAGATCATTAATCTGGGCAAGAATATAGTCATGGGGCACAACATGATCCAATGGCTGGAAAATGAAGCGAGATAAATTCAGATGGGAATAAATATTCATAGCAGAACAGGGATGGGCAAACTTTTTGGCCTAACGGGTGCATCTGGGTTTGAAAACGTATGGCAGGATAGGACGAAGTGAGGTGGAAGGACTAATGAGATATGGTAGGGGGACGAGTCTATAAGGGATGTTTCAGAGGTGGAGCAGGAGAACTCCGTGGTGCGTAGTGGTGGTGGAGGGCTCTACAAATTTAGACTGTATTGTAATTTTGTCGTCAGAAGTCAGTCACAGTGCAATAAAGTTTGAGAACCCCCTATCACTGATTCCATAAGCACTTCGACCTGCAGGCTCATTCACTGGAATCTGTATGGAAATAAAATGCAAATTTTTAAAAATAAGCATAATTAATCTTTGGGCAGAACTCAACCAGGATGTGTGATGCATTCTCCTTTGGTTGAAGTCCCTAAATCAAGACTCAGTGCCTTGCTAAAAGATATACTGTAATTCAACCAGAAGTTAAGGATTTAATGCAGGAGTTAGATAGTTCATGCCACACGTGAGGTCAGAATATATGATCATAGTGGTCTCATCTGACCGCAAAAATCTATGAATCTGTCATATTTGATCTTGAGCGGGTAAGTTGAAGAGAATGTTTTTAAATGTCTTTGTGGTACATTCTGGCCAGAGCTGAGTGAATAATTATAAATGAATAATTTATTTGATGGATTTCATTTCCATGTTCACCAGTTATCTGTAACAAGCTTACAGTTTCCTCAGACTTGTTGTTTAAAAGCTGCTGAACAATTTCTATGAATACTTTTGGTATGCAGATTTTTCATCAATGTTTTTATATTGTAACCTGATAAATAAAATACTGTACCTGATTAACATTTTGTCTTGATAAATTTGAGTTGTGTTGACTCACTTGGATTTCACATTTAGCTTGCATTTTATTGTTTCCATTCGCTCTCTAGATGAGCTTACATTTAGAATTAGATTTCTAGAACAAATTGTTGCATACTGAGTTCAAAATTCATGTTTTGATTTAAATGTATTCCTAGGCAGAGGACTAACTCAGAGTCTGTGCACCACACAAGTCCTGTAGAAAATGTCAGAGTACAGGCTAAAGAGTACAGGAACTTCTGCTGCTCATCTGTCCAGGGATGAATTTCACCTTTTGTGACTATTATCTAATACAGTGGTTCTCAGACTATGGGTTGGGAACCCAAAGTTGGTCACAACCCCATTAAAATGCCAGCCCTGGTGTTAGACTTGCTGGGGCCCAGAGCTGAAGTATGAGCCCCACCATTTAAGAATGAAGCTTAAGCTCTTGGGCTTTGGGGCCCCTCGCCCTCCTTCCCCCACCCCAGAACATTAGAACTCAAGTGGTCTAGGCTTGGGTCTCCTCGCTGGGTTCATGTAAAAATGTTTTTTGTCAAAAAGGGGTCATGGGGCAATGAAGTTTGAGAACCTCTGATCTAATATAATCTTAAAAATCACTGATTCCATAAACAATTCTGCCTGCAAACTCATTCACTGGAATCTGTATGGAAATCAAACTCAAAAGGAAAATGAGAATGTGAATTTTTAGTGTTTTATTCAAGCAAACTTGGCAGAAAATTCAGAAAAATTCTTGAGGGCTGAAATCTATTGTAATGGGGACTTTTTTTGTTTTTGTTTTTGTCCTCTGTTCTTTTCAGAATCAGGACAATCCTTACTGATACATTAGTGTGTTTTTACATTTCCACATCTAACAGCCCATCAGCCTGGTATTGCAGTACCTCCAGGAGCGGAACCATCCCTTTTATTAGTTAAGGCCTCCATTTTCAGTTACTTCGATTATGAGTATTTTTAGAGCCTTGTTTTTCCTAGTAAATGCTGGCAGGACATCGTGGTTGGTTTCCACTGAAAAACAAGTTAAAGGGAAAATGGAATTTGACCTACTAGTCCTGAAATCTGACCTACTTTTAAATTGCTGTCAGATGGTGAAGCTCCTCCAGATTCTAAATATCAGTTTATTCTAGGTTGTACTATAGAAGTGGAACAAAAGTTATAAAGTATACTGTTCCAGCTAGGGTTACCAGTTCTCCAGGATTGTCCTGGAGTCTCCAGGATTTAAAGATTAATCTTAAAATAATATCATGAGGTAAAACCTCCAGGAATTCATCCAGCTAAAGTTGGTAACCCTAATTCCAGCTCCAAGAAACATAAGCAAAGTACAAAATACCTCAGATGGTATTGTGTGTATAGAGGAGCTTCACTTTTTATTGTATGACAGCAAACTGAGAAATATTCAGACTAAAGAGTCACATATACTTACTTGTATGTATTGTGTGTGCCTGTATATGTATAAAAGTTAGGTAAGAGAGGTCATGCTTGGACTGAATTTCTGGAATTCCATATAAGAAAATGAGTAAACCAGAAAGTAATTTCTTCCTCAGAATTAACCTCATTAGTGAGCTAACAGATACTTGTGCATTTAAAAAAAAATTATAACGTTTTATGATCTCAGTTTGACCCTTTACGGCCTGAATTATTATGTATGTATTCGAATGCTGGGAGATTGATGACACTCTATCTTTGTCATCCAGCCTGACAACACACTGGGTGTGAAATAAATGGTACATAATTCACTCTGATTTTTCTTTTTTGATTTAATTAAAAGTTGTGTGTGTGTTTTTTCCCCACAACTAATAATTAACATTGCCCTTTAAAAATACATATAAGAATTTGCACCCTTTAAACCTGGTAATTTGCAGATTTTAATCTTTTTCTTGGCTACTGTAAAATTTAAAAAAATAGCCTGAGTGGAAACTGTTTAACCATCATCTGCCTTTCAGTTTGTTTGAGGGCTGCCGAGCAGAGCTTGAGACCTAGCATTTATTATAAAATTTCTTACGGCCTAGCTATATTAAGAAAATTTACCAGTGGAAATTTCTCTAATACAGAAAAATGCCTTACTAATAATGATGAAGGCTGCTTTTCTGTCATGGAGGTCGCAGAAGTCACAGATTACATGACTTTCCATGACTCCTGCAGTGGTTGGTCAGATCAGGCAGACCCTGGGTCAATCACTCCAGCGGCTGCTGGGGCAGTTTGGGAGTTTGAGGAGGCTCAAGGCTGGGGCAGGGAATTGAGGTGCAGGGCAGAGCTTGCCTCGTGGGAGGGGTTCCCTGGAAGTGGTTGGCATGTCCCTGCAACTCTTAGGAGGAAGGCCAGGCCAGAGGGTCTCCTCCGCGTGCTGTCCTTGCCACAGGCTCCAACCCTTGCAGCTCCCATTGACTGCAGTTCCCAGAGGAGAACTGCATGTGGAGGAGCCTCCCTCCTCTACCCCCCTGTAGGAGCTGCAGAGATGTGCCAGCCGCCTCCAGGGAGCTACATGGAACTGGGTGGGGAGCCTGCCAGCCTTGCCAATCTTCCCCCCCCACCCCAGCACCATTGGGGATACCAGGCCACCTCCCCCCAGGATCCAAATTCCCCCCAGATCACCCCTCCCAGAGCACTTGTGTCCCCAGCCTCAGTCCAAGTTTTAGTTAGGGGTATATAGTACAAGTCAAGGACAGGTCACGGGCCGTGAATTTTTGTTTACTGCGCATTGCCTGTCCATGACTTTTATTAAAAATACCCAACTAAAACATAGCCTTAATAACTATACCACTAGTATAACCACCATAAATAATAGGGCTAGTTTCATCATAACTGATATATCTCAGGCTAGGCCTTGTACTTGTGAAATGTTGAGTTAAAACACAGTTCAAATCAAACCTTGTCCAGGTGTTCTGAATTTTTGTAGCCCTAAATTTTCCATTGTTGCTATCAGCAGTGGAAGCACCAGTAAAGACAAGGTCTTACAAATCACTGTTGTTTTAAGCACCATCTTATAGCCCTGCATTGAGCAGGGTTAGATGATGTTGCATGTAAAACACAGATTCTCACCTGCAGCTACATAGAACTCCCAGAAGTAGTAGTGAAGTAGTGCTAGAACCAAAGGGAAATTTTCCTAGTTTTTAATTATTTTACTTTGCAATTTTAACATTATTTTCTTTCTCTCTCTCTCTCTCTCTCTCTATATATATATATATATAAAAGTTTTTCCTGCCATGCTACAGAAAGACATTATCAGGCGCTCAGTTCACGAAAGCAGCCCGAGAGAAAGAGGTTGGCAAGCGTAGCGAGCAGTGGGCTCAGCCCCTCAGTAATATTTATTATTACTTATTTAAATTTCTAGGTTTTTGAAAAAGCAAACTCAAAAGATTCCAAAAACCCAGAATATTCCAGCATGTGGAGTTGCATTGTCTCCCACATAGTTCATTGTCAACATAAATCTCTGCCATTTCAGCTCACAGAATAACTCACAGCAGTAATAGGTTGTCATCTTCTATGAGGACCCACACTAGTGCCAGATAAGTGTCACGTTTTACCATTGCCTTTCACTGCTATATTCTGACAGCAGAGGAATGTTGAGGCTCAGGAATCCTGGGTTCTAGCTAGGGAGCATATTTTAGAGGTTACAGACATTTCTGTCCCAGCCTGTAGCGTATGCTTTATTACATCTGTCTTCTTCTTGCTGCACCTTTCCACAACTTCCAGTCCTTTTGCACATTATGCATTTAGTCCCTACTAAACACCTCATTCTGACCCTTGTGTCCCAGTTTTCCCTGGCTCCACATCCGAGTTTAGGCCTTGTGCCAATCTCCCACCCCACCTCCCCTCAGTTCCATGTCCCAGTCCTCATCCATCCTCTCCAGACCAACATCTTATCCCTCACCGCCAATCCTTACTGGCTCTGTTTCCCAGACCTACACTTCCCTAGCTCATTGTCCTAGCCCAAGTTACCTGCTCAGGTCCACTTCCTGGCCCAGGCTCATCTCCTGCCCCTCTTGGCCACATATACCAGTCCCTGTCCCTAGTTCTTTCCAAGCTACTTGTCCCAGTCTCTCCCCTCACCATTCCCTCAGGCCCAGTTCCTCATCTCCAGTCAGGGGCTTCTTTCTCCTTGCTACCTGACTGCCACAGAGAGAGCATAGAAGAGATAGTCTCCCCATGGAATTGCAGGGAAAATTCTACTTGGCCTGTGTGCCTCTGGGGATAGGGTAACTGGATGTCCTAATATTAGGAGCTTTGCCTTATACAGACAACTGCTTTCCCGCCCCTATTAAAAAAAAAGTGTCCAGATGTTTCATACTTGCTATCAGGTCACTCAATTTGGGCATAGCATTTGTGCAGTCAGGATGAGGGAAACATCAGTGAATTTAGCTGGCACACTCTTAAGAAGCCTGTACTGAGCATCTACAAATTGAGATTTTCAGAGGTTCAGAGATTGAACAACCTTGGGTGGATTTTCACAAAAATGGCAAAATTCCTTGCCCAATTTTAACACCCAGCTACAGGGCATGAGTGCAGTAGAGATGCTCAAAGAAATAGTGGTATAATTTTTTAACATGTGTTCACCTTACCTCATTTTGAGAAGTGGCTGAATAATTTCTGCTGAAATTTAAAAAACAAACAAGCAATCAAAAAACTGCCTGAGGCAGACAGACAAGACAGCTTAGCTAATTTCATCCCAAATGACTGAAATTTGGCAAAGTTATAAGCACCTGAAAACAGCATGTTTAAATGGAAAGTGTCAAGTGACCTTTGCCAGTGTCTCCTACTACTTGTGTCTCCTATAATACATATTTTCTTATAGTTGTATATTTTAAAAACAGACCACAGTTATTCTTGTACTCTTCTTCTGATGGCTTATGGGCACGAATTTGTGAAAGGGTCATATTTTAAAGTCCTGATTTACAGCTACAATAGCAAGGAAAGCTCTTGCCTCATTCAGTGTGAATATTTTATGATGTACCATGAATGAGGCATCATCTGGTGCAGATTTCTGAAGTGTATGTTGAATGATGCAGGTCTCTGTAGGATTTATAATATTTTTATAGTAACAAACATCCTTACCTGATTATTAATACCTTAAGTTACCTACTGGCACTGAGATAATTTTAATTGATTAATTATATTTGCAGGAGCCCAGGCTAAATGATAATAAGGATCCTTTCTGGACCTGAAATCTATGAATTTCTCACTTTTGGCTGTTTGTTCATTGTCTTTTTGTATTTCACTAACTTGGAACAATGCAACTAGAGCAGCTAGTATGCCTTTCCTTTGGGATTATATTTCCTTTTGTTTCTCATGAACTTGCACAATGAAAAGGAAATTTAAATGCAAACAAAGTTTTCATTTTTTTTAAATGAAAACATTTATATCAATAATAGTTCTTCCATTTGATAAAAGTAATATTTAGAGCCTGAACTTCCCCGGTAATGCCTCTTCAACTCTCTTAGACCATTCTTATCTCACCTCATTGTCCCAGCTCTGTACCTGATGGGTTAAGTTCTTTTGTTGGTTTAGAAGAACTGTGTCATAAGTTAACCATATGTAGAATGTGTGGGCCTGATCCTGCTTCCACTGACATTGATGTGTGTTTTGCTATTGACATCAGTAGGAACTGGATGAGGCTAAGTGTTTAATGAAAAGGAGCACAAGCTCTCATACATAGTCACAGGTTTATGTTTTAGAGAGCTTACCCTAAATGCCGTTTTCATCACTGACTTCTTTCATTGGCGCTAGAGCCTTTAGGCTTTTATTATGATTATACTGCTTTTGTGCTGGAATTCTCAGTGATGTCAGCTTATTCCCTGCCAGCAAGACTGCACTGGAAAATTCAGAATGGCAATGTGCCTTCCAAAATGCTGGTTGCTTATGACCTGTAGTCTTAACATGCTAGGGGTACATCTACACTGCCCGCTTATTTCGAAATAAGCTATTCCAGAATAGTTATTCTGGAATAGCTTATTTCGAAATAGAACATCTGCACTGCAGGGAAGACTCAAAATTAGTCCAAGGCAGGCTTCCCTAATGTAGACGTGCTATCTTGATTTAGAGCCCCAGGAGGCACTGGGAAGGAATAACTTAGAATGGCCCTCGTGAGAGGCTATTTCATAATAGCAGCAGTGGAGCATCTACACACGCCTTATTTCAAAATAGCTATTTTGGAATAGGTGTTATTCCTCATAGGATGAGGTTTACAGACTTGGGAATAAGCCCTCCGTTATTTTGAAATTATTTTGAAATAACAGAATGGCTGTGTAGACACTCTCATTGTTATTTTGAAATAACACTAGTTATCTCAAAATAATGGTGCAGTGCAGACACACCCTAAGTTGGTGGAGCAAAACACATTTCCAGGACTGCAAATTATACTATATTTACCACCGTATTCTACAGTGATTTGAAAGGAACATCAGAAGATTAAGAATTTGGTGAGATGACAAAGATGCCAATGTGAAAGACTAGAAGCAAAGATATTCAGAGTTGCCTTCATAATCCATTTACCCCAGTAAACTGTTACAGGTTGTACCTCTCTTAACCAGGACTCTCTGGTATGGCAACATCCATGATCCAGCGGGACCACAGATGTTCCTAGACTACAGAGTCCAGGTATAGGGAGGTCTGGCCACGGGGCAGGAGCAGCAGGGGGATCCAGGGACAGCAACTTAGCCAGGAGCCACATGTTGAGTGGGGGCACAAAGGGGCGGGTAGTGCAGCAGGGAGATCTGGCCTCTGTGGCTGAGTGGTAGAAGGTTGCTGGTGGGGGAAGAAGGGGGAGCGGAGCATGGGGGCCCAGCCCTGGCAGTATCCAGGGAGCTTCAGACACGGAGCTTCAGCCCTGGCAGCAGTCACGGCCCTCCAGCATGGGGAGCCTGTCTGGGCAGGCAGCAGTGAGGGCGGACTGGAGCCCTAGCTGGGGGCAGCAGGGCAGCATTGGCCATGTTGGGAGGGACCTCCCCTAGTCCAGCAAATCTCCTCGTTCAGGACCAGTCAGGTCCCAAAGGTGCCAGATGAGGGAGGTCCAAGTTGTACTAGGAAATCCAAAAGCAATTAACTCTTGACAATTAAATTCTAATAATTTAAACTGTTGACTGATGATTAATAAAAGCCTCACATTTTGCTGACCTTAATTTGACCTGTATTTAGGATTCATATCTATTGCACATTTCTAGTTTCAAGTGGGTAGCCTGGCATCTCTCATCGGTGATGGGTAAATGTTAAGTAGTTGTGAAGCCCTATCGCAGATTGGATATGACAACACATAAAAACATTGTGTTTTTTTTAAAGCTGCATCCCTCTATTACACTGTGACTTGAAGATGTAGTCATAACATCAGGCAAACTTCCCTGTAGCGGTCCTTCATGAGGGATTGTCCTCTTGATTCTGAATAGCTTTAATGGTTTTTTGTTTAAATTCACCATTGATGATGTCATCAATCAGACTTTTGTAAATAAACCACTTAAATTATCAGCATTAAATAATTCAAAACTGTTTTGACCTGGGCTCCAGGAGAAATAGAAAGGAAAATATATCAGTAGTTTGCCAAATGGCAGAGGAGCATGTGTATTTACAATTAATAGAAATAGGAAGTTGATTTGATGTGTTAAGGAGAGGATTTATCCCTTAAAAATGTGTATTGCCAGCAAGGGAGAAGAATCAACAAATAAATTTTCATTTAAACATAACTAACGTTATTAGTTCCAAGTTTCAACATATTATTTTTTAAAGATTAACATTGTAACTAGCGATGTGCACTAGGGATGTTAGATATCGGGTTATAGAATAGTCATGTAACCGCATCAAAACTTTGCAGTTACCCAACTATTCGATAGTGTCTGGGTGGGGCTGGCAGCCAGTGCTCACTGGCCTGACTCCCGGGCAGCCTCCTGCCACCCGATGCTGCTGCCTCTATATCTCTTTAAAAACCAGCTCCCCTTACAGACCAACTGCCTGCTGCCCTGCGCTGCTGCCTCTGATACAGAGGCAGCAACACAGGGTGGCAGCAGCCCCAGTCCACGAGGGTCCGAGCTCCCCACAGACAGAGGTTACTGTCAGGCAGGAGGAGGTGAGGGAGGCTGCTGCCTCTGTCTGCGGAGAGCCTGGGCCCACCGTGGACAGAGGCGGTCCAGCAGCAGCCCGTGTCTGTAGGGCGGTCCGAGCTCAATAGTTCCCAGGGGCAGGATGCAGAGCAGCCTCTGTCCATAGGGAGCTCAGGCTCACCACAGACAGAGGCTGTTTCATGGCAGCCTCCCCTGCCTCCTTCCCCTTTTGCTGCTGCCTCTGATAGAGGCAGCAGTCCGGGGCAGGTAGCACCATGTAGCTGGTGCTGGGGGGGAACTGGCTTTTAAGCCGGTATGGGGGAGAGGAATGTGAGTAGTCACAAGATTAGCCAAAAAGCCTAGGCTTATTAGTTTATTGTCTAGTCAACTACTCGTTGACATCCCTAATGTGTACGCTGCAGTGCAGCCACAGTATATCTGTCCCACTCTTGTGGTGGACAAATGGTTAGCATCAAGACAACTTGGAGAAAGCTGTGCAGTGTCATAAGTTGGTCCTATTTTGAAAATGGAACAGAGGTGGGTCCAAGTTGCAAAGCTCAGGTGCAGATTTCAGGTTGCAGTGCAAAGTTCATAGCCTACCAAATGGGTGTTTGGATTGTGAGCTTTGATTAGAGGGGACAGGAGGCAGCTACGATGTTGAGTGAGATGTTTGGAGATGGGTTTTGTTAGGGACTCATGTTTATCTGGTAATCAAATTAAACTATAATTTTTGAAAAGCCAACCACTGCCGAAGGAAAATGGGAATAAATACAGGATATGACTGGATATTGCCCCTGTTGAAGCAACGGAACCCTTGGTGATGTTCTTGAAGAAGCAATGAATGTGAGGTTATAGGAAAATACTTTCATTTATCAGTTATACCATCAACATAGTGGATTCAGCTAAATTCACTGTCAAACTCAGTCTGGCCCTATGTCTCTCTATAGTCTGTGTTCTCTCAGATACGTAGTAGATCACAGATTGCCCCCCATGCCAAACCCTGGATGGAATCCTGTGGAAACTAAAGGCCAGATTCTGATATACAAACTCATACTATTACCTACACTACAGTATTTCCACTGAAATCAGTGGATCTTCTCATATAGTAAGTTACCATGCTCAGTGATTCATAGAATCTATGAGTCTGTGTATCATAGTAACCTGAGAATTTGATCTTAAATTTAAAGCCAAGAAGTTAAAAAAATGGAAAACAATAGATGGTGACTGAGTTTGTAATCTCTGTGCAGGGTGGATTGATTTAAATCACCAAAATATCATTGATTTATATCGAATTTCCCACTGATACTACTTCACATATTTCTTCAAAAAAGGGGGCAAATTTGATCACTAAAACATGTTAATTTACAGCTCAGTACAGCATTTTACAACATCTGAGAGAATATACTTAGTGTGATTTTTATTAATTTAGGAAATAGTACATAATACTGATTACCTGTATCAAGCTACAGATACAGAGTCACAGTGGGTAGCGCCCGGCTCTTACTACATTTAAACTACAGAGTCACAGTGGGTAGCTCCTGGTCTGGCATGAACCTAGGACAGATCACCTTCCCTTATTGACTAATCATGTAGATGATACAAATTGTATCGACTACACAATTAGTAATTTACCTGCCTCTAAAAATCTCTAATTCAAACCGTGGTCTTGAAGCCAAATCCAGATTTGTTGGTTTCGATCTAAGGATCTAGTTCAGCCTGTCTCTGTTTTTGGCAAGCTTGAGTCAAGTTTTGCACAAACTGGTCAAACTGTGATTTCAGGTCGAAAACATGCAGGCCTGTGATCTGAAACCAGAAAAAAAAGTGGTGATTTCAGCTGAATGTCACTTTGCTTGATTTGAAGCACATGAACTGAAACAATGGAATTATTCAAGGGAACCTTCCATCTTCTTAACGAACCAAGCATCTAGAATCATAGAATACTAGAACTGGAAGGGACCTCGAGCGGTCATCAAATCTAGTCTAACACCTCTACTTATAATATCTTCTGTTTTGACACTCTTCCTCTTATAAACATAGAGCCTCTGATTTGGATCTCATGCCAGTTTTATACCTGTTTATCTGAATGGATTTCAATAGAGTTGTTCTTTATTTACATTGGTGTGAGAGGAGAATCAATCCCAGTTTACCATAGGATCTTGAACAGCCAGTTACTCAAGCCTTCACTATGCACAATAAACTCAAGCAGTAGCAATCTGTGTCAGTACATCCTTATGGAACTGCATATTATTTTGACACGCATTGCCTGTTATTCGTTCTAACTACACCTTTTCACAGACTCAGAAAATATGCAGTATTAATTTATGTTTCCAATAATAGCTTTTAATAGCGATCCTCCACTGTCAAATGCATTTTATCTTATGCATATTTAATTTGACTGCGCTGATATATATTAATTTAGATCCTCCTGTAATATTCTCTTTTCTTATTATTTCTTTTGTGCGTTTCCAGTTGCTGTGTGCTAGCTCCATGCAGATGTGCATGTAGATAGATCATACGTATTTTCACCCATTATTCTACTATTTCAACAATACCAATATATTCTTATTTAATAGGCAAAGAAAGGAAATAAAAAAAACGGAGATTTGCAAGGACACTGTGGAGATGTAACATTAACCCCCTACTCAGGAGATCAATACAAATGTCTAAGCCCTATGCTGGGTGGCTGCTAAGCAGTGAATTTCTCTCTTACCACATAAGTACAAAACCATATTAATGTCCCCCCTTGTCCTTACTTTTTCTTCTTCCATTATATTTTGAACTCTAACTTGTTTTGTCATGCTCCCTCTTGCTTTATGTAATGAAGAGCATACAAGCCTATGTCTTTTACTTGGTTTTCTGGGGCACCCACAATTTGTGCTAAGAAAATTCGTAATCTTGTCTTCCAGCTGGCTAAGAAGGCTGAAGTGGGTTATTTCCCATTTGTGGGGAAAATGAGTTGAGATAGTCCATGGATACTAATAATAGAATAGAAGTAATATCCAGCTCTTATATAGTTCTTTTTACTAATAGATCTTAAAGTGCTTTTCAAAGGTCAATATCATTATCCCTATTTCACAGCTGGGGAGCCTGAGGCACGGTGTGGTGAAGTGACTTATCTAAGGTCATCCAGCAGGCTATTCTGATTCATACTCTGGTATGTTTACAATATAGACCATTTGGAACAATTGTTAAGTGTCAAAAGCAAAGTTCAGCTTACAGTGTAGCACACCACTTCCAGAAAATGGCTCTTTGTTCAAACGTTCTGATGGACATTATTCCGCTGTCTTGGCTTCAAGACATTGTGTACTGGGGGTAAGGCACCTTTCCTAGCAAGGGTGGTATTGTGTTTGGCTGGGGAGTCAGGCTCTCCTTTTATTCCTGGCTGTGTCACAAACTGTGTGACTTTAGGAAGGTAATTTAATGCTGGTGTCTTGAGTTTCCCTGGCTGAAAAATGGAGATAATATTCATTCTGGGCTACCTCATGTGCATGATCAGTGACTGTTACAACAGTGTTTGATAACCTCTGGTGGAAGTTGATGTGGAAGTAGAATGTATCAACTTTGTTATTTTTTATTTTAACCCAAACACATGCCAGTTGTTAGTTTTATTCATTTCAGTACATCTATCCTGGAACTAAAGGCTCACCACCACCTGTCTATGCAGATATTTGTATACATCCTCTTACTATAACAGCAGAGTAGCTCACATCATCCTGTGTGAAATAAAGAAGTGTTATTATACATTTTACAGATATACCATCGCCAGATGGTTTACAGGCAAACCAAAGAGAGATCATGTCCTGCACAAAGTCACAGGAAGTCTGGGCAGAATTATCAATTGAACCCCTGTTTTCTGAGTTCTAGTCCAGTGACCTAATCACAAGACCGTTCTTTGTCTCCTTTTAAAATAAATTGTTATCAATGACTCATCAGAACCACTGAACTGACATAGGGCCAGACACAAACCCCTTTTTGTTGAATATGTATCATACACCCCAAAGCCCTTGTGTTAATGTTACTCCAGATTCCTGTAACACCTGAGCCACTGCCAGGGTTAAACTGCCTTCAAGTAATCATGCTTGGCTGTTCCTGTCCTGCCATTTTCTTTGCACATAGGCAAAATCAGAATCAGTGAGGAGGGAAAAAATTGCCGCTCTCTAAGTTTTGTGCAGATGTTTGGTAAAGTACATCCAGTCAGATTAGAGAGTGACAGCTGCAAAGCAGAGAGAGTCTACTCTTAGGTTCACACATTGCCAGAAACTGAGAAGTGTCTCCTTTCATGTCCATCTAGCCAGGAGACTACACTCCCTCCTCTAAGACAAGGGCCTTGTTACACTGTCATTGCCTCCAGCTTCAGCTGCTGGTCCTCTTGCTGCATGGGGCAGAATGTTACTGTCTCAGAAAGTGGGAAGTTTGTTCTAGGTTTGTTCTAGGTTCTCAACTGGCCAAATAGCCACATGTGGCTAGTGGCTAGCTTGTTGGGCACCATGGCTCTAGGCCCACCAGCAGCTCATCCCATAAGTGACAAAGACCCAGGCAAACACTTTGCTGTGGGGCTTCATGAACACCTTGGGCTCCCTGCTCATTTCAGAACAGAATGCAAAGTCCTGGTCTTGAAGTAAGGGGCTGGGTTTCAGCTATTGAAGGGTCTGCTCACCTGCTACACCTCTCCAAGAGAGGGATGATGCAGCTAGAGAGACCCAGATTTAGATGGCCAGGTGCTGGGGGCAGAGCATTTGTGGGGGGCAGAACCCCTGGCCATGAAGCTTCTTGCTTGAAGAGACAAGGTTTTGTCCATTCTGTGGCTTATTGCACTGGTATTGTTATGCCAATGTAGATACACCATTGCAAACCCATAGTGTAGACATGCTGCATCAGTATGCAAAGTGGCTTGTTCTGGTGCACATTGCCTTGGACTTGTAGCACAGGTAATTCATGCAAGACAAGGATGCCATATGCTATATGTTGTGTGCGTACTTGGGGTCACAGTCTTGCCCTGAATCAATAAGAGGTAACTACCGATGGACTATCCATCTTGTGTGTCTGCATTTCAACTCTGTTTTGCAATGTAACATTCAATAGGCTAAAAATATATTCCGTGTGTTGAAAATAAATTATAAACAGATTGAGCCTGGGTCCAGTAGATCAACTGAACTGAATTCAAGTTAGAAGAGCTTTTGATTAAGAGGTGAAGGACTTGTGGAGTGTGTGTGGGGGGATGAGGGGGAAATCTCAAGTAGTTCTGATTAAACATTGTAGGGAGTTATTATCTCTGGGAGAGGGGGAGGAGAGAGACCTTGTACATGAAAGCACATGCTATAAATCAGGGTTTAGTAAAGCAGTATATCACAGGAATAAAAACCAAGGAACTGTGTCAAGTGCACAATAATGCACACAAGAGATTTCATAAAGAAACATGCTGTATTCAATCACATTATGGCGTGGACTAAATTTTCAGTTCAGTGACTCCACAGGGTACAAGAAGTACTGGGGAAAATATGAAAAGACTGTCAGTTAATAAAAGCCAGATTCAATAATACTGTATCTACCTTTTGCGGATGGAGAAATTCTTTGTGCAGCATTTAGGGGACTCTTCCATGGCAAGGTGAATAGAGTCTGGATGGATTTTATATTGAACAAAATCTAAAAGCCAAGGATTTTCAGTAACATTCTGTGCAGTATTGAATAGCATCTGCCTGTCCACTGTATCAGTTCACATTTCATTATAGCTCCTATAATGACAACCAGACAAGTCAGCTGTTTGTATACAGAATTCATATAGGGTGAGCATTCAGGCACTATGCAAATGAAGTGCCCAGGATTGAGAGTGGATGAAAGTTACTGCAACCCAGGCTATGTCTGCACTACAGAGTTTTTTTCAGAAAAACGGCCGTTTTTCCCAAAAAACTTCACTTATGTCTATACTGCAATCGCGCTCTTTCGATAAAAAATCTGAAGAACAGCGGGGTTTTTCTGACATTAGTAAACCTCTTTCTACAAAGAAGAAGCCTTTTTCCAAAAGAGCTCTTTCAGAAACAAAGGCATGTGTGGATGGGGAAGAGAGAGTTCTTTCGAAAGAAGAGGAAAGAGGAAAAAGCACAGGTGCCCTGGTGGCCACTCACGGCTTAAATGCAAGATAGAGTCCATTCAGTGTGGATACTATCTTTTGAAAAAAGCAGATAGTTTTTTCCATGAGATTTTGCTGTGTGGATGCTCTCTTTTGGAAGAAGTTTTTTCTGAAGATCTCTTCTGGAAAAGCTTCTTCCAAAAGATGCCTGCAGTCTAGACGTAGCCCCAGAGTGTGGAGTTTTATCACATCTCCTCCGCAGCTGCAGCAGCCATAGGCTTCCATCCTGGCTGCCCGAGCTAGATGTTGTATCCTTGAGAGCTACATAATTGTTGTATCATGCAAGCAAGGTACTAACAAACTTCAACAGGACTTTATTTACCAAAAGTGGAGCCTCTTTACAAAGCTGCTGCATCCTTCAGTAGCTCTCACTCAGCCCCTGCCAACCTTCTCCCCACTCCTTCCTGTTTCCTGTGCTTCCAGACTCCCAACAGCCAATGCTCCCAGTTCTAATAATTACAAGCAGCATCTAAAACACCACATTCTCTCCTCTCTTAGGAAGCGCTCTCAATTATAAAATAAACATTGTTGTTTTAACCACAGCAACAAATATGAAACAAGCCACTATACTGTTGGCAGAAATATTACATTGTAAATACTACATAACATAGTCTGTGTCTGACAGACTGTCTCTCAAACCCTGTTTCTAGTGCAATGTCTTGTTGTATTGGTACTATAGTGAAGTCATCTAACACAGGCCTCATCTCCTTTTGGTGCATAGGCAGGTGCAAGATAAGAAGCATTCCATACATGCCCATCAGAAAGTCAATAGGTGCAAGGTCCCCTCTTCTCAATGATTTTAAGAGGAGATGTGAATTTATGGTCCCCTTTGCACAGAATTCCAGGTTTTCTTACTCTAATGAAGGAACCACACAAACTTCGGTTCCTTAGCACCCCGCCATTTGTCTGTGAAAGCCTTATACTTTGCTTACTTCTGTTCAACTGTTTTTCTCACATTATCCTCTTTTGGTGCATCAGGTCTTGACTTTAACAATCCAGCAATGTTCAGTTTAGTATTCATCTGTTTTCCATGCAGTAATTCTGCGGGTGATCTTTGCGTTGTGGCATATTGTGTAGCCCTGTATGCTTGCAAGAAATCAGTAGTGAAGGTTATCCATGATCGCCCTTCTAGTTTAGCCATTTGCAAACTCTCTTTCAAGCTTCTGTTAAACCTTTCGATTTCCCCATTGGCTTGAGGGTAATATAGGGATGATCTTCTATGTAAAATGTTCCTCTCTGCTAGAAAAGTTTCAAATTCCAGGGAAGTAAATTGACTACCATTATCCGAAACCAGTTCTTTGGGGTTACCTTCCCTGCTAAAAACTGTAGAGAGGAACTTAATTACTTTAGCAGAAGAGATTTGTGATGTAAATGCTACTTCAGGCCATTTACTGAAATAGTCTATTAAAGTGATGGCATAACAACAGTCAATTGGTGCAGTATCAAAGGGTCCTACAATGTCAATCGCAACTTTTTCCCATGCAGAATCAGGAAGAAAAACAGGCTATAATGGTGGGGTATATGTCACTGCTGTCTTATGCATTTGGCAAGTGACACAGGATTTTATGATTGCTTCAGTTTGGTAGTCCATCCCTGGCCACCAACACAGATCCCGTAGTCGTTGTTTGGTTCTGACAATTCCTTGATGAGTATCGTGTGCCAGGTGTATGAGTTTTGACTGTAATTCTTCTGGCACAAATAGCTGGTATGTACCTTGTAGCACAGCCATCAATCAAAGAAAGTTCATCCCGAATTCTAAAATAAGGCAGCAAAACTGGATCAAGGATTTTAGGGTTACTGGGCCATCTCTTTGTCAGAAATTCCCGTAGCTTTTGTTGAATTGGACATGCCAAACAAGCAGCTTGGAATTGCTCTCTTGTTACTGCAGTAAGAGTGCGTGTAATAAGCGCAACTACTTCATCCTCATCCTCCAATGAACCATCTGGTGAAGACAAAGGCCGACGAGAAAGGCAATCAGCTATCACATTTTGGTTTCTAGGCTTATATTCCAGTTCATAATTGAAGAGAGTAGTCTTGCAGACTATCTAGCAATACGATTTCCTGCTCTTCCTAGTCCTTTCATGGTTAGCAATGTTGTCAAAGGGCTGTGGTCTGTGTGCAATTTGAATGTGCAGCCCCACGGGTAAGTTCTCCATTTTTCAGTCGTCCAGACACAAGCAAGTGCTTCTTTTTCAACTGTAAAATATTTTCTCTCAGCCTCACTCAGTGTCCTTGAAGCAAATGTAACAGTCCTCTCTGTGTAGTCCTCATGAAGTTGTGCGAGGACAGCCCCAAGTCCATAATCAGAAGCATCAGTAGTCACAATTGTGGGTAATGCAGGACTGAATAGTGCAAGTACTGGACTATGTACAATCAAGTCTTTCACAGTTTCCAAACTAGCTTGTGCATCCATTGTCCACACCAATGTTGAACTTCTCCGTAGTAATTCTCGTAATGGTTCAATGACAGAAGCATAATTGGGAATAAATTTTGCATACCGGGAGATAAGACCCAAGAAGGAAAGTAAGGTTTGCAAATCTGTTGGAGCAGGAGCCTTTGAAATTGCTAGGATATGATCTGATTCAGGTTTTAGTCCAGTTGGTGAAATTGTATGCCCCAGAAAGGAGAGTTCTGTTTGTCTAAATTTGCATTTAGACAAGTTGAGCTTGAGGCCTGCTGTGCTGATGCAGTTCAGTACAGACTGCAGGTTATTCTCATGCTCCTCAGAAGTCTTTCCAAACACAGTAATATCATCCAGATAGCACTGAACTCCATGTTGATTCTTCAGAATCAATTACATCATTTTTTGGAAGGCACTTGGGGCAGATGCAAGTCCGTATGGAACACGTTTAAAACAAAATAGTCCCTCGTGTAATAAGTGCTGTGAGATCTCTGCTGTCATCATGCAGCATAACCTGGTGGTATGCGCTCTGCAAATCAAGAGTAGAAAACATCTTTGCTTCACAGAGTTCTGCAAATACTTCTTCTATGTGAGGCAGTGGGTGGCTGTCAATCACAACGGCTTTATTTGGCTCCCTTAAGTCCACACAAAGACGAATGCCTCCATCCTTCTTCTGTGTCACCACTATCGGTGAAACCCATTCAGATGAGTCAATCTCTTCAATAATGTCCTTTTGTACAAGTTTTTTAAGTTCCTCTGAAACAGCTTCCCTGACTGAAAACAGTAAGTGCCGTAACTTCTGTCGTACAGGCATCACATTATGTCGCATTTTAACTTTGTGCACAAACCCATAAGCACAGCCAAGTGTCTCCTCAACCTGGTCTTGGGTCCCAGCTGAAACTGGTGTGTGTACTGCAGGAGTGCTTTGCTGAGGAAGGTCAATTCATCCATTAACTACCCTGAGGTTTAAAGCAGACAATAAATCTCTGCCAAGGATAGGAGTGCCTTTGTGGACAATGCAGAACTCTGCAGTTACACAGCAATCACACCAAAAGTCACCATTGCTGGCAGGCAGCCACATACTGGAATTTGGTTTTTCAAATAGCACACCAAGTGAAGTTTGGGTTCAGTAAGAGGCACATCTTTAAAGTAATGCAAATAGATGGAATCAGGTAGTATAGATACGGCTGAGCCAATGTCCAACATTAGCTGAATAGGATGTGATTTGCCTGAAGATGTGGCAGAAACATTTACAGTGCACCTTATCTGTTCTGGAATATGTGCAGTAGTGATTTTGTCCACACTCAGTACAGTAACATCTGGTATTGTAACTGCATGCACTTGTTGATTGGACTGGCTACTGCGGCACACCTTAGCAAAATGCCCAATCTTTTTGCAGTGATTGCACTGAGCTACTTTTGCAGGAATCTTGTGTAGCTTGCGAGTTATTGTGGGGATCCACAGCGAAAGCATGCTTTTGCTATGCTTTGAATTTGCTGATTCTGTAGTTTTTCATTAGCTTTATCCTTGTAATTGTTTATCTGAAGTGATAGTGGACTTTTCTGCAAAGAAGTCACAGCGTGGACTGGGCCTCCTGTATCCATGCTCATTATTTTGGTTTCTGCTATAGCTGACTCAATTTGGGTAGCAATGGTTTTTGCTTTTTCCAGCGTAAGTTGTGGTTCTAGAAGGAAGCATTCTCTTACACGAAGCATGGTTGTTTTCTCAATGAGCTGGTCTCTAATCATCTCATCTGCCATATTCCCAAAGTCACAAGTTACAATCAGACTCCTCAGAGAATCAATATACTGCATTATATAGTCTCCCCTGGTTTTTGCTCACGCTGGCGAAATCTGTAGCGATTAGCTATTACATTCACTTTTGGCACAAAAAAGATCTTTAATGCAGTGAGTGCAGTCTCATATTTATCTTCTGCAAGGGGAAAAGTGTAAAATATACGCTGCCGTTCTGTTCCAAGGCAATGGATTAGTAGAGCACGCTTTCTTACTTCAGAAATCTCTGTAGCACTGATTGCAAGCAGATAAGTTTCAAACATATGAATCCAGGCCGTAAAAGCAATCAGAGGCTCACCTGGGCTTTGCAGAAAGGGTGCAGGTGGGTTCAGAGGCAGAAGATCCCTCCTCGTCGCCAAAATGTTGTATCATAGAATCATAGAATACTAGGACTGGAAGAGACCTCGAGAGGTCATCGAGTCCAGTCCCCTGCCCTCATGGCAGGACCAAATACTGTCTAGACCATCCCTGCAAGCAAGGTACTAACAAACTTCAACAGGACTTTATTTACCAGAAGTGGAGCCTCTTTACAAAGCTGCTGCATCCCTCAGTAGCTCTCACTCAGCCCCTGCCAATCTTCTCCCCACTCCTTCCTGTTTCCTGTTTCCTGTGCTTCCAGACTCCCAACAGCCAATGCTCCCAGTTCTAATAATTACAAGCAGCATCTAAAACACCACAATAATGGATCCAGGAGCCCCTCATACAGCTTGCTCCCAAACTACTCCCATTGTGCTCTCCTCTGTTTTAGTCTGTTACTGTGGACAGCGAAGAGGGAGTGGTGCATAGGGAGTGGAGAGAGCCTCTGTTTGACCACTCAGGCTCTGGGCTTTCAGCCCTGCTCTCAGTGTAGAAGTACAAAGTTTTGTAAGTGATCTCGAGGGGACACACTGAGGGCCTGATCCATAGCTCATTGAAACCAGTGGGAGCCTTTTTATTTACTTCATTGGGCTTTGGACCAGGCCCTCCATGAATTTCACCTCTGGCTGAATAATTTAAGGAGTCATATAAAAAATGGAATCTAGGACAAATTACAAAGGATGAATATAGGCAAACAACGCAGGGGCAAGATTAGAAAGGCAAATGCACAAAATGAGCTCAAACTAGCTACAGGAATAAAGGGAAACAAGAAGACTTTTTATAAATACATTAGAAGCAAGAGGAAGACCAAGGACAGGGTAGGCCCACTGCTCAGTGAGGAGGGAGAAAAGTAACAGGAAACTTGGAAATGGCAGAGATGCTTAATGACTTCTTTGTTTCTGTCTTCACCGAGAAGTCTGATGAAGGAATGCCTAACATAGTGAATGCTAGTGGGAAGGGAGTAGGTTTAGAAGATAAAATAAAAAAAGAACAAGTTAAAAATCACTTAGAAAAGTTAGATGCCTACAAGTCACCAGGGCCTGATGAAATGCATCCTAGAGTACTCAAGGAGCTGATAGAGGAGGTATCTGAGCCTCTAGCTATCATCTTTGGAAAATCATGGGAAACAGGAGAGATTCCAGAAGACTTAGTTTCACTGGCTTGTTCAGGTTAGTTGCTTATTAACTAATTGCTTATTAATTGCAGGAATTCGGATTTTATTTTATTTGGTTGGTCTCTTCTAGTTTTTCTCGTGGTGGACACTGAGGGTGCTTAGTTTCACTGGCTTGTTCAGGTTAGTTGCTTATTAACTAATTGGTGGATTATTCAGTTTAACTAGCTGTTTTCTCCTAAGTTTCATTTCAGTTTCCAAGTTGACCATGTTAATTTCCAGGAGCAACATTCTCTTCTGTTACAGCTCCTTACTCTCTTTAGGAAGTGACCTCATATCATTAATCAAACAGATTATTGCTTGGCGTTCCCTGCAACTGAATTACCTAGTGTTCCTATATTGTAAAGGTCCCTCCCCATGAGCATTGAATGACTCTATTATTTTCTCTTTATTAGGTTTGTTTCTAAAGAAGGTTTCAGTGGGTTATTTATTATATGTTAAGTAGTTCAGCTTGCAGAAAACATATTACATCAATTTTATTATTTTAATTTGTTTGCCTGTTAAAATAGACATCTTTTATGTGTCCTGGTGGGGCAGTTAAAGTTTTTGCTGACAGTTTTATGATTTCAATAGCTCAGAAAAGTCCCTCCTTTTTTCACAGAAAGCTCCATTAAAAAGTTTAATATGTCCCATTCTTTATTTAAGATGAGTGTAGGAGTATGTTATTTCTAGCAGAGCACAAGGAAAGCATAATGTAATATAAGTATAATATTGGGATGGTTACATTTTATTTTATTTTTTGATTTATGGAAACTTTTCCCAGTCTGTGTCACCTGGTGCAGAACTGATCTCATCATCTTTGTACTCTCATTAATAACTGCTCTGGCAGGATCAGTCTGAAGCCAGGCTCGCTTAAGTGTCTTGTAACACAAACGCGTGTCTCTGTTGTGATCTATGAACAAGTAGGTATGGGTGAAATGGTGAAGCCTCCCTTTTCTTGTCTCTAGTAGGAATCCCAAAGCAATGTAGTGAATCAAGGTGCACGAGGTGTCAGACATAATTACTGTATAAATCTCACAGACTATTGCAACTCCCTCTTTTCTCCCTGGGTTACTCATGAGCAGGCAATGCTCACCTGTGTGCCTGGGTGCCTGATGTTTTTAATATTAAAGGAACTCCTAAGTATCCCAGTGTTGATATTGAATAGTTGGGGATCCCCTATATACCCCTTTGCTGCAGTGCCTTGCTTCTAAAGGAATATAAAACGGCAGCACCTCCACCTGGCTGGCCCCTGTACACACTTAACAGTGTGCCTTGGAACCTCCAGAAATAAACTTATTCTGGTAATAATCTGGATCTAACTCCAAAACAACAGTTATAAACAATATACATCTAACTGGTTAAATTAGAATTGACACACCTTTACTTCACTTAAAGAGACAGGGTTTAACAGACTACAATTGAATAAAATCAATTGACAAAGTACACAGAAATAAATGAAACACTTCTCTAACTGGCATTTACACTGCCACCATTTATCCCACCCCAGAGTGTGCACTCCTCAAGATCTCAGAGTCCCAAACACTTGCTTGCATGGGCGCGCTTGAAAATCTGCAGCTGAAGTGGAGACAGCACTGTGCAGGTTGTGTGTGTCAGTCCAAGCAAGGCCACAAGCTGCACAATCCCTCTGATACTGGAGCTGGCCCCACCAAATGTCAGCAGCTCTGGTTCACTGGGCAGATCATTCTGCCTCTCTTTGGACCCAGATTCAGTCTGTCTTCAGTGCTCCATCCCAGACAGCACTTTCCCAAACTGCCACAGTTGTTCACAGGGTCTTCTATGCAGGCCCTTCTCAGCCACAGGCACAGCAACAGTCTCTCCTCTCGAGGGACAATCACCAAGAGCCCCTGAAGAAGCCTGCTAGACCAAAGCCTGAACAGGCTGTCAGCAGCAAGCTCTAGCTTTCAGCAGCAGCTCCTGGACTGGAAAAGGCTCCACGCCAGCAATCTGGCTCCTCTCTCTAAATTAGAGGCCACCAACTCTCTCCCTGCAATGCCTGGAGGAGAGCAACAGTTTCCCTCCTTTTTCTAAGGTATCATGGGAGTTGTAGTCTCTAGGGCTTGATTGGATCCTCCCAGTACAAGTTAGAGGCTCCTGTAGTAAAAGGGGCCTGCACTAGGAAAGGAAAATAGAACACTGCCCTCTAGTTCCAAAAACACTGAAGCATGACTCTAGCTGGTAACTATAGTAAGCCCTTTATATTAATCTTCCTGGGCCAGTCACTACATGGCAATGTTAGACTTTAACTTATATACACAAAAGTGCATTACAACAGGACAGTATCAGAAACACTTCCTGTCCACTCTCATCTATTCATGGATCTTGCTGGCCTAGGAATGTGTAACTTTCCTGTGCTAGCTCTAGTGAGTCTGAACCGTTATTTTTCTTTGGCCCCCGTCTGAGGCAGGATACTGAACTAGATGGGCAATTCTGTTATAGTACGGTAGTCACAATGTTTTTTGTTTTATAATTATTACCTTATTGTTTTCAATCAATTCCTGGTCCCACTAGAATAGTTTCAGAGTTAAAAGCAAGCTGCTCAACTTCTGTGCTATGGGAAGCCATCAAGATTCAACCTCGCTTGGGTTTGTCTTCGAGAGTTCTGAGTGTATCTCCGCACTATTTCATGTTTTCCAGAGTGTCTGGAGGTGAGCTTTTCGACCGCATAGTAGAGAAAGGATTTTACACCGAGAAGGATGCAAGCACTCTGATACGGCAGGTGCTGGATGCTGTATACTATCTGCACAGAATGGGCATTGTGCATCGCGATCTCAAGGTAAGGCCATTCACTTCCTTGTATCTCCAGGTAGTATTAATGAGTCTAAATCTTAAACCTTATTACATTAAGCAATATGTAGATCAAGCAGTCTTCTCTCCCCACTGGATGTTACAGTTCTTAATACACTCTCAAGCCTGGGATCAGTCTCCTCAACTGAAGTGTTTGTCTTTCCAGTGGCCTTGATACTTCTAGCATAGGTAGAGAAGGAGATAGGCCCAGGAATGATGCTACTGTCCTTATTTTATAGCCTCAGTCCACATGCTTGGAAAATACTAGCCCAGACATGTCCTAGTGGGCTTTGCTGAGTCACAGGTTAAGCAAGAACCCTGGTATGATCTTGTGCAATTGCCACTGAATTGTAAATCCCTTGATTACAACCCATCTGTTGATTTACAGTTGTTGATCACCCTCTTGAGAGTGGTTTGCCTCCTTTGTATGTCATTTGCGAACTACCACATATTTAAGTTCTGACCATACAGAAAAACTCCACAACTTGATACAGATAATGAAATACATATTTGGACAGAACAATGGGTTTCAGCAGATCATGACCTTTCATATGATATCTTACATGGCATGCTTTGTATGAAATATATTGTAATTATATGACGGGGTGAATATGGAGATTCCAGGTTGCTGCTTTGAGGTACAGAGTGTCACAGCATTAATTGTTAGAGAATTGGTAAACATTTTCCAGTCAGTCCCTCTTTATGGTCATTCTGTTTGAGCCAGTGTTTTTGTAAGTGCTTTCTGCATAAGCAGTTCTTTTCTGAAGAACATGGTGTAATTGTATGATTTTGAGATTACTCGTTGTTCCTCGCTGTGTGCGTGTGTCATTATAGCTGAGTCTTTCATCCCTTCTATTCAAGTAATAACATTATTTCTTCATGATTTCCACCTTCCATTTTTATGCTGCCGTTGAGATGATAATCAAATATTTCTTTGTCGATTTAATAGTGTACAGAACTAATAAAAACCACTACATTTAAGGCTTGGGTACCCTGAACAATGTAGTAGCAGAAGGCATATTTTTAATAAACAATGACTGAATACATATATATTCAGTATTGGGGCTACAAAATTATTACTTAATGTAGTATAAAAGCTAAAGAGAAAACTGATCCAGACAGAAACAAAATGCAGACTTATAAGAGAGAAAAGATGGTTTTGTGGTTACAGTATTGAACTGAACTGCAATTTAAGTTCAATTCCTGCCACTAGCTTAATTTCCCTGGGTTAATTGCTTAGTCTTTCCCAGCCTCAGTTCCCCATATTTAATATGGGGATAAGAATTTCTTGTCTTCCGGGGTTGTTGTGAGTAGAAGTTTAATTAATGTAAGGGGACTGTTAGCCCCTTACTAAAACTCAGTGGGAGTTTTTGGTTGGCCAGCTCCCAGTACCAAAAGGGGAAGGGTCCATGAGAAATCAGGGCCTTGAGACTGACAGACCCCAGGGACAATGGGAAGAGGCCAATACTCCAGCTCAGCCTGATTGACAGGTTGGACAGATCAATGAGAGAATTAAAAGGCCAGGTCCCGTCCTCCGTGTGAGCTGGGATTTTCTGGGTCTCTGTGAGAAAAGGAGAGAGAGCTGAGAAGAGCAGCAGGAAAAGCAAGGTGTGTGGAGAGACAGACCTGCAGTGTCAGAGCCAGGCACACA
Source organism: Pelochelys cantorii (assembly GCA_032595735.1). NCBI lineage: Eukaryota > Metazoa > Chordata > Testudines > Trionychidae > Pelochelys > Pelochelys cantorii. The sequence goes on along the minus strand of CM064326.1, from coordinate 334,264,181 downwards.
CAGCCCAAGGAGTGTAAGCTGCGCTGAGGGGCAGACCTGCAGTGACCAGAGAGCCGAAGGGGTCAGAGAAGCAACACAAGGAGCTGGAGTCTGGCAAAGCAGCACAGTCTGCAGCTGGGTGTGGTGAGCAGCTGGGACCAGCAAAGGGGGGGGGGAAAGATGTTCTGGGCAGGGACACGCCACCAGCCAAGAGGCCCTGCAGGCCAGACTTGGAGAGGGATTGTAACTTCAACTGGGAGAGGGGTCCTGCCACCTAGAGCCTGAGGCCGTGTAGTCACTGCCAGAGCAAGCGTGTCCAACCTGCAGCCCCCCCTGCAGCACAGCCAGGGCCTGAGAAAGAGCCCTGGGACCTATAAGGAACAGACTGTGAACTGTCCTTACACTCTGCAGACTGCTGTTTGTGATGTCCCCATGCTTCAGAGCAGGACTATGTGTTCTCATTTAACCTCTCTCGTTTCTCCTTATTCTTTTCTTTTTAATCATTTGTTGTTTAATAAATTGTATTTGCTTTGAACTGTATAAGATGATCACTGGATCAAGAAAGCATGCAGTGTGCAGAGAGCACCCCGGAGTGGGGACACCCTAGCCCCTACCCCAAGTGACTACAAGGTCGGGGATTAAGCTCCAGAAAACCTGGGCCCAGCCTTGTTGGGATTTTGAGGACTCTGCTACTCAGGAGAGTGGAAGGGGAGCCCTCAGGGTCAGGGAAGCCTTTGGGTAAAAGAAGTGGGAGCGGGGACTCAGATCCTTTCGCTGGTCCATTTCACCGGGGTAGTATAGAAGCCAGGAAAGTTTCCCACAATAGCGGGACCATTCCCCCGCTTACATTAATATTTGAGGGGCCTAGTGACTCTGGTGATGGGCGCTATCTAAATACTTGACTGGGCAGAAGTAAGAGATGGAAAATGCTTCTCCATTTTGAGGTAGGATACACTTTTCCCCTCAGGAGTAGGACCTATACTTTTTTACAGAGGCTAATATATTTGTTTGCTATCAGAAGACTCTGAGGAAAAGTGGCCTCAGTCAAGCAATCAGTTGTCAGTGATTGGTGAGACTTTATAAACCTCGCTTGTCCTCAGCTGTTGGTTCTTTTGCCTCTTCTCCTACATTGTCCTCCCACGTCACGAAAGTGGAAGCCAGCCTAAAGAGAAGCCAGGCAGAGTCACAGAGTCATGAATGAAGCTTCATGTTCTCCATGGGAGGTTTCATTTTTTCTTCTGGTCTTGTAAAAGCAACTTGCTGCTTCAAATCTTTGTTGAGCAGATGGTAAGGACTGTACTTTGTCTCTCATGGATATATCTTAACTTTGCATAAAACATGGCAATGTTGAGCGCTGGTGATTTTTATTTTTGTCATCTGCGTTTAGAGTTGGTGATTTCCACTAAGGAACCTGGGCCCAACAGTGTGCTGGGAGCGTATTCTGTTGTGGCTGCTGCAGAAGGCCTCAAGAGGGCAAGAAGGCTCTGTGGTCCCCTAGGCCAGGGAAAATCATAGCTTTTACACTGATGAAAGCCAGAGGACCCCAAAATTAAGAATGGGAATGGAATTGTTGTTGTTTTGCAATATCAGTAATTAACTAGTGCCATTATAATAATTATTCTTAGAGCACCACTTAACAGACAGGAAAGGTAGGTCTTTGCCCCTCAGAAATTGTGATTTAAATAAGACTAGGAAAGACAATAAACAAAGGGTGCAGGACAGCAGTTAGAATAATGAAAGGTCATGAGAGATTCTGATGGGTACAGATTCATCTTGTTAGCACCCTTTTTAATTAATCAAATATAGGCACATTTTGGTCTTTATTCTGTAGGGGTACGGCTACACTTGCTCCCTAGTTCGAACTAGGGATGCAAATATAGCCGACCGAAATTGCTAATGAAACGGGGATTTAAGTATCTCGTGCTTCATTAGCATAATCTCGCCCGCACGCTATTCCGCTCGCCAGCTGATTCGAACCAGGAAGTGCGGTCCGGGACACCTTAGTTCGAACTAAGGGGTTTGATTCGAACTAAGGCGTCCCGGAGCGCACTTCCTGGTTTGAATCAGCTGGCAAGCGGAATAGCATGCGGGCGAGATTATGCTAATGAAGCGCGGGATATTTAAATCCCCGTTTCATTAGCAATTTCGGTCGGCTATATTTGCATCCCTAGTTCGAACTAGGGAGCAAGTGTAGCCGTACCCTAGGACTGTACTGACTTTCCTACACTGGTGTACCCCTGACAGATATGAGGCCTTGCCAACCCTGCAGGGTAAGTCGATATAAGTTAGGTTGATTTATTTTCCATCGACTGACCTCAGGATCTGTGCTGTTGGTGGGAGATGCTTTCTTGTCAGCCCCTTTCTTTGAGGTGAAGTACTGAAGTTGATAGGAAAGTGCTCTCTCATCGACTTACTGCATCTTCTCCAGACCCACTATATTGACACTCCTACTACATCAATTGCAGCATCACCAATTTAGTCTGTAGTGAATACAAGCCCCGAGACTGGAACTCAATCAAGATTAAAACTAGTTGGGAAAAATCATGAAAATGTTTTCAATTTTTCCTGGTGGCTTTTTAAAAATATTGAGTTTTTAGAAATTAAAATATGTGCAGTTCAAACTATTGTACCCCGTCTCATGTGGGTTGAAAAGCAGGGATGTATGGAGAGAGGTGGGATTTCCTGGTTATTTTTTGAATTTTGAAATGTCAGCAGTATTTTGAAATTGAAAAAATTTCAGTCAGCTTCTAGTCAGCAAAGAAAGTGAGTGGTGATTATGATGGATGAGCTAGTGCTGTGGTTCTCAACTGGTGGTCCATGGTGACTTTTTTGGTGGTCCACAGGAACATTGTCCAAAGTCACACAGTGTGAGGAGGCGCCGCCGTTAGGCTGCTTTACGCCGTGTTCACAAGCACACGGCGCGTCATCCATAGTGTCACCTAGGACGCAACTGGGTTGTGTTGCCAGTAACTTTCATCTAAGGCTCTGAGCGTCAGTATAGCTGCCGCCGTCGTGCTGAGCGGTTGCTGTGTCATTCGTCCTGTGCTACATGTGCTGTTTTACAGGTGTGGTGTAGTTTGTTTATAATGGCAACGACAGGAAGAAATGTCAAGCGCAAGTATTCGGAGGACTACATCAAATTTGTCTTCACTTGTCAAGAAAAAGAAGGCGTGGATTTGCCACAATATTTGTTTCAAAGTCTTGGGGAATGACTCAATGAAGCTGGCTAAGCTGAAACTCCATCTTGAAAAGTGTCACCCCAACTTGTTGCAAAAGGATGAAGATTATTTTGAGCGGCAGTTATTAGGTCTGAAACGGCAGCACCTCAACTCAACAAGTGCATTCTACAATAAGACGAGCAATGCAGTGCACGCTTCCTACATTGTTGCATACAAAGTTGCATAGGCCAAGAAGCCTCATACCGTTGTAGAGCAACTTGTGCTCCCCTGTGCAAAAGAGATGGTGCGGCTTGTTTTTGGTGAGGAAGCAGCAAGGAAGCTGAATGATATATCTGTCTCTAACGACACAGTATCAAGACGGATAAATGAGATATCACAGAACATCAGTGAACAAGTTTTGGATGAAATAAAGACGTCTCCATTGTTTGCCATACAATTGGATGAATCGACCGATGTCGCATTGTGCTCTCAGCTATTGGTGTTCGCACGATACGTGGTTGAGGGAGACTTCAAAGATGAGTTTCTTTTTTGTAAGACTCTTGATACCACCACAAAAGCTCAGGATGTGATGGAAATTGTTAACAATTTCTTTGAAGAACATGGTCTGGATTGGGTAAATCTTGTGGCTATCACCACTGATGGTGCACCTGCCGTGCTGGGCTCAAGATCGGGCTTCCAAATGCTGGTGAAACAGCGTGCTCCAATGGTAACCGGAGTTCATTGCTTCATTCATAGGGAAGCTTTGGCATCAAAAACATTGCCTGATCAACTGAATGCCGTTTTCAAAGGGTTGGTGAAAGTGGTGAATCACATCAAATCATCGGCTCTGAACACCAGGCTGTTCAAAAGATTTTGCCTGGACATGGGTTCCAACTTCGATGTGTTGCTGTTCTACACTTCTGTACGGTGATTGTCAGCAGGGAACATACTCAACAGAGTTTTTCAATTAAGAGAGGAGTTGGATTTATTTCTCCAGGCTCAAGGGAAATGTGATGACGCAGTCAAATTTAGAACTTGCATATCTTGTGTAATGGGTCGGAGTGGCCGCCCACTGAGCCGGAGGAGGAGGAACCCCTCCAGACGCCATGTTGGGCTGAGGCTAACCCCGCCCCATCACCTGACCGGAAGCCCGGGGGCGGGCCCAGGACTATAAAAGCCCAGGCAGTGGCCTCAGTCAGTGCTGAGCCTGCCGGGAGGCTAGAGGCCTCCTCTGGACTCCCAGCCTGGGAAGTAGGGACTGAGGCCTGGCCCGGACCTCCTACTTGCCGGGCCCCAGACACAGACCAGTGGCTCCCTGCCCGGAAGGGGGAGGCCCAGCGTAACCGGCCTACCTTCCCAGAAGCGACGGAGGAGCCGAAAGGCCAGCCGGAGCCTGTGCCCCAGCGCCAGCCCCGGGTCCGGGAGGAGCGGCCCCAGCTACCTCGACCGGAAGCACCGCCGGGGACTTCCACGGACCCTGACCCGGAGGCCTGGCTCAACCGCCCGAATCTGCCGGCCCCTGGAATCCGGCTGAGCCCCAGTGACCTGCAAGCGGCCGAGGACTGGACCGGACCACCCTGGTGGGACGAGACTCTCCTGGACTCCCAGCCTCCTCTGCCCGACATCCAGGTACCACCCGAGGGGGAGAACGGAAGTGGCCCAGGGATAGTGGGGGCTGTTAAAGGCCCCTAGGCCGGTGCGTTTCGGGCCGGAGCCCCCACCGAGCCGAAGCAGCCCGCACGGCTGCTCTAGGGCCCTGGGCCGGGGCGCAGAGGAGTGGGTGGGCCTGCGCCCCCCCTGCCGCCCACCTATTGGGTGGCAGTCTCTCCCTCCTTGCCACTGGTACAGGCGATCCGCCTGCACCCCTCCTGACCAAGGAGCTACTCACCTGTTTGTTTGTTGCCACACCCTGGACTGAGGGCCTGGCCACTCTCTGTAACTGTGTTTGTTTGTTGCCACGCCCTGGACTGAGGGCCTGGCCACCCTTTGTAACTGTGTGCTTGTTGCCACGCCCTGGACTGAGGGCCTGGCCACCTTTTGTAACTGTGTGCTGGTTGCCACGCCCTGGACTGAGGGCCTGGCCACTCTCTGTAACTGTGTTTGTTTGTTGCCACGCCCTGGACTGAGGGCCTGGCCACCCTTTGTAACTGTGTGCTTGTTGCCACGCCCTGGACTGAGGGCCTGGCCGCTCCTCATAACTGTGAGAGGGTTGCTGCGGTTATACCCTGAGCTAAGGCTGGACCGCTCCCTGTGGACCAACGGGGTCGGTCTTAAAGGGGCAGCACAGTGGGTCGGAGTGGCCGCCCACTGAGCCGGAGGAGGAGGAACCCCTCCGGGCGCGCCAACCGACCACACTTGTCAATATTTTTGGAATCTTGAATAAACTGAATCGTTAGCTGCAAGGGAAAGGTGCAAATCTGTTCTCTCACCAAAGCATCATCAAGGCTTTTCTTGACAAATTGGAACTCTGGATCGTAAGAGTCGAAGGCAATAATTTGGTTCAATTTCCATAAGTGGATGTCATGCTCGGGGAAAAGGAAGCCATTTGGACGCAAATTCTCGATCATTTATGGAAGCTACGAGACGAATTCCAACGAGACTTTCCAGAGGTGGACAGGACAAGGGATAGATTATCTTTCATCAGGAATCCATTTACAACAGATGTTAATAGTGTTCCAGAGGATCTGCAGGAGGAATTCTTGGATCTGAAAAATGATTTTGCGGCTCAAGACGTGTACCACCAGTCTATCATAGAGAAATTTTGGGCCAGCGTGACCAGGAGTTACCCAAATCTATCAGCACATGCAGTCAGATTTCTTTTGCCATTTGCATCAACTTATATGTGTGAGACTGGATTTTCGTGTTTGTTGCATGTGAAGTCCAAACAGAGGAATCGGCTTGCAGTGGAAAGTGATATTCGTTGTGCATTATCAAATACCACTCCAAACATTGAAAAGCTTGTCAATGAGAAGAGAATCCAAAAATCTGTTAGTAAGAAATAAATTTCAAACCAAAATGTTCGTTGTCTGCTCTTTTTTATCATGTCTCAAAAAGGATGTGGTCCACGAAAATTTTTTGATTGGCCTGGTGGTCCGTGGACTGAAACGAGTTGAGAACCACTGTCTTAGCTTAATCTAGTGCGTCAACCTTTGGAGCAAATCACTGGCCCGAATATTGAGTTCAGGTGTATGCCACTTAGTTGAGAAAGTAGCTTAGATTTGTCGATATTTATGATGGAGAATATTTGTTCACACATATATATGATTCCAAATAGGGAAAGAATTCTTGATGCAAAGGAATACAGTTTGGGCTAATTTGATCCAGGTATTGGTAGAACTTGGGAACACCAATATTGAAAAAATTGTCCTTCAGTTGTGTGGCACTGCTCTTCATTAAGTTCCAGCTGGAGCATCTCTAATATATCAAGCATGCTAATAGAAAAGATTGTGCTGAAAATTACAAACTCTTCTTCATGGTTCTGAACTCAGAGACTCATTTGTGAAATTCCTTTCTAAGTTCAATAATTTTGCCCATGGTGTCATCACATTGAGTCCCAAAAGTGTCACACAGTGATTTCAAGGTAGGTAAAATCTACCAAGTTACTCTGGGAAAGTTCCATCTTCCACAGCTGAAGTTTAGTTTCAAAAGAATGAATGTTGTCATAGTATTCTATCGCAACTTGGTTAGTCTCCTGCGTTCTTGTGTTGAGTGAGTTCAAGTGCTCTGTAATATCCACCATGAAAGCAAGGTCTTGAAGCCATTCATTGTCCTGTAATTCCCTTTCTGATCCATGAAAAGGTGGATCTCACAATGCAATTCAAAAAAGGGCAACAAAAATGGTTAGGGGTGTGGAACTACTTCCATATGAGGCAAGATTAATAAGATTGGCACTTCTCATCTTGGAAAAGAGATGACTAAGGGCAGCTATGACTGAGGTCTATAAAATCATGACTGGTGTGATGAAAGTAAATAAGGAAGAGTAATTTAAGAAAGAGTTATTTATTCCTCATAACACAAGAACTAGGGCTCACCAAATGAAATTAAAAGGCATCAGGTTTAAAACAAAGAAAAAGAGGATTTTCTTATACAACGCAGAGTCAGCCTGCAGAAATCTTTGCCAGAGGATGTTGTGAAGGACAAGACTATAAAAGAGTTCATAAAAGAACTAGATAAATTCACAGACAATAGGTTGGTTGTCATTGATAGTTTGCATTTAGGTCTTCAGTTTCATTGCAACCCAAGTTTTCTTACCTATCTTTGAGAATGCCCTGTTTTTGGCCAGAACGAGAGCTCTTCTTCAGTCCACATCGATTTTTTTGAGAACTTCCAACAAATTGATAAAAGAGATAATTTGATGATGTTGTGTCCATGATTCTCGAAGCTCCTTTGCTACCCACATGTTCTCATCAGCTCCATGAATGCGCACTGCTAATTAAGATCCATCGTTTACATCTGTGCTTTCATCAATTGCAACTGAAAAAGCAGCAAAGGACTTTGCTTTGTCCAGCACTTAACTGTTCCAATTCTTAGCTAACTGTTCTCTTGGCAATTTTGTTTCTTGAGAAGCTATTTTGTAAAAGCTTCCCACTTGTAGGTTTTTAGCATGAAGTTCCTCAAAAATTCTCCCTCAGAAAATAGTTCTGATGGCACAGCTATTTCACAGGCAATCACATCGCTTGCCTTAACAGTAGGATGAATCACTTACATGACAAGCATAAGTAAACACTGATGGTTGCTTTTTCAACACCTGTGCTAATTTAGAGTATTTATCTTCACATAATTTTCTTGTGTATTTAGCATATTTCTCATCCTCATTTACTTTATGGCATCTTTGAATGTTGTATTCTTTTACCACAGCTATCTCTTGCTTACATATCAAGCATGTGTGTTTTCCATTTATGTCCACAGAGAAATATGAAACTCTCCATTTTTTTAAATAAAGGACATTCGTGTTCTACTTTTATCTTTATGAATAAAGACGTGATTATCATGTGTTACTACCTGAATAAAGAAAGGAAGGAAGGGAACAGTAAAAGAAGGGTATTTCCCTTTTTTGAAAGGATTTCAAAGGATTTTTTTTTTAAAGATTTCCCCTTAAAAAAAAAGTATGTAAAGGGGAACCCATCAGCTGCAGGAGGCATTCATCCTTTGATTTATTTTGGTGTCTTATTTTCTTTGACTTGCTAGGTGAGGTATATAATCTCCCACCAGTGGGCAAGCGCTTTTCACTGTTATTTCTTCTTTCCCAGATATGTACCAGCTTCCATCAGATTTATGCTTTCCCAGGGCTTCTTAAACGTGGCTGGCGGTTCTACATCTGTATGCGAGGTTTTGCTGTATTGTTGTGCGAGTCAAGACTACAGGAATGTGATTTGCAGAGTATACTAGTGTGTTGTGTTCTAACTCCCTATGTGAAACCTGCAGTCTTAGTGTGCATTGATCTAGTCCTATTTGAAACAGGGCTGCACCAATGTACACGAGCAGGGTCTGCACAGAGAGTTAATGTGTGACACACTGTTGCTGTCAATGAATCACACTTTCATAGTGTGTCATGCAGGTCATGTAGACAAGCCCAAAGAGTCACAGGCCAGATGAAACAGTACCATGGGCTAGATCTAGCCCATGGGCTATACATTTGACATCCCTGTGTGATGTCAGATGAAAGCCCAAGGGTTAGGCAGTGACAGAGCTGTGTAGGGCATTGAAGTTAAGGAATTCATGAGGTACTATGTGAACATTTAGAAAAGCAGTACACACAGTACAGCCAATTATGTTTTTTTTCAGAAGCCCTGTTTCCTTTTTAATCTCAGCCCCTTTAGAAGATGCTGGGCAAAGTCCTTTGTTTGCTTTCCCTTGTGTGTAAATGTGCATGTGAGGACAAGTGAATAACATCATTTTCTATCTACTATGTATTAGTCTCACAAATTAAAGCGCAGCCTTGCTGCTCTGTGCTGCTCTGATGATACACAGCAACCAGAAAACTGGCTTATCTACTCCCTATAGGGTTGCCAGGTGTCCAGTATTGACCTGATCAGTCCGGTATTTTCGCCTCCTGTCCAGTAAAAAAAATTCAGAAAATACCTGACACCTAAAATGTCCGGTATTTTCTGATTTTTTCCCGGCCAGGAGGCGAAAATACCGGGTGCTTAGTTGGTTCCGCAGGGGAGCTGTCTGGCCCGGATCAGGAAGACAAGATGGTGGATGGCCGCCAGCAGCCTGTTAGGGCCAAAAAGCCTCAAAATCATTTCTTAAAGGGGCAATGCTGGGTTTTTTTATTTTTATTTTTTTTTTGCTTAACAACTCTCGAGGTCCTTTTTTGGTCTCCCCCTTTTTTTTCCCTCAACAGAATTTTTCCCCACTGGTTTTTTTTTTGGGGGGGGGGTGTTCGGTATTTTTGGCTAAACCATCTGGCAACTCTAACTCCCTCTGTTTCATATAAAAGGGGAATGTCTAGATGGTATGAAGATGGTGTGATGGCTCCTTTACTGTTCCTCCTCCCAGTTCAAGGGAAATAATCCAAGAAAGAGGGAACATAGCCAGAGTATCCTTGAACTGCAGTGATCATGGCTTCCCTGTGAACTATTGGCAGTCTATACAATTTAAAGCAACCTGAGAGGACTGTACATAGTTGCATCTAAGGACCCTATGGCCCTGTTAGCAATAATTCTCCTCTCTGCCATGTCACCATGCCACACAGAGCTCAGAAAAACAGGTCTTAAGGATTAGATCCTAAACATTTAATTCATTCTCTTCTCCTCTGCTGTTTTTCAGTTTCTGGCTCAGTGAGAGCGCTGTTGAAGTATATTAAGAGTTCATAAGCATCTGAATGAAACGTAAAACTGTGTCTGACTTCCTGAGTTCTGCAATAAGATAAGGTGCCAAATTCAGCCCTACCCCATTGCTGTTGACTTCATTGGAGGTGCCTCCTCCAATCCCACTTCTGGGGTTGGCCCAACAGATGTAATGATATTGAATTGCCTGTCCCACCTGTCTCATATAATTTCCTGGAAATCCACATCTGGCACGCATATTGAGTTTATAGAAGAAATGTGTTAAATTGTGGCAGGAATTTGTACCCATTTATTGGCAGAAACTGTTCCAATATTATGTTAGTAAGCTGGTTTTCTCGTGCTGTAAAAAGGTAACAAGTTTAAGGCCTGCCCCCATGCGTGTGGATTGTTCACAGCTTCCCTGGGAGCTGGGGAAGCAGAGCATCTCACAGAGAACCTGGAGCAGCTTGCAGGCTCTAACCCTTAGCAATGGAATCACCCTGGGAGGTAAAACCTCAAATTACATTTCCCAGAAGTGCACTGTACGTAGTCAGAGTTGGGTTGTTTGTTAATAACATAACAAATTATTAAAAGCAGGTGTATTGTATATTTTGGATTAGCAACAATGTAGCCTATTGGTGTCTGGGGTATGATTTTCCCCTCAAACCAGATTAACATCACTGCAACTTCATGGATCTTAGAGAAGAGACTCCTGGTTTCTATCAGCACAACCAGGCTCATAGTTCATTATTCTCAGTAATGCTGTTTTTCTCTGATCAACTGGAGCCGAACCAACATTGGTGGAAATCCATTAACTTTAATGGCATTTACTCTTTGATCTTCGTTTATTTCCCACGGGCTATATATAACAATTCTCCAACATAAATGGGATTTTTAAAGTACAGTTTAACCCCCTACTGCATTTATTTAAAATGTTTTGAATGTTCACATAGTGCTTACCATTAATACTTGCATATAAATCAACCCTTCTGTTTGATCACCATAAAGTGAAGAGACTATCAGTGTATGTATATAGGTAAATTCTCTTATATCTCTAATCAGGAGAAAGAAAGGAGCCATAGTGCCTGCCTGGGTTATCAAGAAAAAAGGCATGGCTCCAGAGATGGTACATGCAACATCTGAAGAGCTGCATTTATTGCTTCCCCATAGAATGAAGATCTGAAGAGTTGCATTTATTGCTTCCCCATAGAATCCTTCTCAATCCCAAGAACAGCTTGGCTGGTACTGCCTTTGAAGAATGATTATTAGAGGAATTGGTTGAAGGTTCCAAAGGATCCCTCCTTGCTTCAAAAATGGAATAGTCTAATGTAAAGTATTAGCCAACAAACATTGTTCTGTACTCGACTCATATATTCATAACTGTGCATCTCAAACTTTTCTTCTAGCCTGAGAACCTGCTGTACTACAGCCAGGATGAAGAATCCAAAATCATGATCAGTGACTTCGGCTTGTCCAAGATGGAGGGTAAAGGAGATGTCATGTCCACAGCATGTGGGACCCCAGGATATGTTGGTAAGTGGTTGGTATATAACTACCAGCAGTTATTCCAAGGTACTTTAAAGAAGCCTAAGTAAAAATGGTAGTAATATAAGGGAATGCTCTTTTGTTCTCTGGCATCTGTCTGTAGTGGATGAAAGATTTTGCACGAGTTACACTAGAGTTTTCTGAAGCTAGTGCTTCTCTTTGTTGGTCCTTTTCATCTATTGTGTTCTGATCCTTCCATTTATTTACTTCCGTGGTCAGTGTGGGTTGTGGGATTAAGATCGAGAATTGTATTCCTTCAGAGGGTGAGCTGTCTTGAAAACAGTGCCTGCTATTGATCTGGAAGTATGTGAATGATCCATTTCTAATCCATTTCTTTTTTCAATCATGTATGAAACGGAGGCACTTTAGCTTGGGTATCATTTTGATTTTAATGATAAAAGATCAGATTTTCCAAATTCCTTCCAAGAGAAGTATTAGTAAGTAACATGGATGAGCCACATTAATTCTCATCCAACAACACTGAGTAGTAGACTCCTAGAAACTAGAGATGGAGAATGCTATGTGTAGTCCAGTCCTCTGTGAAAGTGCCAGATTGTTTCCCTTTTAAGCTCTGATGCTTTGTCCAGTCCAAAGTGTTAACGTACCCGAATGCTGTTTTGCACTGCAGGTCAGATTAAATCCCCTCACTTTTTTACCAGCTTAGTTTTAAAATAATAATTAAACAAATACTGCAAACTATCTTTTCAGGTTACCTTTTTAGAGACTTTATTTAAAAGACAATGTACATTTCAGAGTAGCATGCAAAATGGCAGTAGCTGTCCCCATACTGTAACAGGGTAAAATTAATCTCTAGTGTAATTCCTGTTAAATAATTAAATTGACATAATGACACCTGCTCCAGGGATACATTGGGCCTAGTATTTCTATGTACTAGGGATCTGAACTTTAAAACGTATAGTAGCCAGAAATTGGTGTTCTTTGTATCTGTGCTGATATGCTATTCTGTGAGTATAGCCAAATGAAGCTGAACTCTCTTACCTGTCTCCCAACCCTTACCTCCTGTTTTTGTTGTTGTTTTTTTGCCATTTCCTGAAAGTGTCAATACTGACCTCCAAGACTACAGCTGCCAGAAATTGGTCCATATTCTCAAACCTTGAAACTTCCTTAATGCAGCATACTGCCAAGATCTGTTTACACTGATCCATTCTGCATCTGCTTCAGGGATTCTGTCTGATGAACTGGGCATCATTAACAGAGAGCCACAGAACACCCAGGAGAGAATATTCCTGGAGATACTCACATTTGTGAATAACTGTATTTACATTCCCCCATGTCTTTCAAGAGTGGTGGTCCTACAGTTATGCCACGACACACTTCTGGTGGGGGGACACTTTGGGCTCTCTAAGATTCACTGGCTAGCATCCCACTTCTTCTTTGGGCCCTGAATTCACCCCACAACACAGGCATTCATTGCTTCCTGCAATGTGTGTGTGTGCTTGTGATGAGGCCTCGTGCCATAAGATCTGTAGTCTTCTCCCACATCTAGAAACTCCATCCCAATCCTTGGTGATTATCACCTTGGATTTCTTCTCAGAACTACTGGAGTCCCAACAGTTCACAATGGCTGTGACCATGGTAGACCACTTCACCAAGATGGCCCTCTTCATTCCCTGTTGTGATCGACCCTTCACTGAGGAAACCACCCAGCAATTAATAAGTCATGGCCTTCTGAATCATGTTATCTGCAATCAAGGGCCACCATTCATTTGGGCCCTACATACCTTTCTTCCACCTGCTGTCACACTCAAATGGCCAGAGAGAGGGAATCAAATCCTTGAACTGTACCTGCAATGCTATGTCACTTCCGTCACTTACCACCAAGATGATTGGTCCTAACTTTATCCTATACAGAGTTCACGTATAGTAACGAAGACCACATACATGTGGGTCAGAGCACTTTTTTATTGTCAGCTATGGACACCACCCCCAATTTCATCCAAAACCACCCATGACCTCTTTTAACCGAGCCGCCTCAGATTGGGTACAATGGAGCCATCAGATCAAGGAGGAAGTGAAAGGATATCTCAATAAAACAACAACAGACTACTGATGGTATGCAGATCAGTGTCAAGAGCAAGGACCCACCTGTTTAGTGGGACAAAAAGTATGGCTCTCGATGGAGCACTCAGCCAAGATCCTAGTGTAAGATCCCTGATGCCTTAGAACATACCTAGGGTTCCATATATCTCTCCTAAAACCATACTCAGAGAAAATGTTCATGCCCCCACATGAGTCTTCCACAAGGAACACTGATGCTTCTGACTTGTCCAATCCCCCTACTTAAGCCAGAAGGAAGAACATGATATTGTCGATACAACTCTGCTCCACCTCGTGCTTAGGACTCTTCCTACAGCACTATCCGCTCTTGTCTCCTGCTCCTGACCTCTTGGTTCCTGACTCAGCCTGATTCTTATTATCTGACTCTAAGTTCCTGATCTCATTCCCTAACCTTCTGGTTCTGAACCCTGACTTGCACAGGTAGACAGCCCCATGCAATAGGTTAACCACTAGGCCCCGTCACATACGTAGCATCCCTGACATTACCTTTGCTTTAGATCTTGACTGAGGGAAGTCTTGTTGTATTTGTGTTTTTAAAGGGGCAGGATATTCTTCATTTTATGTTGTGCAATAAAACCACCTCCAAAGTGCTTAAACTCAGTGTAGACCTCCTTTTCTTCCTCCCACCAGTCCTATGAAGTCCTTTTTTGTATTAAAGAATAGGTATCAAAATGCGTGATGTAGTGTAATTGGGTGCAATTCTGTCCATTTCATTTGAGTTACATGGGTTTATGCCAAATGTTATTTTGGCTTAGTGAAATCAGTGGGGCTCTTCATGAGCTCAGGGTTCTACCTGCTCTGATATGATTCCAGAGTGGGGGCTCAGTCTATACAAATACTGCACTATTTAGTGATTCACTCAGTTGAAGATCTAATTTCCAACACAGCGAGATAGTTGTTGCCTTTCAACCTGCAAGTTGCAATAATGGTGAAAGAATGGCCCAGCTGGGTTTCTAACGCTCTCCTGTGTGCATTGTTTCTAATTGTTGAGAAACCCACATAGGAAGTTTAATGACTTTGGGCACTACCATTTTTGTTTAGTGACTGCCAAGTTACCTGAATTTACATATTTAGGAGGAAATAGAAACCATTCAGATCTCATAGTGATAAGCATGGTGTAAAACCCTGAATATAGCAGAGCCCAGAACACAGAGAGGCAGATTCATCCCTGGTGTAAATCTATGGAATCACATTATGTCTATACTGCATAAAATACACTTGATTTTATCTGGGTAACCTTGGAAAGAGAAACATGTTTTCTTTTGTCTTAATCACTCTGCAGCAATCATAGCCTTATATCTCTTATTACTTTGTGAAACATAAGACAGCCTGAACCCTGTTACATTCTGGACCTTATTTTATGTAATCAAACTGAATCAGAGACCTTGTTTTTGAAGCTAGATAGGGGAATTGAGTAAGAGCTAAAACAGCACATTTGATAATTCTTCATGTAGGCTGCTCAGCTGTGTTAATTAAAATGTTTTAGCGGGTTCTGCATGGGCCACTGACCAAAAACAATAAGGCTGTAAGAAACATCCATTATAAGGTTCTGTTTGTTGAAGAACGGCTGAAGATGAGAGACTCTGACTCCCATTTGGCAGAGAATAATCTCATGCTGCCTATTCATGTTGCCATTTACAAATGGAGGCAAGAACTGATATTCTGGAAATAAAGACGTTATCTTACTGATGACAGAACTTTTTAACCACAATGTTAGGTCTCCCTGGTAGATGAAGGCAGCTCATCAAAGTGGTGCCCTGACTGATCTCTGCTGGACCTAGTGCAGCCGCATTCCTGATGATAGAGGTCTTATATCTATGAGGTCAATTCACAATCTTTCTTTTTTGAACTATTTACCCCACTACCTTTTGTTCGCCTTTTGTGAAGTTTTCACTATAACCATGCACATTGGCAGAGACTTGTATGGATACAAAATTTTGCATCCACATCTGTATCTGCAGAAATGAGCCACAGATTTCCATGGATTTGCAGGGCTCTATACATTGGCATTTGAATCTTACTCCTTAAATAACCTCTCATCCTTAAATAGGAACAGATCACTCTGCAGTATTTACACTAGTCTTTACACTGCAGATTTCAAATAAAAGATCAGCACATATAAACTTACATGTTCAAATCATTACTTCATCTGAAACAAATAGCTCCCTGGGTTATATGAACCCTCAGAGTATGTCTACACTAGCCCCCTAGATCGATCTAGGGAGGCTAATGAGGGCGACCAAAATTGCAAATGAAGCGCGGGATTTAAATATCCCGTGCTTGATTTGCATGTTCCCGGCCATTCGTCATTTTAGAAATTGACTAGCCCGAAGTAACTGCCTGCGTCTACATGCGGCAGTGAAACGGGATTCCGAAATAAAGCCCTAACTCGAATTAGCTGGTAAACCTCATTGCAGGAGGAATACCAGCTAATTCGAGTTAGGGCTTTATTTCAGAATCCCATTTCACTGCCGTATGTAGACGCGGGCAGTTACTTCGGGCTAGTCAATTTCTAAAATGATGACCGGCCGGGAACATGCAAATCAAGCGTGGGATATTTAAATCCTGCGCTTCATTTGCAATTTTGGTCCCCCTCATTAGCCTCCCTAGATCGATCTAGGGGGCTAGTGTAGACATACCCTCAGTGACTTGAATAACCCCCATATCTTCCATTATATTTGGATTAAAGTCATGTGATTAAAGCTCAGGATGGAGAGTCTTTAACAGGGTTCAAAAAAGAATGAAATAAATTCATGGAGGTTAAGTCCATCAATGGCTATTGGCCAGGGTGGGTAGAAATTCTGTCCCTAGCCTCTGTTTGTCAGAGCTGGAAATGGATGACAGGAGAAGGATTATGTGATGATTACCTGTTCTGTTCACTCCCTCTGGGGTATCTGGCATTGGCCATTGTTGAAAGATGGGATACTGGGCTAGATGGACCTTTGGTCTGACCCAGTATGGCCGTTCTTATGTTCTTAGAGTCCAGAGATTTGGATTCTATTCCTGACTTCCTGTGGGTCTTTGGGGAAATCACATAAACTTCTCTGTTGTCCTGTCTGTTAACTGGGGATAATACCCACCCAGCATGAGGGAAGGGTATGATGATTTGTTTATTAATGTTGCTCTTGGAAATAATGGAAAGTGTTGATATTATTTATTAAAATTCATGCATTCACACTCCGCAGTTTTAGGTAGGGTCATTGGATGATAACACAGTATGTATCTATCTTTATAAACTTAAGGGAATAATTCTTTTGTAATGGTTATATTTTCATATCTGCCTCTTTAAGTTTGTTTTTTGCTTCACAGCAGCCATTACCCTTTTCAGTGTTTATTTTTTCCCTATTCCCTTAACTTCTTTACAATTCAAAATCAGATGTAGACCCCACTACTTCAGGATGCTGGTTATGTTGGTATTGATTTAGGTGGCATGAGCCAACACATCACACTTGCAGGATTCCTAAAGACCATTTAGAGTTATGTTCTATTTTTTCCCCTCTTCAGTAGAAGCTAGCTCCTCTTCAGGATGGTCTCTTTCGTCTTTGGTTGCCCGGACAACATTCTGCAAATTCAGTAAAATGTGCTGTCAGTCATGGCGATTATACCTGCCATGAGGCCACTGCTAGTGCTATACCTGATTGCACATCTCCTGCATACTTTCCCTGTAATTTGTCAATATCAAACATCTTTTCTGGGTTGTAGTCAGACCGAAATTTTCAGCAGCTGTCTAATGGCCCTGCATAAATGTAACTTTCCTTCCTCCCCGTAAAACAAAGTGATTTATTGTTCAAATGTGGATCAGAGGAAATGGTGTGACCTAGTAGAGTGTTCGACTGGGACACAGATGACCTGCATTCTGTTTGTGGTTCTATTGTTGGGTGACCTTTGGCAAGTTGCTTCCCTTCCTATGCTTCTGCTTCTCTGTCTGTAAAATGGAAATGATGGTGCTGACCTTCTCTGTAAAGTGCTTTGAGAGCTAATGGAAAGAGCTATACCAGAGACATGGACTATTATTATTAAATAGCCAGCTTTAAATCTTTAAGGCATGGTTCTGATCTATGTTACAACAATGTACATTGGAAACCACAATCTTTAAATCAGTGACAAAAGGTTAACAGTTTTAGGGGCCAATTCTGCTTCAACCTGACATACTGAGCTGTAAAACTGTTAGCAGTTTACAGTGCTGAAAATGGATAATTTATTAATACTCTTTGCTTCCCATCTTTTTGCCAGTTTCTGGTCCATGACCGTACTGTTCAAAAAAAAACAAAACAACTGGTCTGGTAGCACTTTATAGACTAACAAAACTTCTTCAGAAGTGAGCTGTGCCCACAAAAGCTCATGATACCATCTACAAGTTTTTATCCACTGTTGTGCTGACCCACTCAAAAGATTTTCGTAGATTGGAGAGGGCAAGGTTTTTCTTCATAGAAGCCAGGCTAATGTAGTTTCTATTGTATCATGCAAATCTAGGTGTTGAATAACTGTCTCTTTTAAAACAAAAAAACCAGTCATGTAGCACTTTAAAGACTAACAAGATGGTTTATTAGGTCTTGAGCTTTCGTGGGGCAGACTCACTTCTTCAGATCATATTCTGAAAGTGAATAGGCATGACCATTTTGTAACAGAGGGATACAATTAAAAAGTAAACAAAATATACAGTAACGAATCAGATACATAGCATAGAAGGTGGGGATGGGGGGGAAGTGACAAGGAAGGAGGAAATTGCTTATTGTAAGCGTCAGTTTGGCTTATCTGGAGTTACTACGAATATCAAAAGGTGGGGAGGCTGTCTTTGTAATGTGTAAGGTAATTATCATCTAAATTAAGGCCCATTTGTAATGTGTTTTAGCATAAAAAAGTCGCTCTCTGTAATCTGGTGTAAAAGTCGCTCTCTGTAATCTAGTGTAAAAGTCTCTTTGTAGTAAGACACATGTTGTTAGGTCTTTAAGGTGGAGGCACCCATATTAACTAATCGAATAGTCAATGCAAATTACATCCACTATTCGATTAGTTGATTAATCTAAATTTAACATCCTTAGTATGAACCTCCATTCCCCAAGAAACATAGCTGTGTAAACCTAACCCTCAGTATACACAGTGCTAGGTCAACAAAAGAATTCTTCCATTGACCTAGCTACCACCTCTTGGGGAGATGTATAGGCGCTGACTTCCCCTCTAGCTGAGGGTTCTGGACCCCCATCACCTCAGACCCTGTCCCTGCCCTGCTTCATCCCACCCCACTTCACCCCCACTCTGTTCCTGTTCCATCCCTTCCCCCTAGAGCCTGCCCCATTTCTTCCCCTAATTGTGTCCCGTCCTCCTGGAGCTTCCTGAACATTGCAAATCAACTATTTGCAGCACTCCAGAAGCACTGGGAGGAGCTGGCCATCAGGGCCACCAGCAGGCAAGAGGCGTGGGGGGGGGTGAGGGAGGCAGAGGGGGATGCCTCTTGGTGCTCAGGACCACTAATTTTCCTCATGGGTGCTCCAGCCCCGGAGCACCCATGGAGTTGGTACCTATGGGGAGGTGTATTAATTACAGTGACAGGAGACCTTTGCTATGGTGAATGTCTACACTCAAGTACTATTGCAGGGCAATCTTATTGTTGCATCTGTTCTGCTGTAGTGTTTTAAGTGTGGATATAACCTCAGTTCTTCTTCGAGTGGTGTCCCCGTGGGTGCTCCTGCCCAGGTGAAGGGTCGCCCTGAGCCACAGATCGGAGCCTTGCAAAGCAGTTTCCCCCGTTGGGCTGCGCATGTGCTGGGGGCATCTCGAGATGCTCTCGCTTCTTGCTAGCGCACGGCTCACCTCCCTCCCTTTCAGTTCCTCTTCAACCGCCCTCATCAGCGGATGGAGCAAATAGGAGCTCCCTGTCAGTCTCTCAGACCATTTTACTGTTAGTTAGGTTTAGTCACAGTTGCTTCCCCCTGTTGTACCTCCAAGTTAGTTTCCCTCGTTTTCAAAAAAAACCCCAAAACCTTAATAATAAGAAGAACAAACTTAATGAAAATCTCCCCTCTGGGGTTTGAACTTGCTTCAGCGCAAATCCCTGGTGAACCGGAGCTCTCCCGGTTACTCTACCAAAAGGAAGGAAATAAATAAGAAAAGAGAAGGAAATGACGACAAGAAACAGACAGAAATAAATAAAAGAGAAAAATAAACAGCAGAATAAGAGAGAAGGAGGAGAGAACTGGAGATTTCTGGCTCCTCAGGATTTAAGAAATGTGACCAGTGCCGCGAGCCCATACCAGCTTCAGACAGCCATACAAAATGTATTCGCTGCCTGGGGGAAACCCACTCACCCCACAGCTGTACACACTGTGCTTCTCTCACAGCGAGAGCTAGAAAGGATAGAGAGCTCCGCCTGAGAATGATTTTGTTTGAAAAGGCTTTACAGCCTGCTGAAGGGCAGGGAACAACCCGGCAGGAGCTCCCCCCGCCTCCCAAAAACACTCTGAGACAGAGAGCCTCACCATCCCACTCTCTTCCAGCTTCCTCCTCCCCGAAACACAGAGGGGATGCACAGGAGAGCATGAGGACCCCTGCTACTAAAGCAGTGGGAAGATCCTCATATTCGGCATTGGGACTGGTGCGCGCCGCCTCGGAGCCAGCCCGAGAGCACTCCAAGCAGCTGGCACAGCATGGAAAGCTGGCGCCACTTCAAGCTGCGGCGCCGCTTAAAGCCATGGCACCGCTTAAAGCCGCGGCACCGCAGAAGAAGCAATCCCACCCAGCAAAGCCGGCACCAGCTACATCTGTGCAGCATGACTCTGCACCAGCACCGACAGCAAATACAGATAGGCAGCCAGATGAGGCTGCTACAGACAAGCCCCAGGAAACGGCTGACACTCACAGCAGTCAGCAACATCCATGCCTGCTTTCTACTGAATACTCACCTGTGAGGTCTCTACCAAGACATTCCCCACTCAGATCTACGTCACCAATATCACTTCATGAAGGTCCCTTGCCTGATGATGACCGGCACACAATATTCTCCTCTCGTCACACGTCGCCTAGGAGGTCTCGTTCTTATCACTACGGGGCTGGACCACAGCAGAGCCCATGGCACCCATACTGGCCTTATCCACCCCTCTGGGGGCCCTGGGAACACTGGGACCCATATAGATGCCGGTCTCCACATCACTCCACACCATGGAGGAGAAGCTTGCCCAAGCCACAGCCCCTGCCTCCTGTAAGGCATTCAGAGGAGGAGGATGGACAAATTTCGGACAACGAATCAGACACTCACGCAATAGACATCATGCACTCTGATAACCTCATGTCGCAACCAGATGATGTGGTTATTCCATCAGACACTGTAGCAATTGATGACCTCAAACAGTTTCAAGAATTATTCAAAAGAGTAGTGACAAGTCAACAAGTTTCCTTGCAAGAAGTACAGGAAAAACAGCACCAATTGCTAAAGAACCTACATCCTACACTACATAGCAAGATTGTACTGCGAATAGATGAGGCAATCATGGAAACTTCGGAAGATCTGTGGAAAACACCTGCATCCATTCAACCAACTAATAAAAGGGTTGATAGAAAGTCCTTTGTTCCACCAAAAGATAACGAATTTCTGTTTGCACATATTCAACCAAACTCGTTAGTTGTGGAATCAGCACAACAAAGAGCTAAATTACCGCAATACAGAACCGGCAACGTGGACAAGGATCACAAGAAGCTAGATTTATTTGGCAAGAAAATATACTCCTCTTCCACCTTACAACTAAGAATCTCAAATTATTCTGCTCTGCTAGCAAATCATGATGTCGACAGTTATTCTAAATTAGGAGAACTGATGCCACATCTTCCTGAGTCCAAAAGATCAATTCTGAAAGCAATAGTCCATGAAGGGCATACAATCACTCGCACCACTCTTCAAACTGCAATGGATGTTGCTGACACCGCAGCCAAAGCAACAGCTACGGGGGTGGTAATGTGCAGGGCTTCCTGGCTACAGTCCTCCGGGGTTCCCCGGGAACTCCAACCCAAAGCAGAAGACTTGCCATTCGATAAGCACAAGTTATTTGCAGCTACAACAGACAAAATTCTCCACAACAGCAAAAATTCAAAAACCGCACTTCGCACTTTGGGCACGTACACACCACCTTATAAACGGAGACATTATAACCCATACAACTGAAACAGATACGGGCAATACAATTGACCACAGAGGCCCTACGAAGATACCAGACCAAGGCAACGGGCTCAGAGAAGGCACCCCAATCAAGGCCGCCCTCCAACTACTCAACCCCCAAAGCAGCAAAATTGAAGATGTGGTCGAGGGTCTGCAAGACCTCCCTCACGATCTGACACCAGGACAACATGGCCGTCTTTTTACCCACTGGTTACGTCCGTTCCTTCCACAATGGGAATCTATAACATCGGACCGCTGGGTTCTAAAGATAATTTGAGTAGGCTATACCGTCCCATTTACTACTATCCCACCAACCCTACCCCCTACCCCGTCCCTCTTCAGGGACCACTCTCACGAGACTCTACTAAAACAAGAGATCGATTGACTCCTTACAATCGGAGGCATAGAAAGGGTACCTGAGGAATTCCACGAAAAGGGGTTCTACTCAAATTATTTCTTGACAGAGAAAAAAACAGGGGGTTGGAGATCTATATTAGACCGCCGCAAATTGAACAAGTTTCTCAAGAAACAACGTTTCAAGATGGTCACACTCACAACGATCATTCCTGCGCTAGATTCAAGGGGACTGGTTCGCAGCCCTCGACCTTCAAGACGCGTACTTTCATGTAGCCATCCATCCAGCTCATAGACGCTACCTACGCTTTACCCTTGGACCAGAACACTTCCAATACAAAGTTCTCCCTTTCGGTCTTTCATCAGCTCTGAGGGTATTTTTGAAGGTACTAGCAATTGTGGCTGCATACCTCAGACAACAGGACGTCATCATATTTCCCTACCTAGATGACTGCCTTATAAAGGGATCGTCACGGGACGAAACTGCCTCCATGATAAGCACAACCACGGCCCTCCTCAGTAGTCTAGGCCTTCTAGTCAACAAACACAAATAAATGTTGCACCCAGTCCAAGACATAGAGTTTATTGGCGCACGCCTGAACTCAATCACAGCTCAAGCATACCTACTTCGACAACGTTTTACAACTATACAAGAAATTATAAACGTTATATTTACAACCCCCACCACCACAATACTTACCTGCCTACAACTAATGGGGCACATGGCTGCCATTACTTATGTAGTTCACCACGCTCGCCTACACTTTCGATGCTTTCAACTTTGGGTAGCAACCGTTTACATCCCATCACGACATCCTCGGAACAAGAGGATTACCATTCCACCAAACGTCCTTGCATCCCTACGATGGTGGACAGTACTGGACAATCTTCTAGCGGGGGTTCCATTCCAAGAAACTGAACCCACTATCCAAATTACCACGGATGCATCCCTCCTCGGCTGGGGATCACATATGGACAACCGAGGGGTTCAGGGCAGATGGTCTCCAAACGAGACATCACTATCCATCAACCTCCTCGAATTGAGGGCAGTAAGAAATGCCTGTGCACATTTTGCTCCCGAAATTGCCAATCGCACAGTCCGCATCCTAACGGACAACATCTGCACAATGTTCTACATAAACAGGCAAGGCGGAGCCCGCTCCCGCTCCCTCGGCATGGAAGCTATCCACCTGTGGAACTAGTGCATCCGCAACCAAGTCACTCTCATAGCATCTTACCTACCTGAGGTGAACAACACCGAAGCGGATTCTCTCAACCGCAACTTTACCTTAGATCACGAGTGAGAGTTACACACGGAGTTCATCAATTCAATATTCCACCAGTGGGGATGGCAATCTATAGACCTCTTTGCTTCTATCTGGAATACCAAGTGTCCCCAATTCTGCTCACGGGCGGGACTTGGCAAGCATTCTCTGGGGGATGCTTTTCTAATCAAATGGACAGCCCCCCTACATACACCTTCCCCCCACACACACCGCTCATCTCAAGAGTCCTACGTAAAATCTGCAGAGAGGAAGCCCTAGTCATCCTGATAGCTCCATCATGATCCTGTCAAACTTGGTTTCCATACCTCTACAGGCTAGTGGTTCAGCCTCCCTATCCATTACCACACCGAGCAGACCTTCTCTCTCAGGACAATGGGAGGATACTGCACCCACAACTCCATACCCTACATCTCCAGGCATGGCGCTTCTCTGGTTCACGGAGATAGAGGAACAGTGTTCTCAGCAAGTGAAGGAGATCCATAGTAGGAGACAGTTCACATGCAAAACTTACCTGCAAAAATGGACACGATTCTCCCACTAGTGTCAGCGGGCCAAAGTAGAACCCCGTGTCTCTCCATTAAATACCATCCTCGACTACATTCTAGACCTTAAAGCATCGGGACTGTCAATTTCTTCTCTAATTCTCATCCCACGAGGCATACCGGGGCGGTCGATAAATGCCTTTGATGTCGACCGTGGAGCGTCCAGACTAGCGCGCTTAGCCGACAAACAGCTGATCGGCTGAGCATGGCAGCCATTTTAATTTAAATGAAGCGGCGATTATTTAAATCGCCGCTTCATTTTCCTATGCCGGGTAGCCTAATCTACATGCCTCTGTCGCCAGAGGCATGTAGTCTAGACATACCCTAAGAGTCCACCTCTCTGCAATAACAGCATTCCACACCTCGGTGGATGGCTTCTCCATATTTGCCCGTCCTATCATGAAGAGATTCTTTAAGGGACTTCACAATGTATACCCGCCCCATAGGGCCCCACCCCCCTTATGAGACCTAAATCTTGTCCTGGATCACCTCGCCAGGCCTCCCTTTGAACCATTGGTTACTGTGCCACTTCCTTTCCTTTTTATGAAAGTGTGCTTCCTACTAGCCATCACCTCAGTTAGGAGAGTAAGTGAACTTGGGGCATTAATGGCAGAACCCCCATACACAGTTTGCACAAAGGAGAGGGTCACATTGAGGCCTCATCCGGCATTCCTACCAAAGGTCTGTATGGAATTCCATGTGAATGAACCCATCATACTACCTACTTTTTTCCCAAAACCTCATGCCTCACAAAAGGATGCTAGCTTACATACTTTAGATATTCGTCGGGCTTTGGCCTTTTTCTTGGAAAGAACAAAACCATTCCATAAATCCCAAAGACTCTTTATATCCATTGCTGAATGATCCAAGGGCACACTCATCTCATCACAACGAGTTTCAAAGTGGATATCGACATGCATAGTCAGATGTCACACCCTGGCCAACAAACTGCTACGATGTCCACCACGAGCACATTCCACTTGAGCTACGGCTGCTTCCACAGCCTTTTTGAACAGTGTTCCCTTAAGAGACATTTACCAGGCAGTGACATGGTCATCAGATCATACCTTTGCAAACATTATGCCATCTTGCCACAACTCAGTGCCAATTCAGTGGTTGCTACAGCGGTGCTGTCCATCACCGCTGAACACTGACTCCGGCTCCCTCCAGCCAAACATATTGAATACTGCTTTGAAGTCACCTGGAGTGGAGCCACGGGGACACCACTCGAAGAAGAAAAGGGAGTTACTCACCTCGTGCAGTAACGAGTGTTCTTCGAGATGTGTGTCCCTGTGGGTGCTCCATGACCCTCCCTTCCTCTCCTCTGCTCGGAGTCATAGTTACTCAGGCGGAGACAAGGAACTGAAAGGGAGGGGGTTGAGCCGTGCACTAGCAAGAGGCGGGAGCGTCTCGAGACTCCCCCTGCACATGTGCGGCCCAACAGGGGAAACTGCTTTGCAAGGCTCTGATCTGCAGCTCAGGGCGACCCTTCACCTGGAGTGGAGCACCCACGGGGACACACATCTCGAAGAACACTCGTTATTGCATGAGGTGAATAACTCCCTTTTTTGTTACAAAAGAGTGGTGGTTAGTGATTCGCTGCACTGCTATCTGTCTGCTTCAGTCGCTTGCTAAGCAAACAGAATGTGCAATTTTAGTTAAGCTTCTTAATAAATATCACTGTTTTCTTTCTAAAAAGTAAATTATTATCAAGTTAGACTATATCTGAAGTGAGATATTAGTGCCTGAAACCAGTAGTACATTAGCACATTAACTGGGCTTTTAAATCCCTGCCCTGCAGATTATATCAATATGAACAGTTCAGAGAAAGTCTCATTCTTTCAGGAGGATTCTCAGAGATATCGTTTCTGAAGTAAAAAGGTGACTGTTAGGATAATTTAACCCAATTATACTCAGTGAAGGTGTTTGCCCAAGAGATAATTTTACATTTTTCCTCATTTTAGGAGGATTCTCACATTTCAATCTGTGCATATGACAATTACGCTATTCTGTCCCAAGCAAGCTACTGCCTTTTCTTCCATGAGTGAATGTAGAACTCAATCCTGCAATGTGCTGAGCAGTCTGTTCTCAACCCAGAAAAGGCTCACGCAAATGCTTAATTTTCAACATGTAAATAGTCCCTCTTGTTATTCCTCCCACCAGGCTAGTTCAGTTATAGAGATATGAAAGGCCAGTTGTTAAGTGGCATTTCACGTGAGCTTAGCTAACATAATTTTAGAAAACACCTTTTTCTCCTAGTCTAGACAAGGAGTAAAATTTTCAGAAATACTAAGGGCATGTCTACACTACAGTCTTAAGTCGACCTCTGTTAGGTTGATGTACAGCTGCTGCAGTAATTATACAGTATGAGATGTCCACATTACTTTCCTTACTGCAAGTGGTGCTTGTCCTCACCAGGAGCACTTCTACTGACTGAAAAGGGGCAGTGTGAGGGGTTAACAGCAGGGCTTTTATCCACACAATTCCCCACCAGGAACACAGCTGGAAATAGGGAAGCAGCAACTCAATACTTCTCACTTCTGGCAGGGAGAGCCACACCCAGAGTCTTCCATGTTCCCTGCAGGGAGAGAGGAGCCAAGGGGAGCAGTTGAGTTCCCATCCAGAAGCCTTGGTGCATCCAGGCTCTCAGAGGGGAGCATGGAACTGGAATCCTAAATCCTGTTCCAATGAGATTTAAGTGCCTACATGCTTAAGTCACGTTTGAAAATGGGACTTAGCGTGCTTTTCCCAAGACACTTAAATGCTTTTGAACATTTTATTTAAGACCTTAAAAACTATCCCAGTCAATATTTTTCTATTATGCCTCGTTATAGAGCCACAGTCCACAGAGCTCTGGTGTTATCTCCTTCTAGAACTACAAATTAGACACATCAGGAATGCTGAATCATGGACCTTTAGTTCCACACAACTCTTTAATATATTAATCCCACTTAAGTGTAACCATACTACTTTAGGGCCTGATCCAGCTCCTACTGAAGTCTGTGGAAAATTTCCTTCAGTAGGAGTTGGAGTGGACTGTTGGGATATGTTTTTTTCCTCTTCATTTTGGTCTTTGTCCTGCATTCCTGAAAGGCCATTTCACCATGTATCTGCTTTTCCAGAAATCCAGCAGAGATCTCAGCTCATGCTGAAGCTATAATTTTATTTTAGCCTTGTATAGGACACCAGGCCAAGGCATGAAAGTCAATAATAGATTTCCATCTTTGCTCTTGAATGAAGTACTTGGTATCACTTTGAGCCAGTAAGTCTTTTGGAATCTCCTTATTAGCAAGTAACAACACAAGAAGTTGTTTAAGCAGTTACATGAGTAATAAAGTAAAAAATAAAACATGAGTGTACTGCATTTGTCAGGAATTACTCAGAGAATTTTTTACCTCTCCTTCTTTCAACACAGTAAAAATTTCCTCTCCCTGCTTGGAGTTCAGTTTCCTGTACTAGAGACTGCTTTCATTCTTTACAAGGACTGTTCTGCTCAATAAGCCATTCTAAGGGGCAGCAAGCACACAGGTCAAGCAGGTGACCTAAATCCTGGGGGAATCTATAGGTCGGTGGAAGAAGAAGGCATCCTCCTCATGAGTCTTTGAAGCCGCTGTAGAATCGCTGTGGGAATGCTGCTTGGGTCTGAGGCTGAAGCAGTCTTTCCCTACTATAAAGAAGGATTCATGAAGTGAGATGTTCTCCAGCCCTGATTGTCCCTTGGCCAACCAATGCCCTGCCTTCTCCCACTCCCTGAGTTATTTCTTGTAACCCAGCCACCTCTCTTATACCACAGAACCACACCAAGTCTGTTATACTAAGACTCTCCATGGCAGCAGAGGTAAGGACTGTATTCACTCTAATACATTCAGTGCATCTGCCTGCCAGTGGAGTTTCATTGCCTACAGTATTTCTAGTATTTATGGCTTTAAAAGTCACAAGCAGCAAAGATTGTGCGAGTTCTTTTTGCAGGAAAGACTCATTCCACAAGAGTGGGACTGGAAGGGACCTTGAGAGATCACCTAGTACCGTGGTCACCAACCTGTCAATCATGATCGACTGGTCGATCCTGGGGGCCCGACCAGTCAATCGCAAGGCTTTCGGGGGTCCCTGTCGCTGCCCCCCACTCCCAAGATTAACGCCATGCTGATGCGACCTTCAGGGACAACTGAGGTAGCGCGGGCTTCCTGCAGAGTGGGGGGGAGTTCTGCAGCTGCGCGCTAGGTCCCGGAAGTGCGCGGGCTGCTCTTCCTCCCCTTTCCCCCCCAACAGCTGGTGCGGTACCTAAAATACTGGTCCATCATGCTCTGGGGACTTTGTTCCCCTGCTGCCTTCCTGCACACGGGGGATGGGATGGGGGTCCAGGACTGTGCTGGCTCCGGCTGCTTGGGCAGTGTGCACTGCCATGGGGAGCAGAGGAGCAAGGTGCGTGCTGCCCAAGCAGTTGGGGCTGGCACATTCCGGGACTCCCCCTCTCTTCCTCCCCCCGCCGCGCGCGCAGGAAGGCAACAGGGGAATAAAGTCCCCAGCGTGCTGGCTCCAGCTGCTCGGGCAGCACGTGCTGCCATGGGGAGCGGAGGAGCAACGTGTACCTGAGCAGTTAGGGCTGGCATGGTCCGGGACTCCTCCCCCCCCCCCCCGGACACGCAGGAAGGCATCAGGCACGTGACAGAACAGCGTTTCAGGTACCATGCCGCTGTTTGGGGGATGGAGTAGCAGCCTGCGCACTTCCTGGGCCTTGGTGCACAGCTGCAGGATCCCCAGGTACAAGTCCCTGTCCCCTCCCCCCACCCAGACCTCCACAAGTACCCTGCCCCGGCACCCACCAGAACCCTGTCCTCTGCCCCAGGCCCCTGCCCCGGCACCCACTGGCACCCTGTACCCTGCACACATTGGTACTCTGCCCCAGGCCCCTGCCCCGGCACCCTGTCCTCTGCCCCAGGCCCCTGCCCCGGCACTCACCGGCATCCTGGACCCTGCCCCAGGCCCCTGCCCCGGCACCTACTGGCACCCTGTCCCCTGCTCCAGCATACTGTCTCCTGCCACAGCATCCTGTCCCCTGCCCCCACCAGCACAGTTGGGGCCACATTAGTGAGGCTTGAGGGGTTTGGAGGGGTTGTATGTCTCACTTATAGACTCATAGACTTTAAGGTCAGAAGGGACCATTATGATCATCTAGTCTGACCCCCTGCATAGTGCAGGCCACAGAATCTCACCCACCCCCTCCTAGAATAATCCTCTCACCTATATCTCAGATATTGAAGCCTTCAAAAACTTTGAAGACCCCAAGATGCAGAGAATCCTCCAGCTGTGATCTATACCCCATGCTACAGAGGAAGGCGAAAAACCTCCAGGGCCTCTGCCAATCTACCCTGGAGGAAAATTCCTTCCCGACCCCAAATATGGCGATCAGCTAAACCCTGAGCATGTGGGCAAGACTCACCAGCCAGACACCCAGAAAGTTCTCTATAGTAACTCCTATCATCCCTCCATTGACCTATTTACACTGATAATGAATGGTCAGTTAGTTACCAAGATCATGTTATCTCATCAAACGATCCCCTTCATAAACCCATCTAGTTTAATCTTGAAGCCAGAAAGATCTTTTGCCCCCACTACTTCCCTTGGAAGGCCGTTCCAGAACCTCACTCCTCCAATGGTTAGAAACCTTCGTCTAATCTCAAGTCTAAGCTTCCTACTAGCCAGCTTATATCCATTTGTTCTTGTGTCCACAGTGGTATTAAGCTTAAATAATTCCTCTCCCTCCCTGGTATTTATCCCTCTAATATATTTAAAGAGTGCAATCATGTCCCCCCTCAGCCTTCTTTTGGTTAAGGTAAACAAGCCAAGCTCCTTGAGTCTCCTTTCATAAGACAGGTTTTCCATTCCTCGGATCATCCTAGTGGCCCTTCTTTGTACCTGTTGCAGTTTGAATTCATCCTTCTAAACATGGGAGACCAGAACTGCACACAGTATTCCAAATGGGGTCTCACCAATGCCTTGTATAATGGCACTAACACCTCCTTATCCCTACTGGAAATACCTCGCTTAATACATCCCAAGACCGTATTAGCCTTTTTCACGGCCATGTCACAATGGCGGCTCATAGTCATCCTATGATCAACCAGGACTCCGAGGTCCTTCTCCTCCTCCGTTACTTCCAACTGATGTGTCCCCAGCTTATAACTAAAATTCTTGTTATTAATCCCTAAATGCATAACCTTACACTTCTCACTATTAAATTTCATCCTATTGCTATCACTCCAATTTACAAAGTCATCCAGATCTTCCTGTATGATATCCTGATCCCTTTCTGAATTGGCAATACCTCCCAATTTTGTGTCATCCGCAGATTTTATCAGGACACTTCCACTTTTGGTGCCAAGGTCAGCGATAAAAAGATTAAATAAAATTGGCCCCAAAACTGATCCCTGAGGAACTCCGCTAGTAACCTTCCTCCAACCTGACAGTTCACCTTTCAATATGACCCGCTGTAGTCTCCCCTTTAACCAGTTGCCTATCCACCTCTCAACTTTCATATTAATCCCTATCTTTTCCAATTTAACCAATAATTCCTCATGTGGTACTGTATCAAATGCCTTACTAAAGTCGAGGTAGATTAGATCCTCTGCATTTCCTTTATCTAAAAAATCTGTTACTTTCTCAAAAAAGGAGATCAAGTTGGTTTGGCACGATCTACCTTTTGTAAAACCATGTTGTAATTTGTCCCAATTGCCATTAGCCTCAATGTCTCTAACTACTTTCTCCTTGTGTGGCCCCGGCTGACTTTTCTGTGGGTCAGTGACCCCTGACTCAAAACAGGTTCCCCGCCCCTCTCCTAAATAAAGATAATGCTGAAACCTTTTGTGTTTGATATAATATTTTATTTAAAAATGAAGCCTGGCCAACAAGCCCCCAGTTGGGCCGAAGCCCTCATCTGGCCACAGCATCATAACACTCCTGTACCCCCCATCCCGACCCCAAATCTGAGCCTATTATATACTGGAACCCCCTGTCCTGAGCCTCTCACATCCACAAACTCCTGCACCCCCACATCCTCAGTCTTCTGCCACAACACTCCTGCACCATCCACACACTGCAAATCTGTGTCCTGAGCCCATCATACTCCCAACCTCCCTGCCCTGAGCCCCTCACACACTCCAACCCAAACTCCTGCACCCTCACATCCACAAGCCTATGGCTTGCTCAGAACCCCAACCCTCCACCTGAGCCCAACACTCCCCAGCCTGGAGCTCCCTCCCTGAGCCAGCATCCCCTTCTCCACATCCTCCTGCATCCAAATTCCCTCCCAGAGCTTGCACCTCTCACCCTTTCCCACACCTAAATCCCTCATTCCCACCCCAGAGCCTGCACCTCCTGTCTCAGCCCAGTGCGGCTAGACTGCAGGAGTTTTTCCGGCAAATATGCTCTTTTGGCAGCCCCTGTATTCCTCATTCCACGAGGAATGAGGGGGCTTCCAAAAGAAGAGGTTTTTCTGACATTTGGCCCAGTCTAGACAGGCCAAATGTCGGAAAAATTTCTTCCAACAGAAGGATCAAAAAAAAGCGGCAGTGTAGCCATACCCTTAGAGTATATAAGGGCTGGGGATAGCAAGTGATGGAGAGAAGG
The DNA here is from genome assembly GCA_032595735.1 of Pelochelys cantorii. Lineage (NCBI taxonomy): Eukaryota > Metazoa > Chordata > Testudines > Trionychidae > Pelochelys > Pelochelys cantorii. Next base: position 334,232,696 of record CM064326.1, on the reverse strand, counting down.
GGAACAGAGAGGGCGGGGCCTCAAGGAAGGAGTGGGGTCTTGAGGAAGGGATGGGGTAGATCTTGGCTTGTCGTGACATTTAAGAAGTGATCTTGGGTGTAAAAAGATTGGAGACTGCTGATCTAGTAAAGTCTTCTATACTTAAGGCTGAACTAAGTATAGAGCATCCCTGACTGATTTTTATCTAACCTGCTCTTATAAATCTCTAATGATGGAGATTCCACAACCTCCCTAGGCAATTTATTCCAATGCTCAACCGCAGTGACTATGGAGAAATTTTTCCTAATGTCCACAACTGCCCTTGCTGCAGTTTAAGCCCATTGTTGCTTGTCCTATCTATAGAGGTTCAGGAGAACAAGTTTTCTCAATCTTCTCTTTTCCAGATTAAACAAACCAATTTTTTTTCAATCTTCCCTCATAGATCATGTTTTCTAGACCTTTAATCATTTTTGTTGCTCTTCTCTGGAGTTTCTCCAATTTTTCCACATTTTTCCTGAAATGTGGTGCCCAGAATTGGTCCCAATATTCCACTTGAGGCGAAATAAGCACAGAGTAAAGTGGAAGAATTTTCACATCCTGCTTACAACACTCGTGCTAATATATTCCTAGAATGCTACTTGCTTTTTTTGCAACTGTGCTACACTGTTGACTAATATTTAGTTTGTGATCCACTGTGACCCTAAATCCCTTTCTATAGTACTTCTTCCTAGACAGTCACTTCCCATGCTGTATGTGTGCAGTTGATTGTTCCTTCCTAAGTGGAGTGCTTTGCATTTGTCCTTATTGAACTTCATCCTAATTACCTCAAACCCTTTCTCCAGTTTATCCAGATAATTTTGATTTGTAATCCTAGTCTCCAAAGCACTCAAAGCCCCCTTCATTGTTGATATCATCTGCTAACTTTGCAAGTGTACTCTCTATGCCATTATCTAAATCATTGATGAAGATATTGAACAGAACCAGAACCTAAATTGATCTCTGAGGGTATGTCTACTTTTCATACAATGAAGTTTACGGAAGTCAGAGCAAGAAGCACATTATTTCAAATTTATTTCGAAATAACAGGCTTGCTGTGTAGATGTACCCTGAAGAACCCCTCTTGATATGTCCTTCCAGCTTGACTGTGAACCACTGATAACTACTCTATAGGAATAGTTTTCCAGTCAGTTATGCACCCACCTTACAGTAATTCCATCTAAGTTCTATTTCCTTGTTTTATGAGAAGATCGTACAAGACAATTTCAAAAGCCTTACTAAAGTCAAGATATACCACATCTACTGCTTCCCCTATCCACAAGACTTGCTACCTTGTCAAAGAAAGCTATAAGGTTAGTTTGACATGATTGGTTCTTGATAACTCCATGCTGACTGTTACTTATGACTTTATTATCTTCTAAGTGTTTGCAAATTGATTGCTTAATTATTTGATCCATTATCTTTCTGGGTATTGAAATGTGCCATAACTCCCCTTTGATTCCCCTGCTTTAGGGAAATTAGTGCTAGTGTAGCTATAGTTTAGTAGCTAGCAGTTAAACTCTTAACCCTGGCATGTACTATGCTTTTGCTAGTCCAACTTACTGTGCAATGTACTCTAAAAGGGAACTTAGAAGTCCTGCATTCAGTTTCTTGCTCTGCCTCAGACTTCCTGTGTGATCTGAGATCCACCTATACATATTTAGATCTTAGTTTCCCCGCCTTGATTTGTTGCTCTTCTCTGGACATAATCACAACCTGCCCCACATGTACAAATGTGTAATTTCCTGTCAGTTTACTTGAAATTATGTGGAACATGAAAAATAGCATTGTATTTGTTCTTGTGGGATGGTAAAAACTATCAGCAAGAGATACATTTATGGGAGCAAATGAGGGTCACGTTCAGCCCTCAGGGTAACAAGAAAAGCTGGTAGTGTCCTGTCAACACACTCTAATACTTACCTTTGTATAGCATGCTCAGCCAGCCTAAAATCTCATGTGCTAAGCTCTTTGCAAGAATATGAACTACTACTATTCTTCAGCCTTTAGTTATTGCATTTTTGGGAGCTTATTAGCGTGTGCTTTGCTGTTGAGAGGAGAGTATGGCCACTCCCTTTGTAGGGCTGAAGCCAGCAACTTTACTGATTCTTTTCCACAAAGACCTTTTCAGAACAAGCCTTCCATTTTTCTTTTTATTTATTTATTTATTTTTAATGAAATTGTGAAAGACACCAGATAGCCAGGGCTGGGAAGTCAAGTGTTCTGTTTGTCTGAAGAACAGACAGCTAGTGCTGGATTCCCTCACTGCTTTCCCAAAATGTCTTAATCTTTTGTCGGAGAACTGACAGACTTCCTGAGCTCCTGGGCAAGGTATGTGTGTGTGTGGAGGGGAAGCAGCTCTGTGCTCCTGGAAGGGGCAGGGCTGGGGCAGCCAGCCCTCAGCGCTGCCCAGAGTGTTCCCTGCTGCACGCATATCCCCTCCCCCAGCCAGCCCTTAGTGCTGTGGCGCTCCAGTGGCGATTTAAAGAGCCTGGGGTTCTGGCTCTTGGCTATCAGAGTAGCAACCACCAAGAGCCACAAGCCCTTTTGAATCACCGGGCCCCTGGGGCAACTACTGTCAGTGGTCCTATCTTTGACTATTTAATAAGGGGAGAGGGGGAAGGTTGTTATCTCAGCATATTCATTCCTTTAGTGTCTCTCCAGAGACTGCCAACTGAAGTCCCAATGAGCATCATTTCTAGTGGTGCTTTTTGGGCTATGTGTGTTTGTCTGCTTACAAATTAAATGGGAGCACCAGCTCATTTCACAGTTGTCCACCAAACCACCTTGAGATGGCAGTGATGCAGTCACTGCTGATATTGGTTGGATTTGAAACATGATGACACAGAAGTGAAGATCCTCTTCTTTGCCTTTTTTGAATTGGTCATTGTATAGCATTTGAATCTAAACACAGTGGCTCATAAATAATTAGCATTAGTATATAGCGCCTATAAGTATATTAGGAACTCGACATGGATATAAGGAAAGCTATTGAAATGGTAAGCTCTTTGGAACAGGGACTATCTCTTAGTTCTGTATTTGTACAGTTGCTACCACAGTGTTACTTAGTCAGTGTCTGTGGGGCTGTTAGGTACTACTGAAATACCTAGGGATGTAGTGAATTCTGTGTCACTAGCGGTCTTTAAATCAAGACTGGATATCTTTCTAAAAGGTATGTTATAGCTAAAGCAGAAGTTATGGACGTGCTGCAGACATTATTAGATGAGATTCTTTGTCCTGCACTATATAAAGAGGTCAAATTAGATGGCCACTTCTAGCCTTAAGAGTTGAATACAGATAACAGTAAATCTCTGACCCAAAGAGCTTAAAATAGGACTGGAAATAAGAGAAATGAAGTCCTGCACCAAGAAAGAAAATAGGGAAAGAGGCGTACAAGGGCCATGAATATGCTTTGATGGCTAGGTCTATATCTTGGTGGCATTTTCTTTAAATATATGTTTAACTAGATTTTTTTTTATTTAAATCATTGTTCTGGGGTGGGGCTGGGGATGAGGAGTTCAGTATGCAGACTGCCCTAGCCCTCTTTCACCACAGAAGCTTGCTTCCAGGTTAGAAGAGTCTTTCCATGGCCACTGCAGCTGCAGTGGGTTCAGCCAGGGGAAAAGTGCATGTACCCCGGTTGCAGGTCAAACAGAGACACAGACAAACTCTCTGAAATATATAATAGATAGCTGTTGCTTTTTCCACTTCTATAACCCCACTGGGCCAGCAGGGGGCATCTGTCCTGGTCCCCCTCTCTGGCCCCTTGCTGCCCCCTTTTGGTCATTCTGCAGTATAACTGTTCCTCTTACTAGACCCATTGCTTTCCATTTGATGAGAAACAATCAAATTCTAGGCACATCCCATTGTCCTGGCACAACTAAACCCTAACCTTGCTTTAAATTATGATAAGAAAAAGCTGCCTGCCAAATATGGTGGTTCTAGCTCTTACCATTTAGGAATTCTTGAACAGACTCACAGATGGACGGACAGACAGACAGATGCACGTTTATAAAATATAAGTAGATTTTATAGCAATATAATTATGATTAAGACTGACTTTTTGCTTGTTGGGGTTTTTTTTTCCTGATGGAGGAAGAAGGTGTAGAAGGGGTGAGTCTGAGTAGTGGAGGAGGAGCTTGAGAGAAAAGAATGGAGGAGGATGACAGAAAAAGTAGGGAAGGAAAGGGGAAGGGAATCATGTGATCTGGTAGCAAATTGAATATGAGAGACAGAGGGATGAGAGGAGAATAGCTAGGTAGTCAAACAGCAGGTGTAAATAAAAATAGTCCTAAAGATATGTTTGGGGTTCTGTGTCTGGCATGTAGTATATACATTACCTGGCCTCCTGCTCCCAGTTCTGCTGCTGGAAGAGTGAGGAATGCTTTGGGGGCTGGAGCCTAAGCTCTTCCCACTATGGCTGGGGTAGCCTAGTGCCTGTGCTGACTCCTGGGGAATCCAGGAAGAGATATGATGATGGAAGCTGCAGCCCAGCCCGCTGTTCCCGGGGGCCAGAATACAGCCCTTGGCGTCACAGAAATTTAAGTTGAAAATCTGGAATTTCCACCAATGTATCAACCTTTAAAAATTAGCTGCTCTGCATGATCCTTGGCAGAAATGAGTGTGTGTGGTGGGGGGGGAGGAGGACATGGTGCTTCAGGGTATAACCTATCACATATGTTTTAATGAATTAGACCTACAGAAAGAAAGGAGTGAATTCTTTCCCACTAATTAATTTTACACTTCTTGCCTCCATCTTCTGTCTCAGTTTCTTATCAGCCATCTATCTTGTTTTGTTGCATAGCACCAACCGCCTCTTTTTTAATGACAGTTCTGGCTTTTGCCCTGGGAGCAGCTTGAGCAACCTGGTTCTCAGAGCTCTCTCTGACTTGGTTCTTCAGATGACTAAACATATCAGTTTAATTCAGAATTCCATTGCCCCATGTGTTTCTCCCCCAGCATATTGATCATGACAAGGTCTGGGCTGGTCTGGCCTAGGGAGGAAAGTTGGCCCAGTGGTTCAGACACTAACTTTGGTCAGAGCTGGGCTTTATTTCTTGGCCTACCATGGCCTTCTTATGTGACTTGAACTAATCACTCTGTGTCTCTGTTTTTCAGCGCTCTACTTATGGGGATACTGTGAGCACACATACAATTCAGAGAGTGTAGAAGGTATATAGGGTAATGAAGGCCATATAAGATCTATAGATAAAATACGTGTCCACCACTGCTATCACAAATCCTGTCCTCAGAGGCGTGCATGGAAGTCCTATTGATGTGTAACAAAAGCAGAATGAGCCACTGTTCTTGTCTTATTTTCTTCAGATGCCCCTGCCTTATTTGCTGAATTATTGCCCTTTGAACAAAAACCTATGGCCATGCTTACTTTAGCATTCAGGAAATTCCCTGCCCTTCAGCTTTAGAAACCACCATCTTGCAAAAGATGCAGATAAAGTATTGCAGTCATGCTCACCTAGAGCATTATCTTGGGATGTGCTTATTGCAGGAGGCTGTAGCCAGATTGGGCCACCAATGCAAAGAAGAGCCTAAAACAGGAAGTATGGTACTTCATAGGCTTTTGTGAGGTGTGAGTGTTGCAAACTGAGAAAAGGATTATGGCCCCAATCCTGCAAAAGAAACAATGTAAGTGGAATCTTCCACTGCTCGGAGTTCCACTGAAGTTCAGGATCCACCCATGCAGAGTCAATTGCAGGATCAGTGCCTGCAATGATTGTGGATGTTATTGATGCGATCCACAGCGTGCTCCCATTAAAATCAGTGGCTGCTTCATCACCAACTTCAACAGAAGGAGGAGCAAGTCCATTGTTCATATATTCCACTCATAAAAATTAAGGCATATTTCTCAGTACACAGAATTGGGCACCTGGAACCTCTGAGCGCTAATCTTAGCTCTGAACCTGACTCGATATAGGGCACATGGCAAGTCCCTTAATGTTTCTTGGTCTAGTGTCCTCCTCTGTAATGTGGGGATGAGAACACTGACCTACATCATAGGCATGCCTGAGGGTTCAGTAGTGTTTGTATTAGAAAATGCAAAGCATTATCCAGCAGACATGCTAACTTATAGTTAATTATATATGTGGCAGGGTGTAGTTACAAAAAAACCCTGGGATTTTTCCCTGGTGTGCTGATCATGCCACTGACACCCACATACTTGCTTTCTGAGGCTCCCCACCACCCTTGCCTGATGGGCCAGATCCTCTGGTTTCTCCCAGACAAGGCACAGAGTTGGGGTTACTGCCCCCCTAAAGAGCATGCAGACACTGAACCTCTTCAGCTCTGGAAGGAAGCAGCTCTAGAGCACAGTATCCAGGAAACCAATCCTCAAAAGGGATCAAAACCCCAGATAAATCTGTCTTTCTCTGTGTAAAAGTTTTACAGAGAAAAAGCTCCTGAGGATTTTTGCTCTCTTTATCAATGAAATATGCACATTCAGTGATTGTTCCCCACAGTTATTTACACGGGTCCTGGTAGTAAACAAAAGTGTTTTTATTAAGCACAAACAATAGGATTTAAGTGGTTGTAAGTGAAAACAGACAAATCAAAGTAAGTTACTAAAAATTAAAAGAAAATGCATAGCTAGTTCTAATTCACTAAAACATTTATTTCAAGCAGTTTCTTACCCTAAAGAGCTGTTCTTATTTTAGACAAGTCTTCAAGTCAAATATGATCTTTTACTCTGACTTGGGTCTCCAGTTTCTTTGTATCACAGTATGGCAGGCTGAAGCCAGCCGAAGACAAAGACCTGATAATTTTCCCTTGCTTAAATAGACTTTTCTCCTGGAGCATGGATTTTTTGTTCTCTTCCCCCTTCCATGGAAAACTATGTGACTAAAAATGGAATCCCAGTACCAGGTAGTATGATCACATGTTTTACTAGCCCAATCACCTTTGAACTTCTAGGATACACAAGGTATTTACAGCTGATCACCCAGTTGTTAAGGCTTCCGGGGCATCAGTAATGGCTCTCATGAGCACATTTAAAATTATAAACAGTCTCATACTTCATATTTCTAACTTTACTTACAAGAATGATACATGCACCAACGTAGGATATACAGATCCAGCAGACTGTAAAATTAAAATTGATAGGTCACATGAGGTATTTTGTCCAAAGCATCTCTAAGTTATGCATATTTCTCTTCATAAGCCAATTTCATAAAGCATGGGTGCGAACTGTCACAATATATTTGAACAGAAGTGTTATCAATTGTTATTTAATAGTGGACAAAGTCTAGCAGGCCGCTTTCCTCCATCTCTGAAGTGTCCTACATCCCGGGGCTGTGTGTATGAAGCTTAATTCATCTTAACCTAAAAGACTCTTCATGATCTCACTTCCAGCCATCTCTCTGTTCTTATTTCCTCCTAGACACCTCCCAGTCATCACTCCTTACATCTCCCATGCCTACTTTTGGCAGATGAGAGCAAGGAGATGGTATCTTATATAGGGTACAATATGATAGGAGCAGGCCTGCTGACGGGGGGGCAAAGGTGGTAACTGCTCCAGGGCCTGGCAAGTCAAAAGGGCCTGGGGGTTCCCATCCAGAGCCCTGGGCCCTTTAAATCACCACCGGAGCACCACGTGGCATGCTCTGAGTGGCCCTGAGAGCTGCCTGGGGCGTGCAGCATGGCTCGCTCCAGGAGCACGGAGATGGCCACCTCCCACTTTGCCTAATAGTCTGGCAAGTCTGCAAGCCCCCTGGATAGAAGGCTTGAAGCCAGTTCCTTGTCCCTTTTAATTCCTCCTTGTACACATTCCTCCAAGCAGCTCCTCCTTATTAATAACTTCCATTTCCTCCTCTGCCAGAAATGTTGCCCTACGTTCATTTGCCTTGTCTTATTTAGATTGTTAGCTCTCTGCAGCAGGAAATCTGTATCTAGGCACTTTGTAAATGTACTGCATTGTGTACTGCAAAGGCTAGACTATGATATTCTTGCCCACATTAAGTGGCCTCTTTCTCTTGGAGTAGCCCTATTGTCTTCAGTGGGATTACCTGCAGAGTAAAGTACTACTCAATATGAATAGTTTTTGCAGAACCTGGCCCTTAAACTCCCAAGTACTCATGAAAAACCCTGTGCTTTTAAGCCCAACGCGGCAGGTCATCTTTATAAATATCATGAGCGACAATTTTTGCATTGCTTTGGGCATTTTGCTTTGAAAATTCAAAAGCTTCTTTACATGAAAAAGATTAAGGTCATGGGGTTTTAAATTCAGTGTTAAGCATTTGCAAATGAAAGCTACCACTATAGACATAATTCTCCAGACTTTTATGTAGTAAATGTGCCTTTTTAAGTTTCTGTGATTTAAAAAAACCCCACAAGCATTGGAATAAATGTTCAGCCTCCATCTTCCACGGGAACTCGAGATACAGTAGCTAACAGTTTTAAATGCAAATGAGGCTTGGTTCTTTTGTGTGTGTGTGTATCTAGCTCTAATTCCTAGCTCTTTTAGTTCTCTCTGCTATTGTGGCCTCTGCTCTGTGAAACAGAAGGGCAAGTGGCTCCCTATGACTCTGACAATCACAGTGCTTCATTAGTCAAGTTGTAGGAGGTGCGGTGACAGCTGTCTAGCTCTCATCCCTCTCCTGGAGACTTAGCATATCAGCTCGGTGACACATGGCACTCGATTTGAGTTGCTTCCTGAAATCTTCCATTTGATAGCACAATGCCGTTGAGCTGCCAACTTGTAAATGTACATTTGAGCAATTGTTCAACACTGTCTTGTTTTTCTTCACATTACCAAAAGTTCTTTTGACAGGAAGCGGAACGTCCTGTGGCCTGACTGTCTTTTATTTTTTTATGTGCTTGTTTTTGTTTTCAGTTCTCTATTCTCTGTCAGAAGATGATGAGCTAATTCAGCATTTAGATTCACTGTTTTCTTTCAATAAATACTCTTTAAAACTTTCTAGTTTGGCCTGTTGATATGAGACCTAGGTCTGTGAGGTAGGGAACAAGTCAAAGTAGTCTCAGCTCCCAAAATATAGAATTGGCACTGCGCAGAATTGGGCCAAGGGGTGTTATGAAGACCAGAATTATACCTATTAAAAAGACCTAGATAAGTTCATGAAGGATAGGTCCATCAATGGTATTAGCCGGAATGGGCAGGGATGCAAGCCCATGCTCTGAGAGTTCTTAGCCTCTGTTTGCCAGAAGCAGCAAGTGGATGCTGGGATGGATCACTTGAGGATTTATTATTCTGATAATTTTCTCTGAAGCATCTGACATTGGCCACTGTTAGAAGACAGGATATTGGGATAGATAGAACTTTGGTGTGATCCAGAATGGCCATTCTTAAGATCTTATGTTAGTCAAGGAAATCTAGGTACCATGAATGACCGTGGAGTCCCACAGGTTGGTAACATGCACATATTTTGGTCTTGGTACATTTAACGGTATGACTTTTTTTCCCCAGCTCCTGAAGTGCTGGCCCAGAAACCTTACAGCAAAGCGGTGGATTGTTGGTCTATTGGGGTAATTGCATATATTTTGTAAGTATCTATTCATTTTATAACTGCAGGATCTGTAACACATAATCACCTGTGTATATTCATCCTCTGATTAAGGGATGCTCATTCCATCTTTGATTTGTGATGTGAACATCTAAACTCATATTGCTAATAGCTGCAGCTTGGATGAACAGAATATGTTGTTACTATGATTGTCATCATTCACGTGTGTACGTTTTGGTGCTGTGTAAAGGTGTAACACACTCATATGCATACCCAATCCTGTTTACCTACATATCAAAAACAGACAGGTGGTTGCATCAGTATCCTGCTAGGGGATTCTCAAGAAGTCTTTCAACCTCTGTTCACGCTGTCAGGTGATATATCCTTTTCTGGAAGCAGAGTGGGAAAAGAACTGATCTCTGCTGACAGAGAAGGGAAAGGTGTGGAAGTGGAGAGAGACATATAGGAGGGGTCTACAAAGGTCAGTGCTCTGATAGCTCCCAGCACATGATGAAGCATATCTCCCTCTAGAGCAGCGGTTCCCAATCTTTTCCAGATGGGGACCCATTTTGACAATTCGGGAAGACTTGGTGTCCCAAGGCAATTCAAAAATGGGTGGAGGTGGGGAGGCAGACTTGGTGACCCTTTTGAAATGTAATGGCGACCCATAGGTTGGGAAACCCTGCTCTAGACTTTGTTTAAATTTTTCTATCAAAGCTATTTTTCCAATGGAAAATGACTTTTTACTAGACAGAAAATTCCGTTTTGTGGAAAATCAACTACATCCCCCCAACGGACATTTCAGTTTTTGGAACTTTAGTGAATAATTTCAAAAAAATTAAAATCTTTCATTAGAATTTTTCATGGTGTCAGGAGATTATTTGCTAGCCAGCTCTAATCGCTCCCATGATCATCTCCCCTGGATGCAAGTGAGCTAAAGTTTGCATAATCTGGTTTGGTTCAATGTCATTTACTGTATTTGGACCAAAATCCTTGCTTTCATAAGGATTCCTGTTGACTTCAGTGGCACTACTCGCTTGAGTAAGGATTAATTGTACAAGTGAGGATTGTAGGACCAGATCTTTTCTGTGTTTTGTAAAGCGGAAGACAATTTTTGCTGCCCTTTGGAACTCATAAACGATGCTACTTTGTGGAGCCATAGAGAGTGTTGTTGAACAGTAAAAACCATTCCCATTGTGCATAGGAGTTGAGCATATTGCACCAAATCCTGCACTTGCTTATACCTTGTGCAACCCCACTATCCATAATGTTTTTGCACAGGAGGTAAGGCTGTTGAGAATTTAGCCCATAATTTCCGTCACATCTGTGGTGTTGCACCTGCTCAGGGACTATGACTGAAGACCTGGGAAATGGACTCCCAACATCTCACATGGCAAAGCAGGATACTACCACTAGATGCAATATTTTATGCAGATTATATTGTGAAGCCTATAACAAAAAGATTTCCAATGAAGAGGAGCAGAAATGTTGCATGGTTCTGTTGGCACCTTCAGCATTAGAAATGGAGAGCAGTATGTCAGCTCCATGGTCATCCCTTCTTTGTCCTCATCAGAAAGTGAAAGGATATGGGAGTCGAGATAGAAAGTGTCTGGAAACCCCTGGGCACAGGGACTTGGTAATGCAATTGTACATTCCTGCTGTCTAGGTAAATGTGCCTATAAAAGTGCTGGGGATCAATGGACACCTGCTGAAATCTTCTGTGTGTGTATGAATGTGTCAGGTCAACCGCTAGAGGTTGATGTACAGGGAAGCAAAGGGACCTGCTGCTTGTGTTATGTGTGGGAGATTCCGAATAACTAGCGTTATTTGGAAATAACTTAGTCCAGTCTACACAGCAGGCAGTTATTTCAAAATAATGTTGAAATACTGTCAAGCTGGAGGACTTCTTACTCCCAACTCCTGCAACCCTCATTGTACGAGGAGTAAGGGAAGTCGGAGGAATAGTGCTCTATTTTGAAATAAGTGCTGTGTAGATGCTGCCAATGTCAAAATAAGCTATTTTGAAATAAGCTATGCAGTTGACATAGCTCAATTTGTGTAGCTTATTTCGAGTTAAGCCCTGCTGTGTAGACGCATCGCATCCTTAGATAATAATTGTATATGTTGTCTGCAGCATTAGATTCTTTGTCAATTGGCATTTTTGCCATGTGTGGTTCCTTGAAACAGGTTTAGGCTGCTGCACTAGGCTGGTTCAGATAGGCCAAACAGGGCCCAGCTAATGTAACAAACTTGTTCTCTTTATACAATGAAGCAAGGAACAATCCTGTTGCTACTATGTATACAGAAGCCAGGTTAGACCTGTTGAGGCTTATATTTCCAGGTATATTTTTTTTTCATGTTATACAAATGTCATAGTCAAACAGGTCTGCAGCATAAAGCAATTGAAGTACCACAGCATCAAATTGTTCCTACTTTGTTCCTTTTTCCTTTGTGAAAACATCTGATGGCTTGTCAACGCGAATAACTTTTGGATAAAGCAGCACAGCTATTTTTGTCTGCACACCATTTATTATCCATTGCAGCACAGTGCATATTGTTTGTCTGTCAACTGCATTTTATTTTAGTCCTGACTATACATTTTATAACTTGTTTTCTTCAGTGCCACCCAAATGGTGGGGTACGTTTTATAAAAAAAAGTTTGGGGCATGGTTGGCATTGGAATCTGTCCTGAGCGGCTCCACAAGTGTCCAGCTGACAGGGAACACTGGAGCATTGGAGGAGCAGGGCTAATCCGGGGCAGGTTGGAAGTATATAAAATAATTCAGAGGTCACTGGAGACCCCGTTACTCATAAATACTCCTTCAGTGCCCTCAAGACTTGCCATTTAACAGCTGCAAATATGGGGCTGCATGGCCCAGGACACATTGCTGAGTTCTTCTCCTCATGTGTTTTCCTGAAGCTTTGAATCTTAGGTTTACCATTGAAAGGACAGTCTAGCAAAGTTTTTCTGCCCATTTCTAAGTCAGGTGCTCAGTCCTGCCTATGCTAAGCATGGTACTTCAGCCTGACTCAGAAGCTAGATCAGGGAACTCTGGAAGCCCCAGGAGCCACAATGATACTCACAGCACATGCTGACTTAAGTGTGGTTGCATATGCATGCAAATATATATGCAAATAGCTTCTTTCACACTGACAGGCATGAATACAAAGATTAAGGCAAGACTACACAACACAAAGGCCCCATTTAAGTCAGTTCTGCTGATATTAATAAAATGCAATATTTACCCGATTTCCACCCATGTGACAGCACTTTTAATGAGCAATGACAGTCCAGGAATTTAACTACTAAAATGCATAGCAACAGAAGACCATTATATTGACTCACCGTTGTGGAGCGTGTTCCCAGTGGAAGCTATTTTCAAAGGATCCCAACCGCGGGCCGCATGTTGAGCCCCACGTAAACCCAAACCGCACCATGGTTCACAAACAAATGGGCTGCGAGCTGCATGCAGACCACAGGCCGCGTGTTGAGTAGCCCTGAGCTAGATAGTAGAGAACAGCAGTGTTTCCCCATACCCTCAGGCTTGGCCACTACTGTCTTTTTCTGCTGACTTAGCCAATGGTACATGTTGATTGAAAAGGAAAATGGGATTCCTCCGCAGTCTTTGTAGTAAATAGCCCTGAAGGAATTAGTTTGGGATCTTCATATAAGATGATAATTGGCCTGAAATGAGTGACTGCATTTAAGTTTATACTTACATTATTTGTTCACACTTTCACAGTGACTCTCTCAACTAGGCGGAGATTACTGCTGTATCTAGACTAGCTGAAAGATTCCAGGGGGGATGAGGCCAGTACCTGCGTAACAAACCAGGCTGTTAGTTCCATAGACAAGTGATCCCCAACCTGGGTCCATGGCAGTACTATAGGGGGGTCCACATGGAGCCTCTTGCAGCCAGCACGTCCTTCAAACCGTGTTGCTTCCCACGGCTCAGGAGGCAGCACGGGTTGAGGGAGATGCTGGCTGCCGGCATGGAGCCTCTCAGCTGAGTTGAGCTGAGAGGCTCCGTGCCAGCAGCCTGCACATCCTTCAGCCCATGCTGCTTCCCCAGTGGGCTGAGGGATGCCACTCGGAAGCAGCGTGGGCCGAGGAACGTGCAGGCTGCAGGCACAGCAATATCGTCTAGGGGGTAGTCCGTAAAATTTTAATAGATTGAAAAGGGGTCTGTATCCTTAAAAAGGTTGGGAGCCACTGCCATATACTATGTGCATTGAGGGGTAAGATTCAAAGTAAATTCTGTGCAGAACAGAAAACATTTACCAGACCTTACTTTCACTTAACATGTCACTTTCACTGCATTTAAAAAGATGACAGTTTAGGGGAAACCAAATTAGAAGTAAAGCATTAATGAAAAATATTTTAAAACATTGTTATTAGTGATTTAGCTACATCTAAACAGTCTCTACCAAGATAGTCTTGAGCCCATGATATTGGGAAAACAAGCTATTTCTTATGCACTGCTATTTTTTATATTTGACTATATAATAAATCATCAGAACTCACAAACATATAAACCTGATACATGAAGATGTCTTAGGAAATACTACCCTTTTAGTGCCAGCCATTAATGCTTCTTTTTAATCACATCCAGATTCCAGGATCTGCAGCAATGGAGGGTTTTTTTAATCAAAAACTCATTTTATATAAAAAGTCATTGCTCACAAAGAACTAATTTTAGTAGCTTGAAACTTCCTGTTATTCCAGTTGTAACATTTTTCAGTTTGAAATAGCTTTGTTTCCCACTGGTGACAAGGTAATTTTGGTAAGTGTTCAGTTTAATAGAAAAAAAGAGTGAGAAACTTAATCAAATTCCTATCACATGGGTTTGGACCCACATAGACAGGTTTATGAATGCCAGCTGGGTAAAATTCTGGTCCTTCAGGTTCCTGTATGTGGCAAAGATTAAGTTAATGGAAACAAAAAACAGAAAATTGCATTATAAAGTTGAAAAGAGCCCTGGGCTGCAGTATATCAATACAGCATAGTTACACTGTTACGATTCCTTAAGCAACAATGAGCTATAGAAGGCCGTCTCTTTCCCAAAAGCCATGCCATCCCTGTTGTTGGGTTGTTTTTTTATGAGACTCATAGATCTTGTAAATGATAGATGTGCATGAATTTATACTAATAACTTATATTAACACTTTATCCTGCAATTTTCCCAAAGTACTGTACAAAATGTAACAGCCTGAGATATAGGAAATAATTCCCACTACCACTGAGAGACAGCTCCTCACAGAAAGAATTGTGGTAGGTTTAGCAGTACCCAACATCTTCACTGACTAGTTTAGGAGAGGAACCGAACAACAATATCCAATTAATGCTGCAGGGGAAATTACTCAAGGCAGAATGTGGTTATCCATGTGGGGGCAGGCCACAATGCCAGAGTTAAACCTTGGGAAAATACAATCCAAAATCAGCCCTCCCATAGCTTCATTATCCTTGTTCTCCATATTATGCTGCCTTGGGGAGACATATAGTTCAGAGATGATTATGTCAGACAAAGTGAGTGCCTCTGCTCAGAATGAGAAAAAGACATATATTCCACCAATAAATAGCACTTGAACAACTTCCCATAGAGGGCATCACTTTAATGTCAGACCTGGTTGCCTCAGGCTTTACTCTTGTCCATTACAAAGTGTTAAAAGGGGAACACTCACCCCACAGGGCTGCCTTGGGAGCAGGCATGGGTGCAGCAGGTGGTCCCCTTGTTTCAGTTATAGCTTGTTCTTCAATTTCCCCAGAGGATTCGGGGCGTTCACCTCAGTATGGGCACTTGTGGGTCTGGGCCCTTGAACAATCTATGTCTTCCTGAGCTAGGCTCTGCTGAAGTAAAGGCTTCTGTTGAAACCCTGTTTTTTGGGAGTGACTAGGGGAGGCCAGCTCCATCCTCTCTACTGGGTTCCAATCTAGGGCCCAATGGTGGGTAGCTATGTTATGCATGTTAGGATGCTATGAAGCTTCTCCTTGGATCACTTTTATACCTAAGTTGCCCTTCTGCTCACAGAGTAAATTACAAAATTGCAAATAAAGTCTCTGACCTTCCCAAGTGTTTCCTCTGTAGGTCCTATCCAGTCTGTTTTCCGAATCTCAGGCTACAAGAGCTCCTGGGAAGTATTTTCCCAGAGCTCAGAGTAGAGGTCTGCTTCCTTCCCCTGACTATTCTCTTTTGAGCTGCTTCACTTCCCCTTTTAAGCCCCATCTCCAGCTTGTGCTGGCTCTTCAGGTGTGGTTTGGCAGGGGTACCTGGGCCCCAGAGCTGCTTCTTAACCCCTTATTTTCTAGCTTGGGGTTTGTACACCCCTCACACAGAGATTTCAACATGTGCTAGTATATTAATAAAGAATGTGCATAATTAACCTTCGTATGTTTGGCATTGCCAGCTACACGAGGACAGTATGCGTTTGATTTGTAGAGCCCCTCCTATAAGTGGAATCACAATCATTATGCAGTGGGAGCATGTGTGGCTTTTTATTTTCTTTTGGTAAGGAACTATGTACATTAGGCAGACCTCTCCAGTAATTTCTCTAGAACATCAGAAACATGGTTCTCTTTTGCAAATCTGGCTGTTTTTCTCCTATTAGCATCCCAATTTATTTATTTGGTTAGGGGTTAAGGGTTGGTTATATATTTGGGGAAGGCTGGGAATGGTAGGCACTGAGAAAACATAAACAGACAGTTGCTATTTCTGATATGGCAAGACCGAGAAAGAGTCCTTAAAGTGCTTATTCCTTTGGTGAAGGTGCAAGAAAATGATGCCCACTAATAGCTGATTGAAACTCCAAGGGTGAACTAGGATTTTCCCACTGGGGAGAGATTGTGTATTTTATTTCTACTATTCACAAACCTAAAGAAATAGAACAATGCCCCTGAGAGAGAGGTCATTTTTTAACACAGGAACATCACAGTGGGCCAGATCTTAGTCATAGGGATTTGGGGTCAGTAAGGATCAGGTAAAATCTAGGTAAGGACTTTGGCATTTGGTCCAGAAAGTAGAACGCTATTAGAACTTATTGCCATCACAAATTGCATATGGAACAACTTCAGGATTCTCAGCCAGGTCCTTTCCCATTTTGCTTTGCAAAGCCAATCCATGCTTTGTGTAAACGCCAAACTCCTCTCCCTTCATGGGCTCTTGCTCTTTTAAACAAATTAACAATAAGATGACAAAAAATTCTGCTCACACCTTCTTCCCATGCTTGGCTTCTCCTGGGGTTCCTCTCTCAGGGCTGCCCTGCCCACCTACTGTATCATCTTTCCCTAGAAAATTGCTGGTATTGTCTATATATCCAGATAGAGGTACTGAACCACCTGGCTCAGTGACTTGGAAGAACCACTTAAAACTAACAGGACGGGGCGTTTCAGGTGAACACTGCCAGCCACATATAGGCATTTCCCTGTGTTCAACATTAACAGAGTTTCACTCTATGCCAGTTGACCTAGGGATAGTTAATAGTGGCTAATCAGCCAGAGCAAGAGCTTGTTCTTTGCACCTGTGATGAGAGGAACATGTAAATATCTGAATGGAGCAAGGAAATGACTCCCTTCTGGACCTGCCGGCAGAGCTGACCAGATACAGAGAGTGGAGCACATTCCTCTAAAACAAGGGTCCTCAAATTTCATTGCATTGTGACCCTCTTCTGACAACAAAAGTTACCACACAACCCCAGGAGAGAGGACTGAAGCCTGAGCCCACTTGAGTCCAGCCATCCAGAGGGCCAAAGCTCGAGCCCCAGCGCCTTGTGTGGGGGACCAAAGCCAAAGCCCCAGGGCTTCATCCACAGACGGGGCCTGTAACCTTGAGCTCCACCACCATTGGGCTTCAGCTTCTGCTCTGAGAGGTGGGGCTCAGACTTCAACTTCAGCCCCAGGTGCCAGCATGCCTAACGCAGACCTGGTGACCCCATTAAAACTGGGTTGCGACTCACTTTGGGGTCCCCACCCACAGTTTGAGAACTGCTGCTCCAAAGAGTGGTGCAGCGCTATGGGAGGGACTTCTCCTCCTGCGAGAATTCCCTCCGTGAGCTCTTGCTTGGACATATGCTGCTGTATGGCTTCCTAGCATAGGACCATGTTTTTAACTGCCACCATCTCTCCCTGCAGTTACCTGAAGGTGAAATGTTTTTCATCCATAACCCGCCGTAAACCTCACTTGTGCTCTTGTACCTCGGCCAAAGTAATCAGCATACCATACACTTTGAATGAGTTATAACTTTCACTAGGGCAGGCTGACAGGACATGCACATGCCTGTTCACTGGTATAGGAAGGAGCGTGCAGACCGCAGGAGCCAGAGTTTGTAATTTCCTCAGGACTTGTTTGGTTTGTTTTTTAAGGAGGACACTGGGAAGTGCAGGAGAGTGGCCAAGGGCTATGAATTCTCTTATATTCAGATCATGGGATAAGAGCCCACCCAAGGAAAGAGTGGGATATTTTGACCACCCTGTAGGCTGGTTAAAACAAAGAGGAAAGTAAATAAATAAATCTGTATCTTTGAGAGAGTCTGTCTGTCTGTCTGTCTGTCTGTTCAAGAACTCCTTGTAAATGGTAACAGCTAGGATGAGCAAATTTGGTATACAGCTTCCTGTTACCATACCTTAATGCATGGTAAGGATTTGGTTGTGCCAGGAAAATGGGATGTGCCTGGAATGAGATTCTGTCTCTTTTCTGTTTGGTTTTATGAGAATCAATCACCAGGCAGGTGAAAGGGGTTGGCTGGGACCACATACCCTGTCTAGGACTGCCCCAACCCCAAGCCTCCCACCACAACAGGCACCCTCTAGGGAGGGCAGCAGGTGGGGTGCTGAACTTCCCTCTCTCCCCCCCATTCATACAGGCACATTGCTGGCTGTTCCCCTCATCACAGAGTTAGGGGAAGTGCACAGTTTGCTGCATTCCTCAATCTGTCTAGAGAGCACAGAGGGCAGATGAACCTGGACCTGCCCCAGCCAGGGGACATGTATCCATCCCCTGGCTGTGCCTGCTGGAGCTGCAGCAGCCATGAAGAGGCACTTCTCACCTAGCCCCAAGCTGCTGTGGTGAGAGAGTGTGGGGGTAGTCCTCTCTCTCTGGGGCAGCCTGCATACAGAATCCTTCATTCCCAGTCCCACCCCAGAGCAATGATTTAAATGAGGCACATATATTTTCATTTTATTTTCCAAAAAACAAAAATTAATTGAGTTAAGGACGCAAGCAATGCCAGATAAATCTTCTAGTAAGTTAAGTAAATATATATATATTTAAAATTGTTGAAATTTGTATAAATGATTGTATGTAAAATTTTTATACATTTTATGTAAATAAGCAGCTGTTTTACCTGCAGTGCAGCAATACAATTCAATATAACCAACAGGTAGAGAACTAGCCATTCATAAGATTCTGTTTCTCTTCCAGTCATTCCCTGCCCTTGCAGATCTTCATTCTTCATCCCCAAAATTCTAGTACCTGGGGAGGGGGAGAGGAAAACACCTTTGAGTGGGTGAGCCTTAGCTCCTCAGTTCCCAAATCTCGCCAGTGCTTTTGAAAATGTAAACATTCATGCGTGAATGTGTATGAGGGAATATATTTTATTGGACCAGCTTCTGAAGGTATGGACAACTCACCATGTCTCTTTAATATCCTGTGACCAACACAGCTATGATTTACACTGCTTACATAAGAACGGCCATACTCGGTGAGACCACAAGTCTATCTAGCCTAGTATCCGCTCTTCCAACAATGGTCAATGCCAGATGCCCCGGAGGGTGTGAACAGAGCAGGTAATCATCTAGTGATCCCTCTCTTGGCATCCATTTCCAGTCTCTGACAAACAGAGGCTAGGGACTCCATTCCTATCCATCCTGGCTAATAAGTATTGATGGACCTAACCTTCAGGTATTTATCTAGTTCTTTTTTGAACCCTGTTCGGGTGTGTCTACACTGCACCCATAGTGTGAAATAAGCTACACAATTTGAGCTATGCAAATTGTGTAGCTTATTTCAAGTCAATTTCAAAATAGCTTATTTAATTCTTTAATAAGAATTAAATTTGTGTACACAGTGCAAAATTTTGAAATAATCCACTATTCTGAAACGTCCCTTACTAATTGTGGAATGAGGATTACAGGAACGTCAGAATAGCGAGCCCGTAATAACTCGAAATAATGGGCTTGCTGTTATGATACAGGGTTGCTATTTCGGGATGTCTCCAGTATCCCGAAATAGCGCTGCAGTGTAGATGTAGCCTTAAAGTCCTGGTCTTCACAACATCCTTTGGCAAGGAGTTTCACAGGTCGACTGTGCACAGCATGAAGAAAAATTTCCTTTTGTTTGTTTTAAACCTGCTACCTTTTACCCATGATGTGTAGCGTGTAAAAATGAGCAGCACTCCCTCATGAAAAAGCTACAGAGTAGAGATCACAAAGAGAGGGAGAGACTAGAATTTTAGTCAGTTTCCTTTCTGTGTGTAAAGCTTTAACTCATAGCAGTTGCTGAAGAGTGAAACTAGATTGGTTCCTTTGTATCAAGATCTCTATCCTTGAAGGTAGCTGCATAGGCAAGATAACCACAGTGGTATTCAGGATAAATAACTTTCTCTCCATGTGCATATCATTGGGGCCTGATCAGCCCTTCAGTAACTGTGGGGTTCTAGGTTTGATATTTGCCATAATAATGTAGGTTATGTTAACATTCTTAAGAAGTCATAGAATTAAGTAACTATGGAGCAGTATCCCAGTTGTCTGAATTATTTTTATTTTATATTTTAATTGATCAGGCATGTGGCCTGTTAGGTTTTGATTAGAAGCATTGATTGTAAGGACTGTTGTGATCATCTGGTCTGACCTTTTGCGTAACATAAGCCATGGAATTTCACTCAGTAATTCCTCTATCGAGCCCAGTAACTTGAGGCTGAGGTTTTGGCTTTGTCTGCACTGCCAATTGTATGATAAAACTTCTGTAGTTCAAGGTGCTTAAACTACCCCCTCTCCCAGCCCCTGAAAGACAAACATTTTGCTGCAGCAAGTAGTAGTGTGAATGGCTCATTGTCATCAGGAGCACTCTCCTGTCAACAACCTGAGCCCTGCTCATAGGGGGTGAAAGTATTCTGATAGCAAAAGTGCTGAGAAACAGTGTTTATATTGTCCAACTTTTAGCAACATGGTCGTGTCAACACTACACAGCTTTGTCTACACCACACAGCTTCTAGCAAGACAGCTGCATGGCTACAGCCATGTCACTAAAAGTCATGCGGTGTAGCTGCTTTTTGTCATCTCTTCTGATGACAAAATACTTCCTCCTACAATGAGCGGTGTTAGTTTTGTTGGCAGGAGAATACTCCTGTTGACAAAGTGCTGTTTGCACCAGCGCTTGTCATTGGCAAAACTTTTGTCTTTTGCGTGGGCGGGGGGCATTTGCATACCTCTGAAAGACAAAAGTCGTGTTGTTCAGTTTCCAAGTAGACATAGCCCGAGTTAGAGCCTATCTTCTAGAAACACATCCAATCTTGATTTAAATGTAAGTGCTTGGCTGGTGTGAAAACATCTTATCTGTCTTTGATGAAGGCACTTCCCCAAATGGGACACCCTATAAGGATGGCTGTCTGCGGCAGAGTACATCTGCTTTGAAAGATAAAAAGCTAGATTTCAATCTCAATTATTATACCACAGTAAATCCATAGTAACACTACAGATTTCCATGGAGTTGCTTCAGACTTATTCTGATGTACCAGAGATCAAGATCTGGCCCAGTACTGTATATAAAATATCTGTAAGGCAGACTGAATCTTCAGAATTTAACACACAGAGTAGAATTATCAACATTTTGTTAAGGGGGTTTGACTAATCTTAATGGTAAAAAGCTGGCTTGTTATAAATACCATGAGTATTTAATATCTTGCAGATTTTTTATCACTTACCCCTGTTGTTGCTACAGAGTAATGTTTCTGGCTAGCTCTCTTGAATTAAATACTTATTGAAGTTGATCAACCTTGAGTTTAAGAAAACCTTAGAAAAATATTATACAAGTTCTGTATCAGACAACAGTACGGAAGAACATGTCACACCAGGACCTAAGAGAAGTGTAGACTGGGTGATTGAATTCTCATGCCTTTCTGATGAGCTGCCATCCTGGGAAGATGTGCTCTTTCATGGGATCAGCAGAAGTAAAGCCAGCTTGTTATGGTCATCTCTTTTGCTTTAAGATATCATCAGCTTGGGCCAACAAGTCAGAAGCAAAAACTTTCTCTGGGAAGGATAGAAAAGTAACTCTGATACCTGCAATTGTCTGATTTGCTGCCTTTGTTTCCAAAGCGGGAAAGCAATGTCTTTTTTCCAGTTGGGTGGACCGACGCTGTTCTCCAGATGACATTGAACAGTGTGTGCAGCCATTAAAAAAAACAGTTGATCTATCATTTTTTAATGGTTTTGCAGGAATCCCACCCATTCCTGCTTCCTTATTTCCTTCACGCTTCTTTATAACTCAGTGGTTATAACTTCCGTATTGATTAGCTTGCCAGAACTGAAGCAGACTTCTCTGAGTGAATTACCTTTCTCTTCAGTGAGGCCATGTATCCCACACACCTTTTGAGTGTGGTATGCTGTAAATAACGTAGCTGGAGTTGACATATCTGAAGCTGAGTTTGGTGCAGTCTCCATAGTGGGAGGTCAACATGAGCAAATGCTCTTATCAACTTCCCTTATTCCTCATGAATTGAGGAGTACTGACATCGAACAGGGGCACCCCCAGCATTCAATTTAGTGGGTCCTTACTAGACCTGCTAAATCGAATGCCAGAAGATAGATCTCTGGCAGGATAAGTATAGACATGGCCACAGAGAAAAAGAATGAGTGTGCTCTACAGTCTTAGGTGAGAGCCAGCTGGCTTTTAGCTCAAGCAATAGAGACTCATGCATGACGCTCCAAAAGTCCCAGGTTTGATTCTGCCTGTTGGCTGTATAAGTGGAGGCTTGTCCGGGATTTCAACTGGGAAATCTCTGTACTCAGGACATGCTTCCTCAGTTAGGGGAAGTATGTGACCCACTCACCTACTGGGAGTGGTTCACTGTCCCATATAGTGGCACTGAGAACACTTACAGAGAAAGAATGTGTCTGCTCTGTAGCCTTAGCTGAGAGCCAGCTGTCTTTATAGCTCAAGCTGTAGAGGCTTATGCACTAAGCTCCAGAGGGCATTATGAAGGAAACATTGTTTCTGGAAGAAGCTCTGACAATCAGGTTCTGACACCACCACAGAGTCTGAACCACAAAGAATAAGCAATTGAATCAACTGATTGTATACTATATCATTGTACTATAGAATCAAGTAAGGTCTTTTATGGAAGTCGGTGACATACTGATGATTAATAAAATTGTGAAATGTATTTATTAAATCTATATAAGGAATTATGGATACTCGTTGATCTTATACTTTTAAAGTCTGTGACCAAACAAAGGGAGAAACTGGTTTTCTCCCAGATAGGAAGGAAGGCAGCTATATTCCTGTTGCTAATGAAATTAAGCATTATAGAACAGAACAATGGAAACCTCACTTACATATGAGTCAACAAGAGGACTGGGAGTCTATAGGAAGAGAAGAATAGCAGGGAACCATCCTGACCCTAGGGCCAAAATAATGAGTTTGGGGCTGTCACTGTGTGGCTCACCACCACAGTGCCTCCTGCTGGTCACCCTGGGAATTAGCTTCTTGGTGCTGGAACACCCCCTTCTGGCTGGTGTCTCCCCATGTCTCTGCACTCTGGGCTCCTGCCCCTCTGGGAACCCCCAACCCACCTTGCCTCAGAGATCCACTCTTCATCTAGCCCCTTACTTCAGGGGCAAACTGGAGTCTGAAGTGTCCACTCATCATTGGCAAGGTGGTGTGGACCTGCTGCCTTTGCTTACCCTTGCTGCTTCTCTGAAGCCTTAGTACACTCAGGCTTTGGAGCCTGGGAGCTTGCCTGGCCAGAGCTCCCCCCAACTCTGCCTGCCTTTCCCTAGTCCTGCTCTAACTACAGCCCTAGTGTTCTCAGGCCTTGTCTCAGGCTCGGCCAGAGCTCCCCAGCTCTGCATGCCTCTTCCCAGCACTGCTCTGTCTCAGGAAGCCTTCAGGTGCCCCCTGCTCCCCAGCAAGAGTATGTCTGTGTCCACCCCTGCAGGAGCCTTTATTTATACAGCCTTCAACTGGGACCTAATTGGCTCATACTGGCCACAGTTGCTGGCTCCATAGCTCCACTGCTCCAGCCCTCTCCCAGGGCTGGGTTTTAACCCTTAAAGGGCCAGTGCAGGGCAGACGTCCCATCACAGGGGAAATATAAGGAAAAGCAAAAGGGTTGGGGACAATGGGGTCAGCTCCCTCTAATTCTGTGAATGGTGGATCTTTTTGGCTCAAAGGCTGAGAATCCTGGTAGCTTGATGCAAGTGAGAAAGCTGCTTAAGCCAAGAGTATAGATTATGTTTCACTTACTAGAAAGTGTTATTTTTGTTTTGCTTGTAGCCAGATCTGTCCCTTTTTCCTTGGCTTAGTATCACTTAAATCTACCTTTTTTATGAATAAATGTATGCTTTGTATTATGATAAACCATCTCAGTGGTGTTATATTAAAGGGAAATATACATGAAGCTATATCTATCCTATAGAGCTGAAAGGGACCTTGAGTCTAGTCCTCTGCCCTCATGGCAGGGCCAAATACTATCTCTGACAGATTTGCCCCAGATCCCTAAATGGCCCCCTCAAGGATTGAGCTCACAACCTTGGGTTTAGTAGGCCAATGCTCAAACCACTGAGCTATCCCTCCCTCTTGAAGCTAGCCCTTCCTCCTTTACCCCACTTCCACCCTCCCCTCCCACCTGTCAGCAGGCCTGGTAACCAGTGAGAGGGGCTAGACGCTGCAGAGAGATGCCTCTTGGGAACTGCAATGCACAGAATATTATCAGCAACGCAAGGCTTAGACTGGCAGAGTCTCGAGGAGTTTGCTCGTGAGGTGGACAAAGCCATGTACAAGGATTTGTCCTACCATTTAAGTTCCAGGATTAGCACAAGAGGTTAGCTCTCTCTTGCTGAGGCAGAGTAGTGGCTTATTGGTCTACGCTCCCTAAGGAGAGCATCACAGAAGCTTCCTAAAATGAGATGACTTTGGTTTTCATACACACTTTTTACTCCACATGTATGGCTTTATTACAGACACTTTGCAGCTTACAATATATGACCATGTGTTACTTCTCAAATAAGTCATGTGACAGTGTTTAATGGTAGCTAAGATATTAATGGCGATCCAGGGCTTCTTGGCTCTTTATTTGGGTGCAGCGATGGACATAATAGCATTAATTGTCTTGGATCTGAAGTCCTTTCAGGCAGTTTCAGCATCAGTATAGTCGAGCAGGCTCTCACCTATTCAAGATTTCAGCTGCATGGATATTTTGAATGCTACCAATTTCTAAATTAGATAAATTGAATTTTGGTAAACCAATCAATGCTTTGCCTGTGCTATTTAGACTGAGAGACTACTTTATGTCCTTAAGTAGCAGATGGACAGTTTCCAGTGGTAAAAGATTTATCATGTAATACAGAGCTATTCAACTTTGGAAGCCCCCGGGACCACAATGATACTTACAGCACATGCCGAGGGCCTCAACTTAAATGTGGTTGCATATACATGCAAATATATATGCAAAAAGCTTCTTTCACACTGATGGGCATGAATACAAAGCACTTCCCACAATGCCTTGGTGCTCCCGGCACCTCCTTCCTGGGGGCTAGAAACGCCGACAATCTGTACCCATCTGTTCCAGCCAGCCTGTCCCTATGCGTCTTTCAGTGCTCACCCCGCCTGGGAGACGCCTCACCATTGTGGAGCGTGTTCCCAGTGGAGGCCATGTTCAAAGAATCCACCTGCAGGCCGTGTGTTGAGCCCTGCGTAAACCCAAACCGTACCGTGGGCCGCAAACAAATGGGCCGCAGGCTGCATGCAGCCCACGGGCCGCGTGTTGAGTAGCCCTGATGTAATCAGTCATCTTCTTTGGCCATCATTACTTAGCCAAGCACATTGGTGAATTTGCTTTCTGTGAAACCAGGTGTTCATAATGACAAGCTCATGAGAAATACACAACTATAAAAGGTGTTCACTGTCTGGGGTAACAGGACCAATAATGTTTTTCCATGCTTTACTTGATTTATCAACAATAGCCTTAAATTCATGCAGAACAGTGGTGATGTCATCATCAAGACATCTCATAGAAGACTGTTGAGTTGAACTCTGGCTAGGTCTACATTGCAAAGATAAATCGGAAAAAGAAACGCAAATTGCATATATTTTTCTGCTTTACTGTCAAAAGAGGCTTTTCTGAAATTTGGCGCATCTACACAGCACCAAATTTTGGAAGAAAGTGCTCTGTCAACACATCCCTTCTTCCTCATAAAACGAGGTTTACAGGGATGGCGAAAGAGTGTGTCCGCTTTTTTGACAATTTTTCAAAAAAAGCGGATGTGTTCCTTGGACGTGGCATTACTTTTCCAGGATATCCCGAAAAAGCACTGCAATCTAGACATAACCTCTGTCTTGTCTTCATCAGAAGCTTCATTGGTTAGAGCATAGCAAAATATAACTGTCCATCTTCCATGCTTATGCTGGAGCTGAGCTTTGAGTAGGTGATTAGAAATTAGTTCAAATGGTGAAATCAGTTTGCAGATATGGGGACGAGACCCACTTCCTCCTTTCTCATGCCTGATAGCATAAGACGATAGTTGCTTATTCTTTCTTCCCATCTATCTTTAAAGTGGGTTTCGGTGAGACCAATGACTGGATGGACATTGCTCTAATGAGCAGCTCCTTTGAGCCTTCCTTATTTAGAGTTAACACTTTTTCTGTTCAATGCATACAAGACCTCCTACTTGTGAGATTAATTTTTAAAACAGCATAAATCACATTGATCCAAGGCAAACACATTTCTTACTTTCATAGCAGTTGCTAGCCCATCTGACTCTAGGCACAGGTCCCATGAGAAAAGATGAGAACCCCAGAGTGGGCTCCACCTAGTCTGGCAGGATTGGCGTTGCCCTGCACAGTGCATTTAGCAGAGAAGGTTAGATTATGTCCCAGTAAGATGCAGCAGTACTACTGAGGCAAGCAGTGCAATACCAAAACTGAAGTTCTCAGATGAATACCTCTCCCACCTCAGTCATTCTGACAGGAAGTCACTGGTTGATCATGAAACTCATAGTCCTTCCTGACTAGCTATATAGAAAGTTCCTTCTCTGACATGGCTCTTCAAGCTACATTCTTGTAAATGGAAAGATAATAATTTTCTTCCAAATTAGGATGGGATGAACTCTGCAATAAATGACATGCTTGAACAGTTTTTTAGGCATGTGTCTTGACGATAAGAACCTCTCTGATATCAATTTGCTGGTGAAATAGCACTAGCTGTCAAATCAATGCACAAGCTGACTGCTGTACTTAAAGCCTTGGAGAACTCAGCTGCATAAGTCAGTCTGAAAATTATTTGTGGGCAAAACCAAAATTCTTCCTGTTGGCATTTCTGAATACACTGAAAGCTCTTGCATTTTAATGGACAACCTCCTGATTGAGATTGTTGATGATTTCACCTACCTTGGCTGCATCAAGAAAGAACTTGATGCTGCTTTTTCAGTGGTGGCTTCAGTAATAGGGTGCTTCATTGAGAATGTCTTTTACAAAATGAGTAACCTGATAAGTAGAGAGACAAATTTGAGGATATATAATGCTTTCGTGGTCAGTGTCCTGACTGATGGGACCGAAACATGATAGCATACAGCCCCCCTAGACTGTTCAAATGACAGCATGAGAGCTAACCTAATCTAAAGATAAATGATGAAGATTGGTGCAATTCAGTGCGGACATAGCACCAGGCATGGAGCAGATAGAAAGGTCCTATATTACTGGGAGTAATAGCACAACTTGCTTAAATGCTAGATCAGTCTCTAAGGTAAATTTGTCATTTTACTATGGTGGTGGTCAGACCTGTATGTAAAACAAGGCAGCTGGGAAAAAATCTTTGAATGCTTTAATTAAAATGTCACTGCTCATCTAATCTAACTATACAGACAATGTTTTATGTATGCTAACATTTTAGTTATCTTAGTGCTAAGCTTCCAAAATGACTAGTTATAAATACGTAGGGCCAGGAAGTTTGCCTAAGTAAAGATAAAACAAGGATTCCAGGATTGGCTCTCTTTCTTTTATATGGATGAAAAAGATCAAACCTTAAATTATTTGTAATTCTTTGTCAAATATACAGTGTTAACATCTACTATGAAAGCTGAAGCAGCATAAATATGACAGGCACATAGAGAGACAGGTATGTCATCTACAAGAAATTAGCCAAATAATAATAGGTAGGTTGGAACATAGTTGGTAGAGCTAGAACATATTTGTCTAATTTTATTTATTTATATAATAAAATTATATATTTTTGAGCGTATTCACCTTCTCTCCCCCTTTATCATATATTGCTTTCCCCCTTAAAGGGTAAGCATGAACTGTTTGGGTATACAATTCATAGAGCATTGTGGGTACTAGGATGTTAAAAATCATAGAGTAACCGTGTAATGGCTGAAAATCTCAGCAGTTACATGGTTACCCGTGCTGCAGGCTCTGCAGTATAAAGCTTAGCTCCCCAGGAGCCGGCATTAGCTTCTCGGTTAAACAGTTAATTGGTTATACTTTAATATCCCTAGTGGGTACTTCCTAAATTGAAATAACAATGATTGATAATTACAGCTTTTCTTTAGCAGTGTTTCAGGAGTTTTATTTTCTGTGGAACATTAAGAGAAAGATGGATGGAGGGGCAAGGCACCTTCCCCTCATTGCTAATGCCTCTGGCACAAAATGGAGGGTACATCTGCACTGCAGCTGGATATGTGAATGGCAGCTCATGTAAACATATCCATGCTATCTGTCCTCTAGTTAGCTTGCTAAAAATACCAGCGAGAACACAACCTTCAGCATGGACTGCACACACAAGTATGAGCCCAGGAGTGATAGGCACTTTTATGCAGCCAGAGCTGAAACCTACGCCTTTACACCCTGACTGCTGTTGTTAGTGAGCTAACTAAAGGACAGCTAGTGTGAGGATATCTACATGAGCTGCCATTCTTTCCCCTGGTTGTAATGTAGATGTACTCAGAGAGTGCCCAGAATTTGTTACAGGTGCCATGCTTCTTTTGTGCATTCCAGAGTTCCAAGGGTAGGTTGATAACATGCCAGCCTAATGAGTCTCTGCACTGTCACCTGAGGGAGATGGATACGCCCTAAACCGCTGGAAAGAAGTTAAGGTTGATTTAAATTGTGTGTGGACATGTAACCTACACGCCTAGTGTGGTTACTGAGCAATGCAAGTGGTACCTAGACCACAGCAACAGTTAAGACCAAGAGACCTCTACAGCATGGGCTGGGAGTCAGCTCGCTTTTAGCTCAGGGGGTAGAGGCTCCTATACTCCGCTTCAGAGGTCCCAAATTCAAATCCACCTGGTGGCAGTTACAGACAGTTTTGGGGCCAGAGACTTGAGAAGGGCAAAGGAAGGCCATGGAGAAGGGTCCTTGTTGTGATAGAGGCTGGGCAGGGGGGTTCTGATCTCTGTCTGCAACATGGAACAGCACTCTATGAAAAACTTTTCTCTGCTGTACCACAGGAGCAACAGGAGATAGGGGGGTCATGGCTACCGTGTCTGATCATGTGGGTCCATTGGCCAAACACTGCCAGGGGTGCTGGCGTGGGGAGGGCACAGATGCCTTTGCAGCTCTGAGGCTGTAGTAGCAGCTTCGTTTGGGGTTTCCATGGAGAATTCCTGCATAAAACTTGTCTTTGTGTTTCGCACAGGGGGTCAGGATTGGGCTATCAGCAATGAGGACTTTGTAGCTGCAGCAAGGCACTTGCTTCTGAACAAAGACAGCATCTATTACAGAAGCATTTCACCCATTTGGGCAGCTTCAATGTGTCATGTATTTCAGATTCACAAATGTGAATACCTCCTCCTTGTTTATATCTTTCTCCCCAGGAAGCAATTAAAGTGTCCCTTGATCTGTTTTGTTCGTTAGGCTCTGTGGATATCCTCCATTCTATGATGAAAATGACTCCAAGCTATTTGAGCAGATCCTGAAAGCGGAATATGAATTTGATTCTCCATATTGGGATGACATCTCAGAGTCTGGTAAGGAGCTCATTTAATTGCAATAGCCATTTCCTGCACATCCCTACATATTACTGACATCTACCATGCATGCTTCCCAAGGGTGAAATTTGGATTTCCATAGTATTCCTAACTCCTGCTACCTTGAGGTCAGAGGGAACTACATGTTCAGCTAAGGGCAGGATTGTAACCCAAATATTTTTTAACCATCTTGGTAAATTATTTTTACGAAAACCTCAAATGAAATAGTCTCCTTGCAACATAAAGCACAAAAACATGACTTGTAGAGATGACTATGAAATGACAATTAGCATTTGGCCCAAGAAGACAACGCACTTTCATTTTTCCAGCATATCCAAATAAACGGCACGTTTTCATCTGGCTCTAATAACAAAAACCAAAATAATTCAGTGCTTTTCCTTAATGTGTATTGCTGGTCTGATTGAATTTGTGCAGTGTAAACAGGAAAGAATCAAGCTCAGGAAATCAATGGCTTCCAAATGGAAATGGCTAAAACAACCAGGGAAGAAAAATCTCATCAGTCCCCAGGAAAGGGAAGACATGCGGTTAGTAGTTATAGCACTGGGATGGGAGTCGGGCGTCCTGGATTCCATTCATGAATTTGCCACAGACTTGCTGTGTAACCCAGGCATGTTATTAAGATCTGTGTACACTAGCGTTGGAGGTATAATTTTCAATTCAGACAAATGTAGCTGTACTATTTCTGTTTAAATTAGCATGTTAAAAATATCAGTGCATCTGCCACAGCACAGGGGACAGGACTGCTAGCCAACCATTTATGTACTGGAGTCCAGGGCAGAATTTGTGCTTGGGGCAGCTTAAAACTACCTAGTGCTACAAAATTTCATACTGTGTATGTGTGGTATCCAGATAACATTGTGATGATGAAAATCCATATAGAGGAAGATTTAGAGAATTTGAGAGCACAGCAGTGAAAGCACGTGAGACTTCTCTTAAGAAATCCCCAAAATGTTGCTGGAATTTTCCCTTAGACAGATCAGATTAACACAAGGCACCTAAATCAAGCCACTTAATTACAAATTTGGTTTCTTGGAAAGGCACGTAGGTCACATTTTTCAGGCTGCCCCATACATTTTTGAAGTCCTCCCTTTAGTGGTCTTCTCTCCATCATATAAAAGTCTCCTGAAAACACACTGCTTCAAGCCCAAGTGAGCTGATGACATTCACCATCTACCTTTCTTATGTTTGATATTTAAGAAACAGCAGCCAAAACATTAACGGAACAATCCAGTTGTTACTAGACTGAAATGAATAATCAGTGGCTTTGCAGCCCTCATCCTTCTTCACCTTCTCCCCTCCCTACTTTTTGTCACCCTCACTCATGGTGTCACATTTAATATGTAGCACATAAACCCTTTGGGGCTGGTGACTGACTTTTGTGAAGCTGAAAGCTTATTTCTGGGGAAGCCTATTAAGCCATGATTAACTGATTAAAATAGGAAAAAACAACAAATGGTCTGGTAGCACTTTATAGACTAACAAAACATGTAGATCAGTGTTTCTTAAACTTTTTAAGACTGAGGAACACCAAACAATAATTTTTTTTATGAGGAACACCAAGGATTTTTTGTTGAGCTAAAAAAAAAAGGTTGGGGGGAAAGTTATTGAGCAAAAAACAAAAAGGTCGCCTGCCCCTTTAAGGGCAGCCATTTTGAACTCTGTTGTTCTCCGCGGCACACCTCCAACTGCCTTGCTGCACACCGGTGTGCCCTGGAACACAGTTTAAGAAACACTGAATATGATATCATGAGCTTTCGTGGGCACAGCCCACTTCTTCAGATGACCAGAGTTTTGAGTTTAGAAGTGGGCTGTGCCCACGAAAGCTCATGATACCATCTACATATTTTGTTAGTCTGTAAAGTGCTACCAGACCATTTGTTGTTTTTTCCTGTACAGACTAACTCGGCTACCCCCTGAAGCTTCTGATTAAAATAGGAATGTGTAAACTTAAATATCTGTCTGACCACCCTAATGCAGAGTTGGAATGCTCAGTCTATATGTTCAGATTTGATGACTGACTCCTGTGTCTCTATTTTTATTACTCATCTTGCCTATTGGGCTAGTCTTATGAAAGGCACACTTCACTTTGATGAAGGTCCTACATGGGGAGCGTGGGCAGGGGAAGATAGTCATTGTGTCCTACAGTGTGTCCTTGTTTCTCCAGGGGTCATCCCCATTTTTTTCTTTATTTAATTTAATTTAATTAATTTTTTACAGCTAAAGATTTTATTCGGAACTTGATGGAAAAAGACCCCAACAAAAGATATACCTGTGAGCAAGCAGCCCGGCACCCGTGGTAAGCCACTAACACATTACTTCCATTGCAATGACCTTATTGCTGCAGCCCCTGTCTGTGGCCCCTGGTTCTCCCTGTTTGTTCCATTGTGTCTGAAATTAGGCCCTGAACTTGCAAAATTGTGATTAACTTTGTTTGCCATTGAAATCACTGAATAATTAGATAATTACTGCACTCGGTTAGTTATGCTGCTGCAATGCAGTTGTACCCGCATGAATCAATGCAGAATTTTGCTAAAACTCAGATAGTGTATGCGATTACTGTTAGTTATCTTACTTATATGGCCCTTATCCAAGCCCTTTATGAGCACCTAACAGCCACTGAAGGACTTTACCTCACAGCACCTCTGTGAAACATGAATATATCATCCCCATTTCACAGGTGAGGCATAGGGTAATGATATTTCTACTTTGCATTAAAAAATATATGTTCTTAATGGTGGCTAGCCAATCCACATTAGCTAATTCAGGTTAAAATAGCAGTACAAATACAACAACACAGCTAGGAGTTGAAGTTCAATCCAAAGCGCCTGTTCAAGTGACTATGACTTTGTGTCTGTTGACACCAGCATAAGATCACACTCTTTTTGGAAATGTAGACATGTAACTAAGCGACTTGCCCAACATCATGCTTAATGACTTCTTTGTTTCAGTCTTCATTGAGAAGTCTGATGAAGGAATGCCTAACATAGTGAATGCTAGTGGGAAGGGGGTAGGTTTAGAAGATAAAATAAAAAAAGAACAAGTTAAAAATCACTTAGAAATGTTAGATATCTGCAAGTCACCAGGGCCTGATGAAATGTGTCCTAGAATACTGAAGGAGCTTATAGAGGAGGTATCTGAGCCTTTAGCTATCATCTTTGGAAAATTATGGAAGACAGGAAAGATTCCAGAAGACTGGAAAAGGGCAAATATAGTGCCCATCTATAAAAAGAGAAATAAGAACAACCCAGGAAACTATAGACCAGTCAGTTTAACTTCTGTGCCAGGAAAGATAATGGAGCGAGTAATTAAGGAAATCATCTGCAAACACCTGGAAGATAATAAGGTGATAGGTAACAGCCAGCATGGATTAGTAAAGAACAAAACATGTCAAACCAATCTGATAGCTTTCTTTGATAGGATAACAAGTCTTGTGGATAAGGGAGAAGCGGTGGACGTGGTATACTTAGACTTTACCAAGGCATTTGATACGGTCTCGTATGATATTCTTATCAATAAATTAGGCAAATACAACTTAGATGGGGCTACTATAAGGTGGGTGCATAACTGGCTGGATAACCATTCTCAGAGAGTAGTTATTAATGGTTCACAATCCTGCTGGAAAGGTATAACAAGTGGGGTTCCGCAGGGGTCTGTTTTGGGACCGGTTCTGTACAATATTTTCATCAACGATTTAGATATCAGCATAGAGAGTACACTTATTAAGTTTGCAGATGATACCAATCTGGGAGGGGTTGCAACTGCTTTGGAGGATAGGGTCATTATTCAAAATGATCTGGACAAATTGGAGAAATGGTCTCAGGTAAACAGGATGAAGTTTAATAAGGACAAATGCAAAGTGCTCCACTTAGGAAGGAACAATCACTTTCACACATACAGAATGGGAAGCGACTGTCTAGGAAGGAGTACGGCAGAAAGGGATCTAGGGGTCATAGTGCACCACAAGCTAAATATGAGTCAACAGTGTGACGCTGTTGCAAAAAAAGCAAACATGATTCTAGGATGCATTAACAGGTGTGTTGTGAGCAAGACACGAGAAGTCATTCTTCCGCTCTTCTCTGCGCTGATTAGGCCTCAGTTGGAGTACTGTGTCCAGTTCTGGGCACCACATTTCAAGAAAGATGTGGAGAAATTGGAGAAGGTCCAGAGAAGAGCAACATGAATGATTAAAGGTCTAGAGAACATGACCTATGAAAAAGACTGAAAGAATTGGGCTTGTTTAGTTTGGAAAAGAGAAGATTGAGAGGGGACATGATAGCGGTTTTCAGGTATCTAAAAGTGTGTCACAAGGAGGAGGGCGAAAAATTGTTCTTCCTGGCCTCTGAGGATAGAACAAGAAGCAGTGGGTTTAAACTGCAGCAAGGGAGGTTTAGGTTGGACATTAGGAAAAAGTTCCTAACTGTCAGGGTGGTTAAACACTGGAATAAATCGCCTAGGGAGGTTGTGGAATCTCCATCTCTGGAGATATTTAAGAGTAGGTTAGATAAATGTCTATCAGGGATGGTCTAGATAGTAATGGGTCCTGCCATGAGGGCAGGGGACTGGACTCGATGACCTCTCGAGATCCCTTCCAGTCCTAATATTCTATGATTCTATGATCATGCAAAAAGTCTGTAGCAGAAGCTGGAGTTGAGCCCACATCTCCTGAGTATAAGGCCAGTGCGCTATCCAGTAGGAGAATGGCTTTCAAGGGCATGACTACACTAGGAAGTTATTTCAAAATAACTAAATTCGAAATAATAACTCCCAAAATAACAAAATCGAAATAGCATGTCCCCACTACGGGGGAGCCTCGAAATTAGTCCAAGGCAGGCTCCATTATTGTGGATGCGTTACCTCAACTTAGAACCCCAGGGAGCACTGGGGAGTAATTACTTTGAATGACTCTGGTGGGCAGTTATTTTGAAATAGCAGTAGCGGACCGTCCACACTGAAGCTATTTTGAAATAAGCATTATTCTCTGAGGAAAGCAGGAGTACAGATTTTGAAATAACCAGCCCATTATTTCGAAATAACAGGCTAAGTAGTGTGGACACTCCTCTTATTATTTCGAAATAAGAGAGGTTATTTTGAAATAACTCCCGAGTGTAGACCAGGTCCAAAAGGGCTATGTGAGCTCTTCTCACAGTGTACATGAGAACAGTCCTGTAACGGTGGGCAACCTACTTTATTTAGTAAGACTTGGCAACCTATTCATAGGTATATTATGATCCCGTCTCAAATGAGGGCATGCAGTCTACATTTTTTTGAAAAGGGTATGCAGCCTGAAAAGTTTGAAAACCAACCACTGCACTAAGCCACTACACTAGGGATCAGGGTTTTTGATGTAAATACTTTAGAGCAGGGATGTTTGTGCTGTGAGGTGCTGCTTTTGGGTACTGTACAGTAATGGCAATAATTGCAGTGGAAAGAATACTGGGATTAATGACAGTGGAAATCCTTTTTCATTGTGGAACATTACAGCTCCTGCATTCTGCAGTTTCATAAAGCTGGTTGGATGGTACGCTGTCCAATATGTTTGCTCAGTCCCTCAAGTTCTTGCTGCATGTTCCTTTAGCCATTCATTGAGTTGGTGAACTTGAACACTAATAAGGGCAATAACTTGATTTACTGCAGAAAATTGAAAGAACAGAGGGGTTTTTCCGACATTAGTAAACCTCATTCTACGAGGAAGAATGCCTTTTCCGAAAGAGCTCTTTCAGAAAAAGGCGTGTGTGGACGGGGAAGAGGGAGGTTTTTTGGAAGAAGAGGGAAGAGGAAAAAGCACAGGTGCCCTGGTGGCCATTCTGTCCATAGCAATCACTGCTTACATCTGAGATAGCGTCCAGGCAGTGTGGATGCTCTCTTTCAAAAGACTTTTTTTGGAAGATCTCTTCCAAAAAAGCTTCTTTTGAAAGAAGTCTGCAGCCTAGACGTACCCTTAGAAATTTGGTCACAATAACTATACTGTTCATGGGTGTTAAAAATCCACACCCTGATGATGCAGTTAAACTGACTAAACCCTGGTTTAGACAAAGCTATGGCTTCTTCTGTTGACTAGCTACTGCTTCTCATGAAGGGAGTAACAATGGGAGAACCTTCTGTCGGCATAGGTAACATCTTCACTGAAGCGCTATAGCAGCTGCTCCACTGCAGGGTAGACCTGCCCTAGGGGTTTGGCACTAAAACTGGATTAGATGTGTAGTATGCTTGTTGCACAGTTTGCAAATTATGTAGCTTGGATGCATGCTACGTTATCCAGTTAGAAAGCATGTTAAGTTTCAATAAGGCTTAAAAGCGATAGCATGGAACACATGCCTAGATTAAAATTCATGGTATTTATGACCTTTCACTGAAGTTCATTTGTTTGTCTGTATTTCATTGTTACTTTAAATTCTGGGACAGAAGAAAAAGTTGAAACAGCAGAAAATTGGGGCTGTAGCGGATTATGATGACTTGCTGATTGGGCATAATGAGCCTCACAATACCCTGTGTTTATAAATGTGTGACTGATGTTGCTTTTATTGATGTATAGGAAAATTATCCCCCACTGCCT
Source organism: Pelochelys cantorii (assembly GCA_032595735.1). Taxonomy (NCBI): domain Eukaryota; kingdom Metazoa; phylum Chordata; order Testudines; family Trionychidae; genus Pelochelys; species Pelochelys cantorii. Next base: position 334,196,464 of record CM064326.1, on the reverse strand, counting down.
AGCGGAAGATTGAGTAATGTATGGGATATAACCTGATGTTTCTAAATCAGTGCAATGCAAAAATATTCTTCTTGCTATGTTGGTTTCCATTCTGATTGCAGTGTCCAAAAATTAGAGTCATGGTTTGCTCCTCTAGTTAATTAATGACTGGTGATGCAGATCAATGAATTGAGAATATATACAAAGCAAGTGATAGTCTTGGAAATATTGGTATAACAGCACAGAGTAATCGTAATTGCTGTGCCACATCAGGCAATGACTGCAGGCTCTCAGACCAGCTATAATTACAAACTAGATTGAGACTCAGCCTTTGCAATCAAAGGGGCAAAAACAAGTGGGGGAAGGAGCAATATATATATTTTCTCACAATAAAAAATAAAACACGAGACGTAGAGGATGTCATGCAAATAATGTGGGAAATTGAGATTATTTTTCTTCATCCTCCCAACTACCCACTACCACAAATACATTGCAAATGTACAATATTAGCAAGATCAGTGGCCAGCCTCAATATGAACAAGCAACTTGGAGAAGAAAAAACATAAACCATTTCTCCCCTGTCCCACCAGTAACAGTACTATCATCTTGTAACAAAAAGGTTATTTTGGAAACACTTTGTAATTTTTGTGAAGGAAAAAAGTGATTTCACATAATGCAATTCTGAGCCTCAAAAAAAGTGATAGAAGTCAGTATTCTAAATACAGAGTACAGGACCAGGGATGCAACTCCCAGTGGCGAACTGGATGACCTTTAGTATTTCTGAAGGACAAATTTTCCAAAACATTATTTCTAAGATACCCAGAATGTACAAATCTAAACCTTGGCCCGGTAACATTGCTGTTGGTTGCTGGTCTACAATAAAAAAACATGGCAGGACCAACACACAGCTGCTAAGTCCTATCAGTAGAGCAAAAAGAAAAAATATTGTTCTGTTCTTTAGTTTTTGGCTTTTATATGTAGTCCCCTAACTAAAGGGGCCTCTGAATTTTTCTGGGAGGATCCTTTATGCTGCAATCTAGTCCTAGAGACTACAACTCCCATGAACCCTTGGGAAATAGGAAAAACCAGGGGCTTGTCCAGGCATTTTGGGAGAGAGAGAGAGGCTCTCCATTTTGGGAAAGAGGAGCCAGGCTGCTGTGGAGGAGCCTTTGTCCAGTCCAGGAGCTGTTGTGTTGCAGCTAGAACCTGGGACTGAGAGCCTGCGGGGCTTCAATCTAGCAGGCTGCTTCAGGGGCTGATGATTGTCCCTATAGGGGAGAGACTCTGGCTGTGCCTGTGGCTGAGAAGGGCTACATAAACCTGCACACAGAAGGAAACTGTAAGTAACTGGGCTCTTTGGGAAAGTGCTGCCTGGGACAGACCTCAAAGATATAGACTAACTATGGGTCCAAAGAGAGGCAGAGTGACCAGCCCAGTGAACAAGAGCTGCTGGCATTTGTTGGTGCCTGCTCCAGTGGCAGAGGGATTTTGCAGCTAGCTGCTCAGCTTGGACAGATACACACAGGACCTGTACAGTGCTGTCTCCACTCCGGCTGCAGACCTTCAAGTGCACCCACGCAAGCAAGGTCAATTTATCATCTTTAATACTCCACCAGGATGAGAAAAGTAGCTGGAGTTGACGGAAGAGCAGCCCCCACTGACCTTAACACATGGAAGACACTGCCTTAAGTATGTCAACTTCAGCTACACTATTCACTTAGACCCGTGGTGTCCAACACGCTAGCCGCTAGCCACATGTGGCTGTTTGGCCGATTGAGTGTGGCTAGTGCTACTGCTTCAGAACTGGTTGGACATTATGGGCTTAGATCAACCAAGGGGTGTGGGGACTCATGTAGACTAGGCCTAAGAGAGGTGCAGGAAAAGCCTCTGGTAAATGTAGCCCGGGTTGATAGGGGAACTCCTTTATTTTGGTACTATGCCTAACATTTCTGTTCAACCAACAAAGTGCCCTGAGTGAGGGGCCTTGAACGGACTCCATGTAGAATTGACCTTCCTCAGAGAGCTTATGCATGCAACGACATTTTCTTGCTTCTCCCTCCATTTTACATGTTTTATTGTGAGGCCAGGTCTATGGGATTAGCAGCAAGCAATGAGGCAGAAGTTCATCAAATAAAAGGAACTGTTTCACAGAACATATCAGAGCATGACTGTGAACAGAAACATTTAATTATGCAAGAGAAACTGGGGCCAATAAGAACGGCTTAATTATTTCTGAGACAAGGTAACTGAGGTAATATCTTTTACTGGACTAATTCTCTTGGTGAGAGAAACAAGCTTTTGAGCTATACAGAGATTTTCTTTGGGTCCTAAAGAAGAGCTCTGTGTAGTGCAAAAGCTTGCCTCTCTCACCAACCAAAGTTGGTTCAATAAAAGATATTTCCTCACCCACCTTGTCTCGCTAATATCCTGAGACCAATGCAGCTACAATAACAACATTCATTGGTTATCTCACTACAGTGCCTATACAGATATAGCTCGCCTCAAAGTGTGCTTATGACTTTAACTGTCACATCTTTTCAATAAAATATTCCCAAGGAAACAAGCAAATTGAGAAAGCTAAGGGCTTGATCCTGCCAAAAGTATGTAAGTAATTTTATGCACCTGAATAATCCCCTTGACTATGATGTAACAATACAGGTGTATTCAGCTACTCATGCTTAAGTGTTTGCAGGATCAGGGCCTAACAAATTAAAATGCCTCTTCCCAAAGATCCATTTTTCAGCACCGTATCTGTTCCCCATATGAACATAAGAACATGCCTGCATTTATACAGTGCTTTTCTGTTTATAATCAAATGGGCTTGACAGGAAAACAGTATGTTTAAACTCAGAGTTGGCAGGAGAAGTAGGCTAATAATTACAATGAAGTATTGCAAAGGAAACAGCACAATATATAAGCCTTGTTGGTAGAGGTGATTACATCCTGAACTGCATAATCTGCACATTTACACAGTCTTCTTCAACTTAATCTGCAGGTGCTTTATTCTCTTTTTTGCCAGGGTCATTTGTTTTACCGCATACCTCTCAGGGTATGTCTACACTACAGCACTATTTCGAATTAACTTATTTTGAATTAGTTAATTCGAAATAAGCTAATTCGAAATAACGCATCGAGACACAAAAACTAATTCGAAATAGCGTTTTGCTATTTCGAAATAGCGCGTCCACACTGATTGGACACTGGATCGCATTTAAGGGCAGCTGAAACCAGTTCCAGCAGGGCATCAGGTCAGTAGTTGCTTTGTGTGGCTGCTGTCTGAGGCTATCTGAGGCTCGTGCTTAAAGGGACCCCCCGGGACAGCCGGTTCTCAGCTTTCCCGCTTGCTTGCCTACCTTGCTGAGGGACAGTAAAGCATTTTCCTCTCCACCAGCTTTGGTCACTCTCATTTGGGACACCGCAGCACTCGGCACCATGGAGCCAGAGCCGCCCCTGGGCACTCTGGTGCAAGTTGAACGTCTTGCTGCAAGCCTAGCAGCAATTGCTGGAGGCTGCCTGGCACCTTCTACTGCAGGCCAGCCCCCTGGCCCTCCCCCTGACCCCCTGGGGGCTCTGGAGGAGCGGCGCCTGGACGCCAGCATGCCCCGCCGCATCTGGCATCTGGACACCAGCAGCGACTGGTGGGACCACATCGTCCTGGAGCGCTGGGGAGACCAACAGTGGACCCAGAACTTCAGGATGAAGACGGACACCTTCCTGGAGCTCTGCGAGTGGCTCGCCCCTGCTCTGCGGCGACGGGACACACGCATGAGGCCCGCCATTCCCCTCCACAAGCGGGTAGCCATCGCCCTCTGGAAGCTCTCTACACTGGATAGCTACCGATCCGTTGGCAACCAGTTCGGCATGGGGAGATCCACCGTCAGAGCGGTGCCCATGCAGGTATGGCACTCACCGGCCACTGGGCCAGGAGGGGGGGCTGCAAGGAGGACATGGGCTGCCCCAGGGAAAACGGGGGGGAGGTGGTGTAAGTGCCCTTCCCGGGAGGGTTCGGTCTGTCCCACTCGCGCTACAGACCGCCCGCGGTGGCCAGGATTGCAGCGGGGGTTGCTCCTGGGAGTGGGGCGCGGGGCAGTGGCAGGGAACGAACACTCCCAGCCACCCGGGCACCCCAGTGACCCTCGGTTTTATGTGTCTCTCTGCAGGTGGTCAAGGCCATCAACAGGGTGCTGCTCCGAAGAGTCGTCTGCCTCACCGACCTGGACGCAGTCATCCAGGGGTTCGGTGCCCTGGGCTTCCCCAACTGTGGGGGGGCAATGACGGGACGCACATCCCCATCCATGCCCTGGACCACCAGGCCTCCCTCTACATCAACAGGAAGGGGTACTTCTCCATGATCCTGCAGGCCATGTCTGACCACCGGGGCTAGTTCACAGACATCAATGTGGGCTGGTCCGGCAAGGCACACGATGCGCAGGTGTACCGCAACTCCTCCGTGTGCCAGAGGCTGCACGCCGGGACTTTCTTCCCTGACCACCACATCAGGGTCGGGAACGTGGACATGCCAGTGTGCCTGCTGGGGGATGCGGCCTACCCCCTACAGCCCTGGCTGATGAAGCCGTACACGGGACACCTCAGCCCCTCCTGGCAGGTTCAATGCCAGGCTCAGCAGGGCCCGCATTGTGGTTGAGGGGGCCTTTGGCCGACTGAAAGCATGATTTAGATGCCTCCTCACCCGCCTCGACCTCTCCCAGCACAATATTCCGCACATGGTGGCAGCGTGCTGTGCGCTCCACAGTTTATGTGAGAGGAAGGGGGAGGCTTTCCTGCCAGCCTGGATGGCAGAGGCTGACCATCTGGCTGGCCAGTACACACAGCCCTGCACGGCTGCCAGCTGGGAGCCCCTTTGGGGGGCTGTCCGCATCCGAGAAGCCCTGTGGGAGAGCTTCCAGGCGGACGAGGACTGAAGTCCTCCTGGCGTGCCCCACTGGGGCCTTGTGCCTTACATTCCACCCCCACCTCCTTCCCCTTTCCCCTCTCTAACCCCCCTTCCTGATATACAATAAAAACACCTGTGTTGCCACAAAAAACTCTCTTTATTTAACATAACTGGGGTGGTCGGAGGGGGGGAACGAGGGTGGGAGAGGGGAGGGGGGAAACCTGGGAGGAGGGAGCTGGAAGGGGGAGGCAAGGGGAGGAAGGGGGAGGGGAAGCTCAGGATTGGTGGTCTTGCCGGCCCTTCCGTCTCGCAGCACTGCGGGTGCAGGGGCCTTGGCATTCTCAGGGGGAGTGGGTATGGAGGGCGGGGCAGGAGGGATGGGGGGGTGGAAGTTGCGGGAGGGGAAGCAAGGGTGGGAGGAGGAGCGATAGCTGGGGCGGCCGCAGGGGCTGGAGCAGCAGGAGGCAGCAATCGGACCACCAGGGCCTGCAGGTGCTCGCAGAGGGCACGGCCCTGTTCCCGCAGCTCCCGCAAGCTCTCCCGCCGCAGCTGCAGGTCCTCTTGCACCCACTGCTCCTGGCTGTGGACCTGCCAGCCCTGCAACTGCAGCTGCTGCCTCTGGAACTCCTCCTGGTTGCAGGTGCACCTGCTGGCCCGGGTGCGGGTGGATGGTCCAGGCCGGGTGGTGCTTCCTGCACTCACAGGTGCTGCGGCTGCGGTTAAACAAGGGAAGTGGTCAGTTCTCCCTGGGGACACAGTGGGTGAAACCCAGCCCCCCTCTGCAAGGTGAGAATGGCAGGTCTCTGCACCATCACGTCCTGCTATCCCTGGGAGTGTGAGCTAGCCAAGGACTGCATCCCAGCCCCTGGGCTGCCTATAGTGTGGGGGGGGGGGGAGGGGAGATGTGCCCTGCCTCTGTATAGAGGGGGCGTCTGGAGGGAGGGCAGTGTGCAGTGTCTCTCCCCGGGGTCAGGAGCCTGTCTTGTGCCTTCACGTGTAGATGCGTGTGGGGAACAGGCCAGGGCCCCTGCATGGCATCCAGCTGGGGCCACATGTCCTGGCTGGCATGGCAGATGCACAGGGTGCCGCCTGCTCCATGGTCGGCAAGGCCAGTGCGCACGGTCCCTGGGCTCCCCCTCCACCCCCCCCCCCGCCCTGCATAAGGGGACCTGATGTCACTCACATGTGGAGGCCTCCCCGGCGTCAGATGAGGCTGCTGACGGGCTCTCCAGTTCGGCTCGGGGGTCCTGGGTGCAGGGCACGCTCCCTGCAGACTCCTGGCTGCCATTGTCCTCCTCTTCCTTCTCTTCCCCTGTGTCAGGGGCAGGGCCCTCTGCCCCAGGGTCGATGACGACCAGGGGGGCACGGACCGTCTGACCCCCCAGGATGCGGTCCAGGGCCTCATAGTGCGGGCAGGCCTCCGGGTCAGCCCCTGGTTGGGAGGCCCTGGCATAGGCCTGCCGCAGTTCTTTGATTTTGCTGTGCACCTGCTCCTGGCTGCTTATGTGGCCTCTGATGGCCAGGCTGGCAGCCATGCGGCTGTAGACGGCCGCATTCCTGTGCCTAGTGCGGAGATCGTGGGCATTGGAGGCCTCCCCACAAACCTCAATGAGGCCCACAATCTCCACACTAGACCAGGAAGGCACCTGCCTTTTGCGGCCTCTGGCAGGCTCCTGGGAGCCGCCAGCCTGGTCCTGGGGAGCGGTGGAGGGCTGGTGGCAGCGGGTGGCTGGCTCATGCTGTGCCAGGTGCACGGTCTGCTGGCTGTGTGCTGGCAGGCTTGCAACTGGCACAGGCACTGTGGCCAGAGTCTGCCCCTTTAAGGGCTCCGGGGCTGTGGGGGGAGCAGACAAGTTTTCCTGGTTGTGCCCAGAGTGGCCACCAGGGCTCCCTGGGAAGGGCTGGAGGCCCCCTAATTTGAAATAAGTGTCTACATAGCACTTATTTCGAATTAGCTATTTCGAATTTGGTGTTATTCCTCGTAGAAGGAGGTTTACCAAATTCGAAATAAGGGCTCCACTATTTTGAATTTATTTTGAAATAGCGGTTTGGCTGTGTAGACGCTATTAAAGTTAATTCGAAATAACTACTGTTATTTCGAATTAACTTTGTAGTGTAGACATACCCTCACTTAGGATATGTCTACACAGCAACATTATTTTGAAATAACTCGTATTATTTCGAAATAACTTAGTGCGTGTCTACACAACAGGCAGTTATTTCAAAATAATGTTGAAATACTGTCAAGCTGGAGAACTTCTTACTCCAACTGTTGTTGGTACTTCTGTTACTGCTTGCAAAGTGGGTTATTTTTGGGTTTTGACTGATCTGTGCATTTTGTAATTTTCATTTCTCTCTTATGCTTAAATTTAATTCTTTGAGTAGTGAGTTCTCAAATGCTTAACCTGTCATAGCTTGAGTAATTATCCCTATGGTAATTGCTGCTCCTGGACGTGGCTGGCACGTCCCTTCAGCCTCTGAGAAAGGCATAGCAGGGGGGTCTCCAAGTGCTGTCCTTGCCTGCAGTCACTACTCCTGCAGCTCCCATTGATCAGTAATGGGGAACCATGGACAGTAGAAGCCGAGGGCTCAGTGCCTGTAGATGAGGGGTAACGTGACACCATGGAGCTACCACTCATCTACAGGCACTCATGCCATCTACAGGCACTCATGCCAGCTGCTTTCAAGAGTGGTGCACAGCCAAGGCAGGAGTAATTCCACTTCACTCCACTGCTGCACCAGTGCCTTAACTCCACTGCTCCACCACCCAAAAGCCATAACTCTATCGTTTTAACTCCACTGCTCCACCACCCAGTGCCTTAACTCCACTGCTCCGCCACCCAGAAGCCATCTCAGTTAAATGGTGCCCAGCCCTGAACCTCCTCATACACCCAATCTCCTGCCCCAGACGTGAGTCCCCTGCACCCAAACTCCTTCCCAGAACTTGCACCCTGAACCCCCTCCTGGACCCCAATGCCCTACCCTGGGCTAAGCCCCGAGCCCCTCCCACACTCCAAACTCCTTGTCCCAAAACCAGAGTCTGCACCCCAACCCTCTTAGGGTTGCCAGGTGTCTGGTTTTGAACTGGACAATCCAGTATTTGAGCTTTCTGTTCGGGAAACAAATTGAGAAAATATAAATGAGAAAATATAAGTGTCCAGAATTTTCTAAATATGATGTAATGTAGATTGTGATGTAATGTCAAGTGTGTCCGGTATTTTTGTTGAAACCATCTGGCAACCCGAAACCCTCTACCCCAGCCTAGTGAAAGTGAGTGAGGAGGGGGGAGATAAGGGGGTGGAGTGAGCAGAGTGAGGCCTCAGAGAAGGGGTGGAGCAGGCACAGGGCCTCAAGGAAGGGGCGGAAAGAAAGCAGGGCAAGGGTATTTGGATTTGAGGTAGATCTTATATTGCACTTAAATTGAAAAAGTGATCTTGTGGTTAAAAAGGTTGGAGAATACTGGAGGAGCGTAGGTGCTGGAACTAGAGATGTGTGGGGTGCTGTCGCTCCCTCTGGCTTGAGTGGTTTCCATTATGTACAAGGTTGACTGTTTGATTCAGTGGCACTCAGCATCCCCATTATAAACATTGTTCCAGCACCCCTGCCAAGGAGAGGAAAGATTGTCCACTGGTTATAGGGCTAGGCTTGGACACAGGAGATCTGCATTCAGTTCCCTGCTCTGCCACAGACTTTCTCAGTGACCTTCAACTGCTTTCCTCACCTCACTGTCTGTAAAGTGAAAATATAAGCAATACCCTCCCTTACAAGGGTGCTGTGAGGATAAATCCAGTCAAGACTGTGAAGCACTTAGATACCCTGGTGACGGGGGCCACATAAACGCTATAGGTGGCTTGATTGTCTCCTGCCCATTCAGAAGCTTGTCTTGCTATTGCTTGGGCCCTTGCAAATTATAATAGTTCCACTATTCCACTGTTCCATAAAGAGCTCTGTTCTTAGACGGTGTTATCTGAAGTGTGTAAAGGTTCCCTGAAGTGGAACCGAGGATGCGTACAACATGAAATCAAACTCTTCTGGCTCATCCCTGAACGCTATTTATTTTGGAGTATCTCCAATGCAGTATGTGTGTGTGTTTGTATATGTGTATATAAAATCAGAACTATTCTGTTCCTCCAACATTATCCATCACAGCTTACTCCATGTTTCCTGTGATCATATTCTTGAGTATTTCCAGGCAGTATTTGGCCTGTAGAAAGTTTGAATTGGCTGCCTTCAATAGGCGTGAGGGTTCTGAAGATAATACTAGATGAAAGATTCTGGCTCCCAGTGTGGGCAGGGAGGGGCAGGCTGAAAGAAACATGTGCTTCCAGTACTTTGCTGAAGAATCATTCAAAAGGGGGTGTATTGGTTTTGTGAGTCTTACAGGTTTCTATAAAACTCAGTAATGCTATGTGTAGGTAGATAGTAAAGATAGAATTGAACCCCAATAGACGGGTAAAATAAATCAGATTAGATAAAATAACATTTGACAAATACATTCATTTATTTTGCAAATTTGGGTCCATATTCTGTTACTTGAGATGAATGGTCTCAGTAGTCAAGGGAACGACTTATATAGGTGCTACTTGTTATGGCACTAACAACCTGGCCTTTGGTGTTCTTTACTTCTTGAGTACCCTCAGCTTCCTCTGCAAGCACACCTCATAGGATCAGGCCCTTAGTGGATGAGAAAGTTGTCAGACTTGACACACTGGCTTCTCAAGTCTTGGATGTATCCACAAAACAAGCTTCTGCCCACTGCCCTGACAATGTGCTCCATTCCTGGCCCCTCTTGGTTAGTTCAGCTCCTGAGACTTATTCAGTCCTCCACCTTTGCAATGAGATTGTCAACCGTGATGCCAATTGGTGATGTGTGTGATGCAGACACATCTCCATCCATATGCAGACTAAATACCAATTTGTTTACACGGTCCACCAAAGAGCAGTCAGGTTGTGACAGCTTTCAGATACAGATAGAGAGAGGCCAGATTCAGCCAGTTACCCAGCAATGAAAAGCTCAGTCTGCTTAGGTAAGTCTTGGTCCAGTCCTGTGTGATTCTCAGCACCTCACAGAACCATACTCTATTTCAGACAGGCTACGTCTAGAGTGCAGGCTTCTTTCAGAAGAAGCTTTTCTGGAAAAGATCTTCCGAAAAAACTTCTTCCAAAAGAGAGCGTCCACACTGCGAAAGTGCATCAAAAAAGCAATCTGCTTTTTCGAAAGCTAACGTACAGACTGAATGGACGCTATCTCTCATTTAAGCTGTGATTACTATGGACGGAATGGCCACCAGGGCACCTGTGCTTTTTCCTCTCTCCTCTTCTTCCGAAAGAACTCCCTCTCCCCCATCCACACACTTCTTTTTCCAAAAGAGCTCTTTCAGAAAAAGGCTTCTTCCCCGTAGAAAGAAGATTACCAATGTCGGGAAAACCCCTCTGTTCTTTCGATTTTTTGTCAAAAGAACGCGATTGCACTGTGGACGTAAGTGAAGGTTTTTGGGAGAAATGGCCATTTTTCAGAAAAAACTCTGTGGAGTAGACATAGCCACAGAGACCTTAATCATGTTGCTTTTTCTAAGTAGCTTCTGCCTGAATAATTCATTAATGTTTGCAAAGTGCTTTGAGATCCACCAGCTAGAAGAACTGATAAAAGTACAAAGTAGTCTTTTTCTTATTATTGCTATTATTGTACTTTGGGTTGAGGGTTGTCATGCAAGACAATTGCCAGTGCTTACCAAGATATATGGATCTCATTACGTAGCTGAATGCCTCACAACACCCTTCTGGTATAGGGACATGCTGTTTATCTCCATTTTACCGATGGAGCAGTTGAGGCACAGAAAGAATAAGTGACTTGTCCAAGGTTACATAGTGGTGCTGCCCATGTTTCTAAAACAAAATTGGACAAGCTCAAGTAGGAAACATACAGTGCTCCTGTCCAGTTTATGAATATTTTCATTCAGGGAGCACATTTTTTCCCACCAGCCCTGCAAACAAACACTATCATGGACTCAACTAGTACCTTCAACAACATTCATGCCTGGGGCGTTCATGCCTGGGCAGAGTGTTGCTGAAATTTCTGAATGACTTTGTTTTCCAGTTTGTAACCCCCTTTGTGCTCCTGCTGGGAAAGTAATACAGCTCTCAATTCTCTGGACCTGTCAGATTTATCAGCATGGAGGATTTCATCCTCTCCAGTTCCTCCCCAATGTCACTTAGCTTCCTAAAAAAACTTGGGGGCATTGCAACTGGCTCCTGTATTTTTTTCTTTTGGGCTAGTCTGAAAGTTTCTGGGGGCTTCATCTGCTACATTTTTTCCAGAGATTGAATTTACTTCAGGAACCATCTAATGAATGTGTGAAACCACTCAGGAGGCCAGCCTTTACTTCCTGGTTTCAGCCCCAGGGCATGTGCCAGGCTTTCAGTAGGATTTATCTCTGTTATATGGCATGGTAGCCTTGATTCCTGTGACTGTTGTTACAATAGCTGTCCTGGCTTCATGTGTCAGATTCATCCCATATGTAATTCCACTGATCACAAGACAGATGAATTTGTCCCTTTGTGCACAAATACATTATTGATGTAAACACTAGACATTTTATAGGCTGTGTCTTGTGGAGATTGAGCTATCGCATACAGTCCATATTTCTGTGGTAAGAGACTCCATGTATCTGCTTTACTGCGTGCAAATTTACATTAGTTAGGATGGCCAACTACATACATTTCAGAGTGTCAGGAAAATCTCCAGTGCAAATGGAATTCAGGCAGGCTGGAGTTCTTTAGAAAACCGCTACATGTTTGGAGGATAAAATGCTAATCTTACAACTAAACCAGTGATAACAACAGTGGGAAGTTAGAACCAAAAATACCTAGAATAGATCATACCTTAAATTCAGTACCTGTAAAATTATGCTTTACACTGACTACTTCTGGTCACTTTTATACATGATCTGAGGGTTAGAATATGTGACTTATAGTGCTAGACTGAAGGAGCTCAATTTATTTAGCTTAATAAACAGAAGGTAAAGAGGTGACTTGATCACAGTTTGTAAGTACCTATATGGGGAACAGAAATCTGATAATAGAGGGTTATTCTATCTAGCAGACAAAGATATAACAAAAAACAATGGCTAGAAGTTGAAACTAGATAAATTCAGACTGGAAATAAGATGCAAATGGGAACAACTTGCCAAAGGTTTTTGTGGATTCCCCATCACTGGTATGTTTTAAATCAGAATTGGATTTCCCCCCCTCCCCTAAAAGACCTGCTCTAACTCAAATGGGAATTACTTTAGAGGAGTTCTATGGCATGTGTTATACAGGAGGGCAATATAGATGATCATAATGGTTCATTGTGGCCTTAGAATCTATGAGTCATAAAGTGAGAGGTGTTCCCATTAAAGAAGGCTGATTTGGAGAAAAGCATCTGTAAAATGGTCTCATTTTTCTTTTTCAGGATCGCAGGGGATACTGCCCTCAGCAAGAATATCCATGAGTCTGTCAGTGCGCAGATCCGAAAGAACTTTGCAAAAAGCAAATGGAGAGTAAGTGCAACATTCTCAGGGGGCAACACTGCAAGCTATTACCACTCGCCTGTTTCCTAAAGTAGGCACTATCTTCCTGTACACAGCACTGCGTTACTGTCTTTCAAAGGGATGCAGTCGTTTTATTTGTGGCTCAGAATTTTAGGTAGAATAGTACTACTTGCATTAGCTATAGCTGCTGCACTGGGGATTGAACCATGGACCTCAGACCCAAAACTTGCTCACTACAACTTGAGTTAAAGAGCCAGTATACTATACCTATTGTTAGAATTTCAGGTTGGGCGCACAGAGGGGGCTGTAAGACACACAGCAATTACATAAGTGCCACACACTGGAAGCCAGAGTTACAGGCTCAAGAAGGGCTTATTTTATTTTCTCTGTCTCTAGATTCCGAAAGAATAACTCCTAAAAGCTATTTTTAAAAAATTCGTATCTGACAGTTCTGAAAGAAAAGAATAAATTCACAAGCACGTGTTTGTGTGTTTTTTTTCTTTACAGCAAGCATTTAATGCCACTGCAGTTGTGAGACACATGAGAAAGTTACATCTTGGCAGTAGCTTGGACAGTTCAAATGCAAGTGTGGCAAGCACCCTCAGCCTGGCCAATCCACTTCCCGATGGAACAACCAGAAAAGATTGTAAGTACATGACAGCAAAGCAGCAGTGCTTCCAACTCCTAGCAGGGTACAGGTGATCAATCAGCAGTCATCCTTCGTTGCTCTCTCCCGCAACATGTGAAAGCAACTCTGCTTTCCTCCCATCAGCTCTGTTCAGCCCAACAAATTTGACCTTATAATATTTTCACTTTCCCTGGGGGGAAAAAAGACTAATTTCTGATTGGTTGTTATATTTACACCTGGGCTGAACCACCAGAATCTGTGCGGCAAATCATCTCTGATGTCAGTGGACACAAATCCCTTTTATTTTAGCAGAAGTCAGATCTCTTACACCAAGATCAGATTTGGCCCAGCGTCTTGATTGTTATATATTATGACTGATATTTCAAAGCTGCCTAAGGGATTTGAACACCCAACCTATATATTTTTCTAAATGTCAGAGGTGGCAGCAGTAGGGATCATTTGGGAGAGTGCAGGGTTTCCTTCACAATGAAGTTCTTTCTCATCCCTACTCTGTGACCATTGATTTATTCTTCCTGGCTCATGATCTTTTGTGGCATATACATCACAAAAAGCCAGTTAAACTGGGAATATAAACTTAACTATTAGTTCAGGTCCTATTAAATGGAGATTTAAGATGTGGAACTGAATAGGCATGCTAATGGCTTCTTAGACTGCAAGTTACTGCTCAGTTTCAGTGAAGGCTTAATTGGCTCCTTCCACAGCAACATGACACAGTGTTTGATTCACTGTACTATGTTGTATATGGAACTGTATGTTTAGTCCTTAATCTTTGGGCCAGGTTTTGGCTGACCCTGTTTTCTCCCCTTCCACCTCTACCCACTACCGTGCACCTCCTTGCAAATTCCTTCCACATCCGTTCCTGAATGCAAGGAAGTACACGGGAACTCAGTTAAAAGACGTGACAGCCCCAGTTCTGGCGTGCGCACCTCCCAGCACCTTGGAAGCACTCCTACTGCTTCAGCCAGAATGCCTGCAAGGACTACAGCTGCTGCCAAACCCCTCTGCTTCACTCCCCCACCCAACTCAAGCAATGTTTTAGCCAAAATATAGCCCATTCCATTTGCATTTCAGGCACTGTAGCAATTCATGCAGATAATCTTCATTGGTGGAAATATATCATACTAAAAACCTTTTTGCCTGGAATACATCACTCCAGCCCAGTGCCACACGCTCCAGCAGCCTATGGGAAAGCATTGCTTTTCTCTCAGGTGGTCTTTTTAAATCACCCAGCTGACACTGAATATGAATAATATGCAGCCTTTTATCTACACATCACTTCAACTGTGGAGCTAAACGTTTCTCACTATGGTAGATAATGCAGCAGAGAGCCTGTTGCATGAAGACCTGAGATTTTATTATGAGTCTGAGTACAGTTACAAATGCAGGACCTAAGGCCCAGAGAATATGATTGCAATTGCTGGTTTCACTGTTAACCTCAGATAAGGGAAAATTAAACTATCAGAGCCTCTGACCTCATGCGGGTTTTGTTTTATTATCATGAGGAAATCATTGTTACAAGGGGTGATGAATGGGAGGATGAAACCAAGAATAAAACCCACTTAAAACTGTTGCAAATGCTAAGATAACCCAGTGCAATACATGGCAATGGAATGCTACAAAATGATGGATTAAACAGCCAAGGACATTAAGAGTGAACCAGACATGCTGAGCTGGTTATATTTGTAGGTCAGCTGGAATTTAAAGCAGAAAAGAATGACAAGATTCCCTAGCATCCCGAAATGAATACGAGAGATCTTACTAGTGAACACACAATCAATTAAAGAGAACAGTTGAGGGGAATGCAGCAAGTAATGGTGGAACCCCCAGGGGACTGCAAATACAACTAGAGAAAAAAAGGGAAGGTTTATACATCCAATACAATCTGCAGATCAGCTGGTTCCTGGGGAAAATGAATCTCTCTGAAGTGCTCTTTCCTGCCTCCTTCTTTCTCATTAGTTTTATTTGGGAAAGAATTTCTTATTTGGAAAAAGTAATGTGCGGCTGCAGACAGATGTACAAGTAAGTCAAGTGACTTGCCTATAGTCCCCACACTTAGTGAGTGACTAAAGAAAACCCAAGGTTCTTTCTGCTTCATAGATATGGGGCTTCGTTCCCCTTTCACTTTCGTTCTAGTGAATCAGGAATAACTGCACTCAAGTGAATAGCTTTTACTTTATATAACAGGAGAATCCAAGCTTTTCATGGCAACCAAACTTTAATTCACTGGCAGACAGTGTAATGCATTAGACTCTCTCCAACCCACTGACCAGTCTTGTTTCAAACAATACGTCCAAAGTGCCTCTCAATCAGTGCCTCCAAAGTCAGTTCTCTGTTGGAATTCAGGAGGCAAGTCTTGCTAACTATATGGGTTCTGTCATCAGAACATAAGAATGGCCATACCGAGTCAGTCCAAAGGTCCATCTAGCCCAGGATCCTGTTTTCCGACTGTGGCCAATACCAGATGCCCTAGAGAGAAAGAACAGAACAGGGATTCATCTAGTGATACATCCCCTGTCTCCCATTCCCAGACTGGCCAAACCAATTACACAGACTTAAGAGGGTCATGTTCTCATTGCAAAAATCCTGTGCGCTGAGTGAATACCAGGAAAACTGCTGTTTAGCAGCTCAAGGCCATCATCCCTAACAGTTTCACCTTGTGATGTGCAGCCACAAACCACATATAGAGCCAACTAGAGATGTAAAGGGTTAACCGGTTACCTGGTAAGCCTGCCCCTTTACCAGCCAAGGGCTTTCATCTCAGCTTACCTTGTGATGAAAAATGTATAGTTGTCTTTAACTCACCCATCAAAAAACAATTATGCTGGAGTAGTACAATTCTGGAGGGCTTTTTGAAATCAAAGAACTTTTTATTATAAAAGATATATTCACTTTTTAATCAAAAATATAGCACCGTTCTAAATTAAGTGGCTGCTATACAGTATATTTCCTTCATGGTCCATGCATGAAACTCCTATTAATATGAATGGCAGGAACTGCACATGGAACAATGGGGAAAATGTGCCCCATTAAATCCACAACTGTTACTTCATCGCTGCAGGACAGATGGGAAAACCATGCTGATTGTCCTTCTAGTGGTCATTCCTTTTCTGCTGTATAGAATGGCTCTGGTCATTTCTGGCTCAGCTAATAAGAGTACTAACAGTTTGCTCATCAGTTTTTTCTGGCTTTCCTTTTAGGTATGTCCCCATCTGCTCTCTGTAGTTTTGTTTCATCTGCTTCCTCGGGTATTTCTGCAGTAGGAGGAGAACGGAGACCCAGGCCCACCACAGTAACAACAGTGCACACAGGGAGTAAGTGATCAGAGGCAGAGGATAGAGACGGGAAAGCCATCAGGTCAAGAGTACCTACTCCGAATGATTTCATCCTGTTTTGTGCACTCGACGAAGGACTAGAAGAGAGAAGATTTTTTATGGCCATATTTTATACTGCAATTCTGAAATGTTTCATTTACCACAAACTGCAATGACTCCAGGAGGAACGGATCTAGCAGTCTCTGGTGCTGTATATATGAGTCTAGCAATGTTCTAACTAACAGTCGCTCATTCTTTTCCCCAGTGATTTGCTTTCTTCTCAGTGTAGCTAACAGTATATGTTGTATTTTTCCATTAACTGAAAAGGTCTTTGCTGGATTAATTAAATAGAGGTAATTTTTGAGAATTAGATATTTTTTTCTTTTAGCAAGTACTTTCAGTCACATCCCTACTTTCAGTTTGCTGAGGGATAAGTTACTTCTGTAGGTAGAGATTTGCATTAACCTTACAAAACAGGAGGATTTGATAGACATGCCATTTTTAACTCCTAAAATTAGACTGTAAACCTGTCAGATCTTGCAGTGTCATTACACTAAAACAATCTGCTTTCCCTCTCTTTCTCCTTCTTGGAAACAATGGTGAGTTGGTTGAAAACAACCAATTATGAGGTGCTGTGAACCAGCAACCCTCATTGATTTTGAAGGAAGTGGAAAAGTTCTATGCTAGGAGCAGCTAGTATATGAGAAAATATTATGCCTCATCCTGCAGCTCTTATAACCTTGCGGCTCATCGGTGAGGTCACCTAAGTAGGAGTGAGGAGAGCCTTGGTCACCATTTCCACATGTGGCCTCTGGGTACCTCCAGTTTTGGACCTGCTAATTGAGAGCTGGTGAGCACTGGAACCCACTGACTTCAGCTGAAGTTATTGGCAGCTCAGCACAAGGCCCCAGGTGCCTGAAGCTGGGCACCAAAAATCAGAAAGAGTTTTTGAAAGTATTGGTCTTAAAAAAACCCAAATCCTCTGTGCCTCAGTTTTCCCATCTGTAAAGTGGAGATAATGCTACACACTGCAGCATGGACACAGCCTGACTTTCACTGCAGCATGTAAGCTACCTGCACCCTACACCACTGCAGGCATGGACAAAGCTGTAAACAGAGGCACTGTTACTGCTTTATCATAAGTGTTTTAAATATTCTTGAACAGAAGAGAAGACAATGTTCAGAGCCCACTGCATTTATGAACATTGTGACACATGTTCAGATCTCTACAATCATTCCCAGATTTGAGTTTTCTTCCTGGAGGAGAAAAGGTAGAAGGGGTGTTCCTGAAAATCAGGAATATTTAAGTACAAGTTGAACCTCTCTAGTCTGGTATCCTTGGGATCTGTCTGCTGCTGAACCAGAGAATTTGCTGAACCACTGGAAGGTCAATAGTGTCTAGCAGGATTACCAACACTTCCACTGCTTACTAGGCTTTTAGAAGATATTTAGGAGTAAATTAGAGCTAAACCACAGCACAGAACCCTGAGAACCAGGACTGGTGTCTGTAAACAAACTTTATGGGAACATGGGAAACTTGGCCACACCCATGATAGGTGGACATCTGGCTAACTAAAATCATGCCAGACCATGGATGAAGCCAGACCAGAGGGTGCCGGTCTAGAGAGGTTCAACCTGTTTTACTAGCTTCCTGTACCCCAAATATATTCATCTCCATAGGGAGGCAAGAATAATTTTTCCTTAAACTATTCTGTTACCACATCCATCTCAGTTGTCTGTAAATAATTTGAAGAAACAGTCACAGACCCATCTGAACGTGTACAGCCATTGTGAACATGCTACAAGAAGCCATGACATTTACCTTTTATTGAGATTTCAAAGATGTAAGGTAAACATCCTGCCCCCATTGAAGTTAGTGGGAGTTTGGCCATATGCCACTGCATTAGCCACTTATAAAGATATTATGTATAATAGATCTCAGTTAAGTCAGTATTAATCTATACTCCATTTTCAGTCTAGCAGTTTGGAGCATGATTTAACCACTTTCCTACAGATATTCCCCAAAACCCCATATCATATCATATCATAGTGTGCCTATCACTGACATTCAAACTATGATTTAATGTGAACTCCATGCAACTCTCATGTGCATTTGACTTTTCACTGTGGATATCTGACACTCCAGGATATCACCTTGTAAAATCACAGATATGTCCAGGCTCTGACATAATGGGCCAGATCCCCAACTAGTGTAAAGTGGCTTCATTCCATTGAAATCAGTGGACAGGAATAGCTGTCAATGTTGCAGGACCTCACAGAGGTGAGACAGTCTTATCCAAAAACACACAATATCTAAAACTGGATTGTGCCCCCAACATACAATGTTTAGCATTTAGGGCCTTATTCATATTCATGCTGAGATCTCTTTACACTTCTCTGGCATCGTAAAGGGAGATTAAAGTGGCTGTAATGCAACTTATGGCTATTATACGGCCCATTCATGCTGCAAGGCTGATGTAAAGGGACCTTAATTTAGCTAATAATAAGGCCTTACAAGCCTTAAGTTATCTAAAAACTTCTTTTTCCTCATAAATTCAGTTGGCCAGATTCTGATCTTAGTTGTACCTACGTAAATATGAAGACACTTGATTTTTAATCAATGGAGTTACATCACATTTACACTGCTTTAACCAAGAATTTGGCTGCAGCATATAAATGAAGCTCAGGCAGTCCCTATTTGCATTCTTTTTTAACATCATACCGAAGTTTCTGGGTTTGGTTTAATTGGTTGTATCAATCAGAATATGGTATGGTCCAAATTTGTCTTGCAAAAATAAAATGTTTTCCTTTTGCAAAATAAAGAGGAATGACATGCAAAGACAAGTCCACTGCAAGAGTACACTTCTTCAATTGGTCAGTCTACACCACCTCTATGCTGGACATTACATTTAGCCTTGGCATTTCAATAGTTTCCACTTCTTCTAGATTGGAAATTAGATTTGTCTTAGTGTTCCTGGTATTCCACAAGAATGGGATCATTTTATTCTCTCTGTATTTGGACTAGTACCTTAAGAAAAGGAATGGAAAACAATACAAGAAAAATGTTTCTTTCTACGAGAAGTCGAGGAGATGGAAAGCTTTTATTTCTCAAGAATTGTGGCTAGAGATCTGACAGGTATTTGTGGGGAGGAGAGGGCAGAGATTTTTGTCGTCATCAATTCACTAAGGATCGATCCCTCTTCAGAGCCAAATCTTCTGTCTAGCAACAGATGTAACTCAGTAGACTACACTCCAGCCTGGCCTGCCAGTTGAATTCTAAACCAGTGTTATAAATGAGTGCAAAAAAGAACAGCATGTAATCAGTGTAGGTGGGTGTGAGATTTGATAAGAAAGCACTGCTGGTTATTTTCCAGGGGGCCATTTCATCAAACCATTAGTGGTTCACTTATTGCATGTGGTCTCTATCTCATTTGCCCAGGAGTTCTCTTAGCTTTATTTGTTTAAATGGCACCACTGGTTTTTGTTTTGTTTTATTTTTTTTCCCCTGTGACTCCCGCCTTCTAGTCTTTACTTGCAGCCTACATTGTTGAATTGTTACCTCCAGAGTCACAGTTCTCATCTCTGACACCAACACCGATATTCCTGTCAGGAGAACATAAACCTAACCTAGCTAACACGAGTAGCCTGCAAGAGAATGCTGATTGCAGTCTGTCTAGGAACTTTGAGACTGAATGTCAGCTCTGCGGTATCTGTACCACACCTGCTGATTTTGCATTTGGCTTTTTTTCCTAAAGCAGCTTAGATTTCCCACTGGATTGCCTCCTGAAAGACAAACTGGATATTGAACCTGGTGAACAAGCTTGCAAGGAAGCAGGTGAATGGGAAAATACTGACTGTAGCAGAGGAATCTCACCCTCCCCGATTATGCTTTAATTATTGCTGGGCTGGTAACATCTCTTCAGCATTGATCACAATCATGGAGGTGCCATCAAACTACTCGGTTCAGAAAAGCTTTATTATTTTACCTTCTTCTGATTGTTAGGACAGTGGACTGAAATGTAAAAAAAACAAAAACAAAAAACTAAAACAATAGACACTGTTTCGGTCCTGCTAAGGATTAAATGATAAAGTAATGTATATTCTGTGGGGGGGAAAAAGATAGAGTTTTCAGGTGGTTCCAAAACCAGAAATTAAATGGGGATTTAACATTGAAGCCAGCTTGAAAAAAAAGAGGTATATCCTCTGTTCTATGTATTTCCTGGGTTTGTTTTGCTGTTATTGACAACAGTTGTATCTGTAAGGAGTTTCTCTCCTAAACAGCCCTGGATTTTTTTTCTGCATTCCATGTTTATGCCCGCATCATCAGTTGCCATGGTGGTAATTGTGATGTCACAAGTGAAGCATTAGGCACAAGAAGAGCCATATAAGTACCTTGATAGAAAAAATTGGGGCACTTGACTGGCTGGGGCTTGTTATGAGAATCTCAGCACTGGGGTGAAACTCAGGGAGAAAGGAGCTGCAAATTGATAGAGTAGCATTGAATCAATTTCTCTATTGCCATTCCAGCTTCACACACTGTGAGTGGTGTATTCCTCCTCCATAGAAGAGTGTGGTAGATGGGTTTCCATGGTTACAGACCAATGACTTAACCTGGCTCCGCCCCACCTCGCCTACTCTTACCTGTCAAAGCTTTTTGCAGTCTGTGGTGCAGAACTGTGTGATGCACAAGGGATATAGTATACCACCGAATCACATCCTTCCTACTGAATCAGAGTCCTCCATGCCTGCAGGAAGGGCATGGGGGTGTATGGACGAAGGGTTTCTTGCCCTGCAGGATAAATCAGGAAGAGCAGATGAGCCATGAGGAGACAAAACCCTGTTCAAGCCCAGATAGCTTTAGTCATTAACAAGCAGTGAGAAATTTTTCAACAGAAGTGAATAGGGAAGTGGATCTATATTCAGGGAAATTCAGATTTCCACCTCCATTTGCCCAAGAATATCTGTCTTGTGCAGAGTTGGGCAAATGCTGCAAACACTGGGTTGTATTTCTAAACAAACAGAATTTCGACTTTGCAGATACTCCAGAGAACCAATGGATTGGTTAGACTGTTTGCAAAGAGAGACCATGGAACCCCCAGTTGAGCAAGATACAAACGCACATGCCTAACTTTAAGTACTTTTGACTTCCACTTGACATTAAGAGGACTCATCATATGTTTAAAGTTAGGTGTGTGCTAAAGTACCTTCTGAATCAGGGCTTCAAAGTGTTGTTTCGGCAGACATATCACTTCCTAGGACTAGTCATACACTTCAAACTGGGCACATGCGGAAGTACCTGGTTGAATTGAGCCTAAATAAATACCAGATAATATTCATGGTAAGGGAATTTTGTATTCATTAGCACAACCATTCGTAACGAAAACCAGATTCTAAGAATTAAGCCCAGTCATCCAAAGAGCAGAAACGTATCTTGTGACTGGGGTGTCTAATCAAAACAGTGTCAAAATCAAATGCAACAGAATTCTCACTAATGCAAAATATTATCCAGCCAGTAATTTCAAATAACAGATATATGAGGAAATTACAATCTGCAGGTACACATTCGGGGAACAAAAATTCATCTGGTAAATTATTCTGTAGAACATTATTCACCCAACAGAAGTTTTATGTGATTCCTCTAAATTATCTCAAGTTTCCAGTACAGTTGTATCTTACCCTTAGATTCATGTCTATTAGACAATGTATTTTGTGTGTTCAGTATTCTCTTGATGTAATCACTCATTTAAATTTAATTCTCAGTTATTTAAAAGTTTGCCCCAAGATATAAATTCCTCTTTTGATTTCATTTAGGGTTGTATCCATATGAACTACATTTGTAATTAAGCATATGAGCCTCTTAATCTCAGATGCTATTTTTTCAGGACCCTGTTTAACAAAACAGCTGATCAGTGCATTGATCTTTGTTTTCTATTAGCAAACAGAACAGCCAGACTCACAGTGCCTACATGTTTCCATGCTAGAGGGTGAAAATAGGGCATGTGAAAATCACTGCTAAACTCACAATGACATGAAAACGTCCAATTAATGCATGATACTGCACTGCATGTATTAAATTGTACTATTTCTACATTTCCTAAGCCTTTCCTTTAAACATATTTTGGACCCAATCCCCTGGGGTTTCTTTTAAGTTTGGTTTTGAAATTACTATATGTATCTGTAACTCAAAATCTATCATTATCTAGTGCTAACTGCAAAAGCTTATATTTTGTGAACCAAACACTGCAAAGCCTGAGAGTGTATTTTATCCTTTTACTGAATGCTGTGCAGTTTTTTAAGGGAAGATTTGCTATCTATAGGGGCTTCATTCTATGCACAAGTCAGTTACACTTGTCTTGGTGCAGGGAAATCAAACTTTTTTTGTTTGTTTTCACATATTCTTAAAAATTATCTGCAACTAAAATCCCTCTGACTGGATCTACTCCACAGTGAGGGCTGCCAAGCAAATATGTTGGTATATCTATGTCTCCGTGCTTTAAGATAACATCAGCATTTAGACTGGAATGTAGGCTTGGTCAATTCATATTTTCCCCCTTTTCCTGAGAAGCTTTTTGCATTTGGCTTTTGCAGATCTGTTGCAGAAGGCTTTGTTAGTGTGGACCAAGCCAGTTGCTGAATATTTTAAAGTCATGCTGTTTCCAGAGCACCAAGTGTCAGAACTTTTTCTTTTTAGTTAAATTCAACCCATTGCGCACAAGGCATGCAAGCTTGTATTTGTCAACAAAAGAGTTCAAACTTATTTTCTGTACTACCTGGAAATGATTCTTGTCTTCTCTTCTGTTGATTGGTCTCCATGAATTCTTGACTCATGATTTCTTTTTCTGAGGTTGGACAAGAGAGAGGATAGGTGGTCATACAGAGCTCTCAGTAACAGTACTAGAACCCCACTCAACTAATCAGCTGAGAAAGCAATTTTCCTGATTGCTCAGTGTTTGCTCTTTATATTACAGAAGAGTCAGATATTACTGAAAGCTCAAAATCCACAGAGGGAGCCAGCTGAGAGCTATGAAATTGCTTAGGTGGGTTCAATCATTCCTTCACACTCAAATCCCAGCATGTTTGTCAGGGGAATTTCAGCAAAAGCAAGGCTACAGTGATATAGGGAATGATTTTAAAGCTTTTTAGCTATTTTGAGAGTTCTGGGTGGGACTTTCTCCTGCCTTTGCAGCGCTGCACGGGGCTGACTAGAATCCCACTATAAAGCATAATTCCTCCTCCGTGCTTTTGGTGTTAGCATCACAAGGATGAAGTAGGAGTTACTCTTCCCACTTCCTGAAAGGGTGGAGGAAGGGGTGAAGGCAAAGGGTTAAGCTGTGACTCTGCCCTCTGCATCAGCCCACAGAGCATTGGGCAGCATGCTGGACCTTCTGCAAAGTCTGTGTTCAGCAGAGAACTCCAAGCACATGGAGATGTCTCACTGAAGTCAACAGAATGTGTGTGCCCTAAAAGGGAAGCATGTGCTTACATGCTTTGTAGAATCAGGGCCCAGTGGAGAGAGAGGTGCTGCTGCACTATGCACACAGATGAAGTCCTCAGTTAGAATCCCTTCCCCATCACCTTCTATACCCACCACACAAAGCCTGGGGTCACAAGTACTTACCTCCTCTTTATTCAGGCCTAGTTTTTCCAGCCCTGACATCCCACATAGTGGAGCAGAACATCAAACCAGTTAATTAGCTCAGAGCAAATTACGAGGTGTCTCGTGTTTCTGCTTGTCCAGGCCCAGTGACATTCCTCTGAGTCTTTGCTTCTGGGTGGGAAGCAGCATTTCTGTATTTTATTATTTATTTTTAACATTTGGCTTGGGAAGAAAAAACCCAGCCTGCCCAAAGGGAAATTGGGATGAATTTCCAAAATAGCACTTGACGCAGAACATCTCTTGGTTTATTTTTACAAAGATGCGAGCATGTTTTATTAACAAAAAAGAAAAAATGCTTACAATCTTAATCCAGGAATGTCAGTGTGCCTAATATTACAGGTCTTGTGAGTGAAACAATTTCATACCAACATCCTTGTCCAAATGAAGGGAAATAGTGTATTTACTCCATGCATGTACTTAAGGCATTGCAAAAAGTTGAACCTGCGTAATGGGTTTGCGAATCTGCAAATTGTTAATGGGGCTATGTCGCAAATGATTCTCTGCCTTGACAATCATGTATACATATCAAGATTTCTATCATAATGATAAGTGAAAGGGATGATTAATTGTTTTCCTCCAATAAATCCAATTAAATCACCAAGATCTGAAGAGTCTTACTATTTTCAGGTATGCTAATCCTGCATGTGTGGGAGAGGAAGAGAATTGTATGGCTAAAACGGTTATAGCACCTCACTCTTGTCTCAGTAGATGTCACAGGAGATCAGCACCATTATTCCCATTTTACAGTTTGGAAATCTGTGGGGTGAAGTGACTTGATGAAGGCTACTCAGCAGGAAAGTAGCAGAGCTGAGACTAGTCCCAGCGTTGCTTGAGTGGAATGCCTGTGCTCTATCTGCTAGACAACAGTTACTACTGTAGCAACAAAATTTTAATGCATAAGAGGTGAATTTTGTGAACAAATATTTCCAAAAAATCATGCTATTTTCTTAGCCTCCCCTTAAAGTTGACTATATTGATTATAGGGAGCTAGAGCCTTAGTTAGTACAAATCACTAATGCTCCAGTGGCTTCAGTGGACTTGTTCTGATTTACAGCAGTGAAGGATCTAGGCCAGGGTTTCTCTGGTGCATTGAACAGGTATTAATTATTAGGATCACTCAGTCATGCAAACTAATGAGTCAGTCATTCTTAGTACCTGGTTCCTTCAAATTCCACTCAATTCAAACAGACCTACAAGCAATGGAAAAAACAAAATTATCTATTCCATCTCCCTGTCAATATGGGATGTGATGCCCAAAAGAGGATAGATTATTTATTAAATGCTCTTGAAACGTTATTGTTTTATTTGCTATTGAAATAACACCAACCCTGTGCTCGGTACTGAAGGGGAGAACAAATAAGAATTCAAGATCATTGCCCCAAAATTGTCATCTGCTATATATTTGAGAGAATTTGTGTGGGTCTCTGTTTGTCTGTGTGTGTGTGTCTGTCTATTCAAGATTTTCTCCTAGGAGTTAGGACCACCAAAATCAATATGCAGCTTCTTAGCATAACTTAAAGCAAGGTAAAGGTTTGGTTGTGCCAGAAAAATAGAATGTGCCTGGAATGGGATTGCTTCTCATAAAACCATATGGAAAAGAGACTGAATCACCAGCCAGGTGAAAGGGGCTAGTTGGCAGTGCTCCCCCTTTCTTGTACTGCTCCAAGCCCCAACGCACCCTGGGGGGGAGGTTGAAGCTCCCGCACCCCAATTCGTATGGGAACATTGCTGCCTGTTCCCATTTACCAGGGAGCAAGGGGAAATCACACAGTTTGCTGCATTCCTAACTCTGGTTGGGGAGCATATTGGAACCTCCCCCAACAGGGAGATATGCACCCTTTTCCTGCCTGTGCCTGCTGGAGCTGCAGTAGCCATGAAGAGGCACTTCTCACCTGGCACAAACTACAGTGGTTTACAAAGTGATTTGTCCCTTTGGAATTTCCATGCCAGTCTGGTCTGCATCATACTTTCAGCTATGCCCCTTGCCAACAAGGCATGCTGTATTCAGTCACTTCTACAGTGGTCCTAAATAGCTCACTGTGAGGTCCAGCGCAGCATTGTTTAAAAAGATATTTGCTGTCATTTGAAATGACTATATAATGCAAAGGACTATGGTACTGCAAAAAGGGGCTTATTTAAAGGAATGGTACCTCCCATGTATCTCTGTGAGAGTTTGTCCCTCAAATATCTCTTCAAGCCACGATGGGAACCAATGACCTCTGACAGAATGCCACGTTAGAAGATGCTAGATCGAAGCCCCAAGGTGCCTCTCGTGAGATCAGTGATGAACTTTTGAACCATTATAGCAATATCAGAAAGTGGTGCATCTAGTCCCTTTCAAAAGTGATTTTGTCCACATTATACCAATGAAGAGCTTTATTCAGTGTGGGCTGGGAAATCTATGCACTTCATAGGTTCAGCCGATGGGCACTGCTTGTGTCATTCAACAGAGCCCCTCTGGGCAAGAAAAGCACAACAAAAACTGTCCCATCCAGTGCTTCCTTAGGAGGAGAACAGTAACTGCATGTGAAGAGCTTTGAACCTGCTGGTGAGCTAGAGAAAGAGAGAGGTAAACAAGGGGAACATGGCTCCTAAGGATTTCAGCAGAAAGCAGAAGAAATTCCTAGTTGGACCATACTGGTAGAGCACAAGATTAGGAACCAGAAATTCCTGACTCTGGGCATGTCTAGACTACATCCCTCTGTCGAAAGAGGGATGTAAATGAGGCAAATCAAAAGTGCAAATGAAGCGTGGATTTAAATATCCCACACTTCATTTGCATATTCACGGCCGATTGCTGTTTTGAAAAAGGGTATTTCGAAAGTGAAACCACAGTCTAGACGCGGTTCTTTCAGAAAAAAAAAAACTTTTTTGAAAGAACCCGTACCCCTCATTTTTTCAGGAGTACAGATTCTTTCTAAAAAGGGTTATTTTTTCGAAAGAACCGCGTCTAGACTGCGGTTTCAGTTTCAAAATACCCTTTTTCGAAACAGCAATCGGACGCAAATATGCAAATGAAGCATGGGATATTTAAATCCGCGCTTCATTTGCACTTTCGATTTGCCTCATTTACATCCCTCTTTTGACAGAGGGATGTAGTCTAGACATAGCCTCTGCCACATACTCCCTCTGTGTCCTCAGTTTATTCAGGACACATGGTGTGATGAGTTCACAGAGATATAAGTGGTTTGACCAAAGGCAAGTGCTGTGTTACTGGCAAGCTACAGAGGGTACAAATAATCTGCACTGTTTTTTGGTGTTTTGAGACCTTACATACGCAGTGCTGGGGTTGGCTGAAAAATTGGAAATATTTTCCTTGGTGATATAAAGGTTTGTCTCAGAATGTCCAATCAAACAAACAAACTCAGTCCAAGTTAAGAGCTAATGGTCCTGGTCTGTTCAGACATGGCTGGGAGTCTGTAGTGGGAGTTCTGGATCCATAGCTCTTAAATTGTATACAGAGATATGAAATTAGTAGTATAGGAAAAATGAGTAATATACCTTTAAATAGTTCGGTGGCCTCTAGGGGCCCTATTGCAGAAGTCACTAATACTCTGCCAGAGTAGCAATGTATTGTGGTTGCAATATAGTTAATAAACACACTTATTAGGAATCCCATTGTGCCTGTGCAGTTTCTCTGCATCCTTATTATATAGAGAAAAGGGACTCACCATTAGATATCATCCCTGGAAAAAATGCTACATATATTTGAGAAGCAGAGTTTTCAAAGTAACAAAATGAGGATCGGTTGCCTAACTCCAATTGACTTGCAGTGGAAGTTAGGCACCTATCTGACATTTGTACCTTTGAAAACCTCCCCCATATGTCTTCCAAACCACACAAAATGAAGGATAAGTGTCAATCCCAAAACCTGGAGTTTCAAAGGGGTGTGTGTCTAGACTACAGGGTTTTGTCAACGGAAGTGGACTTTTGTCGACAAAACTATACCTGCGTCTACACTGCCGCTGAGTTCTGTCGACATAACGTCGACAGAACTCAGCAGTTTTGTTGACAGCTGTAAACCTCATTCTACGAGGAATAATGCCTTTTGTCGACAGAGTTCTGTCAACAGAAGGCATTGTTGCATTTACGCTGTCCTTTGCGTCTACACTGTCATGTTGACAAAGCGTCTTGCTTTGTCGACAGAACTGGATGTAGTCTAGACGCTCTTTGTCAACAGAAGCTTTGTCAACAGTATTTGTCGACAAAACTTCTGTCGACAAAAGCCTGTAATCTAGACGTACCCAGGGAGTGTTGGGGGTAAGATTAAAGCCAGAACTACACTAAAAGGGGAGGTTGAATCAAAATATGTAACTCCAGCTATGTTAATATGGAGCTGGAGTCAACGTTCCTTGTTTCGAGTTTCTCTGCCATCCTCACAGTGGGAGGCCGACAGGAGCAAATGCTCCCATCGGCTTCCCTTACTCCTCACAGAAGCATGAGTACCAGCCGCCAACAAGGATGCCCTCTGAGTTCGATTTAGGGAGTCTTAACTAGACCACTAAATCGAACTCTGGAAAATCGATCACGGCAGCGTCCATCTTCTGTTTAGTGAAAACATGGCCTAAGTAATTGCTGCAGTTATCATACAAGAGCTTGTCAAGTCTTGCAGTGTTACTATGACAACCGACAAGCCACTTAGAATACGGAGTAAAATGGAGTTCTTGTGATATCCTCAGTAAACGTTTTACTATCTCATGCTGACTGCCATAAGCACGGGCCAAAGGGGTGGGGCTTAGGGTTACATTTGTGTATAACCACAAAACTTGGTGGTATTAATAGGTATTATCAGGTACCATATGCAGGGCACAAGCCAGTCTCAACCTCTGACCTGGTTATCCTTCACCCTGGGCCTTTTACTCTGCTTTGCTGTTGGAGCCTCCAGTCCAGAGTGCCCACAGCTTCTAACCTGCAAGTCACTCCCAGCGGGGTCTGTGTGAGTGCTGCTGCCATCCCCCCACACTTTGGCTCTTGCCAGCTTTGGTTATAGTGCAGGGTGATCCCCAACTCACTCTGAGTCCTAGACCGACCCACAGAAATGTAAGTCTTGTGTTGCCCAGCCTGCTCCTGGACAATACAACTTAACATATGATTGGTATTGCTTTAATCGAAATAACATGCACATGGTGTTCCCGCAAATGGAGTTTCACAAACACTTCAATTCAAATGCACTGGATCAGGTAAAAAAATAAAACAACTTTAGTAACTATGAAGAGAGGGGTTTTAAGTGTGTCCCAGAAATGAGGCATCAAAGTCCGAAATGGTTATAAGAAAAATAAAACTGCAACTAGTGCCTAGCTTACCAAACTATCTCAGAGGGGTAGTCATGTTAGTCTGTAATTTAAAAAACAATGAGTAGCACCTTAGAGACTAACAAAAATATATAGGATCATGAGCTTTTGTGGGTAAAACCCACTTCATCAGATGAGTTGGAGTAGAAATAACAGTGTCCAAGATATGTATACCGGCAAAAGCAATAACTTATCAGTTGTAGGACCATGTTAATGAAGCTAATTAAGTGGGCTGGATATGTCCCATTCATAGTTTTTTTTATGTGAAAATGTGAATTGCAAAAGCAGGGGAAATTGGCTTTGTAGTGTGTTAACCAATTAATATCTTTATTCAAGCCAAGGGTGACAGTGTCACATTTGTAAACTAATTCCAGTTCAGCAGTCTTTCTCTGTAACTGGGTAATAAAACTGCTTTGTAGAAGAATGGCTACTTCTATATTATATTCAAAGCAAAGCTTTACTCACCACATGCTCTCAGTAGCCTACCCAAACTTCTTAGGTCAAGACCTTTTCCCCAGTGCAATGGCTGCTCCCTTTGTCGCTTCTGGTGAAGTGAATCAATGGTCCAAGGGAGAGCGAGAAAGTGTGTGTGTTGTGGGGAAGGAGGATGACATGGGGTGTTTTTCCTCCTTTTTATTGTATAAGGCCAGCCGAGATTCAGGAGACAGGATGCGCCCTGCTGTTCTTCCTCGCCTGTTGGAACGTCTTGTGTTTCCTTTCCTGTTTGATGACAGTACAGTGCTTAAATGCAAACTGAGCAAAGCACACATTCCTTTCTTTGCCACTAGGGCTGCTGACAGACTTTGACAGGCCCACAGCAATGTGAGGGTAGACTCCACTCTGGGTCTCCCAGAAGGGACAGGTCTTTGGGTAGAAGGGGCAGGGCTGGGACAGCCAGCTCTGAGCACTGCCCAGAGCATGCCACGCCTTCCCTGCCCTACCCTCAGTTCTGCCCGGACTATGCTGCGAGACGCCTTGGACCCTTTTAAATGGACAGGCCCAGGGCGACTGCCCCTCCCATCCATCAGCGGCCCTGTTTGCAACAGAACTGTTTACCAAGCTCAGTTTGGAACATGTATGAAGAGCACCATAGAGTCAAATCTTTTAACTGCCCATGCACTGTTACCACACGTATTTCATCAGGATGCTGTGGACTGGCAAATTCTGAGTTTCCAGATGATCCCTCGCAAGGCAGACGTTGTACAAAGATTGTTACAGCAGTGGGTAGGGTGTGGACATTCTGTCACAACCAGCTCTTCTGTAAATCAGCCCAAGGTAAATCAAACTAAAGAGCCAGAAAATGAAGTGCCGAAAAGTACTGACCACTTAGGGAAATTTGGGCTCAGGAGACTTGCAAAAAGTGACACAGCTGGTCCCCAACGTCCCCAAACCTTGTGACACCAAAGCTGGGACGTTAGCCACTTTTCATCGCCTCATGCCAGACCAGTGGCATAGCAAGGGTGAGATGAGGCATCAAAGTCCGAAATGGTTATAAGAAAAATAAAACTGCAACTGGTGCCTAGCTTACCAAACTATCTCAGAAGGGTGCCTGGGAGCAAAGGCAAAATTTGCACCTCCCATCCCCCACCGCCCTGAACCTGGCGCACAGCTGAGCCCTACCCTGGAGGAGGAGGGGGAAGCTCATACCGTGTCTTCCCCCGCCCCCTCCAGTTCGGGACTGGGCCCCCACATGCACTAACCCGCCGGCAGAGATGGAGGAGGGTCAGGCTGGGGGTGGAGAGGCAGGGAGGAGGCTCCAGCCGGCGGCAGCGGGCAGAGGAGCAGCAGGTGAGCTGAGGGATGACAGGGGGAGTGGAGGGGGACTAAATTGGCACCCCCCTAGCATGGTGCCTGGGGGTAACTGCCCCCCTGCTCCTCCCTCGCTATGCCACTGTGCCAGACCCTCAGCTAGTGTAAATCAGTCCCCATGACTTCAGTGGTGTGGGGCTGATTTACCCTACCCCAGGATCTGGCCCTTGAGTTCTGTGCAAAACTCCAGCTCTGTCAGCCTTATCCCAGTTTTTTGGCTGCAAGATTGTTGGCTGCTTTGTAGACTCAACAATTGCCTGGTGTGCGCTGAGCAGTGACCAGTTCCCTGTGAAACAGGAAGAGAAGATCAGCACAGAACAATTGAAGGCCTTTCACTGCGAGGCAGGATGGCGTACATTGGATTGGGTGTTTACTTGACCTCGCTGCCTTCACTTCACGGTTGCAGGCTTGGCACCACATTCTTTGTTCTCCCCCCCCCCTTTTCTTTCTCTAAAACACAACGGTGCAATGAAAGCAAAAGGACAGGACTGAGACAAGGTTATTGAAAACATTGCTCCTGTAGCCCTGCCAAGGAACACAGCCACTTCCACGCCTCAGGGGAAGGCTGTCGGCCTTATTTGAACAGGCTTGGGGAGCATTGTGGGCAGAGAAGTGATGGCACAGAGAACACCTTGCTCCTATGCCACACTGCCACTTTCCAAGTCACTTTCTGCTTGGGAAGGTGCTATGTGGAGCCCATTCCTAGGCTTCTGCTTCTGGCATTGTGCTTGCTGTTTGATGTGAATGGGAGTTTTGCATGAGAGCGGACTTCCAGGCTGCAAGCCCACAAAGGCGAATGAGAGCAGTGGAAGGGCTGAGCTAACAGGTGACAGCCTCAGGCGTGGTCTCTGCCATGGCTGTGCAACTTCCCATAGAGAAGCAGCACTTTTTGCTATGGGCTTAACCTCTGCTAGAGGCCCAAGCTCAGTTCTGGCTTCACGTGCATCTCTTTGGACTCCCTGCTCAACATTTCTCCCATCCCCTAAATGGAGAGCACTAAGCCGCATCAAGGCCGATGAGATGGAGGATTTAAAGCCTAATCCTACTAAAGCCAATAGCAAAACTCTGTGCCCTGAGCTTTCTGGAGCGTGCCCTCCTCTGTTAGAAAGTGAGACTCCGGCTGATTCAATGACCAACTGGGTCTCTTTTAAAAAGGGATGTTCCTTTACAGCAGCTTTTTTCCTGGAGGCTCCGTCCACTGATGGGAGGAACCATCGGTGTGATCAGCATGGGGGAGAGGAGACTCCCAGAAGACAGAGCACCTCAGTGTCCCCCACCCCCAGCAGACACAGTATGACAATAGTGGGGGAACAAGCGCGGAAGGGGTGTCTGTGCCATCTCCCTAGCAGCTGTGGTAGGCGCAGTTCTCAGAAATAAAGGGGCAAAGCAAGAGGAGTGAGACAGAGGTGGTGGAAGGCTGCCCTTCCTTCCCTGAAGAGCAAAGAAGAACAGTGCTATTGGGTTTAAGGCACTGGTCTCAAGCCATCTGCAGTCAGATTCTGCCTCTGCCACCGACTCCTTGAGTGAATCACTTAGGCCCAGTTCTGCACAAGTATTAGGTGCCTAATTCCCACTGAGATCAAAGAGAGTTAGGCACCTAAATACGATTAAGGAGCTGGGCCTTAGTCTCTGTGACTTTATTTCCCCATCTGTAAATGTGGAGAGGAATTCTTCCTTTTCTCCCACCGTTGGTCTGCTTTGATTGTAAGTTCGGTTTGCCGGGGAATGGAAGGGAACTGCCTCTTCCTGAGTGTATGTACAGCGCCTGGCACAATGGAGCCTCAGTCTCAGCAGGGCCCTGGGGAGCTGCTGCAGTAGAAATCATACGGCATTCCTGAGAGCTGAAGGGGCAGGGTAACAGGAGCTTTTTGGTCAGTGCTCTGTGGTCAGCTGAGTATGTGCAGAGCGTTCAGCACGTCAGGTTTTGAATTCCATCTCTGTACGTTCCTGACTCTCAGGCTTTGCTTGCTACCCCTGGATTCCTGATTGCCCAACTTTCATTTTTCATCCCCTAGTTCTTGTTTTCAAAATTGCAGCATCTGATCCCACGGGGGTTGATTGATGGGCTGTTTGCAACCTTCACAAAGGTCATCATTTAGGAAGCAGTAACAGGACTAATGGGTCCAGGTGTTAGGCCAACCCCTGGGCAGCGTGGTTCCCTTGGCAACGGACATACTCTGCAATACTATTGGCTGTATTTTGCTAGGGGAGACGAACCACATGGCTCTGTTTCACATCACAGTCTACAAATAAATACAAAATTACAAACAAATGTTTACTTTTGTAGGAGGCCATCGGGACTGGTACCCTCCGTTCCTGGGAGTCACTGACCAGGTTTTGTACAGTAACTATTGAGACTCAAGTTTCGGAGAGATAGCTGTGTTAGTCTGTTTCAGCAAAAACAAGGCGTCTGGTGGCAAAAACCAGAAAGAGAGCACGTTAACCTCCCTGAGCACACAGTTACAGATTTGAAAGTTGTCATGCTTGAGCAAAAAAAATTCAAAAACAGACTGCAATGTGAAACTGCAGAGCTGGAATTCATATGCAAATTGGTCACCATCAGAATGGGTTTGAATAGCAACTGGGAAGGGTTATCTCGATGACCTCTCGAGGTCCCTTCCAGTCCTAGTATTCTATGATTCTATCTCATTACAAAAGGTAATTTTCCTTTTAGGTATTCTCCCCTTCTTATCGCTGTTGGCAGTGGGCCACATCCCCCCGATTGAATTAGCTTCATTAACACTGTGATAAGTTTATTTCTTAGTCTTTAAGGTCCCACCAGACTCTGTTGTTTTTATTGAGAATCAGCATTTACCCACATAGGTATCTGAGAAATGGCTATCATATCCTGAAATAACTTAGAGTATGTCTAGACTGCATCCCTCTGTTGGCAGAGGGGTGCAGATTAGGCAGGTCGACATTGCAAATGAAGTGCGGATTTAAATATCCCGTACTTAATTTGCATAAAAATGGCCACCGTTTTTGCTGACTCAGCACTTTGTCAGCAAAAAGAGGCAGTCTAGAGGGGGTTTTGTTGAGAAAGAAAGCCTTTTTCAACAGATCCTTTATGCCTCTTGCAAGGAGGTTTACAGGATCTGTCAAAAAAGGCTTTCTTTCTCAACAGATCCCCCTCTAGACTGCCTCTTTTTGCTGACAAAGTGCTGAGTCAGCAAAAACGGTGGCCATTTTTATGCAAATTAAGCACGGGATATTTAAATCCCCACTTCATTTGCAATGTTAACCTGCCTAATCTGCATCCCTCTACCGACAGAGGGATGCAGTCTAGACATACCCATACATACCACCATGGACAACTGTTAATGGTAATTGCTGAGGAGTGGCTATATTTCCAGACCAGCATAC
The DNA here is from genome assembly GCA_032595735.1 of Pelochelys cantorii. Lineage (NCBI taxonomy): Eukaryota > Metazoa > Chordata > Testudines > Trionychidae > Pelochelys > Pelochelys cantorii. The sequence continues at coordinate 334,161,979 of CM064326.1, read as the reverse complement.
GCAGAGATATATGGAACAGATACTATCTAGACATCAAACTCAGGACTTCCACAGTGAAAAAGCATGAGCTACTGCAATTTGATTGGAGGGTTACAGGCCCTAGCTAGCTTCAATAGCTGGGTGTTGTGACAAAATCATGCCCTGTGTGGCTTAGGCACAGAGCTGGACAGGTAACATGCACTGATTAGTGGGTTACACACAACTCGACAAGCTGGGTGCATCTAACATTGCATTACAGGTCTAGAAGTAGGTGCCTAACTGCAGACACTCAGGGCTGAAAATCCTGGATTTATACATTGAGCCTACATGGTGCAATAAGAAACCAAATAGAAAGACAAAGGTCCTTGCTCAGAGGAAGACAAAACACCGAATGACAATAGTGAAGCGCAAGAAACCTGGGTCAAGGAAGGAGAACGTCACTGCCGAAGCAGGTGTGGAGGTGAGTGCTGTAGAACGGGACCATCCCTGGGCATAAAGGATTCATGGCTCAATGTGTAGGAAGAAACCTGAAAGGCTAAAGAACATGGGGGAAGACGACAAAGGGACCAGCTAGGTGAGAAGATGTGGAGATACAGTGAGAGTGGGGAGGAAAAAATTAGTTCAGACACGGAAGGGAGGGCAGACAGCAAAAGCCTTTTGCGCTGCTTTGACTTTCATTACACTAGCCCTTAGAGTAGCCCAGAATCTGAGAGGCACGATATAGACTCTGGCCCAGGGTCGGCATTTGATTGGTAAAATGAACTTAGACGCTATCACAGAGAAGGTGGACTGGAAGGGAAAGAGAGGTGAGATGGAGGGAGGCCGAAGAGGAGTGGTTTGCAAGAGCTAAGCAGAGGGAGGATTGGTGCATGGAGCAAAGGTTTGACTGAGGCTGGAAAGGAAAGGACCGACTATAGAAATGTCAGAAGAAGAAATGACAGGTTATGAGAAGGGCTTGGATATGAGGAAGAAGAAAGGATAGCCATTGATCCAAGTTATGTCCCCTTAAACCACACTGATTTAGAGATTTATTTGGGCCAGATTCCGGCCTTGGTTGACAGCAGCTCAAAGGCTGATGGGGTCAGGCCTGATTTGAGATTATTATCTGCAGTAATCTAACATATTTGATCTCCACTTTGATTTAATCCGAGAGACTTGGAATCTTGGATATAACACAAACACCTGACTGTCTTTCTCCCAAGTAATTTATCATGATGCAAAACATGACAGTGGGTGATTTTTATTGATTTTATGTTATGTTCTTGGCGTACACACACAGAGTAGTTAGATAAAAACCTAAATACTCTTGCTGGAAGGTTTCACCATAAAACTATTTTATTTCTTAGAATTCAGAAACCTAGCACACAAGACCCAAAGCAGAGAGAAAAAACCCCAGGCTGCTCCCTAAACAAAGCACAATTCACTCCACTTTAGCCTCTCTGTTGGCTGACTTTGATTGCATGCTTTCCTACATAGCCTGCTACCTTGCAAGGAGGACCAGGAAGCTCTAACTCAGAAAGTGACAGAGTCTCATTTTAATACAGTTTACAACATTATGTCTGTGGCAGGGCAAATTTGCTCCTGCCTACTTTCTAGCTCACAAATAGCTCAGAAGCCTTCAGGTAAAACACCTGGTGTGGAGTTTTTTTCCACCACCTTTACAGAATATACAGCTCCTGAGGCAAGATGAGGTACTATCTCATGTGGTTCTAATGCTAGAAGCCTGCCTTGCTTACTCTCTCTCTCTCTCTCTTTCTCTCTTGCTCCCACCTACACACTTCCCCCCTTTTCCATTTCCATCCTGTGCCTTTTCTACACTGTGGGTTACTGAATTTGTTGGCCTTTTAACTCTCTCCAGCCCATTCCAATGGATCAACCTGGCACCATTCCCATAGTCAGCTGTGTTTGGGGGCACCCTGGCATAATCATCCTGAGATGAGCCCATCAAATGACCATCAAATGTTCATTTGTGTCTCCCCTCTGTCCAGAGATCCTTGATTTATTTTCACACGTACTTCTCTGGTTCTTCTTCTGAGCAAGCCCCTGAGTGGAGCATAGTTTAATGTTCTATTGTCACTGTGCTGCTTCCGTCAGCAATTCCCTGAGACGTGATAAATACATGAACCAGAGAAAAACTTGTTATTTTTCAATGTTTTTATTTTGTAACCCATTGTTGTGTGTGTATGTGTGAGAGAGAGAGAGAGAGAGAGAGAAAGAGAGAGAGAGTTGCCCCATGGGTTGCATTTCCCTACATGCACATAAAAGTTTAAACAATTCCAGCATCCTTGCCAACTCATTGTCCATGTATGTCTTCGAGGCTCCTCTGGGATCGTGAGGAAACACATGGATGAAAGCTGGCCACAGATTCAAAGCCAGGAGAAGGCAGCCTGGTTCCAATCAGCTACAAATGCACACATCAGTTCTCCACAGTGACTGCTGCCAGGAGGCTCAGTCAATTAGCATGTAAAGCTGATAATGTAATATTTCAGCTTCCATGTGATGGAAGGAAGGGGACCCCCTTCCTCAAACCACTTCTCATCCCCCTTCCTCACCCCTCCAGCAAAAAAAACCTCCCATCTCCCCAGTGGTTTAAGGTGGCCCTCATCCAGAAAAAGATGAGGCTTCCCACCAGGTACAGCCTGGTTCACGTAGCAAGGGGAAGTGCCGGAAGATGCATGCTGAGGAAGGCACAATGTGATGACAGGATGCTCCATGGAAAAGAAATGCTTTGTTTCGGAATAACCTCTGCAGAGGCACAGGCCAAAAATGAGTCCTCTTTTCCCCTAGGGTGTGCAGAAGCAGGTGTGGACTTCTATTTACAGCAGGAGGTTGGCACGCGGAGTTAGAATGCCAGGGTTCTAATTCTCAATTTGCCCCTGATTTCCTTTGCCAGCTTGAGCTCAACATTTTTTGGGCCTCAGTTTCTCCATTCATCTAAAAAGCAATGGCTGAGCTCCGTGGAGTTGAGCTATTTTTGTCTCCCAGCATATTGCTATGTAAAAAGCAGGGGCTTTCACCCCCAGGCAAGTGGGGCAAGAAGAATAAAAGGTGCTGGTGATGGGGTGACTGCCCCCACACTGCCTGGAAGGGGTTAATGCAGGCTGGAGGGAGCCTGTGCAGAGCCCTGGCCATTGAGGGAGAGGCTTTCAAAGAGCCAATCAGGGTATAGCTTGCTGGGTCAACTCTGTATATAAGGAGCTGCCCTGTAGAGTAAGTCAGTGAGGACCTGACCAGGGAAGGTGCAGGATCTGGTTCCTGGAGAAGCACCTTTGACAGAGTAGTGCTGGGCAAGAGATCACTGGAGTGGGCACTGCCGGAGGGCAGTGGCCTGAAGAGGATGCTGTGGTTGGGGAGCGAGGCGGGCCTAGAACAGGAGCATGGAGTGAGGATGGGGGAGACACCAGCCAGAAGCAGGTGCCCTGGTGAGAAAGGACTAATTCCTGGAGCTACCAGCAGGAGGTGCTGTGGTGGCAAAGGCGCCCCTCTCTGTGAAGGAGAAGAGGGGCAGCACACCCCATCAGCTGTGCGAGGCACAGTGCCACAGCAATGCTCCACTCAGGAACTGCTGGAAGAGAGTGCAGGCATGGCCACAGGTGAAGAAGAGGCCCAGGGGACAGCAAAACCTTCCATATGCCACCTTCCTGCAGCTTGTGGCCAGAGAAGGTGGGAAGGGGGGTGTAACTTGAAGCTTTCAGAGGGAGCTTGCGAGCCTGGATGTGCCATGAGCACAGCTGCCCCAGAAGAGAGATGCGTGGCAGGCTAACGTGGAGGGGAACACCAAGAAAAGGGCTATAATAGTCTGTCACGTGATCCCTCTCCTGTCATCCATTTCCAGACAAACAGAGGCTAGGGACACCATTCCTACCCATCCTGGCTAATAGCCATTGATGGACCTAACCTCCATGAATCTATCTACCTCTTTTTTGAACCCTGTTAAAGTCCTAGTCTTCACAACATCTCCTGGCAAGGAGTTCTACAGGTAAGTGTGCCTGCCTCTCACAGTCAGCTGCTGGCAGATGGGATGGGAAACCCCAACTGGCAGCAACAAGGGGCCAGTTATTAAGGAGGGCCCATGATGCAGGGAGCACTTTGCACTACCCTGCAGGCAGCCAGAGGTAGAGCACAGGAAGTGATCCTGTGGTGAGCATCCAACTGAACGGGACCTGCAGCTGGTGTTTGGGCTGCCAGTGTCACACTGCAATTGCCCCTACCCTGAGCTGGGTGACTCCATGCCATTCGTGCGGCCGGGCCACCTGCAGGGTAATGCGGGTTCTTCTGTCTTGCTGGCCGTGCCCAGTGTCCCTGCCCTGCCCTGGCCCAGCTCTGCCCTCCCTCTCACCCGCTGCAGTGTGTGTCCCTGGCTCCTTGTGCCATTACCCAGCCTCATTCTGCTGCTTTCTGTCTGCAGGTCGGTGCCTTTGTATGGACAAAGCTGCCCCTTGAGACCCTCTCTGTCCCGACCGTACACCAGCTGGGAATAGCATGTGATTGGGTCTGGTGCACTGCTGTTTTCCCCCTGACAGAAATGATCTAGCACCAGAGCAGCGTGCAGAGGGGTCCAGGGCTTTGCATACTAGAACCTAGACTCAAATCCCTGCATTACCACTGGTGGTGTGACCTTGGGCAAATTATTTAGGCTTAGCTCCTCACAGGTGTTTAGGGGCCTAATGCCTATCGAAGTCAATGGGCGTTAGGTGTCTCAATACCTGTTGAATAGTAATAGAGATGTAGCTACAAAGATAGCTTCCCCAATTATCACCCCTAATATCATTATCTCATAGACACTAACCTCCCCTCCCCCCCACCCCGTTCTAAAATCTGATTTTGTCAATTTTATGTGTTCACTTTTTTTGATTGTATCCCTTTGGTATATATGGTCGTACCAATTTTCTTCCACAACTTGATCTGAGGAAGTGGGTCTGGCCCACAAAAGCTCATCACCTAATAAACCATCTTGTTAGTCTTTAAAGTGCTGCATAGTCCTGTCAATACCTATTGACTCTCTGGGCTTTGGGGCCAGATTTGTAAAGCTATTTCGGTACCTAAAGATGCAGGGAGGGACCCCTGTGGGCTTTTCAAAAGCAGGGAGGTGCCTAACTCCATTGGAAATCAATGCCTTTAAAAAGCTGGCCTTAAAGGTACGTCTGTATTGCACACTCCTGCCGGAGGCACAAAGCCTAGATAGACAGGTAGCCCGCGAGGACAAAGAGCAGCGTAGCAGGCAAGGCACTGCTTAGGCAAGTAAAGACACACTTGAAGGTATGGGGGTAACCTGAATACCTGCCCTTCGCAGCTCTCTACTCACCCACACAGCCCCTCCCCATCCACACGGCTGTACTTAGTGGTGCAGGGTCCTTCTGCCTCTTTGGTGCTGGAACTTTTCCTTGCCACAGGGAAAGGCTCCAGCTGCCGGGCCTGACGTGTATAACTCCACCTCCCAGTGTGGCTGCCGCAGGGTGTCACTTCTGTGTGGTATGACCCAGGCCTGAAGTGTAGGGTAGATGTAGCCTGAGGGTCTGGCAGCAAATCTCAGCGCTTGGGTCCGCTGACCCAGGCTCATGCTACAAGGCTAAGAATAGTGCTGTCGACAGTCAGGCTCGGGCAAGAACCTGGGTTCTGAAACCCGCTGTGGGGGGAAGGTCTCAGAGCCGGGGACTATTCAGCGTAACCGCTGCAGACCTGGGCCTTAGGAAGCTGGATTTGGAGAAGGGTCTGATGGAGCACACCGGGAGGTGGGAGGAGAAGGGAGAGAAGAAGAAGGTGTAAGAGCTGTGAGGTGGGAGAGAAGAAATACTCCAGGCAAGGGATAACCAAGTCACCATGGAGTTGCGTGTTGGAAATAGGGACAGAGAGAAAGAGAAGCACTTGAGAACTGCTGTGGGAAAATATGGAATACAGCGCTTGAGAGCCTGGCTACAAGGTGAGAAGAATATGTCCTACTTTGCTCCCCCAGCTCTGCTCTGAACCCTTCTGGCTTCTAGCAAAGTGGGGCCCACATTAGACGGCAGCCTGCGGGGTATGGGCTCCCCAGCACCACAGGAAAGGGACTCCGACCATAGGTCTTGTGCCGAGATGGCACTGGGAATGCAGCCTTGAACGCCATTGCTGCCTTAGGAAACCCGTGTATATGCTGCTCTCACAATCACGCCTACACCTCCCTCAGCATTACTGAGGCCCAGCTGTCTCCTGCCCACTGAGGACGTGTTTTGCACCCATTTTCCCTAGCAAACTGCCCAGTGCACTAATCTCTCTCCCATTTCTGCTCTCAGTGACACCTGCAGCTCCTCCCGACTGAATGCCAACGGTTACTTCTGCTAAAGTGCTGCTTAATCTCTCTTCCAGGTCATTAATGAAGATCTGACATAGGACCAGCTGTGACACTAATCTCTGGCTGTACCTTATTCACCATTGCCGCCCCACCAGCTCAGTCCAAGGTTGCTTATCATCAACTTATCCCAGGGCCTTTTTCTATACTAAGTGGAAAATGTTGCTGCGAGATAAAGAGCAAGAAATGTGAAACCAAAGAAAATCTGCAGTTAATTAAAAATAAAGGGGATTAAATACACAGCAGATGATGACTATAAAGTTCAGATCAGAGAGCCTCCGAGCAGAAACAGTCAGTTTATTATCCCTTTACTGAAAGTTCACGTGCATGGAGAATTTTGTCTCCAGTTGGTGCACAGGGAATTAGATGGAGATGTTCCAATCACTTATTATAAAAATGATTGGCATTGATTCTGTCCCTGCCACCACATTTAGGCCCCACTTTAACAGGCTACTTAAGCAGAATGGGCTTTCATTTTAAATGTGTACTTGAGTGTGTTGCTGAATCGGAGCCTCAGAGACCCGATCCAAATCCCATTAACATCCACCGACAAACTCCCATTGACATCCATAAGCACTGGATCGTAGATTCATAGACTCAGCATGTAAGGCCAGAAGGGACCATTTCCTCTGAACTACTGCATAACACAAGTTTTTCCATTGCACCTGTTACCTCTGGGTTGAGGCTAAATCATGTCTTCCAGAAAAGCTGCTGGGGAAGTGTCAGATGAAAGCTAATGTGCCTATTTTCAAAAATGCTAAACAGGATGGCCGAAGTAATTATCGGTCTATCCGCCTGACATTGATCCTAGGAAAAAATAATGGAGCAGGTGATATGGGATGTTCTCAATTCAGAATTAAAGGAGAGTCATGTAATTAATGCAAATGTACGTGGTTTATGGACACTAGATCTTGTCAAACTGACTTGCTATTTTTTGTGGTGAGTTTACAAGATTAAGAACATAAGAATGGCCGTACTGGGTCAGACCAAAGGTCCATCTAGCCCAGTATCCTGTCTGCCGACAGTGGCCAGCACCAGGTGCCCCAGAGAGGGTGGACCGAAGACAAAGATCAAGCGATTTGTCTCCTGCCATCCCTCTCCAGCCTCTGACAAACAGAGGCCAAGGATACCATTTTATCCCCTGGCTAATAGCCTTTTATGGACCTAACCTCCATGAAATTATCTAGCTTCTCTTTAAACTCTATTATAGTCCTAGCCTTCACAGCCTCCTCTGGCAAGGAGTTCCACAGGCTGACTACACGCTGTGTGAAGAAGAACTTTCTTTTATTAGTTTTAAACCTGCTACACATTAATTTCATTTGGTGTCCTCTAGTTCTTCTATTTAGGGAACTAATAAATAACTTCTCTTTATCGGCCCTCTCCACACCACTCATGATTTTATATACCTCTATCATATCCCCCCTCAGTCTCCTCTTTTCTAAACTGAAAAGTCCCAGTCTCTTTAGCCTCTCCTCATATGGGACCCGTTCCAAACCCCTAATCTTTTTAGTTGCCCTTTTCTGAACCCTTTCCAAGGCCAAAATATCTTTTTTGAGGTGAGGAGACCACATCTGTACACAGTATTCAAGATGTGGGCGTACCATAGTTTTATACGGGGGCAGTAAGATATTCTGGGTCTTATTTTCTATCCCTTTCTTAATAATTCCTAGCATCCTATTTGCCTTTTTGACTGCCGCTGCACACTGTGTGGAAGTTTTCAGAGAACTGGCCACGATAACGCCAAGATCTCTTTCCTGATTTGTCGTAGCCAAATTAGCCCCCATCATACTGTATGTATAGTTGGGGTTATTTTTCCTGATGTGCATTACTTTACACTTATCCACATTAAATTTCATTTGCCATTTTGTTGCCCAATCACTCAGTTTGGTGAGATCTTCTTGGAGTCCCTCACAGTCTACTTCTGTCTTGACTATCCTAAACAGTTTGGTATCGTCTGCAAACTTTACCACCTCACTGCTTACCCCTTTCTCCAGATCATTTATGAATAAGTTGAACAGGATTGGTCCTAGGACCGACCCTTGGGGGACACCACTAGTTACCCCTCTCCATTCTGAAAATTTACCATTTATTCCTACCCTATGTTTCCTGTCTTTTAACCAGTTCTCAATCCAAGAAAGGACCTTCCCTCTTATCCCATGGCCATATAATTTACACAAGAGTCTTTGGTGAGGGACCTTGTCAAAGGCTTTCTGAAAATCTAAGTATACTATATCTACTGGATCCCCCTTGTCCGCATGTTTGTTAACCCCTTCAAAGAACTCTAATAGATTAGTAAGACAGGATTTCTCTTTACAGAAGCCATGTTGACTTTTGTCCAACAAATTATGTTCTTCTACATGCTTCACAATTTTATTCTTTACTATTGTTTCAACTAATTTGCCCGGTACTGAAGTTAGACTTACCGGTCTGTAATTGCCCGGATCGCCTCTAGAGCCCTTTTTAAATATTGGTGTCACGTTGGCTACCTTCCAGTCATTAGGTACGGAAGCCGATTTAAGGGATAGGTTACAAACCACAGATAATAGTTCAGCAATTTCCCATTTGAGTTCTTTTAGAACCCTTGGATGAATGCTATCCGGTCCCGGAGATTTGTTAACATTAAGTTTTTCTATTTGTTCCAAAACCTCCTCTAATGACACTTCAGTCTGGGACAGTTCCTCAGATGCATCACCCACAAAGGACGGTGCAGATTTGGGAATCTCCCCAACGTCCTCAGCCGTGAAGACTGAAGCAAAGAAATCATTTAGTTTCTCCGCAATGGCTTTATCGTTCTTGATTGCGCCTTTTATAGTTCGATCATCTAGGGGACCCACAGGTTTTTTAGCAGGCTTCCTGCTTCTAATGTACTTAAAAAACATTTTGTTATTTCTTTTTGAGTTTTTGGCTAGCTGTTCCTCAAAATCTTTTTTTGCTTTTCTTATTACATTTTTACACTTGATTTGACAGTGTTTATGTTCCTTTCTATTTATCTCACTAGGATTGGACTTTTTGTCCCTCACTGCTTCTTTTACATGGTGGTTAAGCCACGGTGACACTTTTTTAGGTCTCTTGCTATGTTTTTTAATTTGGGGTATACATTTAAGTTGGGCCTCTATTATGGTGTCTTTAAAAAGTTTCCATGCAGCTTGCAGGGATTTGGCTCTAGTCACTGTGCCTTTTAATTTCTGTTTAACTAGCCTCCTTATTTTTGTGTAATTCCCCTTTTTGAAATTAAATGCCAGGGTGCTGGACTGCTGAGGTGTTCTACCCACCACAGGAATGTTATTATATTATGGTCACTATTCCCAAGCGGTCCTGTAACAGTTATTTCCTGGACCTGATCCTGCGTTCCACTCAGGACTAAATCGAGAATTGCCTCTCCCCTTTTGGGTTCCTGCACCAGCTGCTCCAAGAAGCAGTCATTTAGGCCATTGAGAAATTTTATCTCTGCTTCTCTTCCTGAGGTGACGTACCCAGTCAATATGGGGATAATTAAAATCCCCCATTATTATAGAGTTCTTTATTCTGGTAGCCTCTCTAATCTCCCTCAGCATTTCAATGTCAGTATCGCTGTCCTGGTCAGGTGGTCGGTAATATATCCCTACTGCTAATTTCTTATTATTGGAGCATGGAATTACTATCCATAGCGATTCTATTGAACATGTTGATTCACTTAATATTTTTATTTCATTTGATTCTACATTATCTTTCACATACAGTGCCACTCCACCACCCACCCGGCCTGCCCTATCCTTTTGATATATTTTATATTGGTTGATTAGAGGCAATAGTGGTGGTGTAACCGTCTTGAAGATGCTTGATTTGGTACCCCATATGACACTGTTTAAAAAACCAGAACAGCATAAAGATGAACAGCTTAACTGGATTAAAACCTGGCAAATGGAGAGCTCACAAAATGTAGCTGTCCAGAGCAAATTGTCATAAAACAGTGGGATCCTGCAGGGTTCAATTCTGAGCCCTACACCATATAAAATGTTGTCAGTGACTTTGAAAAAAACAAAATAATCACTTGTAAAGTTTTCAGCTCACACAAAAATGGGGGAGTGGTAGATAATGAAGAGGTGAGGCTACTGATTTAGAATGATTTGGATCACTTGGTAAACTGGGCACAAGTATACACAATGGCTACATCTACACTGGCATGATTTTGCACAAATACTTTTAATACAAGAGTTTTTGCATTATATTATTTGTGCAAGAGAGTGTCTATATTGGTCTGGGACTCATCGTAAGAACAATGCGCTTTTGCGCAAAAGCGCGTCTACATTGGCGGGACGCTTTTGCGTAAAAGCAGAAGCCCGGAACCATTTTGAAGAGGGCAAAAGGGCACCAGCCCTTTCTGGGGGTGGGGGCTGGAGCTCCTTTGAGATACGTGCTTAAAGGGATCTCCCTGGACAGCCGTTTCTCTCCTGCTGCGTGCTATAGGACCTCTTGCAGGGACTGACAGCCATAGCAGTTCTATTTGTGGTTGCCCTCTGCCTTCTTGGACACCACTGCCTTGTGCTTTTTAGTGCCTTTGGTTGATTTTTTTATCTCAGCTTGTTTCTTGTGCCATGGAGCCAGGGGTGGCCTTGTGCCTGCTCTGGCCCCTTCTGGCCATTTTGGAGTGCCTGCAGCTGCTGCTCCAGGCTGCTGCACTCCTCCACCAGGACCTCGAGGCACAGGTCACTCTGGACTCCCTCACCAGGGAGGCCATGGCATCCCTGTGGCATCCCCACCTCACCGTGGAGAGTCCTTGTGGAGACTGGACATGAGTACCGACTGGTGGGACCGGCTGGTCCTGGGGCAATGGGACGACCAGCAATGGCTCCGGAACTTTCACATGAGAAAGCAAACGTTCCTGGAGCTGTGTGCCTGGCTCGCCCCTGCGCTCCAGAGAAGCACCATCTGGCTGCGGGCACCCATCCCCGTCCACAAGAGGGTCGCCATCGCACTATGGAAGCTGGCCACCCCGGACAGCTACTGATCGGTGGCACACCAGTTCAGGGTGGGCAGATCGACCATCGGTGCTGGGTCATGCAGGTAAGTCCCAGGGGGAGTGGGGGGGGGGGGGAGGGTGCTGCACTCCATGCCCAGGGGCAGGCAAGACTCCAGGCTGGGTCACCCAGGGGTTTGGGCCGTCCCTCCCTTGCTCAGGCCTGCTGGTGGGGGGGAGAAGGGGGCCCTGGTGTGTGTGTGTGTGTGTGTGTGGGTGTGAGGACAGAGGGCATCACGGGGGGGCCCCCCCAAGGGAGCACACAATCACCCTGCCTTATGTGATGTGTTCGCCTGTGTTTCTCTGCACCCTTCTGCAGGTCGTCCGTGCCCTCAATGACGTCCTGCTCCAGAGAGTCATCCGCCTGTGCGATGTGGAGGCTACAGTGGCCGGCTTCGCTGCCCTCGGGTTCCCCAACTGCAGGGGAGCCCTGGATGCAACCCACATCCCCGTCCGTGCCTCGGAGCATCGAGTGGCCCATTTCATAAACAGAAAGGGGTACTTCTCCATCGTACTCCAGGCCCTTGTGGACCACTGTGGCCGCTTCCTGGACATATATGCGGGCTTGTCCGGCAGGGCACACGATGCCCACATTCTAAGAAACTCCGGCCTGTTTGAGAGGCTGGAGGTGGGCACTTACCTCCCCCAGCAGGGATTTACTGTTGGGGACGTGCCAATGCCCACGTGTATTGTGGGGGACACAGCCTACCCCCTGGTGCTCTGGCTAATGCGGCCCTACACGGGGTGGCTGGACCACAACCGGGCCCGGTTCAACGACCACCTCAACCGGGCCCGCAACCAAGTGGAGTGTGCCTTCGGGCGGCTGAAAGCCCGGTTCCGTTGTTTGCTCACCCGTCTGGAGATGGGTGAGCGGAATGTCCCGGAGGTAGTGGCCGCGTGCTGCGTGCTCCACAATCTCATGGAGCGGAGGGGGGAGGCCTTCCTCCCAGCATGGATGGCAGGCGAGGGCCAGGCCTTCGAATAGCCCTGCACAACTGCCATCCACCAGGCGCACCACAATGGGGTGCGCATCCGGGAGGCCCTGACGGAGATGTTCTCCCAGGCTCCATAGTAGGGTCACCTCTGTCTCCCTTGACATCTCCCTCCCATCCCCAGCCCTTCCCTCCTCCCCTCCCCTTACCTCCCAATAAACAATCAACATGGGTTTTTTGGAACACAATGTTTGAACTTTTTATTTACAATGGGGAGGGGGGAGATGTAGGGTGGGAGGGGGAGGAGGCTCTCAACTGGGAGGGGGGAGCTACTGCTTGGAGGGGTGGCCCCTGCGATTGCTTCTGTGGGGGCGGACCTGCACATGGGGGTCAGGCCACATCGGGGCAGGCAGCACGGGGAGGTGGGCAGGAGGGGCAGGAGCAGGAGGGGGCATTGCGGGAGCAGGAGGGGCAGGAGCAGGAGGGGGTACGGGCATTGCTATAGGAGGGATGGTGGGTGCATGGGGCAATGCCATGCCATAATGTATGGCATGGCCAATGTGCACGATGAGGGTGGAGATGGCATCTGCCATGCGCACACACACTGGGCCTGGAAGGGGCCCCAGGCCTCCTGGCACCACTGCAGGTCTGCCTCCACCCAGCGCGTGATGGCTGCTTCCACCCGTTCTACGGCCTGCATGTGCTGCCGAAGGAGCTGGTCCCGCTGCCGGACCTGCCGGCTTGGTGTTTTGGCGGTTGGGGGTGCTGCCGCTGCCGCAGGGCTGGAGGGTCCCCCGCTCCTGCTTGGTCCCGCTGCAGGGAACAGAAGAAAGGATGGGTCAGTCAGGCAGCCCGGCCACTGTCCCCACACCCCATGCCCTCCACCCCTGAGCCCTGGTGACACCACAGTAGTGTGGCTTGGGCCCACTCGGTTACCCCCCTCCCCCATCCCCACCCTGGGCTAAGCCAGGAGCCCCTCCCACACTCCAAAACCCTTGGCTCAAAACCAGAGCCTGCTCCCCAACCCCCTACGCAGCCTGGCGAAAGTGAGTGAGGATGGGGGAGGAAAGGGGATGGAGTGAACAGGGTGAGGCCTCTGAGAAGGGGTGGAGCAGGGGTGGGGACTCAAAGAAGGGGTGGGAAGAAAGTGGGGCAAGAGTATTTGGGTTTGAGGGAGATCTTATATTGCACTTAAATTGAAAAAGTGATATTGTGGTTAAAAAGGTTGGTGACCCCTGGATTAGCCCAAAGCCTCACAGTCTCCACCGGCAGGAAGTTCCACAGATTAACACAACACAAGTGCCCTCCCACCCCCCCAGGGGCCAGGACACAGACCAATGGTTACAATACATGGAGGAGGACCCTACTCCAGGGGCGGTCCTGTATGCAAACATACAACACGGGGGGTCCAGGAGGGGTTTCAGGGTGCAAGTTCTAGGAAGGAGTTTTGGTGCAGGAGGCAGGATGCTGGGTGCAGGAGGAGGTTCAGGATTGGGACAGGGGTTCAGGAAGCCAGCTCTGGCTGGGCACCTTTTAACTGAGATGGCTTCTGGGTGGGGGAGCCGTGGGGTTAAGGTGGCTTACTCCTGCCCTGGCCATGCACCGCTCCTGAAAAAGCTGGCATGTACAATGGTTCCATGGCACCATGTGCTGGCCCTCATCCACAGGCACTGAGCCCACAGCTTCTACTGACCACAGTTCCCCATTAGTGATCAATGGGAGCTGCAGGCGCGGTGTCTGCAGGCAAGGACAGCATGTGGAGAGCCCCTGCTCTGCCCTTCTCAGGGGCTGCAGGCACGTGCCAGCCACATCCAGGAGCAGCAATTACCATCGGGATCATTACTCCAGCCATGACAAGTTAGGCATTTTAGAAATAAAAAAGTAAGAACAACAACCCCCCCATGGATGTTTTGGCTCGGGAAATGAGAGGGAAGGACAGTGCGTGTTTGTGAGAATGAGAGACACACACCGTGTATGTGTGACAGAGATTTGCATTGCCAAGCTCCCTCCATCCCCTTCTCGCTGTGGGGGAGATGAGGTACAGGAGTGGGGGGAGGAGGGACACCCTGACATCAGTGCCCCCTTCTCTTTCCCACACCCGGCACAGCAAGCAGGAGGCTCCCTGGGGAGCAGCTCCAAGGCAGAGGGCATAACAGTGGGTAGAGGGGCAACTGAAGTGCCAGCGCTTGATAGCTTCCCGGCCAACCCAGTCAAGATCACCTGTCAGAGGCTCCAAGATCTACCGGTAGATCCCGATCTACTGGTTGGTGACCACTGGGCTAATCAATGGTGTTTGACAGGAAGCAAGATGAATCCCCACACAGTGCCTGGGAGTACATATGGCAGATGTGGTCTGGGCTCTCAGATCCCCATCACGTGGGATGTCTCCTGGACAGAACCAGGAGAGTGACTAGGGAGTGTACCATCCTTGCAGCAAAACTCAGGTGGCCCTAGGGCCGGCCCGAGTGCTTCCGCCCTCCCCCTCCCACTAGCCCTCACACACGGTAGCCCAGAGACATGTGTGGCTGCAGTGGGGATTTCCCTCGGGGGGCCAGCCAAGGCACCGGGAGCAGGCAAGGGGGCCACGCTCACAGGGCTGTGACGCTGTGGTTTTTCCCAGAAGCAGCTGGCTGTGCCTCACAGTCAGGCATGGGACAGTGTGCCGTTCTGCGTGCTGCACCCTTGCGGAGGTGCGAGCTCTGGCCTGGGGCCCTGGTTGGTTCCAGCCAGCATCCACCCTTCCTGCCCTGGTCCCGCCGGATGTGAGTGAGCAGCATGGTCCCAGGCGTGCCCTGGAGCTGCCTGCCGTGGCCACGTACCACTCGGTCACCAGGCTGCACATGGTTGCACGTGCTGCATACTGCTAATGCTACACAGCGTGCAGCTCACATGGCCTGAGTGACGTGCTCTCCCCCTCCCCTCCTCCGGGCACCTGGCTCCCCCCTGCCCTTGTGAGTGCAAAGTGCAACACTCACCAGTGGATCCTTCTCCGGCCTCTGAGGACGCATGGGAGATGTCGGGGCTGCTGGAGACGACCTCCATCTGCAGGGTCACAGTGCTGCCCTCGTCCTCCGATCCACTGGCTGGCTCGTCTTCCTCCCCCGCCTCACTGGGTCTGGTGACGGGGGGGTGCCTGCAGGTGTCCACAGGGACGGGACGGGCCATGCGGTGCTGCCTGGCCCAGGATCCGGTGGAGCCGCTGGTAGTAGGGGCAGCTGTCGGCTCCTGCTCCCTGACCCTCACTGGCCCAGACATAGCCCAGGCGCAGCTCTTTCACCTTAGCCCGGACCTGCTCGAGGGTCTGGGCTGGATGTCCCTGGCGCAAGAGCGCCTGGGCCATGCGGTCGAAGATCTCCGCATTGCGGCAACAGGTGCCTTGGGTGTCGTGGAGGGCCTCCTCCTCCTCCCACAGGTCCAAGAGGGCCTCCAGCTCCCCTGGGGACCAGGATGGGGCTCTTCGTTTTCTGCCCCTTGGGGCCTCCTGCGCTGGGGGTGCGCGTGGCTGTTTCCCCCCTGGAGCGGCCATCCTGGGCTGGTGGCTGTTGGGGGTGGCAGCAGAACTGCGTGGCAGAGCTCTGGGCAGAGGCAGCAAAAAAGGCTTCTGCCTCGTGGCCTCTGCAGGCTGCATCTGCCTTTAAGGGGGCTCGGGTTACCAGGAAGTCTGGAGCTGCCTGCAGGTACGGAGCGTCCAAGCGGCCACTAGGGCTTTTTTTCCGTTTAGACTGCTTTTGCACAAAATGTCTTGGCTGCCTGTCTACACTGGCCTCTTGCGCAAGAACACTTGCGCAAGAGGGCTTATTCCTGAGCGGGAGCGTCAGAGTATTTGTGCAAGAAGCACTGATTTCTTACATTAGAATGTCAGTGTTCTTGCGCAAGAACTCGCGGCCAGTGTAGACAGGCAGCAAGTTTTTGCGCAAAAGCGGCCACTTTTGCGCAAAATCTTGCCAGTGTAGACACAGCCAATATGTATTTTAATATGGCTAAGTGAAGTGTAGGAGACAGAACTTTCACAGAAAACTTTCAGCACGCATTGAATAACTTTTTCTCCCCTTTTGTTTATCTGATTTATAATATAGCTAGAGCGATATCATCTACCATTAACTTCTGCTGTCCAACCTGACCATCCTGAACTGGCTGATTCTTGCAGAAGGTCATATCAGAAGTGGGTCTCGAAAAGGGATAGGAAAGAGAGGGGAGAGGGCTCACAGTCTAGTTTGAGGAAGGCTTTTTCATGCATCAGAAGAGGCCTTCGGGTCAGAACACCCTCCGTATAAAAAATGTGTGCTTAGTGTAGGAGGCTATTCATTATTATGAATAATAGGATTTTATTATTTATTTGCATTAAGGTTTTTATTTATAATATTCAGATCCCGTGGTTCAAGAATGCCCCCCCGGAACTAGTTGCCCTAGTCTTTCTGCCCAGCCTCTAGGGAGAATAACTGTGCTGGAGTTTCATAGATGGAGATGCAATGTCTAATGTTGTTGGGGCTGAACTTTCTTTCATTTGGGCCATTCTGGTCTGGTTTCTTCTAGCACAACCCTAGCTCTAATCCAGTGGCTCCTCCCTAGCTAATCCTCATATGATTTTTCTGGAGATAGCTGAGCTCTGATCAGACTCAGCTTCCCTGTAGCAGTACTTCCCCAGCCAAAATGTTAGGAGTCAGCACCAGTCTGCTGTATTACAAAGATTCTTTTGGAGTTTTCCATCTGACAGGCTGGAATCTCCCAGTTTGGGCCTTCACGGGTTCTACCCAGGGTGTAGCCTGGACCAGACTGCAAATAAATTGCCTGCCTACAAATATTTTTCCTTGAAAAGCTTACTACTGCTCCTCCAGGGCCTTCCGTGTGCAAACAAGCCAACAGTTTGCTCAGTGTCTTCCCCTGTGCTGTAGTTGGCCCCACCCATATCAGATCTTTCAGGGTGGTGGCCAGTGTTCCCTCTAAGATTGTCCAACCATGAGTGGAGTGAGTTTTGGCTTGTGCACCAATACTGAAGTCATGTGCGCTGATTTGGATGTGTGCCACCATGGCACCCAATTTATTAACACACATGTTCCTGGCTGCCGGAGCAGAAACCTCCCCTCTCCAGCCATGTAGCATGTCCCATTCCCAGCCGCCAGAGAAGGGCCTCCCCCGCCATGTGGCATGTCCCGTTCCCGGCTGCCGGAGCAGACCCCGCCCTCCCTGCCATGTGGCATGTCCCATTCCCAGCCCCAGCCACCAGAATAGGGCCCTCCCACCCCGCCACGTGGCAGCCCCAGCCACTGGAGCAGGCTTCCCCCCCTGCCACACGAATGTGGCAGCTCCTACCCCTCTGCCCCAGCGGCTCCCTCACCACACCATCTCAGCCAGCCCTGCCCTCCAGAGCAGCTGCCTGCTGCGTGAGTGCTGCTGCACCCCTCTCCAGAGGAGGTGGGCGAGGGAAGAATTTTTTGGGTGCAGCCGCGCAAGCGCGCACCTTAGCAGGAACTGTGGTGGTGGCCTATACCCAGGGTTTATGAAGTCATCAGCCTTGATACAAGAGTCCCTGGGTGAGCTAAGCAGCAGGGCAGACCCACTGTTGCCAACTCCTGTGATATCACTGCAAGGCTCAGGGCAGCTGGTGTGGGTTGTTTTTTTTTAAATACCACAAGTGCTCCAATCTCAGCTTTCACCTTTAAAAAGTGTCTACCCCTCATGATTGCAGAGAAAAGCTTGAGAATGTGAAGCGAGTGCACCTAAAATGGTGGTGTCCAAATTGTCTCTCTAACACTCCCAGCCCTGACCAGTAATGGCAGTAATGGCATGTGCCCATGCCCTAGGCCAAGGTCTGCAGCCAGGACTGGCGGCTGGGACTGGAAGCTGGGAATGGAATCAAGGCTGCAGCTGCAACCAGGGGCTGGGTTGGGGAAGAGGCTGGAGTAGAGCTGGGCTTGATGGCACTTGCTGCCTGCTCCATATGAGGGCTGGCCCAGGCCCTGCCACGCCACCCCTGACATTCCTCCATGGCCCCGAGGGGGCATGCCCCACAGTTTTGGGACTACTGAGCAAAAGGCTCGGAAGGCAAGTCAACCAAGTCCAAACATTCTTATTAAATTGAAAAAAAAACCCAACCCCACAATCTCTTATGATTTTGAAGCTAATCTCATGACTTTTGGGGACCTGACTCAAGGTTTTTTGAGTAGTTGGACTTGGCAGTACTACAGCCTAGGTCACAACAACGATCCTTGATGGCTTTCAAATTGATGGATTTAAAATTGATGTCCAAGGCTCTAGTGTGGATGAACCAGGCTCGGGACTGTTATCCCAACCCTTTGCCTTTCCACTCCGGCCACTAGAAGCTGCCAGGCCACTTTTGCCCAGCAGGCTACAGTAAGTACTAGGGTGCCCTGTATGCTCTGTGTGGGGCAGACTCCCAAAGCGGGTGCCACACTGTGGGCCTGGTCCAGCGATGGGCAACCTATGTTAGTGAGCAGGCCACATGAGTAGCCCTCTTTCAGCTCAGTGAGTCACAAGACTATCTCCTGCGATAGGGTAGTTTTGCTAACTGCACTTGTAAATCTGTCATTTGCAAGGTGTGCCTGCCCACTGAACCATAGCAGCGTTTTGACTGGATGCAGAGGGAGCACATGGCTCTCTCAGCCCCATGTTGCTTTATGTGCCCTTGCACTTCAGTAACACCGGTAGGAAAAAACCCGACACAGATGGAAACCAGTGGAATCTGGCAACCCTGCGCATGGACAACAGTAAACAAAATGTCTTGCAGGCCACATGTAGAAAGAACCCTGATGGGCCGTATGCAACCTGCAGGCTGCAGATTATCCACCACTGGTCTAGCCCCTCCCCAAACATGAGAGAAGTAGCAGCCACAGTGCAGGGAGGGGGAGCTAATGGAGGTAAGAACTCAGCAGAAACCTGTGCCCGGCAGGCCAGAGATGGGGGCAGTGACTGGAGTCTGGCACTAGTTGAGACTAGGGAGTGAGAGGCTGAAGGGGCCTGCTAGGAGACCAGGGGGATTCTGGGTGTGCAGCTGCTAAGAGCTGTGGGCATTACAGGGGAAAGGGGCTGCATTCTGTGTTTGCACATTACATGTGTGTTTAAGGCTGGCACACATGGGAACTGGGGGGGAGGAAGAGGGGTTCAAAATTCCAAAGACAGACCTTCCCTCCCTTCCCCCAAAAAGAAAAGCTTTTTACAAAGCTTGTGATTTAGGGTCAACTCATGATTTTTTAACTCCTGGGATTGGCAATCTTGCTTTTTATAGGAGCCTGTTCCCTTTAAATGCTTGGTCCTTTAAATTGGTCAGGGGCCAGCAGCTGTGGCCTTAATTTGGCCATTTTGAAACTTGGTTGCTGCTGACTCTATTTACTGGCTTTCCTTGTGGTAAGTAGGTGTTCTGTTTTCCCCTTAATGCTGAGTGGTTTGTGTATGCGTTTTGCTTGTTTTTTGCTGCTGTGGACAAGATATCAGCTGCCAGCATGTGGGTGACATTCAGCGTTTGCAAGTTCTTCATAGTTTGCTATCTTTGTCATTGTGGGAGGGGATTTTGGACCCTGACCGCTTTCGGGCTTTCCCAGAGTAAGCATCAGTTTGAAATCCAGCCAGTTTTGAAAATGATTTGAAAGTAGTTCCAGGCTTTACACCTGCCTCTAAATCCCCTTGTGGATTACAGTGGTTTCACTGTCGTGCTGTCCAAGTTTTGAAACCCTGCCTGTCTTCTGTTTCTGTGTATGAGTCCTGCCCCCTCCCCCGCCCCAACAGAGGGCTCCATAGGGTTGCCAGGTGTCCGGTTTTGAGCTTTCTGTCTGGGAAACAAATTGAGAAAATACCTAATTTTCTAATTAAGTAAGTGTAAGCAGGGGCTGAACTGCTGCTTGCTATCAGCCAGCTAAAAGGAGGGGTGGGTGTGCCCACTACAATTGCTTAGCTCTGCAAGGTAATTAACTGTTAACTGTTGATATGTAAATACAGCTCAGGAGAGAATACGAGGTGTGGCTATGTAAATCCCATTCAGCCAGGGCTGATGGAGGGTCAGTGTTGGAATGGAATGTGGAGAATTGTAAATAATTTGGGACTGTTGTGGGGGCCACTAATCATGCTACCCCTAAATGTGGGAACTGTAAAACATGCCAGCAGTGCTTTCAGGAGAGACACCACCATCATGGTAAGAGGTCTCGGAGGAACAAGCCTCCCTCCTTCCAGAGTTGAGTGAACTGAGCTGGGGGGAAAGTTTAAAGGGCTGGAGTCAGTCTGCTTCATACCTGCCAGGTGTGAGCTGTAAGACTGGCCCAACCTGCCCCCTTTCCCCCTTTCTTTTAAGGACAGACCTAAAGCAGACTCCATGAGGAGTCTTTTCTTTTGCTAGTCCAGTGAAAGCTGGATTCCTTTGCCAGTCCAGCTGGTGGCTAAAGAGTTGAAATCAGTGAGAGCTGAAATCACTGGTTTGGCTGAGAGCCAGACCCATTGCAGCCAGTGCGGCAACTAGCAGAGTGGTTGGTGGGAATCAGTGGCTGGTGGCGTAACATGGCCGGTAGGAGCGGCGGCAGGCGAGGCGCGGCAACCAGCGGCGTGGCCGGTAGGAGTGGCAGCAGCAGGTGAGGAGCGGCGGCAGCAGGTGAGGAGGGTGACCAGCGGCAGCAGCAAGCGAGGAGCGGCGGCAGGCGAGGAGCTGCGACCAGCGGCATGGCCGGTAGGAGCGGCAGCAGCAGGGGCGACCAGCGGCGGCGGCAGGCGAGGAGCGGCGACCAGCGGCGGCGGCAGGCGAGGAGCGGCGGCAGCAGGCCAGGAGTGGCGACCAGCAGCGGCGGCAGGCGAGGAGCGGCGACCAGCGGTGGTGGCAAGCAAGGAGCGGTGGCAGCAGGCGAGGAGGGTGACCAGCGGCGGCAGCAAGTGAGGAGCGGCGGCAGGCGAGGAGCGGCGACCAGCAGCGTGGCCAGTAGGACCGGCGGCGTGGCCGGTAGGAGCGGGGACCGGCGGCAGGCGCGGAGCGGCGACCGGCGGCGTGGCCGGTAGGAGCGGGGACCGGCGGCAGGCGCGGAGCGGCGACCGGCGGCGTGGCTGGTAGGAGCGGCAGGCGCGGAGCGGTGGCAGCAGGCACGGAGCGGCGGCCGGCGGCGGCAGCAAGCGAGGAGCGGCTGCAGGTGAGGAGGGTGACCAGCGGCCGCAGCAAGCGAGGAGCGGCGGCAGGCGACCAGCGGAGCGTCCGGTGGCATGGGACGAGACAGCTGATGGAGCGTGGCGGAGTGTCATAAGG
Source organism: Pelochelys cantorii (assembly GCA_032595735.1). Taxonomy (NCBI): domain Eukaryota; kingdom Metazoa; phylum Chordata; order Testudines; family Trionychidae; genus Pelochelys; species Pelochelys cantorii. Next base: position 334,140,515 of record CM064326.1, on the reverse strand, counting down.
TGCCCCCTATCTATCTCCGCCGCACCCCCCCCCCCCATTTCTACCCAGGTTGGGAGGTGAAACCCTGCGGGTGAACTTTGGGACTCTGGGTGGCACGGACCAGGACAGAGGCTCTTTGGACTTCAGGTGATTCTTGGCTGGGGGGGGAGCTTAGCTCATATTTGGGTTATGAACTCTGTTTGTGGTGTTTTCCCCAAGTTAATGCCGTATGACTTCTCTCTCTGTTTCATTAAATGTTTCTTTCCTACACTCAGACTCAGTGCTTGCGAGTGGGGAAGCATTGCCTCTCAGAGGCACCCAGGGGTGTGTGAATTTCCCAGTTTACTGGGTGGGGGCTCGAGCTGGTTCTGTGTGAGATGGACCCCAAGATATTGAACCCAGCCCTGGTTACTGCCAGGCCTACCCGGCAGAAGGGTTACATAAGTTTTATTATCAGTATGTAGTTGCGTACTGCCTGGCTGGTAGACACGCTCACACTGCGTGTACACAGCTATGCAGTAGAGAGAAGGGGGGTGGGGCGGGATGGAATCTCTGGGGTTGGGCTCACCCGTGCGCCCTGCTGGGACCGTGTGCAGGACGGGCAGCACCCCGGAATCTGCGTGCGCCCGGGCCAGCCCCGTTCCCCCCCGCCCACTCCTGGCTAGCCCTGCTGGCTGGTTCCCTCCCTCGATCTCTCCCAGCCAGCCCCGCTCCACCCAACTCCCTCCTGGCCAGCCCTACTTCCCGCCACCCGGTTCCCCACTGGCCAGCTCTGCTCCCCCCCCCCCCCCCGATCCCCTCACGGCCAGCCCCGCTCCTCTCCTGGCCAGTGTCCCCCCCCCCCACACACACACACCCCGGCCCGCATTCTGAGATCACGTGTGTCCGGTATTTTTTTGAAACCCATCTGGTGACCCTAGGGCTCCAACTACTTATAAATTGCCCCAAAAGATTGCAGCATAACGTGGAAATAAAATAGAAACAAAACCTTCTCTCCTCTCCTTCCAGATCTCTCAGCTGTAAGAATCTTAGCCTAAGTCTCCACTGCCACTTTACTGCAACGTTCTGGCTCAGAAGTCTGAAAAATCACCTCTGCCGCAGCAAGTTACAGCACTGTAAAGTACCAGTGTAAACAAGGCTACAGCAGCTCCCAGCCCAGCTAGCTACTCCCTTCACGGTCGTGGTTTATCTAGAGCGCTAGAAGAGCTCCTGCCACGGCCACACTGCTGTGGCTGTGCTTTAAATTTCTTAGTGTAGACAAAGCCTTAGCTACTGCTTGTAACAGTCCTAGGTAAAGCCTTTCCAGAGGTGATATTTAAGTAGATGGTGCCCTTTGAAATATACCTAGCCTAGCCCCAGAGCTGTGTGGCCTAACTCTGCGCAGTGGGCCCTCAGTTTAGTGGGAGTCTTGTTTCTTCTTTCTCTTCCTATGCAGAGACTGTAAGAAAACTGAAGGCTCAGTGGCGGCTCTTCAGTCAGAGGTTGCACATGCTGATGTGCTCTGGCAGTCCTGGAAGTCTTAGGCTTCCTTCCCCTCTCTCACTAGTATGGATTAGGCCCAGGCCTGCACTACAGGCCTATGTCAGTATAACCATGGGCAGTGGGTCACGCTGCTGCTTGGGGGAGGCAAGTGAGGCCCTGCCCATACACTGCTCCTGCTCTGCCCAGGCTTCATTTGCTCTTCACTGGCTCCCTCTTCTCTTTTCTTCCACTCTCTCCTCACCCCTTCCAGCCAAATCCCTGAACCCAAATGTAGCAAATGAAAAAAACACCCCACTCTTCTAAAATTTCTTTCTAAAGAAATTGAAGCATGTTTTCCACTGCACACCAGATTGTGAAGACTGGACATGCAGAAGGTACCTAATTTTAAAGCACTAAAATTCAGAACAAAAAAATGTTAGTCATAGACTTTTTGATATATCCTGAAGTTTGTCAGAGATTTATTTCCAAAAACTTTGTACTAAGGGCAAGTCAGCTGTCCTGCTTTGAATACAACATTAAATATGGAATACATGGCACAGCATGTTTTACATTTTTTTAATCAGTATTTTTCAGCTGATTTTAAATGTACTCTTAAGCCTTCATAAAGTAATCATTCCAGATTACTGCATATTTAACGCACTGAAAACAAATACATTATTTTTTAATCAGAGGGGTGTAGTGTGTTCATAACAAAGTTCATTGCTTTTAGAAAAAGGGAACGCTAATTTATTTTGTGTGATCTCCATAACGAGACGTTTATGAAATATCCCCATATGTTTCTGTTAAAATATGTTTCCAAATATTTTAGGCATAACAAAGGATTTTATATCTTACTCAGGACTGATTTTGGTGGCAGGTTCTCTTGAAACTAGTTAATTAAATAGACAGATATAAAGAAAGGGAAACTCATTTGTCCAGTTCTGTGGAAGAAGAGGGCTATTGTCCCTAAGAGTTCTCTTCAACCAGGGAGTGAAAGGAGGAAGATTACAATAGGGGTAGTCAGAAAGGACAGGAAGACTTTGGCAGCAAGTTTTTGTACTACAGTAATTTAAAATTGTGTGTTTTAGATAAGGGTGGTCTTTTGAGGAATTTATTTTTAAAAAACCTACATCTTTGAAAGTCAAGCATTTAAAGCTAAAGCTGAATACTCAGATGGTGCTTCTCAAAAATCTATGCACGGAATTTTTAGAGATGTAGGTTTTTTTATAATCTTCAGCAACAAACTAATGAAATATTTAAAGCAAATTTTAAACTAAGTTCCTGTAGACATATTATAGTAATCCACAAACTAGGGTTGCCAGATGGTTTCACAAAAAATGCTGGGAAAAAATTCTGTTGAGCAAAAAAACTGTCAGGAAAAGTTGAGCAAAACAAAAAGAAAAAATAAAAGGACCAGCTCCAAAATGCAGTTGCAGCCCCTCCCTCCACGGGAATGTCCCAAGTGGCCTTCTGTCGGGCGCCCAGTATTTTCTGAATTTTTTTTTACTGGATGAAAGGCACAAATACCGGGCTGTCCAGTTCAATAATGGACACCTATCACAACTACTTTTGTCAGTAAATTCAGAAACTGATAGTATAGACTTCTGGGTTGGCACATATCTCTTAAATGGCTTCCTTACCACTTAATGGCTCTTTTACAGGTTCAATATTATGCTAATAGGTCTGGCAACCTATTGGCTGGAACATTTTTCACTTCTATGTTACTAGACCCAGTGAGGCAGGGGTGGAGAAGACTCACCAGGCTGCAACAGCCTGCTATGGGAGCCTGCAGGAATGGTCAGAATAGGGATAGGAAGAAGGGAGGGGTCAAGTATTAAGACCCAGGGAAGGCATTGCCTCCCCTTGCCTTAGTCACTCAGGGTGAATCCTCTGAGTGACTTCAGTTATATTGGCTTTAATGTCCCATGTAGACACCGTTGCGTTGATGGGAGAGCTTCTTCCACAGACATCGCTGCTGCCTTCCTGGGAGGTGGATTAACTATGCTGAGATGGGAGCATCTTCACTTAAGCACTACAAAAGTGTAGACCTACCCTGAGTATCCCTCCAGATTTACATTGATGTTGATGTGATTACAGTGAGGCACAAAGCTTCCAGGAACCCCAGGTGGAGCGTGGTGCAGCGTGGCTGCTGCTACACCACTTAACCAGGCGCCGTGCACGTGTAACCAACTGGCCAGTATGAAATGTGTCTGATCCAGAGCAGGAGTCTGGTAGCAGGGGAGACGTGAAAGGGTGTTCTTGCTTATCTGCAAGCTGAGCCTTTCCAGGAAGCAACACCTCTCCTGCTTTTGGAAGGGAGATTTCATCTTTGCCCTTGAAATGAGAACCACGCAACGCTGCCAGCGCAGCGCTGTCTCCTTCTCGCGACCAGATGTTTGATTTATTCCGGAGCCCTTGCACTGAACACTCAGCCTACCAATGTAAACGTGGCTTCCCCCTTTGCTGACACAGCAGTGTCTCTTGTCCCTGCATGACCAGCTGGAACAGACCGAGCATGGTAATCAATCACAGCATTAGAGGTTCAGTGGGTCACGGTTGGCCTGCCATCCATTATCCCTGCATGCAACTTAGCTGTGTAATTGTTCACAGCTTTGTGTTCTTCTGGTAGCTGCTCAGACATGTAATTAGTGGAGCTGGAGCCTGGGGCTGTATCTCATCAAGTTGATTTCTTGTTTGTTGCTTGGTTAAGACAGATTGAATTTGGAGGCTGGTTAAAGCATTTGTAGGTATTGCATGGCCATACGGGTTAACCACTGGAGGCCTGGCACTTCCAGAGCAGCCAGTCCCACAGATGCTTAGGGGGACTGTGGTGCTATGTGAGCCAACAATTCTCACGTGTATTGCAGGGGAAGGATGGTGCAGTGATGAGAGCACTAGCATATGACTTGGGAGACCTGTGTTCTCTCCTAGCTCTCCCCCAGGCTTCCTGTGTGGCCTTGAGCATGTCTCTTAGGGCTAGATTCATAAGAAGGAATTGGGCACCTAGCTGTCCCCTTAGGTGCCAAAGTGCTGTGCAGAGGCATTCACAAAACCACTGCACAGCTCTCCCTAGCCCTGCAGGCATCTCAGGTCCATAAGTGCTGACACTTCCACAGGTGAAGTGATGCCAAAACTTCTACCAGTGACTATGCACAGAGCTGGCTATGCCCAGATGCTAGCAAGCTGCTTGATACCTAATTCATGCCCTGTCCATGGTGGGGCTCACAAAGGAGGCCGTCCTTCACTTGTGGGGCTCAAGCCAGTAGGTGGGCTTATGACTTTGCTTTACGGCATGCTGCCAGACTGGGCCCAGCACAAATCCCTGCTGAGTTGTCATTGCCCCCCGCTTCTATCCTATGGTCAGAGCACCCCCCTGGGGCACCCAGATACAACTTTCCCCTTCGATTAATGGACTTGAATGCATGTTTTCTCCATTCCTAGGGAGGGCCCAAACCACCAGGCCATGGAGTCATTCAAGTCCAGGGCCTATTTGGGTCCTTCATACAAAGTTTCAGTGGGAGAACCTGAGAAAGTGCCACACCAGGATACTTTCCTCCATAGCTCGCTATTTGGGGTGCAGGTGATCAGATTGTCCCTATGATATCAGACTATCAATATATGGAGAGCTTTGTCTTATAGAGGTGCCTATTACCAGCCTGCCCTGGTAGCAAGATCACATGGGGTGGGGGGGAGGTAAGTGAGACACTAGAGATTTCCCAGGAAGAGTCCAATTGCTGGGTTGAACTTTGCCATGCTTGCCAGATGTGCGGAGGGATGGAAAGAAAATGGTTGACCTGGGTAGATGAAGCATAAAATAAGCCTCATGGTCAGGGCTGGACGGAGCCATTCCGGCACCCCGGGCAGACAGTTTAATTGTGCCCCGGGTTGGGGGAGGGCGCATGCGTGGCCCTGCCCCCGCGCCAGCATGTGGGGGAGGGCGCGCGGAGCTGGCGGCAGCAGGACTCACATGCCCAGCCCGGATACTGCCGCTGGCGCGCAGCCCAGGGCCGCCCGGGGCAGGCCGAGCCTGGCCATGCAGGGTCCCGTGGCCGCGGGGGGAAGGGCGCTGCTGGCCGGTGCTGTGGAGGTTAACGCGGCCCCGCCCCGGGCGGCCGCTGCAGGGTGGTCGCTGGGAGCCGGGCGCGCAGCACCTGATGGCAGCTGTAAGGGCGCTGTGCGCCCCTTACAGCTGCCATCAGGCACCCCCCATAGGTTTGCACCCCGGGCAGCTGCCCGGCTAGCCCATGCTCATGGTAGAGAATCACACTCATTCTTAATCCGGCCCTGCTCATGGTAGAGAATCACTCTCATTCTTATTCCCAGTCGCTGATCTTGAGCCCATTGTTTTCCAGTGACTGCAGTGGGAATGCCATTGGAACCTTAGCTGCTGCACTTGGGTTACTTACAAAGGTGCGGCTTAGAGTAAGTGTTGATGAGAAATGCAGCAGGAGTTATAGCTGTGTGGAATCTGCTGCCTTAATAGACTCTTTGGGAGAATGCATTCGTGCCCCCAAACTGCCCCCCAGCAATGTCGGACAGCAAGTGAAGAGAAATACCAGGTTTTATTAAGACTGCAGGAGGAACTGAAGCTGAGTGTAGGGGCCTGCGATGGATTTTTGGCAGGACAGTTCAGTTAGCAACGTACATCTCTCTACTGACGTACATCTCTCTGCTGAAAGTGCCATTGGTTCTCCAACGGTCCTGGGGTTTATGTGGCATAGGAGAGATACAGTAATATCTAGCACTATGGTGGGGCTCTGCATTAGTACAAGCATAGGGGGGAAGATATCTCTCGCTGAATTGCCAACATCCCAACACATTCTTTTCGGCTTCATGTCCCAGTCTCTTTGTCCACCCAGTGCCAGTTCTACCCCCACACCTAGTTCCTTGTCAGATCTCCCCCTACTCTTCTCTGGTTCCAAGTCCCAGTCTCCTTGTCCAGTAGCAGGTCTGTCCTTACACATATGAAGTGGCGTAAGGAACCTGACAACTTGGGGCACCGCTTGGTCTTCCTATCCCTGTTCTGTGGCTCTGCTTCCTTCAGAGAGGCTCCAGTTATCTTAAAAGTGAAGAAGCCTGCCAGACCTATTAACTAAGCACTGAACCCGTGAAAGAGCCATTCAAGTGGTAATGAATCCATTCAACGGGCTTTTGCCAATCCCAGGTCTATATGGTCAGTTTCTGAATTTACTATTAGTCAACAGGAACGGGTTCAAAATCTGCTTTAAAAAATTTTCACTAGTGTGTTGCTGGAGATTATAAAATCACATCTCTTAAAAAAATCATTGTTCCCACCTCTGCTGCCATCAGGCCCAGGGCACCAGTTTAATAGTGCTGCGTAGGGCCCCATAAATCCTAAGGACGGCCCTGCCAGCCAATCCCAGTCTCCTCGGTTCTGCGACCAATTTCTGTGCTCCACTGGTAATGTTTTCCTCATCAGTTCCCTGATCTCAGCCTCCCCTTCCCCTGGCTCCCAGTCCCCTCACCCAACCAGTTTCAGCCTCCATTCTCCACCCCAGATTGGGATCAGGCCCAGTCACCCCCTCTCTCATCTTTTATTCAGTTTCTTGTTCCTCCAGTCCCAGCCTCACCAGCTCCTTGTTCCAAGTTACACCTTTCCTTCCTTGAGCCAGCTCTTGTCTCCTCTGCATTCAGGTCAGATGGCTTTCTCCTCCATGTTGCACCAGCTGGGAGCTCAACGAGAGCACAGGAAAGACGGTTCTGGTGTCCAGCAGAGAGCATCGACTGATAGACCTTCTGAACCCCTAAAATCCTTAGTTGTGCAGTGGGAATACTACATGTATAGTCTGGCCGATGCTAACATGCGAGAGACTCGAGCATGGTCTGTGAGGGTGGTGTCTCCGGAGTTTTTAGCGGCAGAATTGGAAGAAATCTCGCAACGCACACACCAGAGCATGGGGAAATGAGAGCTTTTCAAAGAGAAGGCCATCAGAATTTTAACATTGCAAAAGAGTGTCTCTCTCCCGCTAGGCCCTGTTTGTTCTCAGAAATGACTAAACCATTTTGGCTGAAACTTTCCAAAAAATATTTGGCTTGAGGTAGACATTTGACATGGAAAATTTCAGCCCAAACAGAACTTGACAAAGTTCTAACCAACTGAAAACAGGGTCTTACAGTGGTTAATGTGGGGCAGTCTTTATAAGAAGCTGGGCTACTTGCCCTACCTAGAATTATTTACTTATTTTGTAAGCTCTCTGGGGCAAAGTCTTTATTTTTGGTTGATATGTATGTTCAAAGCCAGCACAGTAGGGTTCTGTTGTTTTTTCCTGGAGAAATGAGGGGAGCAGTATATGATCGCATCATTAAAGACTTTCCGCAGTGCATTTCCACAGGGGGGCCAAACTAAATTTGTAAGAATCTCTTATGGAAAATGTTAGGCAACTTTAATAGAGGAGATGCTATTAACTCCCCAGCAGTGTGTTTCGTTTATCAATCTATAAATAAAATAATTTACAGCATAGCCAAAAAATTACTTCAGGAAATCCTAGCGCATCATTTCTCTTTCTTTCTTTCTCTTACCCTTTGGAGTAAGTAATATTTTGTGGGGTTTTGTTGTGGTGGTGGTGGTGTTTTGTTGTTGCTTTTTAAATATTGGCACACAGGAAAAAAAATATATTGACAACAGACTGTGACAATTTCCTTTCCTTATTCTCTCAGTTGAAGTCGGTAGGTGGTATGGTATTTTTAAAATAATAACAAATAAATTAACCCCTGCACCTTAAAAGAGTACCCAACTCCCCTGAGAAATGTGTGGGAGCAGATCAACCAGACAGAGCACTGCAGTATAGCCATGTCTTTGTCTTAACTTCACATGGAGATGGTGAGTTTCATCTTTCCTTTGGTTCCTCTTTGCTTTTGGACTGGAAATTCTCTCCAGCAGTATGTTTGATTCTAAGCTCCCTCTGCTTGGAGGACTGTACGTTTCCTCCTGCCAGCGATCAATACAGGTGCAACAAAAAATGTATCTGGAGAGGTAAATAAATGATGGAGGGAAACACCTGTGGTCCTGATCTTCCTGCTGTCCCCATTATCAGTTTCAGCTTCCCCCACATTCTTCTGCCTCTTGTACGCCTCATCAGGTCCCTCTGGAATTGAACAATAGCAGTTCTTTGGGTGACCCAGCTCATTGGATCTGCTATTTCCCAGCCATGTGGCTTTGACACAGTCAGATAAAGGAACTAACCCTGCAGGAGTTCCCGTCCCCACAGAGCAGATGTATGTCTAACGAGCAACCAAGAGTTTAAGACATGTTTCCTGCCAGGGAGTGAGCTGCAAGAAAGAGAGAAAACCTTGATCCCGTAGATTACAGCACATTGAATGAGTTTAGCATGAAAGCCCCGGCACAGCTGAGCACTTCCTCAGGAGTTCTTGAAACATAAGCACCGGCAGGAGGAGCGGAGCAGATGACATCATAGAAACTTGCAGGACTTCAGACAGAGGCTTTGACTGAGCCTTGTAAAAATTAGAGTTGGGATTATGGTGTCTCCTCTAGAATCCACAGCGAAACAGAAAAAGGAAATGATAAATCCTCTTTGCTGATCCAACAAGTGTGTCTGTTGTGTAATCACGGGGGAAAACACCTGGCTCTCTTCAAACCCCTGTTTGCATTGGCCAAGCTAGAAAGGAGTAGAGAGTCAGATGCTCTGGGGTGATTTCTCTGACACAGGAGTGCATTTCATTATCTTTGCATCTTTCCAGCAATGGAGTGTCACATCTGCCCTTCTTGAGAGCCCCTTGTCTCAAGCAATGTCACTCGCTTTAGGCCCCCAAGTTATCTCTCTCGCTCTCTCTGTTGTAGAAAATTATTCACCTCAGAAATGCAGAATCATCCACCTGACATGGGAGTTGAACTGACGTAAGAGATTGTGAGACTGATACGATGGTAATGGGGGTCCATATAAATGCCTTAGGTAGATAGATGCTGGGCAAAGAGTTACTCTAAAGGCAGGGACTCCCCAGCATTCCCAGTTCCCTGCGTGAGTCCCATCTTTTCGCATCCCTCCTTTTTTGGTCTTATTCACATCTTGTCCTCCCCTCCTCATTTGAGTACTGGAAAGTTCTAGAAACTGGTGCTGTGGAACAGGATGGGGGAGGGTCATACTCTGTGGCTGGCTGGCTGGCTATGAGAACTTGGGTGAACTACTGATCTCTTGGTGCTTCTGGATGGAAAGAGCTATGGAAAGGCTCAGTGAATTACAGTTTGTAAAGCGCTTTAAAGGCTGCTGAGTGGAAGTGTGAAGTATTAGGAATTGCTGCAGTATGAGTTTTGAGCGGCCTCCTTACTCTGGTCCCTAGAAAACTATCCTCTCACGTGGCTTTGGCTCTTCCTTCTAGTGGAGATCCTAGGTGTCTATGAAGGCAGCAGGAAATAAGGAAGAGGTTTTGTGTGGTAGTCAGTTAGAAACTGGATGGTGATTCCCCACCTTATTTCACCAGAAGCCACCAGACTGTCATCAGATAGCATCAACTGTAGGTCTACAGTAGACAGACCTAATTCAGTCACCTGCACCTATTTCTGTGCCTTTACCAATACTCTGAGCTATCTGGTCTGCCAAAACCATTGTCTAATGACACCTATCTACAGTCTCTGGATAAAAGTGATCATTTGATCCCTTCCTTTGCTTTGAATGGAAATATAATTGGATTGATGCAACTCAGCACAGATGATATTAAATGTGTCCACTGAGTCCATTGTTTTCCAGATCAGAGACCTTTGCTGAGCAGGCTGAAGGCAGCTAGATGGCTGCTTTACGGACATAGGCAGTCAATTGTTTAGTTTCAGAAGGGATCAGGCCCAAAACCTGCCATTTTCCCAGTTAATCCATAATAAATGTGTTCTCCTTGCTTTTGTGCTGACTCCAGGGTGTGCTGGCCTTGGGAAACCATGAGCCTGCTTCTTCTGATCTCCTGCACCAGTTTCACACCAGGGTCACTGCCAGCTTCGGTGGTGGGCCCCTCATTTACACCGGTGCATGTAAGAAGTGAAGCAGCAGATTAATTCTATTTAAGTGGAGCAGCCCAACCACGAGCACTGGACTGGCACTGCTGAGACTCTTTGTCTAAACCTGCAGAGCTGTCCAGGGCACTCTGATGGGGGTTTGAAGGAGTAACAGGTGTGGTGATGTTGAGCATGGGGACAAGGAGTGCAGTAACCGTGAGTCTTGAGCAGTGGGGACAACAGACTTGCTGAGCAAGGTGGGGAGTCGGGGGGGGGACTTGAACGGGGCGGGGCCTCAGGTGGAAAGGGCAGGGTTGGAGCACACAGCATGGTGCTCCAGTGGCAATTTAAAAGACCGGAGCTCCTTTTGCTGCCACTGATGCAGTAACAGTGGTGATGGCCAGGAGCTCCGGGCCCTTTTGAATCCCTGGGCTCCTGGGGCAGCTACCCCTTCCTCCCCTCACCTCGTTAGCAGGCCAAGTCTTGAGCTCTTGCAAGCACTGCCAGTCCACATCTACTGTTAATTGCTAACAAGCCAGGGGCTTAAGGCTAGAGGGGGAAAATCTCCAACTTTCTGTTAAACGATACAATGAAAAGTGTGTTGAGTGGGCCGTTGCATGCATCAGTAAACAGGAAAGCCTGTGACGCTCCCTTTCTCTGTCCTTCTAACTTCTGAGTTTAAACAAAATCAGCAGCTGGTGTCCATCTAACTGCTCGTCGGACTGACAGCTCAGTAGAGAGAGAGAGAGAGAGAGAAGGCATCGTGCTGCAGTCTGAGACACCAGCGTAGGCAGCTCACCATGGGCTCCGCAGAAGGAGTGGGAGGGCTGGGGTGAGGTTCCCAGTGGAAAGGGGTTGTGCTGTGTCTCTCACAAGAATGCCTCAGAACTCTGCTGCACAAAGCCCAATGCAGAGGGCTGTGATATTAGTGGCCGTGGTGTCAGGGAGGATGAAAAGGGATCTGTGATGGGATGAGAAGGTCCAGCAGAGGGCAACCAAAATGATTAGGGGGCTGGAGCACGTGACCTACGAGAAGAGGCCGAGGGTTTTGGGTTTATTTAGTCTGCCAAAGAGAAGAGTGAGGGGGGGATTTAATAGCAGCCTTCAGCTTTCCTGAAGGGAGGTTCCAAAGAGGATGGAGAAAGGCTGTTCTCAGTAGTGACGGATGACAGAACAAGGAGCAGTGGTCTCAAATTGCAGTGGGGGATGTCTAGGTTGGATATTAGGAAAAACTATTTCCCTAGGAGGGTGGTGAAGCACTGGAATCGGTGACCTAGGGAGGTGGTGGAATCTCCATCCCTAGAGGTTTTTAAGTCCCGGCTTGACAAAGTCCTGGCTGGGTTGATTTAGTTGGGATTGGTCCTGCCTTGGGCAGGGGGCTGGACTCAATGACCTCCTGAGGTCTCTTCCAGCCCTAGGATTCTATGAAAGCCTCTGCCAGAAAGGGTGGGACTAAAGAAGGATCAGGTGATCAGTCAGGCACAGGGACCTTATGAAGGATCATAGAATCACAGGGTTAGAAAAGACTTCAGGAGGTCATTGAGTCCAGCCCCCTGCCCAAAGCAGGACCAATCCCAACTAAATCAACCCAGCCAGGACTTTGTCAAGCCGGGACTTAAAAACCTCTAGGGATGGAGATTCCACCACCTCCCTAGGTAACCCATTCCAGTGCTTCACCACCCTCCTAGGGAAATAGATTTTCCTAATATTCAGTGAGGATGAGAGAGCTCAGTTGGGGAGAAGCCACAAGGATCAACAGGTGGGCTGGTTCCTGGGAAAGGCTGAAGCACCAAAGAATGTTGTGGTACATGTGCACAGCCTGCAGCAGCGGGTGTCCCAGCCTGAACCAGCTGACTGGGACTGTTGCCAGCACACTAAAAACAGCTGTACAGACAGATCGTTGCAGTTGTGGTCCAGGCCCTCAAGCCTGGGGTGGGGTGGGGAGGGGAGGGGAGAAGTGGGCTTCAGAGCTTGAGCTCCCACCTGAGCCTACATGGCAGGGCAAGCCTGAATCTGTCAGCCCAGCCTGGGAGGCTCACTGCGGAGTGCTGTGTAGACAGGCCCTTGGAAGGAAGACTTAGGCTGTGCAGAACAAGGCTCAATTCCAGAACTGGGGAAAGGCAGTGGCACTCCAGCAAGGGTCTGAACCCAGAGCACAGGCGGATTCTTTGGCACTTTGGACATTTTGTTACTCTGGGAGTGAACTAGCCACTTTGGAGCAGGGAGCTCTGGAGAAGAACCCCTACAATGCAGTGTCGGGACACCAGGGGGTGCCCTTTAGATGAGGACATGCTACTACACAACTGGGATCTAATAGTGTGTGCCACAGGGGAAAACTGTGAAAGGTGTGTTTGTGAAGTGACTGGGTCCGTGCACTGCTGAAAATCCAGGCTGTGGCTGGGGAGTGTTTGTTAGTGCTTCAGGAAAACAGAGAGCCAAGCAGCTCCTTCGAAGACCTTTCCCCTCTGCCCTGGCTGCAATATTTCCTACGCTCCTAGGACTGTGAGTATCACAGACCCTGGAACTGGACAAGTCTTCCCATGGGATGGGTACCTGCCACTATAAACATGCTCTGCTCAGCTCTTTGAGGCAGGGCTGGCAACCATTCCACAGACTGTTTGATCGGTGGGGTATCTGACCGGCAGGACGCTGAGTGAATGTGACTTTCAGCTCCTCCAGCAAATGAACAGTCTAGGGATTATCCACAGAGGAACAGGCTTGACATTTACAAAGCCTCTTACTTCGTAGGAAACTTTCCACTCAGTTTCCACTTAATCTTGGCTTTAGATAATTGAAAGCTTAACAGGAACTTTTAACACCCTTGTGCTTCCAAACAAAACACAAGACCGTGGATTCTGAACCTCAGGAAAGAAAAGCTTGGAAAGGGCTTGAGAGTCCTGATTAAGGAAGAATGCTCTAACAAACTGTGTGTGTATGTACGCGTGTGCATGCATGGGTTTGTAGGTACACATTAGGGATGTGATAGTGTAAACTGATGAGCCTGGGTTCATCAGTTAACCTTCATGATTACACGCCGCCCCCACACCCATGCTGCTGCCTCTGTGTCCGAGGCAGCCGGTGGGGAGGAGGGAGGGAGAGATGAAAGCCAGTACATGTGGGGAGCTTGCTTTTCTTCACTGATACAGAGGCAGCAGTGCAAGGGGAGGGGGACAGGAGGCTCCACAGGAGCCAGTTCGCGTGGGGGGAGCTGCCTTCCCTCCTGTGTGTAAATGTTGAAAACTTCAGCAGTTACACACAGGGCCGGATTAATGGGGGGGCTAGCTGGGCAGCTGCCCGGGGCGCCAACCTAGGTGGGGCACCTGATTGCAGCTGTAAGGGGCGCTGTGCAGCCCCCACCCCCAGGCTGTAAGGGGCGCTGGGGCCGCGCGGCCCCTGATGGCAGCTGTAAGGGCTGCCGCGCGGCCCCTGCCCCCAGGTGCACGGCACCCCTTACAGCCCCCCGGGGGCGGGGGCTGCGCAGCGCCTGATTATAGCTGTACAGGGCACCGCATGCTCAGGGGGCGGGGGCTGCGCATGTGCCACGCGCCCGCTGCCCAGGGCGCAAGAATGGCTCGAGCCAGCACTGGTTACACGTTTACCTGAATACATCCATTTTAACATCCCTACTACACCCATGTCCTGTACTGGATGGAATCAAAAGGACTCTGTTATAGGTCTTATTCTTCAGCTTGACTGGTAGAGGCCTGCACTTTTGGACCAAGAAGATCTGAGTTCTATACTTGGCAAGGTTGCAAACTTCCAAATGGTCATTCAAAGCAGCATTATTGAAATTACAAGATAGTAACAGATTTCTGAAACTATTAGGCCCGGGGCCCCTTCCTTCAGCAGCTTGCGGCTTTTGTTACCTAAATTAAGTGTACTTTAAAGGAATCTGACCTGGAGCTATCCCTCCCAGTTACAAGAGAAAATGTTAAATAAAATAGCCACCTTTCCATTTTCCTGATTTCAGAAGTCCGTTTTGGGAAACCTGTTCTTGGGACACAGCTGAGCTTTGGGGCTGCCACTCTCTGCTATTTCTATAGGAATCAGGAAGATGTGGGAGTTCTAGTGTGTGCAGGAATTGAAATCCTCATTGAACGGAAAAGCTTTTGAATATGGGGTAATAAGGAGATATGGTAGTAATTCTCTATGGTTAACTCCAACGACACTAAACATCATGGACCGTGTTCACCCTGTGACCACGGAATGATGCTTTTATCAGTAGCTTTATGCCATGGACAAATTTTGCCCATTTTTATGATGATTCAACCCGACTTGCTTAGAATGCCACTAAACATTCTAGAGGGAAAGGTGTAAACTTATTCTCCGCAGTAGCTGAGATTGGTACAGTATCCTCTCTGTTGGTCTCTAAGGGGAGCACTATTTAATTTCAGTTAACATATGTAAGTGCTTTGAGGAGGAAAATCCAATGCCAAGTATGATTTCCTTTAACTTTGAGCTGATTCTGATGCATTAATGACTCTGTTCGCATTCCATGCAACCAGGGGGACGAGAGTAAGGCCACCAGGCTCATTTCATTTATGAGACTTCCACTCGACTTGAAACTACATCTCGCTATGATACTCTCTCTCGTTAATTAACAATGCCCCTCTAGCCCTAGGAAGGCCTAGCTTTGAAAGCAATACTCGAATGTGCAAGCAGGAAAACAAGCACTGTCTTCCCTCCCCAGCCGGTGCTATAAAAGGACTCCTGCTGATCAAGGCTCATGGATCCGTGCAATGAGCCAAGTCAGAAGCAGTCATGTAACAGCTGCAGCATGCAGGGCCAACCCACATCATTTTGGCACCTGAGGCGGGGAGCTCAAAGGACGCCCCCATGCCCCTTAGCTTGGGCCAAAACTTTGAAAGGTCTCAATTCTCTGGGTCCTAGTGGCGCCGCCCCCCCCCCCCGTTTCCCCCCAGTCTGGCACCTGAGGCGGCTGCCTCAGTTCTCCTCATGTTAAGGCCAGCCCTGGCAGCATGAGGTCACACCCCCCCCCCACTGCTGGGGTGGGGGGTGTTTGATATGGTGAAAGGGAGCTGCTCAGGCTGGAGCCTAGGATGAAGGATCCTCTTCTCCCCCTCTTCCCGGCCCCCCCTTCCCCCGCGGTCACAGGGTTCAGCAGCTCAGGGTCCAGCTCAATCCCGAATGTGCACATAGCCACTTTACAGCCCCATGGGCCTGCATCTGCTAACATAGGCTGGCTGTGGCTGTTTCATTGCTGGATATACCCTCATTTTCTTCATTGTGCCACCTGCAGTCATTCTAGGCCTAGCTGTGCTCTTCCAGGCTGCTGTGGTGGTGAGGAAATGCTTTGCTGTGGATGGGTCATATTGCCCCTCGGCAGGGATCCAATTTTGCTGTACTCAAGATTGGAGCTTTTGTTTTATGTAGCGAGAGAGCCAACCAGTCAAGGGACAAAGAACCCCTGAAAGCCTATGGCTAGATCACATGCCACAAGATGGGGCACTTGTGTGGCCCGTATGGCTCATCCAAGATTCTACGGACCATAGTGGTGAGGTTTTTGTAGACGTTGCTGTCTGAGGCCCATGGGTAGCATTTTTCATCTGAGGACCTTTGCAGAAATGAGCTATGAAAGCCTGCCAGGACTGCTGGTGATGTAGGTATGTGTTTTCCAGGAGGCAGACTGAGGGGCAGAGAGATTAAGTGGCTTACACAGGTTCACACAGTGAGCTAGTAGTGGAGCAAGACGAGAACCCAGGAGATCCATTTGTAACCATTAAGCAGTGCTCATTGGGTTCCACTACAGCCTTGTGGGGAACACAGTGTCTCATACAGAAAAGAAGAGAAACACCAGCTATTAAACTCTGGCCTCCGCTCTGCTTCATATACCTGTGGAAAAATTCCTATTCTTTCTCTCAAACCCACCAGGAAAGAATTTGTTTGACTCACACTTGGGCTAGAATAATTGCCTCTGGCTGATGTATAATTGGCCACCGTTAATTGTTTATTCCCCAATGAAAACCCACACTAAACTGTAGCCCACAGACCTAATCACTGAACCAAACTTCTGGTCTCTGTCTTACTGTTTTTGGCTGCACAAATGTGCGCCGACTAAAATTAATGTTGGAAATAGTGTTGCGTGTGGCCAGTGTTCTGAGTTTTGGGTGAAATATCAAAGTTGTTATGACCTGAAATTAAAATAATTGTGGGTAAATAGGGAAGGGGAATGATATTTTATAGCAATTACTTGGATATATTGGTGGAATCATTTGACAGAGATTGAGTTTCATCTGCTGTCCAGGATCTCTCATGTTCTTTCACTCAGGCCTTTGGATGTATTTGTCTCTTTGGTATGGGAACCTTTCTCCTATGATGGGAAGGATTCTCTGGCCCTGGGAGACTTTCTGTTCTTGTGTATAGGAGAAGTTGGGTTTTTATTGGGAATAAACCTTAAAAAATCAAGCCAGATTGTGATCTCCATTATACTAGGGTAAAGCTAACTAGAGTGGAATTATTTTGTGGAGTGTGATTGCTATAAGAAGCTTCCCTATTGTCGCTGGTTCCAGAACAATTATTCTCCCCTCACTCCTCTGCGGGCTAATAAAATAAACAACCCGATATAAAACCCGAGGACTAAATATTCAGATTGGTAATCATTGTCTCATTTATATTGCTTTGTTGATGAAATCTAGAGGAAACTGCTAGCCCTGTCCTCCATAAGTCCTCCTCCTCCACCGCATGCTCATTGCCACCTGCATGGGGTGGTTAAATTGTGATGATGCTTGTGGTTTATGAGCTCACTTAGTTCGCTCTGCTCTGTCCACAGCCATGATCACTATGTGAATGTTCAGGCTATACCATCTAGGGGCCAGGCTGGGCCTATGAGCTACAGGCCTTTGTTAATGGCCTCCCCTTCAGGTCTGATGAGTGACACCAACCAGTGACATGTGACCAAAGATCGACATGAGTAATAACCATGTTTCATTACATGCTGTGCCATAGCTGATAGATTCCTTATGTATTTTTAACCATAAACCTCTTGTTAAGGATTTAGGAAATCCTCGCTTTGTGAATCAAATAAAATGGTTCTGTAGAAATGTGGATGGAGATCTGAGGGATTCCTGCTCTAATTATTAAAGGGTTGGCGGGGGGGAGAAGTTCTTTACTTGGGGTATCAGGAAGGAAGAGATTGGCCAGGCAATCACCATATTCAATTCATGCTGTTTCCCACACCAACACAACTTAAGTTAAAGAAAAATGGAAGTTAGCTGGTGTAACAGTATCACCCTTTTGTTCTGTGTTTGTACAGTGCCTGGCACAATGAGGTTGTGGCATACAACTGGAGCTCCTGGGTGCTACTGAAGTATAATAATTGTAAGGTCTCCCGTGGGAGTTGTCGGGGGTGGGGATTTAAATCTGGGATCCTCACATCCACAGTACAGGGGGGTGAAGTGCACATTATTAACACCAGTCAGTAGAAAAGGTGAGACTTGACCTCCTATTCCAGTGCACCTTCCTCTCTAGCCTAAGGGATATCTTGATGCAGGCGGGTGCTCTCCTTTGTGGATTGCTTCCTACTGGGGTAGTGTGACAGGGAGCGTCATTTGACTGAAATGTAGAACCTCCCACAAAATACAGTATGTGTGAGAGCTTTGGCTCGCAACAAGAAGTTGCACTGCCTTTTGAGTGAGCTGTTTCCAGGCAGTACCATGTTACTGAAAAGGGGGGTTGCTCCAGCTTTTAGGAGCATGAGCTTTGGCCACAGTGGCCAAGTGGCAGCAGCAGACAGCCCATTTCCCCCTGTTCTTGGGGTTCTATTCCTAACAGTTACCAAACAATGGTGAATTTGAAATCCAGTGTGCACGTTTGCTACTCCCAAGAATGCACTTGTGTCTGTATCCTGTTCCTTGTGCCCATGTTATAATCTGAATTTAGCCAAGGGCCTGCACGTTAGAGTTCAGATCTACCACTGTTGACCATCAGGGAAAGAACCCAAGACTTTTATTGCTGTCTTGTACTCCTTGAGCTGAGGAGTAATTCCTTTATCTGGTAGAAGTATTATGCTTTTATCCTCTGTGGATCACTCAGTGGAGATGGACATTCACACTTTGCCAGGATGTTATACCCATGTTGTGTATCTGCACAAGGGCCTGGGTACCTTCCTCAGATGGACAGGGATAATCCTTCATGAAGTACAAACTTAGCCCTTTACCTCCACAGCACATGACTCTGAGCATAGTATAGTCTACAGCACCTTAAAGAATAACAAGGTGCTGCAAGACTATTTGTTGCGTTTTAAGTTTTTTTCCCGTTACAGATGAATTCAGCTACCTCTCTGAAGCTTATGACCATAGTGACGGTGCATGTTGTGTTTAATGCAGGGACATACACATTAGGGATGTAATAGTGTAACTGATTAACCGATTATCCGATAAGCAAAAGCTTATAGGTTAATACTATAGACTACACGCATTTCCCTCCTCTCCCCTCCCCCCCCCCCCCCGGACAGGAGCTGCTGCCTCTGTATCAGAGGCAACAGCACAGGGCAACAGGTACCCGGTCCACAAGGGGAGCTGGTTTTTGAACTGGCTCTCCTTGCGGACCAGCTCCCGCCTGGCACCCCATGAAGAGTAGCCGGGGATTCCTTGGGAGTGGAGATGGAATGCACTGGCTTCTAGCCTCACTCCCAGGAACTACCGAATAGTTGACTAACCGATAAGAATTCATGAGGTTACTCGACTATTCAATTAACCGATATTTAACATCCCTAATATACATATCACAGGACTTGGTGTCAGCTCTTACTAAATACAGTACATGCACATATCTCACAAATAAGGCAAGCTAGGAAGTTAGAGTTAGATAGCGGAACTATAAAAAAAAATGATAAAGGTCTGTAAAATCATGACCAGTGTAGAGAAAGTAGATAAAGAAAAATTATTTACTTGCTCCCAGATCACAAGAACTAGGGATCACCCAATGAAATTAATAGGTGGCAGGTTGAAACAAACAAAAGGAAGTATTTCTTCACACAACATGCAGCCACCATGTGGAATTCCATGTCAGAGGATATTGTGCAGACCAGGACTTTAACAGGGTTCAAAAAAGAACTAGATAAATTCATGGAGGATAGATCCATCAATGACTATTTGTCAAGATGGATAGGAATGGTGCCCGTACCCATAGCCTCTGTTTCACAAGCTGGGAATGGGTGACAAGGGATGGATCACTTGATGACGACCTGTTCTATTCATTTCCTCTGGGGCACCTGGCACTGGCCACTGTTGGAAGACAAAATACTGGTCTAGATGGACCTTTGTTTGACCCAATGACTGTTTTTTATTGTCTTAAGTTAGTGGATATTTGTGAAATGTGGCTCTCCCAGTAGCTGCATACTCAGATGTAGCCTTCTTATAATACGTATCACTTCAATAAGTGTAGATAATATTTGTAATTCTTACTATTTGGCCAGATAACCCTAGTTGATCTAATCATCCCTTCTGATCTTAAACTCTGTGAATCGTGTACGCTTAAACTGGTATGTTTAGTTACCATGATTCAAAGTGTAACTCTAGTAACCATGCAAAAACAAGGCCTGAATTGTATGTAAAGTGAAAACGCTTGCCTACATTATATAATCCTGAAGGGAGTCCAGATTACAGCCAAGATTAGAATGGAAAAGTTTCTGCCTTCTACTGTAGCATTCAAGTCACTAGATCACATCTTTAGAACCGGTCCCCAAAAATGTGAAAACTTTCAAAAGAAACAAAAATGTTTTGGCTTGCATTTTTTTTTGTCTTCTCAGCAAAAAAATTAATCAAACATACAATGAATGTTTGAAATGCCTAGAGGGAAAGAAACTCTCATGCTTTCTTGTATTTTTTCATCACTGGAAAAAGAGAGAACAAAGTTTAAAAATACGAAAGAGTAGGATTTTCCCCCACCAAACAGAATGAAAATTTCAATATTTTTGTAGATAACTGTTTTGACCAAAACACAAATATTCTGTGAAATTTTGTTTTGTCACTTTTTCAGTGAAAAGGTAATTTTTTTTCAATCTAGTTCCATTAATAACATCTTATTAGCTTTACTAACAAAAGTGATTAACACATAATGGTTTTTATTTAAAAAATGTATACATAGGATTTGAAAACCAATACCAGGAAAACATTTAATTTTATTCAAACAGTTTAAAAATAGAAACACAAAACCTATATACTTTTCTCTGGATTTTATTTTTGACTGAGTAAAAATCCATTGATGGTTTTTAGGATGCTAAGAAAATCTCCGGTCTGTAATAGTTCTCCAGAAATTGTAGTATTTCAGCCTGAATTATGCTGAAACAACAAGCAGATGCTTTGAAGCTGCTGCATCTTATGGAGAAGTCAAACTCTTACAAAATGCTAGTATTATTTCAGGCAAAAAATATATGCATCTGTTTTCCAAGTGGAGCAGAACTGGAAGATAAATTAAGCTTCAGCTGCTTCTGAGAAACCAAAGCAACAGTTAAGTCTCAAGTTCAGGTCAAATGGTTGCATAAAAGTTGGTACAGGTTCCCTCTAGGTCCTAATGCAAGGATGGTCCCTATGCCCAATCTGGTCTGTGGTAAGGATGTTAAGTATCGGGTAATTGACTAATCAAATAGTCGATGCATTTTTGCATTGACTATTCGATTAGTTGATAGGGAAGTGTAGCAACATCCCTAGGGCTGTTGCTACACTTCAAAGGCAAAAGCGCTGAAGCCCAGGATCAGCTGGGGAACCCCCACTCACTCTGGGTTCCATGCGGCACCGCCACTTTGAAATGCCGCGAGGAGCCTGAGGCCGGGCTCCCTGCAGCATTCAAAGCAGCAGTGCCGCACGGAGCAGCTGACCTTGGGCTTTGTGTGGCACTGCCGTTTTGAAGTACCCCCCCCATCTGACAGAGGCAGCAAAGGAGGGGGGGGTGACTAGTCAACTGTCTTGTCGACTATCTGATAAGCATTTGCCGATCAGATAGTCGACTCGTCCTTCACATCCCTAGTATGTGGTTGTTCTCCTCGTCAGTAGAGAGGAGCAGCCAATGGAGACTACGTGTCCCAGCATGCTATGTTCTGTCATGCTCGGGGCAGTCTGGTAAGGCTTGGGGGTTCAGATCAAGCACTGCATGCAGGGACCTGTGATTCCCTGGCCGACATTTCTGGCATAAAGATAAGCTGCTGACTTTTTACTCAAGTCAGGTGTACCTCTGGCAAATTGTCGACGTTGCCCTTGGTTGGGCAAAGTCTGGCTGCCCCTGTCCTGAAGTTGAAAATATTAAGTGTATTCATGTCACATAAATTGATTATAAAATAAATATTAAAAAGGGGGGACAGCATACAGAACACCTTCCTTTACTATCTTCTTCCACTACCTTGCCATAGCCTATTGATAGTAAGCAGAGTGAGTTGGCTAATCAGTTCCAACCCATGAACTGAAATATGTACACAAGATTGGCATCTTTGTCAACCAATAAGATTGCTGCCTTAACCTAAGCCATTTTAATAATTCCATTTCTAATCTCTTTTAGTGGTGCCCAATGAAGAATGTTGGGAAACATATTTTAAGGGTGACAACCACCAAGAAACAGGATTTACTTCATACTTTAAGAAATTAGACTATATCAAATGTTTAATAAAAATATTTTCTATAAGACTTTTAAAATATATACACATTTAAAACTGACTTAATGTTAATGCCCTGATGATATTGACGTGATCTCTACAGTATCTAAACTTAGGTAAATGAGGTTGCCCAGCAACCTCCATCTTGTCTCAAGACAGTGATCACAAGACTGGTGACCTTGTCTACTTTGAAAATTGAAGCCTGCTTGAAAACTGGATTGGAAATCTTTTTTTTTTTTCTGGTCCTGATTCACCTCCCATTGGAAATCAGTACCAAGATTGCCATTGACTGTGAGCATTGGATCAGCTGCCGGACACAGTTCCAGGTAACCTGTTCTCAAACACTCTCAGGCTAGGCAGTGAAAATGGAGCCAAAGTGTATTGATGCTGCTTTTAAGGCTATTTCCCTGTAAGGCTCATTGGAAGCACCCTTCAGAAGGTTTGGTCCAGTCTACAGTGTCCAGCCAAATCTAGTGTAGATCCTGCTTATCTAGAACTGTATCTAAACAAAGTTCTGATTTGTTTTCATACACGGTTCAAATGCCAGTGTAGACAGTGTGAGGGCCACATCCTGCACTCTAATGCAGGCAAAACTCCCACTGGCGTATTTGGTTGTGTAACAAATGTGGGATCAGGTCCTAAATTACCAACATCATTGGCCTGTGTCTTAAGCCTTGGATTATACTTTAAGGTAGGTAGCATGAGAGTTCTCTTGCTTTAAAGAGTTAATATGGGGGATTTGGCCTCCTGCAGAGGAGAGCTTCTCATTGAGCTTTCGATTTATCTGCTCCATGTGCCTGTTGTTCTTCCTGGCTTGCCGGAGGGACCTCTTGACTTTCTTCACCCGGTCTCGCAGCTGCTTGTTGCGTTTCTCCAAGGTTGCCACCTTCTGCTGCAGTTTCTTCACTTGATCCTCTTCCTCAAACAGGGCTTTCTGAACCGAAGAGCACATGAGCTAAGGGAAGAGTAGAAAGGAAAGAGGACACATGAGCTCTAAAGCAAAGTCAGGAAACCACTTGAGCATGTAAATTCCCCAGACATTCTCTTGATAGCTACACTCCCCAGTAATATATACTATTCCTAACCAGACAACTGCTTTCTGAAGCTCCTCTCCATTTTGCAGTTTTCACTTAAAAGTCCCCTATCTCTGTCTTATCTGAAAATAAGAACCACCTAGTTCAGATCTTAAGAACATTACCTATCAACATCACTTTAATGAGCTCTACAAGGTTAGCCTACAACAGGGGTTTTCAACCTTTTTTTCATTTGCAGATCCCTAAAGAATTTCAAATGGAGGTGTGGGCCCCTTTGGAAACCTCAGACATAATCTGTGGACCCTCCCACCATCGTCCATGAACCATAGGTTGCAAACTACTGGTCTAGGTCATTGTGGCACTTAGTTTAACTTAAGGAGACCTGCCCTTTTTCTACTGTGTGTTTCAGTTCTGGGATTTGAATTCAGCCCATTGGATTCTGCCGGTTGCAAAATACATAATCAGACCCGGATTTTTTTTTTAAACTTGTCTGAAGTTCCAGGTTTTGGTTCTAGTCTGCCTCTTGTTCTTTAAGAGAACTGGAAGGGGATGGCACAGTTATCTAAATCTCACACTTGACGTGCCTCCATTGCCTGGAACCACAAGGTCAAATGCTGGCAAGTTTGGAGTCTGCCCTTCCAAAATTTAACAAACCCCCAGATTTTATGCAGTTCATTATGTAGAGGTCTTTTAGATAAGACCTTACAAAGCAAGATCATATTATCTTAGTGTGCATACTAACACGCCCAAGGCCTTAAGAGTAGAAATGTGTCCTTGGTCAAAAACCACCTTGCCCCCACCTCCAATCCCACCCCACTGCTACATAGCATGCAATGCCAGCTGACGGCTGCATTTTAGTGCTCCTCTCACTCCTGCAGTCCTTATTCAGGCAAAATTCCCCCTGACTTTGGCAGGAGTCGTGCCTGCATGACAATGACAGGAATGCCTGTATAATTTGCAGAGCACTTTGGAATCATCCAGGATGAGAGAGTCTGAGTAGAACTGGAAAGCTAAGAAATGGTCCTGATGAATAATTTCTTAAAGATGGTATCAAATATTTAAGTAACTTGTTTGTAATGTAACCTACCTATCACATGGCTACATCAGTGTCATCCTCCTGTAATCATTCAACAATCTGTGTATCTCTGATTTATAGGGTTTTTCTCTTATTTCAGCCTTTGTTTTAGGTTTCACTTCCTGTGTATGTGGTTGTCATAACAGGGTTATAAAAATTTATTTTAAAAATAAAAACTTGTGCTCACAAAAATTTGAACCCAGGCATTGTTTGAGGGTAGAATTTTTAGGGTTGCCAGGTGTCCGGTTTTGAACCGGACAGTCCAGTATTTGACCTTTCTGTTCGGGAAACAAATTGAGAAAATATAAATGTCCAGTATTTTCTAAATAAGATGTAATGTAGATTGTGATGTAATGTCAAGTGTGTCCGGTATTTTTGTTGAAACCATCTGGCAACCCTAAGAGTTTTAGGGACACAAAGGGTTTAAATTTCTCATGCATTGTGGTGGTAAGTCTGTTCATCTTACCAGAAAACTCTGAAGTACAGAAGCAACTGGAGGGAGTGAAGTCACTTCTAGAGCATTTGTTTCCTCACATTCGCTCTAGGAAAAATTCCTCAAATTTTAATAGTGTGATTGGCGTTGTAAGCTACGTTGGTCACAACAAGCCATCAAATGTTTTGTATGGAGGATGAAAGACAGGAGTGCTGTGTCTTTGATTAAATTTAACTTTGTATCTCCTATTGTCTGACTTTTTTTTTTTTTTAACAGGCATTGAGGGCTCCCAGAGCTTTGGATAGGTTTCCTTTGGTGTGGTGTTTACATGAGACTGAAATCTAATAAATAAGTGAATACTTGCAGAGATAATAGTGTATAACAGCATGTAATTATGCATGTTTTCCATCTTGTTTTGTAATGTTTTTCAGCAAACGGGAGGTGGTGGGTGGACGGGTAATGTTTAATTTGTTTTGGAAACCTGCCAGACATAGAAAACCTCTGCGGGGTAACATTGCAGCAGCTTCCCGTTGTAGCGGGCTACTTAGCTTCAGTCTGTTTTACACACGAGACTCAAAACTTTGTTGGAGACAGAACTGTTTACAGTGACTTCAGTCCCACTAGGACAGCTTTATAAGTGCATAGCAAGGAGAATGGTAACCCCAAAACAAAGTGCATATACTGTTCAGAGGAGAATGTAATTTTTTTTTTTCAGTAATGCCTATTGCAAGCAAAATCCCACAAGCTATTTGAAAACAGCCAGGAATTCTTGGCTTTCCCATTTTCCAGTCCCATGCACAGCTTTAGCCTGAACATTTAAGAATATTATTAAATCAAGATAACTGCTTTCACGTGAAATTTCTTAAATCTATCTCTAATGGGGATGACAGTATAACTTTCACGGGGGTGGGGGAGCTTACTCAGTATCTACCTATTTGGTATGTCTACACTATTGTTAAGCAAAGTACGGTAATAGTTGTCAGTAAACTCTCCCGAACCATTACACATATGTCCTTTAACACTGGACTCAGTTCAATCACCGGGGTGTCCCACTGCCCCCTAGGCCGGACAAAGTCTGCCCCTCCAAGACACCACTTTATATACAGGTACAAACAAGTTATACAACACTCCTGATGTGTCAGGTTGCCACACTATGACACTACTTAGATACCACCCATCACCCTGCACCTTGCAGTTTGATTAGAATATCTCTATCCATCATGCTGTCATTTTAGATCCTTTCCTGAACCTGGGTTGGTATCTGCGGGGAGTGCGGGTACTAAGGTCTTTTTTTTTTTTTTTTTTTAAACAAGCTAGTGGTACCATCCTTTTGGAATGTGCTTTCCACTTATGACCAGTACCAATTACACCTGGACCTATTACCAATTAGTGTTTTGCACTGTCAGCTCTGTTTGTGCCAAGTTCTGTGAGCAGGGGTCTGCCTCTTGCTTGCAGCTTAGCTTTGCTTTATGTTAGCCAAGTTTTGTCCATTGTTAGCTAGGCCTCGAGCCTCAAACCAGGCCTGTGCTAAATGTACTTTTGTTTCAGGCCCTCATCATACTACAAACACTTGTTTTTGCTAACGAGATTACAGGAATCAGCATGCGCACACAAGTTTTGTTTATCTATAAAATCAATATTTCATATATAAGCTAATCTCTGAATGGCTGAAGCACCCATTTCCATTCTGCTATGGCTGACTCACAAAGAAGCTTTGTAGTAACAGCATAATGAACAGCGATCACTCCGCTGTTAAAGGCAATAGGGCACAATGGTAGTATTTGTATATTGTGAATGGTATACAAATGATTAAGTTGGCACTGAAGAAATCAAGTATGTTAGTGGCAAGTTCAAACCCTAGCAATGCCAACTTAGTCATTCTCCCTTAAATAGATGATAAATCAAGTTCTAGATACAACCACATGCAATAAATTTACTTACAAGATTTTTTTTTTCAAATGTGGTGGATTTTCCTTCATTTGAAGTTTTTACATCCAGCCTGGCTATCGTTCTAGAAGATATGCTTCCCTTCAACCAGAAGTTTTGGTCTGTGTTATGCACCAGGTTAGTCTAAATGATCATAGTTAGGGGTCTACTTAAATTGCGGCAAAACCACACTTTTTCACAGATTGGTCAGGACGTGAAGAGCAACATTTCACAGATGTGTTCATATAGTTTTATAATCCACATCACCCTTCCTTCTGCGCTGTTGCTGGCTGCACTGCTGTCTTCAAAGCCTGGTGTCCAGCCAGCAGCTGTCACTCTTTGGCCACCCAACTCTGAAGGCAGCACAAAAGTAAGGATAGTAATACTGAAGTCTCCCTACAATAGGCTTGCCACCCCCTTTTGGGTTGGGCCCCCTAGTCTGAGAAATGCTACGCACTTTTGTGTGCTTTATCCCTATAGCATGGATTTTCAGACTTCATTTCACAATGACTGCTTTCTGACAACAGACCATTACTACTCACTCCAGGAGTCGGGACCAAAAGCTGAGTTCTCCTGACTCCGCCACCCTAAAGGGAGGGCTAAAACTGAATCCAGAGCCTCACTGCACTAGGCTGGGGAGCCAAAGCTCGAACCACATTGCCCTGAGGCAATCAAAGCTTCAGCCCCAGGTGGGGCCCTGTAACAGAGCCCACCTACCTTTGGTAGGGTTGCCAGATGGTTTCAGAAAAAAATACCCAACAACAACACGAAAAAAACTATGCCAGGAAAAAGTTTGCTGAGCAAAAAAAAAAAAGGACCCCAAGAGTTGTTAATCCAAAAAAACCCCCAAACCTCCGACCATGGCCCCTTTAAAAACTGCGGGGTGAGGCTAACAGGCCGGGAAAAAAATCAGAAAGTACCGGATATTTTAGGTGTCTGGTATTTTCTGAATTTTTTTACCGGACAGGAGGCGAAAATGATGGACTGTCCGGTTCAATGAGGGACACCTGGCAACCCTAACCTTTGGCCCTGAGTGGTAGAGATTCAGTTTTAGGTTTGGCCCTGGGCAGTGGGGCTCAGGTTTGGGCCCAAGTGAGTCTAACACCAGGCCCCACGACCCCATTAAAACTGCATCTGATCCATTTTGGTGTCCTGACCCACAGTTTGAGAGTTACTGCCCTATAGAGCAGGGTAAAAATACACAGAAGACCCAGCTTTCATTGGGGAGCCTAGATTTCATGGTCTGTGAGGTCTTTCACGGCCATGAATTTGGTAGCCCCCTAATGATGATGGTACTTGCTGGGCTTCAAATAAACAAGGTCTCCTCTGCTCTCTGTGGATACTAAAGCTACTATGGTAACTCTAAGAGTTGGGGGAGGGATGCTGTGGTGTCCTGAGCCAAAAATTCCCATCCATACTCACACTGCTTGGCACAATGGTTACGGAGGCTTATGGTATTACATACTCTTGTTACTGTGAGGCTCATTTTCTAAAGGGGAAAAAAAGAAAAGGAGTCGAGACCTCCCCTGCAGTAATTCCTGAAGTAGGCCGCCTCTTCTCTTGTGGCTGAATCTTCTTGAATTGCTCTCACTTCCCACCCCACTGCTGTTACAGAGAAGAAACAGTTAGTTGCTTCCCTGATACAAGTGCCCTCCTTGAGCAGTCAGGGTAACCAACTGCTCTGGCTGCGAATTCAGCTTCTCCCTTAAGCAGCGTGCATAGTCCAGAATTTTTTTTCCAAAACAGAATTCCAAAACCAAGATCACACCCACCAGAACAAGTGACCAGCAGCATCTGAGATGCCTGATGGGACAAATGACACCTGTGTCTTTTGGGATGCTGTGCAAATGCTACAGATAGGGAGCTGCAGGGGTTAGCTGCTCCCTTTGCACATGGTCAGTGCTTCATTTGTGCCAGGGCTTGGCAGGTCATAGCCCTGGCACCTCTGAACATAAAAATTGCTTGAGTCACAGCACCTAATTGCTTGAGCCCTGGCACCTCTTTCATTACAAATTATACACTGCAAATGTTGTGTCTTCACCTACAGCCATAGGTGACTGGTGTCTTCTGGGGGCAGGGGATGTAGGAGGGAGCATATGGGGGCACCCCATGTGGGAGCACGGCGGGGGGCAGTGCTACCAAGAGTAATCTATGCCTACAGCAGACCTTGTTGCATCCCAGCATTAATCTCCAGTTGCCTTCCTTGCTTCCTTTCTATAAATCTGAGAAAGCAGGAAAAGCTGTTGAGATTTGTTGCACAAAGCTGTTCAGATTCACAAAACCTTGGCCAGCATCAGACACTTATCTCTGGCTCCTCATTTGTTCAACCACAGAAGAACCGATTCACTCTTCCTAAAAGCACTCGGGAGTCAGACCTAGGTCTTTATTTATTTTGTTTAACAACATACAGGATATTTTTACCGAGGCCTATCAGTCTGCCCAGCAAGAAGGGTTCTCTCTCTGCCCCCTGGAATAGTATGGGATAAATAAGTGTAATTGCTGATTGTTTTTCCACGACAGCTAACTTTGCTTCCAACCATCAGCAGGTTGCTGATGAGCAATGTGAAGCATTCACTTTCCCCAGAGCAGCGTTTCCCAAAGTGTGGGGCATGAAGAACTAGCCTAGGAGCCAAGGGATCATCTTTTCAACTGTTTGCTAGCAGCCCAGATTTGATTTTTCTTAAAGGCTGTTTCTCACGGTTGTAGCTGGAAAAAAACAAACAACAAAAAACCCAAAACCTTTAAAATATCAAGCCAGAGTAATGATGCATTAATATCTGCTAGAATATGCAGAGAGCCTGAAACAATTAGCTCTGAAACGTGAACTGCCTAATTTGTTCCAGTGAGTGATAATTCAGACCAGTGGTTCTCAACTAAGAACAAAATGTAAGAACATAAAGGCCATACTGGGTCAGACCAACGGTCCATCCAGCCCAGTATCCTGTCTTGCCAACAGTGGCCAATACCACATGCCCGAGAGGAAGTGAAAACAACAGGTAATCCTCATGTGATCCCTCCCCTGTCACCCACCTCCGGAGAAACAGAGGCTAGGGACATCCTTCCTACCCATCCTGGCTAATAGCCATTGATGGACCTAACCTCCATGAATCTATCTAGCTCTTTTTTGAACCCTATTAAAGACCTAGCCTTTGGCAAGGAGTTCCACAACAGTGTAAATAAGTGTAAGACTGTTCTGAGTGAAGAAAAACTTCCTTTTGTTTGTTTTAAACCTGCTGCCTATTAATTTCATTTAGTGACCTCTAGTTCTTATATGGTGTGAATAAGTAAATAACTTTTCCTTATTCACTTTTTCCACACAAGTCATGATTTTATAGACCTCTATCATATCTCCCCTTAGTCTCCTCTTTTCTAAACTGAAAAATCCAAGTCTTTTTAATCTCTCTTCATATGGGACCGGTTCCAAATCCCGAATCATTTTTGTTGCCCTTTTCTGAACCTTTTCCAATGCCAATATATCTTTTTGAGATGAGGCGACCACATCTGTATGCAGTATTCACGATATGGGCGTACCATGGTTTTATATAGAGGCATTAAGATATATACCCCTAGGGGTATGTGGAGGTCTTCCTGGAGGGTTCATCAACTCACTTATACATGTGCCTAGTTTTATAACAGGCTATATAAAAAGCACTAGCTAAGTCAGTATGAACTAACATTTCAGAGACAATGATTTGTTTGTACTGCTCTGTATAATATACTCTGAAATGTATGTACATTTATATTCCAGTTGATTTATTTTATAATTTTATGGTAAAAATAAGAAAGCCCAGGTTTTTTTCAGTAATTGCGTGCTGTGACATGTTGTATTTGTATGTCTGATGTTTGTAAGCTTTTAAGTGAGGCGAACACATGACAAACCAGACTCTTGAAAGGAGTATGGTAGTCTGGAAAGGTTGAGAGCAACTGATTCAGATAATCCATGGTGGTACTTTAAACATCACTGTTTGCTATTTCACTGCTCACTGAAGCAAATAGGGGAGGAAGTCTCATATTCTGAAGAGCAGTGGATCACAAAGTGTTTGGCATGAAGGACTACGCAGGAGCACAGTGGCTGAGATTTAGGCCTTTAACAACATGGCTTCATTGCAGGGAGTGCGCATCAGGTCTGAGTTGTGGGCAGCCAACCCAGTGGCCAAAGCCAGAACTGGATGTCTGGAATCTGAGGTGTTTGTCAATCCGAGGTCAGGAACCAGAGGTGGAAACCATGCCAAGGATCAGAGCCGGGGCTAGGAATCAAGGGTCTGAAGCAGAGGAGAAGGCTGTCAGAAACTGGGTGTCAGAAACAGGAGGTAAAGCTGAGGTCAGGAAGGTGCAGCCCAAGAAAGAAAAGTCCGTAGCAGCAGCTAGCCGAGCTTCTGCCTACTTGCACAGACAAACTTGCTGCATCCTTCCCAGGTTTAAATGGGGTGTATAGACCAATTGGGAAGGTCCTTTACATGGGGCCTCAATGGGTGACACATCCTGTGGAGTGGGTGGGCCCCTACGGCTCATGACTGGCTGCGTGGTTCTGCTGCTAATGCTGTTAGGGTCATGGGGAGGGAGTTGCTGCCCAGGAGCTCTGCAAACCCAACTTGACCTGCTGTTCCTTCCAGAGCAATGGATTTCATAGGCTTGAAGGAGGAGGCATTCCAAAGTTTGGAAAGTCCTGTCCAAGAAGCTGAAAATGCTGGGCAGAGAGGTTGAGCCTCAAGCCAGGTTCCATGTGCAATAAAGAATTTTTAAATCAAACACTGGGGCTAATCCCCATCAGCCGCTACAACAAGCTGCCTGAGTGTTAATTTACCAAGACTGATGCAGGCAGCATTGACCAAAGCACTGCATTTCCATGCATCGATGGTGCTTGCTAGTAGGTGGTGCTGACATTCCCACTGCAGGCTGTGAAAAGGCCAAGGATTCCTGCCACCTGCACTGCCCTGGGAAATATAATCTCTGTTTACAAATTGTGGCATCAGCTGGAGGTAGTGTCTTCCCAATGGCCTATGTGCCAGCTGCTTCACCAGAATGCACTGACTCAGCAGGCAGGAGTGTTTGTCTTGGGGAAGACGGTTATTGTTGAATTTGGGTGGGGGGGAGGAGAGAGGAGTGGAAATAAAAGGACAAAACTCCACAACTTGGTGGTGTTTTGTTAACCATGCTCTTAAACTCCGG
Source organism: Pelochelys cantorii (assembly GCA_032595735.1). Lineage (NCBI taxonomy): Eukaryota > Metazoa > Chordata > Testudines > Trionychidae > Pelochelys > Pelochelys cantorii. The sequence goes on along the minus strand of CM064326.1, from coordinate 334,108,874 downwards.
GACAGACTTTTTGAAAAACACACCTGTAACAAAGACCTCATTCCCCCTGACTGCACAACCTTCATGTCTGGTAGGGAGCGTGGATTCTGGGGTTTTGTTTGTAGTAAATATCAGAGACATCATGCAGTAGAGAAATCCTCATCTTGGTCTTCAAGTTCCCAGGCTTCTGAGTCCTGATGAATAAACTGCGATTGGCTTTGGGACAGTGCAGCTGGGCTGGAGTGGATTTAGTGCTGATGAAAGCAGGTAGTCTGATAATCCGAGAACTGCCTCTCTCCATCATATAGAGGCAGGCCCACTGATGAGGGAGGGGGGCATTTGTAAAGGGCGCAGTTGCCCCAGGGCCTGGTGATACAAAAGGGCCAGGAGCTCCCAGCCACTGCCACTGCTACTATGTCAGCGGCAGTGGGCAAGTGGGCAGAGCATGGGGCCCTTTAAATTGTGGCTGCAGTGCCGGGCAGCACAATCTAGGCAGCCACTGAAGGCTGCTTGGGGGAGTTGTGGCACTCACTGGGTGGCACTGAGAGCTGCTTAGCCCAGCCCCGCCCCTTCTGCCCAAGGCTCCGCCCCTTCTGGGGGCACAGAACAAGCCCCTCCCCTACACCTTTCCCAGGGACCCAGCGAGGCTGTCTTCTCTGCTGCATATGGGTACAACACAGGCGATGGGGGCTGCAACACTGCCTTAACCCTGAACTGCAAGAAGCACTTCTGCTGAAGAGACAAGACTACAGAGCCCAGGTTCTGTTCAGCCCGTGGCCCCTCTGCTACCCTCCCCAGTCTCAGCACAATTGTCTCCATGGATAGTAGTTTCCTGTTGTTTGTATCACAGCTGCATGTGGGTCGGGTAGTGGGAAGCTCCACTGGGTGAGCTGCTGTACAGATATGAAACCAACAGACAGTCCCTTCCCAAAGGAGGTAACAGTCTAATGTGAAAGACACAGAGTGGGAGGAAGGAAGTAGACACCTTATTCATATTGATTTCAATGGGAGTTAGTTACCTACATGCCTTTAAAATGTAGCTCTAGTGAGATTAAGCTGATTTTCGAGGGCTCAGCTGCTATCTGTTGCCCACAAATGACTTGCCCAAGGTCCCACAGAATGCAGTGGCAGACCTGGGAACTGAACCTAGATCTCTGGAGTCTCCCTTTGGGCTCGTGGTGACAGCACTCTGCTTCCTTTTGTGTGCATTAATATTTGTGTTGTGGTCTCATTACAGTGTACGGGACTGATTCTGCAAGGTGTGAAGCACCAGGTGGGAGCTGAGGGTGCCTGAGATTTAAAATAGCCTTCCAGTTCTTTAGCAGCTCCCCCTGTGCTCTTGATTGAGAACCATTCACATCAAGAATTTTAATGTATGGGGCTGGCAGGAGACTAGCATGAACATTCCCATAGGGGTTTGGCCCTGAGGGTAGGTGAGATCTTGCATAGCTCTTTGTTGAGACCTGTATTTCTAGTGTTCTCTTGACAGGTAATTTACAGGAAAATAACACTTTCTGTAATGTTTTTATTAGCCTCCCAGTTCAGGTAATGATGGTATTTAGCGCCCAGCCACCACTTAGTTTCCATGCTGCTGTACAAAGGTACAAGTGCTATTTAGTGCCAAACTCGTGTCTCTCTTGCCTTCTGGCTGGGCCCAGACCTTCTAAAGGCCATCTTGGAGCTACATTTCCAGGTTCTCTTCCAGTGTGGCTACCCTTGTAAAGTGGGGGGTCCACAGCAGAAAAGGTCTTTTGCATGGATTCCCATCCGAGGCATGGCAGGGATGGTGTACCAGGTACCTCCCTATCCTGCCCCATCCCCCGGGCAATGAAAGTAGGTGTAGCACAGGGCCTAGGATGCATGATGCCTACTAAAGGGGCGTTAAGATAAAAATCACATTCTGAGTGAGGGTAAAACATTTCCCGCTATTACTAAGAGTACCTTCAGTGATAACTGAAAGAGGTTTTATAATCTAGTTTACATTACATGCTTTTCTTGACTTTTTGCATTTCATACCATTTAGATACTGAATTTAGACTGTTAATATTTCCCTCCTTTTTAATAGTCATTTTCATTAGAGATGTATGCATAGTACAATTCGAACTGTGCCTCGATGCTATAAAATATATACGATAAAAACACAGAAAAGTTTATATGAATTAAAAATAAAATGGAGAGGTTTTATTATAACTTACTTTTTCCTTGCACTCTGTTGTTGTTAGTATTATTAATAATATTTTATTACACAGTCCAGTTTGGCAAGTAGTTTTAGACACAAACAAGATCTGAGTCCTTTGAGTTGACATTAAGGATGTTAAGTAACAGTTAACTGATTAGTCGAGTAGTCCATGGAATTTCCATCAACTACTCAACTAGTCGATAAGCACTTCCGCATTCCTCCTTTGAAATGTACAAGAGCCCCAGCGGGGGCTCTTGTGCATTTCAAAACAGAAGCGCAGCATGGATCCTGGGGTCAGAGGGGGACTCCATGCTGCGCTGACGATTTGGAATGCCACGCGGAGCTGGGGTCAGCTGGGGACTCCCCAGTTGACTGCAGGTTCTGCATGGCATTTCCCCAGAATCCGGGGTCAGCTGTGGACTCCCCAGCTGATCCCGGGCTCCACACCTAGCAGTGCCACACAGCTGATCCTGGGCTCAGCTGTGCAGTGCTGCCCCTTTGAAACTCTGAAGTGGCATTTCAAAGGGGTGGTGCCACACAGCTGAGCTGGGATCAGCTGTGCGGCACTGATGCTTTGAAGTAGCCTCTTATTCCCCCCCTTTGCTGCCTTTATCTGATAGTGGCAGCAAGGTGCAGGGAATTGACTAGTCACTCACTGAACTTGAGGCTGGGTCAATAGTACTAAGTTTTATCAGCTTAATCAGGGGTAGGCAATAATTTTTGCAGGGAGCCACTTAATACATTTTGGTAGGCAGTCACAGGCCAGCTCCACTCCCCAAAAGGGGTGGGGCTTGGGGCAGAAGGGGTGGGGCTGGGGATTGTCTGGGTCCAGAAGCTTTGAATTAAAAACGCAGCAAAGGGCTCCCAGCCCCATCACTACCGCATTGCCTGGCAGCTGCCCAGGTTTACTGTGGCTATTTGAAGGGCTTGCGGCTCTTGCCCCTGCCAGGGTGGCACCATGACTGGGAGCCGTGAGACATTTCAATAGGATCCTGCTGCCTAATGCGCCGCCTGGAAATTCGGTGTCATGGGCAGCAGGCTATATATAGAAAGCGGCCAGATGCAATCCACGGTCCGGATCAAAGTGATAGATGGGCTGGATCTGGCTCCTAGGCTGCATCTTCCCCAGCCCTGAGCTTAGTTCTTACCATGGGAGCTGACAGCCATGCTGGGAAAGGGGTTTGTGGGGGAGGGAGGATCTGGCTCAGTGCTCCTGAAAGGGGCGGGGTCTCCAGTGAAAGGAGTGGGTCCAGGGGCAGCCAGCCCTCAGTGCTGCCCAGAGTGTGCTGCGCCGCTCCCCCGCCCCCACTCCAGTCTTTATAGCTATCAGGAGTGTTCCATGTGCTCCGGCGGCAATTTAAAGGGACAGGAGCCCGAGGCCCTTTAGAATCACTGGGCCCTGGGGCAGTTGCCTCCTTTCCCCTCCTCCCCAGCGGCAGACCTAGCTCTAATGTTAAGGATATGAAAAAAGCACGGCGATGGCTGATATAGCCATATGCTGGCAACCCTCACAGCCAACGTCGATATAACTACATCAACAGAAGAGTTTGTCCCTGAGCAGAACTAATATTATTTGGGGAAACGGTGTTGCTGTACCCGCAAAACTCCTTCTGTTGACATAGGCTGTGTCCACATGGGGGGGCTTTCTGGCATAGCTGTATTGGAAAAGCCTGTGTAGCGTAGACAAGGCCTGAGGGTGCTGACTGCCTAGAAATTAGGCAGTGTGGGTGTAAAAAGCTAGCTGTATTGCAACTAAAAGGCAAGAACCTAGCATCCATGTCTGTTGAACACAAGATGGTCTTGGCAGGCCTTTAAAAGACATCTTACTGCAAGTTGTATGTTAAAACAGCTCCCAGAAGCTAAAAATTCACCCAATCTATTTAACAGGGATGTTAAACTATCTGCCTAGATAGCAGTGAGGAAGTGGGGGGGGGGCACAAAAATATTCAAAATCACCATTGTTGAATACAGTAAAGACTCAGCCTGAATTCAACTCTTGAGTAAAAACACATCTCCATCAGTATCAATGAAATACACTGGAACCTCTATACTCCAGGTGCCCCTAGTACGGAGCCTGTCAGGGGAAGGAGGAAGTGGCTCTGCATGCAGCCATTCTCCCTGCCCTTCAGCTGGGGGAACAGCAGCATTGTGATGCTCTCTGATGGAGGCTTTTTCCCCACCACTTCCACTGTGGCAGGGGGGAGTGGCAGTGCTGGAGCGCAGCAGGGGATGCAGAACTCCAGGTAAAAGCCCCACCTTCATCCCTCTCATGCCTTCCGTGGCCCTGCAAAATCTTTAATCCAGAAAACCCTGCTTCCCTGGGTAGCTGGATTAAAGAGGTTCATTTCTATTGGCATAGTATCAGTGGAATTGTACCAGATTATGCTAGGGCTAAACTTGGCTTACAAGATTTTTTAAAATTTATTTATTGTTGGATTTTGGTAGCACCGAGAAGTCTCAACCAGAGCAGGGTTCTGTACAATTAGTAAGAAAGCATGCCCTACTACAGAATTAGTCATCTTATATTGCGGGCAGATGTAACAGGTGGACAAAGCAAGCAAACAAATAAGATCTGAATCTGGGGGAAGATGAGATGACAAACTGTGCACAATTTGCACATGTTGAGTTGTTTTGATTATTAATGGAGACAATTAAATAGATTAGTAATTTGTCTCTGTCACTTGCCTAGATATTACTGGCTGGCATTGTTCTGGAGGCATGACAAAAATGTTATGCTTATGCAGTACCTTTGGTCCCAAAGTACCCTATGAACTGTTGAACCGGTAAGTTTCTTTATCCACCACAGAAATGCAGCCAGCTCTGCGGTGAGATATGGCAGCACTGCACAATAATTTGGGAGTGGGAAGTAAAGAAAAATTGGTTTCCAACTTAAAGCATTATAAATCAGGAGCCTCAGTTTTTCTTTTGTATGATCTAAATAGGAAAGATGCATTTCAACCCCACACATATTCTAAGGCAGCCAAATTAAACAGCTATGCAAAGTCAAAATGTCCAGCAGATAAATATAGGCAAGGTCACTAAATAAAGAGATGTCTGTGTGCGCACACAATTCTTAACCCTTTAATCAACCTACTGTTTGTTGTACATAGTCTGCAGTGGGTGTGTGTGGGGGGGGGGGGGGGAGGCCACAGAAGAACTTACACGAATGATCAAGGGCATGGAAAAAATGTTCCTATGAAGAAGAGTGGAAAGACTGGGGCTATTTTTTTAGAAATCTGGTGACTAATAGGGGATATGATAATAGCATATAAAATAATGCATGGCATAGAGACAGTGGGAGAGCGACGTGTCATAACACAAGAACAAGGGGTCATTAAATGAAATTAAAAAGGTGGGACACTTGGCACAGATTTTCCCACCCCTGCCTCTGGTATAAACTACTGCCAGAGGCAGAGAACTGGGCAAGATGCACCTCTAGTATGAGCCAGTCAGGCAACACCTATCTCCCTAAGAATCCCCAGCACAATAGGGTAAGACAAAGTGTTGGTTTGTGAATTTGTACTTCCAAATGGTACAAATTGATCCCTGCTTTGAAATACCAAGAGTGCTCCCCTTTCACCTCGGTTCCTTTCTATCAGCTTTGGGATTTATTACTTGTGAACAGCAAAATGACAAAGTAGGGAATTGTCTGTCACTTGTAAGGGAAGGAGGAAGCACGGCAAATTCCAGCAGTTGGAAGAGGGTATGCAACACGGAAAATTACTGCCTGTGTCTTCCAAGAAAACATAAGTGTGATGTGCTGTAAGTGGGATCTGGTAGCGTCTCCCCACCAAACATGTCAGGAAGCAGCACTGAAAACTGTTTCTATTCTAAACTGCTCTGCTAAATTGCATCTCTCCATCCCCAAGATAGGCAATCCATCTTTACAGAGCCATAGCCCTCAGATTTGGAAGAGATCCATTATTTCCTGTGCAGTAGTCCCTCTCCTTGTCGGTTCAGGATGCTGCCCTTTCCCAAAACAGTCTCCAGGGCTTTCTCCTAGCTAATTGTGTCTCAAGCAATGAGGCTTTCACTGCTTCCCCAGGGAGAACGAGTCACATCTCAGTGTTAGGAAGGTTCCTCTAATACTTAGGATACTTTAGAATACTAGGGCTGGAAGGGACCTCAGGAGGTCATCGAATCCAACCCCCTGCCCAAAGCAGGACCAATCCCAACTAAATCACGCCAGCCAGGGCTTTGTCAAGCTGGGACTTAAAAACTTCTAAGGATAGAGAATCCACCATCTCCCTCGATAACCAGTGCTTCACCACCCTCCGAGGGTATGTCTAAACTACATCCCTCTGTCGAAAGAGGGATGTAAATTAGGCAAATCGAAAGTGCAAATGAAGCAGGGATTTAAATATCCCGCACTTCATTTGCATAATCATGTCACAGCGGTCTTTTGAAAAAGGGTATTTCGAAAGTGAAACCGCAGTCTAGATGCAGTTCTTTTGAAAAAAATTAGGAGTATGGGATCTTTTGAAAAAGGGGTTTTTTTTCGAAAGACCCACGTGTAGACTGCAGTTTCACTTTCGAAATATCCTTTTTTGAAAGACCACTGTGACGTGATTATGCAAATGAGGTGTGGGATATTTAAATCCCCACTTCATTTGCACTTCCGATTTGCGTAATTTACATTCCTCTTTCGAAAGAGGGATGTAGTTTAGGCAAACCCCTAGTGAAATATTTTTTCTAATATCCAACCTAGACCTTCCCCACAACTGGAGACCATTGCGCCTCATTCTGTCATCTGTCACCACTTAGAACAGCGTCTCTCCATCTTCTTTGGAAGCCCCCTTCAGGTATCAAATCCCCCCTCACTTTTCTGAAGACTAAATAAGCCTAAATCTCTTTGTATTCTACTTACATTCTACTTAATTTCCTAGTTAAGCTTCCTTGTTCTTCTTCTCCTGACTCACACTTTATCACTTATGTCCCCTGCCTAAGGGACGGATTCTCTCTACCAGCAATCAGAAGACTTGAGCAACAGCCTATTTCCAGCATCACTGAAGGTTTAATTCGTTGTGTGGTGGTGCAAAAGAAAGATAGTAGTAACAGGTTACACAGGCTACACGATCCAATGCGAGGAAAGCTTCAGTAAGGTAGCAATAGAGTATGCAAAGGCCTGGAAAATTAAAGGACTGCAGTGAGTAAAATGCCTGTGGGCACATGCATCCTGGTGAGTGAGCTGTAAATCTTGCAAGATGAATCAGAAGATTGTATGTGTGATAACGGTAAAACATACCACTCTTGGAATGGGAAGAATTCTGAAATAGTTTAGTCGGGGCTCAGAAATGCGGTGTGTGGGTGGGTGGGGGGGAGGGGGAAAGGTTCCACATTACTATTCTGTTCTGCTTCTGAATGCACTTGTGATTATTAAAGTGGAACAGAAGGACCAGAGTCTGATTTATGGTGCCAGGTTGAAGGTTCACTATGGAGACTGGGCTTGGGTCAGTCTGTGTTCCTAGGTTCCATAATGTTTCTGGTTAAGGAGGAGGCGAGACAGTGTCCAATGCATGCAAGGAATGACTTTCAACATATCAGACACAAAGGGATCTTATGCATACCACATGCAGACTTAGATTTACTTTATTCCTATTCCCTAGTTGACAGCTTCTGTCTCCCTGCAAGAAGGTATGTGTTTACCTGATTGCAATAATGATAATAATTATTATAATGATTATGCTGATTAATGAAAGAAAGATCAAGATTCATCCTTCATTTTCCCAAGCCAGAAAATAACTTCAGTCATTCTTCTGACCTGATTTCAGAGGATGAGTTGGAGACATAAGTTAGAGGAGCTTTGCAGGATTGCTTTATGTGGCTAATCAGCGGGTCATATCTGACTTCATGTTCACTGAGCAGAAACTAAATACCTTTGGATGAACTTACCTGGGAAACTGTGTAAATTATAGGACATATAATATTCTGTAATTGCTCTTTAATATTATTACAGGAACTCTTGACCATTTAATTGTACATTAATAATTGTCATGGCAAGATAATTACACAGCAAATGCTGCATCATTACAAGATAAATGTGTGGTTATTAATGCTTCTGAACTACAGTCCATAGGTCACATGGTAATTATTCGTGGGTTCTTTTAAGTAAGATAACATTGTAATCTGTAAGAACTTGTAAATACTGCTGTTATGGTACATTTACTAGTGAAACCTAATGTTGCTAGTGACCAGGTAATTAGAGAGAAGTTTGAGGATATTTTGTCACTTGGTGTTACCCTTTTTTCATCTTTTAAATTGGACTATGGATATGTTTTTCCTTCTCGTACAGATTTTTACAGGTACATTTTATTCTTCCTGGCATTACATGTTTTCTGTACTATGGAGTTATTTGCACCTTACAAAGTTTATACAGGGGAGTCATAGCAAGAGCAAATCACCGTAGAATTTGCATCTTCATTGTTGACCACGTAGACGCAAGTGTTGGCAGGACATTTATCATAAGTCTCATGATATTCAGTGTTTTTATTAAGGAACTAGCTGCAGGGATCATCACCATCATTGCATGAGAATCTACACTTCCATTTAGAAAGAACGTTCTAGCCCTCATAGTTGCAGAGAAAAGCTTGGACACATGGAAAAAGTGCACCCCAAAAGATCAAAGGAGACCAAGATGAATTTTTTTCTTTTAAACCTCATGATATTAGGTGACCGGAGTCGTGCTTTTGAACCTATGGGACTGATGTGCTGGTTCTGGTGTTTATAATCTCCCCTGTCTTCAGCTGATTGATGGGTTTGTGGAAGAAGGTGTGTTTTAAGGAGGAGAGAAAGTGATTGACACAAAAAGCAAAGAGGGTAGTTCCAGATGTAGGGGGCAGCCAGACAGGTAATGTAATCTTCATCCACGTACAAAAAACTGAATGTCAAAATGAATCATGTATCTGCTATTAGAAACATTTGTTTCCATTTACATTACTTATGAATTTGGCCCTTTCATGACACTTTTCCTCCATTTTCTTAGGAGAGGCTTCTACAGAAAAGTTTAAATAATAATTTTCATGCTACGCTGCTGGGCTGAGATGAGATTCTGAAGTGAATGTTTTTCCAACAATACTTTGGTCCCTGTCTTGCACAATGTAATTTTGCTTTTGCCAGATTAATAAATTACATACATTCTGTCCTGGATATAGAATTACATCCATTAGCGATGGTGAAGGTAGAATCATAGAATACCAGGACTGGAAGGGACCTCGAGAGGTCATCGAGTCCAGTCCCCTGCCCTCATGGCAGGACCAAATACTGTCTAGACCATCCCTGATAGACATTTATCTAACCTACTCTTAAATATCTCCAGAGATGGAGATTCCACAACCTCCCTGGGCAATTTATTCCAGTGTTTAACCACCCTGACAGTTAGGAACTTTTTCCTAATGTCCAACCTAAACCTCCCTTGTTGCAGTTTAAGCCCATTGCTTCTTGTTCTATCCTCAGAGGCCCAGATGAACAAGTTTTCTCCCTCCTCCTTATGACACCCTTTTAGATAGGAATAGGAAACATTTCACAATTAAAAACAAATAAAAAACTTTGTTCCAAATTTTGAAATGTTAAAACTCAATATTTTTGGCCACTGAGCTAATTAATACTCTTCTGAATCAAAAGCATGCAAGTATACATGGTGCTTTGCATAGATGGTGAAACTGAGGCAGAAAGAGTAAAGTATGTGGAAAAGGCCTCCAAGAGGGTGTCATGTCTGATTTTAGAACCTAGGTATTCCTCGTTCCCAGTCTTATTTTCAGACTATTCCTCTTTCTCATTTTAGAAGGACCCCTATACCCACACAAAGCCTTGTTGACTTCATTGACTGGCTAAGAGGCCCTAGTTCCTGCTCGCCTCTCTCTAACATACATATGCACAACTAGAATGTCTGGAATGACTACCTAGGTGGTAGTACTGCTAAAAGGACTTGGAGATTATAGTGGATCACAAATTGAATACGAGTCAGCAACATGGTGCATTTTCATTTTTATGATACGTGTATTCATATTTTATGTTGCTTTGGTAACTGATACTATTGAAATACATATAACTAGAAGATTTATCTGACTTAACTCAAGTATGTTTTGTTTTTCTTCATTTAAATCATAGTTCGGCGATGGGGCTGGGAATGAGGGGATCAATATGCAGGCTGCTGTGGGGAGAGAGGACAACCTCAGCCCTCTCATGGCAGCAGCTTGAAGCCAGATGAGAAGCGCCTGTCCATGGCTGCTGCAGCGGGCACAGCTGCATGTCCCCCGTTTGGGGGACAGACAGACAGGCAAACAAGCAAACTCTCTGAAATATATAGTAGATAGCTGTCCTTTTCTCTGCTCCTGCCCCCTGCTGGCCCAATGGGGTTATAGCTGACCTAGTCCTCATCCGTAGCCCCTTGTAGCCCCCTTGTGGTCATTCTATAGTATAACTGTCCCTCTTGCCAGACCCCTCTCTTTCCATTTTATGAGGAAAAATCTAATTCCATGTACATCTCATTGTCCTGGCACAACCAAACCCTGACCTCGTTTTAAGTTACAATAAGAGGAAGCTGCATACCAAATGTTGTGGTCCTAGCTCTTACCGTTTAGGAGTTCTGAACAAATGGACTCACAGATGGACTGGCACACACACACATGCACAAACTCTCTCAAATATATAGTAGACTAGCAGATTTGCTGGCATTGCCTGGGTCCTTGACTCAAGGGTTTTTTGTTTTTTAATAAAAGGAAAATGTGCATGCTTTATTTAAATAATTGTATTTTTCAAAAATAGTGTTCTATTAAGTTAATTTTTATTTCAGATTTCTTAACAAAAGGATTATTAAAGTTTTTCTGTTTAATTTTTTTTTTTGGTAATTTTTTTTTAAATGGGAATTCCACCAAGTGTATTTTGTTCTTCAACCCTATAAACTCTCATCATCTACTATATATTTCGAAGAGTTTGTTTGTGGATTCGTTTGTGCAAAATAAAGTCATACTTCGTGATTACCTACAGAGATCAAATTTTGCATAAACACTCCTGCCACTTAAATTAGCTGAATGCACCACTTTTTACACTTGGATATGCTCGGTGAAAGGTTTAATAATTATTTTTGTTTTCATCAGAAAAAGTAATGACTATTATGATTAGAGTTCATAAAAATATTTGCTATCCAAATTAAAATCGAGTTGCCTATTCAACTGTCATTTTAGTGCAAAGAAAAAATGTTATTGTTACAAATCACAATATAATCCAAATTGGTTACAAAAAGTGGTGGAAGTTTTATGAGTTTCTGATACAAATTTACTATGAATGGTAATTATTCAATAAAATGAATAATGTTTGAAGTTGAAATCCTACACATTTAAAACTGTTCTTTTACTTCATTTTTGCAAGCACATTAATAAAAAATACTACCGCATATATTTAATTTCTTGAATTTTCCTATAAGTATAATCTATGCAAAATGACTTTGCCAGTCAATAACAGACGTCACCTGCTAGTTCGATATGTTTTAACAAAAAAGGGCTTTAGTCACATTGGTTTCCAAAAACCTTTTTTCTAGTTTTCTAATCGTAAGCATTGATTTAGCTGTGCCAAAACAGAGCATTACTCCAAATTTCTCCGTTTTTTAAATCTCTTTTCTGGTAAGGTTTCTTGAGAAGCAATCCTATTCCAGAATTATCTTATTTTTCTGTCTCATCTTGGTTCAGTCTCTTTCAACTTTGCTCAGTTTAGTCAATTTTGAGGACCGTGCTTAATTTGGTGATTCTCTTTTTTTTCTGCTTGGTTTTATGAGAAGCAATCCCATTCCAGGCACATCCCATTTTCTTGGCACAACCAACCCCTTGTGTTGCTTTAAGTTACGATAAGCTGTATACTGAATTTGGTAGTCCTAGCTCTTACCGTTTAGGAGGCGTGTTTGATCACACAAACTCTCTAAAATACATAGTATCTTAAGATTTTTTGCATCTGCATCACATTGTTGATTCATATTCCATTTGTGATCCACTGCAACCCCCACACATATATATTTCTTCCTCCTCCTTACTGCCCTAGAAATTGTCCCCCTCCACAGTAATACCGATTATTAAAGCAACCTAAAATATTTGAAACATATGCTGCTGGGCCTAATCCAAAGTTTGACCAGAGCTTTTATGGAATAAATACAGTAAATCACAGTACAGCTAATTGGCAGAGAGGTGCTTTGTCATGTTCTTCTGTTTAAGAATACGCTCTTGTTCAATTTCATTAAGACAGTGGTCACCAACCAGTAGATCAGGATCTACTGGTAGATCTTGGAGCCTTTGACAGGTGATCCTGACTGGTTTGGCCAGGAGGCTGTCGAGTGCCGGCACTTCATCTGCTCTGCTAAGCACTGCCATGTTGCTCCTGCCCTCTGCCTAGGAGCTGCCCCCCTGCTCCGGGAGCCTCTTGCTTGCTGTGCAGGGCACAGGAAGAAGAGGAGGGGATGCTGAGGTCAGGGTGCCCCTCTTCCCGTCCTCCCATCCCATCTCCACAGAGCAGAGGGGGGGCAGGGATGGAGAGAATTTGCTGGCTGCTTTTGGGAGTGGTGCAAGGCCAGGGTAGGGGTGAGCCTGCCTTAGTCCCCTGCACCACCACCCAGAAGCCACCTGTGGTAATGGTGCCCAGCTGGAGCCTGCATTCCAAACCCCTGCCCCAGCTCTGAGTCCCCCTGCAGCCAAACTCCCTCCCAGAACATGCACCCTGAACCCCCTCCTGCACCTCAACTCCCTGTTGCAGGATCAGTTCAGAACCCCTCCCACACTCCAAATCCTTTAGCCCAAGATCAGAGTCCATTTCCCCCTCCCCTGCACCCCAGCTCTCTGCCGCCAGCCTGAGAAAAGTGAGTGAGGATGGGGGAAGGAGAGAGGATGGTGTGAGCAGGGACAGGGCCTTGGAGAAGGGGCATGAAGGAGGCAGGGCAAGGGTGTTTGGGTCTGAGGTAGATCCTGGATTACATTTAAATTCAAAAAGTGATTTCATGCTTAAAAAGGTTGGAGACCACTGCTTTAAGACAAGTACATGCTGCGGTGTCTCTTTATGTGTATTCACACATCTGGTGGTATAAGTAACAGGAAGTAAATGCAGAGGCAGCTCTGGGATAGGAGTTTAGTTAGAGAGAACTGTAATATGATTTAGTGCCATGTGTGCAGATTAATCATGAACACTGAGAACATGTCCCTCAGTAGTCTGCTGTGTCTAAGATGCTCAATTAAGTCTTGTTGCTCCAGAGCCTCCTTATTAGCGAGTACAATACATGATCTGCAGCAGTAGAGTCACATTCCAGCACTGGGGCTTTTAACCTCTGAATCTCCATAACCTGACAGCTGCGTCTTTGACTTTCCCACTGTTCGGTTTAAGGCATGTAAGAGCACCGTGTGAGACAAATAGGTCAGTACTGTTTGGACACATCAACTGAAATGTTTCAGAACTATCCAGGGGATTTAAACACGTTCCATCAAATTAACGACAGGTAGATGGGATTTTCAAAAGCATCTACAGGTGTTCAAAACATAGAGGCCATTGAAAGTCACTAGTCACTGTGCTCCTAAATCATTGAAGACGCATCTAAAAATCCTACCTGTGTCTAACTCCCCCAGACAGCCTTGAAAATCTTCAGAATGGCATGTTATTTAGCGTCCTGATTCTCATGGAAGTCAGTGGTTATGTGGTTAAATCCTACACCACATTTAATCTTCATGCTGCCAAGTGGCACAGAAGTAAGGGAGAGATGAGAAGGGGCCATGTAGTCTACGTCAAAAGCTTAAAATGCTTGAAAAAGGGGGATCTCTATGGTATCAAATAATTATCTCCTTATTTGCTGAATTTCTAGTTGTAAAATATATTTTCCGTAAGAAAAGTCAGCTCTTCCTTTTGTCTTGAGGACGAATGAAAGGGTGACAATGAATTTTCTCCACACCTGTCTACATCTTGCTGAGACGAAAGGGCTAGGAAATGAGGGGCAGTCATTTCACCACCTGCAATAAAATTCCTTCCTTTACCAGCTGACAGCTGCTTCCACACCTGAGCAATGTGCCACTTATTAATAGGTTAAACACAGTCTGACCATTATTCTGTGACCAACCCTGTGACCTCCATGTCCTCTCCTGCATATGTGGTCGTTGACCCTAAGGCCAGGCATTTGAAAGTATATGAGCAGTTTCAATCAGCCAGTGAAAAGAACTCTTTGCCTTCAGACCTACCTGTCAAAGGATGAAATATGGCTGTGTTATGGCCCCTGAAACATGATGCTCAAGTAGCACTGAGAGCTATAATGTATAGTCTGAATCATGGGAAAGCTGTGAGGTGTGACACTGCCAGAAGAACCTGTCACTGGCAGGCAGTGGGCTTGGGAGAAAATGGTGGTGATATTTTACTAGTGACCACACTTTTTATATTTTCCTACTTATGTTTTTAGGGTCCATAAATTAAAGCTACTAGGACAAGCCAAACTAGAACTCTGCTTTTAGTCCCCAAGAGGAAAGGGCATTTTCTCTACACTAGACACCTAGTGTAGACCCACAAGTCAAAGGGAGTCTTTCCATTGACTTCTGTGTGTACTGATTTGGGCTGGATCCTGGGGTGAAAAGGTGGCCTCATTGGATCAAAGGGACTTTGACCATTGAGTTCAATGGAGCCTGGATTTGCCTCCATAAGTCTACACCATTGGTTGGGCTGTTGTTAACTATAAAGTACCCAATCTTGAGAGTGCGTTCAACCCCCTCTTCAGTGGGAGATAAGGGCACTTAACAGTGTCTGTGCAGAAGGTGCTTAGCACCACCTCAGGGAGCTCATCTGTGGTGAGAAGGTCCTGGATTACCTACTCCAGATTGAACCGCTCTAGTCCAGCAATATCCGTGGTCCAGCATGATGTTAATTAGCCAGATGTCCACTTATCATGGGTGTGGCCAAGTTTCCCACGGCCTCATAAAGTTTTTTACAGCCACTAGTCCTGGCTCTGTGTTCTATGCTGTTATTTAGCTCTGATTTACCCCGAAATATCTTTTGAGAGCCCAGTAAACAGTGGAAATATTAGTAATGCTGCTAGACAATATTGACCTCCCGTGGTTCAACGAATTCTCTGGTTCGGCACCCATCTGGTCCCGAGGGTGCCAGACTAGAGAGGTTCAACCTGTAGGCTAGTTCAGCATGGCCATTTTGGAAGGTGGATGGGCTAGCTTGCATGACACCAGGGGCGGCCCATGACCTTAGGCTGACTCGGCCGTCGCCTAGGGCACCGCCTTCAATGGCGCCTGATGATGGCGTCACGGGGCGCCTGGGGCACCCGATGATGACATCACCCCATTGACGGCCCATTGACGGCCGTGCAGGCGGGGGCGCCTATTGTGCGTTCCGCCTGGGGCGCCAGCTGCCACAGCCTGCCTCAGGCCACTCCTGCATGACACTGTTTGGAAAAAGTACTCTGGCCTTGCAAGGAACACAAATTAAATTTAGTTTATTTTCTTCTTTTATTACTATCCATGATCCATTGATTCTCATTAGTCAGCCTGCCCAAGAACTAATGGGGTGGGAAATTGAGCAGAAGTACTTAATAACCCCAGGTGAAGAACAAGGTGCCAGAAGAGGCAGTGAATGTCTGGCTGATGATGGACGCTAGGCCTGGCTCTCAATCTATCAGGGACAGTTTAGGGTTAATATAAGCAACCATGCCATGATTGCCGGTGGAAGGACTGGATGATGACATTTCTTCAAGGTCTGATTCCAGTCCAAATAAGCCTCTCAGATCTGCACTGATCTGTTTAATTTCTTTACTAACTGCATTAACATATTCACAGATAATGTCTCTGTTTTTTGTTTAGCTACAAATGGCATGACCAGAAAACCAAAGCCAATCTATGTATTTATCTACAAGGAAACAAAACTGCTCAATATACTTCAAAGACTATTCAAGGCACACACAAAAAGTTTCTGAAAGTGTAGCATTTTATGTTCCTCAGCTCTCATGTCCTCTCCTTGTTCAGGAAACTCCTTTATTTACTGCTGTAAATCCCTCCTTAAACATTTTTCATCCATGGAAAAAAACAAAAAATGGTTTGGTAGCACTTTATAGACTAACAAAACATGTAGATGGTATCATGAGCTTTTGTGGGCACAGCCCACTTCTTCAGATGACCGGAGTTATGAGTTTGGGCTATGAAAACTCGAAATAAATAGGAGAGGGGAAAGGGAGGGGGTGAGAGACAGAGCATCATTAAGCATCCATGGAGGCCATCAAGGTTATGCCAACACCATGAAGGGCACTTAGGGCTTGTCTCCACTATGTGGTAGATTGATACTGCAAAGATCGATCCATTGCTGTCGATTTATCATGTCTCTTTAGACGCAATAAATCGATCGCCAAATGCTCTCCCACTGATATCGATACTCCACCAGGATAAGAAGACTAGCCGGTGTCAACAGGAGAGCATCCCCTGCTGACTTACCACACGCTACACACCACAGTAATTACATCGACATCAGCTACGCTATTTGCGTAGCTGAAATCACATAGATTAGATCGAGGGTGGGAGTTTGTATAGACAAGATTTTATGAAAGAAATATGTGGGATTTTACAAGAAATAACCCGGGCATCTAGTCACTGGGTGGGCTCTGATATCTTCATGCTATTTTTGTTTGATTTGCAAGGGACATTGCTAAATTGTGCTTGATTTATTTTACAGTACCGATCAAATTTGGCATTCCATAACTACATTTTTGCACTCACCTAACTTGACAAAATAGCACGTGTTTCTGTGTGGGCAGGGGCAATTAAATGACTTCCTGGCTGAGATTTGTCATGTTTTAGCAGGGAGTGAGTTTTTACAGCCAAGCTGTGAATCCTTAAGATAATGGACACGATTCTCCTCTCCTCCCATCTCCGGGGCTGTGGGACAGGGAGGGACAGGCAGCTCCTTGGGTCACCGGTGGGAAGGCAGATCCTTCAAGCAGCCAAACTTTTATTCCTGTGCACACGCTGAGCCAGGTGACTCTGGGTGAGCTGATGGTTCCAGGTGGGAACTGGGTAAAAGTCGGAGCTAGCTGAGTTTTGCTTGGAGCTTGTGGACTTTTTAAAACTAGGGAGGATACACCCCTTGAACTGAAACCTAAGGAGGGGTTCCCATGAGCCTCTGACAAGTGAAACTTCTGCCTTCCATGTTGTTCTTGGGAGAAGCCTTCAAGCCCAAATCCTCCAGCCTGAGTAAGATGTGCAAAAACTAACCAACCAAATGCACAATGTGGGGCTGAAGTGATAGCACAACCCCTGGCCCCAAGTAGCTTTGGCTGGAGCCCTGGCAGTGGGGTTGGGAGTGGGAAGGACAGACTCATGCCTTTCAGCCACTGGTAAGCTACAGGGTCACTCGTCAGAAGCTACATTATGTCAGCGGTTGAAGTAGTCTCTGTGTGCGGGAAGGAGGATCTGACCAGAAGCAATGCAACCTAACTCGCTCTCCAGACTGAAGTGCCATTACTACAGTCCTGCCCTATCCCCTGTCTCAAGAGACACTGCACCTCCCTGTGCTCCAGCTGTGAAGGGTAGCTCTGAGTCACCCCTATAGTGCCCTGTATGGGACACCAGCTAATCTTAAGTGTTTAATTGGCTCCACAAGTGGGCCAATTAAAACTATAATGTCTACTGGCTGTGCTGATCTGAGAACGTCCTGGTTTATTCATAGTTATACACACATGGAAGCTGTGTGATCAGCAATAAATATGTTCTGAGCGGCATAGAAATGAGGTCATCAAGTCCAGCCCCCTCTCCCCGCACTGAGGCAGGATCAAACAAACCTAGACCATGCCCGATGAGCATTTGTCCAACCTGTACTTCAAATCTTCCAGTAACAGGGATTCCACAACCTCCTTTGGATGCCTATTCAAAATCATAGCTACCCTGATAGTTAGAAAATTCTTCCTAATATCTAACCTAAATCTGCCTTGCTGAAAGTTAAGCCCATTACTACTTGTTCTAACTTCAGTGGACAAAAGGAATTGCTCACTGTATCCTTTATAGCATCCCTTAATATATCTGAAGACTGATATTGGATCCCCCCTCAGCCATCTTTGCTCAGGATGAAACAGGCCCAGTTTTTCCTCATAGGTCAGGTTTTCTAAACTTTTTATCATTTTTGTGGCTCTCCTCTA
Source organism: Pelochelys cantorii (assembly GCA_032595735.1). Classification (NCBI taxonomy): domain Eukaryota; kingdom Metazoa; phylum Chordata; order Testudines; family Trionychidae; genus Pelochelys; species Pelochelys cantorii. Next base: position 334,090,581 of record CM064326.1, on the reverse strand, counting down.
GATCCTCTCCAACCTGTCTACATCTTTCCTAAAGCGTGGGGCCCAGAACTGGACACAGTCCTCCAAATTGAAGCCTCACTAGTGCTGAGTAGTGTGGGATAATTACCTCCCATGTCTTACATATGCTTCTGATTGTACATCCCAGAATGACAATAGCCTCTTTATGCAACTGCAGCATATTACTGTTACTAGTATTCCATTTGTGATCCATGATAACTCCTAGAACCTTTTCAGCAGTTCTACCATCCAGTCAGTTAGTCTCCATTTTGTAGTTGTGCATCTGATTCCTCCTTCATAAGTGAAGTGCTTTGCACTTCTCTTTACTGAATGTCACCTTTTTGATTTCAGACTAATTCTCCAATTTTTCAAGATCATTTTGGATGCTAGTTCTATCCTCCGAAGTAATTACAACCCCTCCCACATCCTCTCCACTCCATTGTCTAGTTCATAAATAAAGTAGTGACTAGAACCGGATGCAGGACTGACCCCTGTGAGACCTCATCAGATGTGCTCTCTCAGTTGGACAGTGAACCATTGATAACAATTCTTTGAGGATGATCTTTCAATCAGTTATGTACCCGCTTTATAGTAATTTCATCTAGGCCACATTTCTCTTGTTTGCTTATGAGAGCATCTTGTGGGACTGTGTCAAAAGCCGTACTAACATCAAGATATACCCTGTCTATAGCTCCCCCCACCCACCCACTTAATCCTCTTGGTCAATTACCCTATCAAAGAAGGAAATTTGGTTAATGTGGCATAATTTGTTCTTGACAAACTCATTCTGGCTATTCCTTATAATCTTAGTACCTTCCTAGTGATTACAAACTGATTGTGTAATAGTTTGTTCCAGTATCTTTTGCAATATCAATATTAGGCTGACTAGTCTCTAGTTCAATGCTGGTGTGTTTATAAAGCACTTGCTTACCCATCAGTTAGTAGATCAAAGGAAATGAAAGCAAAATGGTCATACTTGATTTAAGGGTAACTGGAACACAAACACAGAAAATGCACCTTGACATTTTTACTGTGAACAGAAATGAAATCATCTTGGTAAGTTCTAACATGACTAATTCCATTTTGCTGACCTGAATTCTTTGGACCTTTCAGTCATATAAGATATTATTTAATCCTGATCCAGACGGATGTGCAATATTGCTATGGAATCTTAAACAGCTGCTGTCTTTCAACCCAGAGATGGCTGCATTTCAGTGGTGGATGAACAGTATATATGATGTGTATAGCTGGGATGTCATCATGCAGTCGACTACACAATTAAGGGGTAAGCATGGGCTTATCGGTTAATCCCCCTTGCTGCCTCTGTACAAGAGACAGCAAGAGGGGAGGAGCGGGAGCCGGTGCCCATGAGGAGCTGGCTTTAAGCAGGCTCCCCGTGAGTACTGGATCCACCTGCCCCCCCCCAAATACAGAGGGAGCAGTGTGGAGGATGACAGGGGTAAGCTGGAGCAGATATGCACGGGGAGCCGGCTTTCAAGCCAGCTCCCTGCATGTGCTGGCTCCATGGACTGGCCTGTCCCCTGCCCCAGCTGCCTCCTACAGAGGTGGGGGAGCAGACAGGAGCCTGTTCCCCCCAGCACTGGCTCCGCAGTGCCACCTCCCCCCCCATGCTGCTACTTCCATCAGAGGCAGCAGTAGGGGGGAGGGGCAGGGAACACTGCCATGAAGCAACCTCTGTCCACAGTGGGCCCAAGCTTCCCGTGGACAGAGGCTGCTTCACAGCAGCAACCTCTGTCCGTGGGGAGCTCAGACCACTCCCACACAGAGGCTGCTGCTGCCTCCCTACGCTGCTGCCTGTGTATCAGAGGCAGCTGGGCAGGGTGGCAGGCAGCCAGTCCGTGAGGGGAGCTGGTTTTTCAACTGATACAGAGTCAGCAGTGCAGGGTGGCAGGTGGCTCCCCCAGGGGACTATTGAATAGTTCTGTCACCGATAATATTTTGTGCGGTTACATGACTCTTCAATTACACAACATCTAACATCCCTAGTGTATATAGACCAACACACACAGAGCCTTGCTGAAGCCCCGCACACCACCTGGCTCCATGCAGATCCCAGCAGCTAACTCTGTGAAGCCAGTGGGTATTTGTGAAGCTTAGACAGTTCCCTTGTGTGGCTCAATGGCCTTCTGCTACAATTGGCTCAGGAGCAGTACAACAACCTTTGATGGGTCACTATACCCATATCCACTTCAGAGTATCTGCTCACAGGTTCTGCTCTCCCTAAGGCCATGTAGATCCCTGACCCCATGAAGGGGTGTTTCCATGGGATCCTGGGAGACAGGTGCATGCTGTAGGAACCCCCTTGCTTTTCCTTTTTATTTGTGCTCCCCTCTGCTGTGAAATGGATGGGGACGCCATTGTTCTCCAATGGGCTCTGGGAAGGGAACCTTCAGATCAACAATGTTGTCTATAAAATATGAAGGTTCTTGTCATTGCTATAGCAACAGTGAAGCCCATTCAGCATTTGCTCCCTTGTTTTCAGTCAGTAGAAGCTCCCCTGCCCGACCCCCCAACCTCCACTGCTTAGGTATCATTTATTTAGCTGGTATTAGGCCAGTAAGTTATATTTAAACTGCTGCAGACAGAAGGTGGCAATGAATGTGCAATCACTCCTGCCCACTCAGCACATTCAACTCGGCTCCTGTATTGTGTAATCCAATTGTAACATGTAAGTAGCAGCTGGCGGCACCCCCAAAGCACTAGGCTACCAAAGCCAACTGAGCCTTTTTTGTTTAAGTTACACGAGGAGGGTGACTGGAGAGGATGGCCAAGTCGGCTAGATCTGTTTCCCCATATGACATGTGTTCAGAATTCCCACCGGTGCTAACATTCACACCTTCCCTCCCACATTTTTAAGAACAATTGAAACAACATGAACCGGGAGACTGCAGACCCTAGAATGGTTTGTTGTGTTTTTTCAGATGTGCTTATACAAGACAGACTTTCACAATATGGTTGCACTTGTAACTTTTACTGGCTACACTTGCGCTAAACTTTAATATGGCTTCTCAAAATACCCCATGTTAAAACAGAGCCGGAGAGGTTGTAACATCATTCCAGAGCCATGTGTAAGAAAGGAATGGGGCTCGTGGCAAGGGCAGCACAGGCTTGAGGATTCCTGGGTTCTAGTCCCTCCACATTTAATGACTCTTGTCAAAGTCATTTAGACCTAAAAACTATCCAGTGGTTCTTTGTACCATCACACATTGGAGGATAACCCTAAACACCTAGGGGCTGATTGTCAGAGCTGCAAAGCACCTAGAAGTCCCACTGACTTCAATGAAAGCAGCAGACTCGCTGCACCTCTAAAAACCAACCCCAAGAGATGGAATTTGTCATTGACCTGTACTGTGTGTAGTGCAAAATGGGTGTGAAGTACAGTAAAACTCCAATAGTCCGGCATCCAATTGTATGGCACTCCCGATAGTCTGGCATCAAAATGGCAAGAGCCTAGTGAGTGAGCTTCGGCAAAAAACGAGTCATAAGGCAGCGGCGGCAGTGAAACTGAGTGAAACCAGATGGGACCGAGTCAGTCTGCCACTGGCATTGTGTGATGCTGGACAGTGCTTGTGCTACGATAAAAAGGGTTAAAAACACTTTATATACAGTCTATACTGTGTGTGTGTGTGTGTATATATATATATATATATATATATATATATATATATATATATATAAAACCAGATTATCGTACACCTCCTGATAGTCCAGCATATCCAATAATCTGGCACCACTTAGGTCCCAAAGATTCCGGATTATCAGAAGTCTACTGTATTATCAAGAATGGCAAATCACACTGGTGTAAAATATTCCACTAGGCAACAGGACCCTAAGAATCTTAAATTGGGCACCCACGTTTAGTGGAGACGAGGGATGGTAACAACCGTGTAATGGGGTAACCATGTAACTGCTGAAAATCTCAGCAGTTACATGGTTACCTGCACTGCAGGCTCTGCAGTATAAAGCTTAGCTCTTGCAGAGTCACCAGCAAAGCCTCCTCCCTGGGAGTGGAGCTGGCAGACCTAGATCCCCCAGCTCCCGGGGAGGTGGCTTCACTGAGTGTAACCGACATCATTAACCAATGAGCATCTGCTTATCAGTTAATCATTTACATTCAAACATCCCTACCAGAGACTTAGAAATGTAGGTCTTACCATGCCTGTGCCTTGTTCACTGATCAGAAAAATGGGGATAATTATACCAATCTTTCCTAAGTGTGTCCAAATGTATAGAGCTGTTTGTAGAATACTTTGAGATCTTCAGAGTAAAGGTGCTACATAAGAATAGAGAGTCATTTATGAAGATGATCTGGAAGCAGGATTACAGAGACAATCAATCAATCCAAGATGTGCCCAAAAGAATTCAACATCAGATCTGAATTTCGATTTCTAGGCACTTCCCTGGAAGATGCATGGGTCTGAACATCATCTGTAATGGACCAAAGCTAAGCTCTGGCTCTGCACAATTGCACAATTACACAATTACGTCTCAGACCCATTTCCAATAATAATGCAAGAAACTACATTTATATAGCAACTTTCATCCAAAAGGTTCCTCACATGTTTCACAAATATGGAAAGCTTGCTTTCTACATACTCAAAAGTTTCAGAGGGGTAACCTAGTTAGTCTGTAATGAAAAAACCAAAACAACGAATAGTCCTGCAGCACCTTAGATACTAACAAAAATGTAGATGGTAGCACCCATTTGTTCAGATGAATGGAGTTAACATGGGAAACTAACAGCATTCCGTATTCCTCACCCGTCCGAGCAAGGGTTTCTTTTTTTAGCTTCTCAGTGTTTGCTGTGTTTGGGCGGTTTGCTGAAGTTCAAGGGCACAAAACAGCACCGTATATGGTTTTAAGTGGACTCAGGTTCAACTAACCTTTCTTGGATGCCATTGTTGTGATGGAATATATCCTGGGCCCCAGTTGTTCCTAATTTTAAAGCTGCTCTGTGAAGAGTTTTGATGAGGGACATAAAAGAAGTCTACTTTTAAATGAGTTTTCACAGCTCGGGGCATTTTCCTGCCATGGTTTACAACTCTAGTAAAATCTTGGTAAAATATGGCACATCTTTTGGTGCTCTGAACAATTTCTTGCAACAGTGTTTTGGGGAATTCTTGTTCACTTATATGAGTGGCATTGGCTTCTGTGACATTCTTGTTGTACACAGTATTTTGTGTGAGTTCTCCCAAAGCAGTAAAGGACTATTGGTCAAAGGATAGCCCACCAAGTAATTGCAATGCAGTAAGTCTTAGCATGTGGCCTACAGCTTCAGCATGCAGCCTTCCAAATTAATCAAGGCACAGACCTGCATGGATCAGGATGGAACAGCACATGCTAGGTCTTGTTGTCTGTATCTTCCTATCAAACCTAAAGGCACCAGCAAATTAAACAAGGATCTTGGAGTCCTGGCAAGTACTGCTCTGAGATGAGTAAAATTTTCCTTCTTGTTGTCCGACTGCCACCCTTTTCGAAAACAACACACTGAATTTTAACTTCCCTTTTTTCCAATTGTTTCTAAACAGTTTTGCATTTCACTCTCTGTTCGCTTCACATGCTGTTTTGATATCCGGCTCTGCTCTTCATTTACTCTTGCAGGTTGCTGGCATTGCCGACTGCCATCTGTAGTTAATCTTCCGTTGGTTAAATCCTAGACACACATATTTGATTTCTACTCTGAAACTTCCCTGTAGTAGTAGGGGTGGGAGCTCTCAGATGGGAGAGGAAGGGGACTTGCTCCCATACTCATATTGGGCTGACATTTACACCCTTGGTAGCTGAGCTCCATCCTGCAAGGGGCAGAGTCATCTCCTTTTGAGGTTTTCATCTTTTCTAGTCTGTCACCCTGATCCTGCAACCTGATGTGTATGGGCAGGCCCTGACACTCCACTGCGGGCCCATGAACTCCGAGGGGCTCTGCATGGATGCAGGAGTCTGCCTGGGTGGATCAGATTGCAGGGTTGGGGCCTGAGACCTGAAGTTGCTCCCCAAACCCAGTCGCTGGCACTAGGCTGCACAAAGCAGCATTGTAGAGAGAAGCTGATCATCAAGTTCTTCAGGAGTTTGGGACTGTGATTAAATTGCTTCTTATCATTAGTTGGATGTTTCCCTTCGATGATGGGGAAGATTGTAGTTTATTTCCGGCGTAGAGACCTATTTTTAAAATAAATGTGTAAGAGCTGACATAACACAACACAACAGCCACACAGACGAGGCAAGTGGCTGTGCCATGTGATACCTGGAAAGTCCTGCCTCCCCATCCTGATGACCTGAAGTATTGAGAATACCCCTTTTGACAAAGCTTTCCCTATACACACCAATCACATCTCTGAAGTCTGTCATCCTCCCCACTGTGGCCCACCATGGTAGTGGCTTTGTCTGAAGTCTGAACACAACAGGATGTGTGGACTGTGCTTGTTCTGATTCTTTTTCGCTCCTCCTTCACCTGCCAAAGAGTAGTTCCCTCACTCTTCAGCTGGCTCCCCAGCTGCTCAGGCACAGATTTGCTTTCAACTCATCTCTTTTAGCCTTCAGTGAAAGGTGGGGGGGGGGGGGCGGGGAGGGAAAGAATCTTAATAAAGATCTCGTCACTTTTGGACTGAAGTGAAAACAAACTGTCAGCTGCTGGGGGCTGAGCAGGGAAACAAGCATTTTTCTTTTATTACACTCTGGAATCTATAGGTCCAGCAGGTGCCTAAAGGGAAATTCATTCAGCACATGCACTAAAAACAAGGGTGAGTGCTCCAGTGATTAATTCTCCTCTCACATCAGTTTTACACGTCAAGTCCATTCACTTCAGTGCAGTCACCCTCCATTTTCACTGGGTGAAAGGAGAATCATGCCCCTTTGCCTGTACTAAAATTCCTATCCACCTTGTAGCTCTTCTGCCTAGGCTTCCTAACCAAACTCCTGTTACGTGCCCCTGGGCCAGTCAAAAGCTCAGCATCTGGCTTTGGGTCTTCAGCAGTGACCAATTGGTACAACCAGCAAGTCATGCGGGTTTGTTAATGGGAAGACTGTTTGGTTTGCACAACTGGCCTTGTCCCATAGTGCCCCAGCAACCTGTAGATGGCAGCAAGCAGGGTTTAGAACATTGAGTTTTCTGCCTTAATCGTTAGGATGTTGGGCCAGGTTCTGCATGGCAACTGGATCTGATGGACAGCAGAAGCAACCAGACGGGGCAATGGTTAGAGAAACAAGTGTGGCTTGATTACAGGATCAGATGTTAGGAACTGCTCTGTCCAAATCTCTGCTCCAACACTGTCTTCTTTTGTGGCCTCAGTGAGGCAAATCACATCACTTCCCTGCCTCAGTTTGCCTGTTTGTAAAATGGGGATAACACCTACTCAGTACTGTGAGGATTGATTGGTGCTTACTGAAAACTACTAAGCACTATCCAATAAGGGGAGGGACTTTGGCAGCTGGAGGCGGAGTAGATCAGCACTTGTCCTAAGGAAGTCCTGACCTAGCCAAATCTTGTGGCTTACTGCCAGGCTGGAGAGTGGGTGGCCAAACTGGTATGCATTAGATACCTGGAAAATGAGGAGGTATGAATTGGTGGGTAGAATGGCAAGTTGACTAATTTGGGTAAAACTGGCAACAAGGCAGAGATGAACAAATACATATTCATCTGAAACGCCTCAGTAAATTACTGCTGAGGAGGGTCTCTCATGCTCAGTTCTCTATGGGCAAAGGATGGCGTGTGCTCATAGAATATTAGAACTGGAAGGGACCTCGAGAGGTCATCAAGTCCAAGACCAAGCACCATCTAGATCATCCCTGATAGATGTGTATCCAACCTGGTCTTAAATATCTCCAGTAATGGAGATTCCACAACTCCCCCAGGCAATTTATTCCAGTGGTTAACCACCCTGACAGTTAGGAAGTTTTTTCCTAATGTCCAACCTAAACCTCCCTTTGCTACAATTTAATCTAATTGCTTCTTGCTATTGCTTCTGGACACAAAAGAATTGCTTTCTGTTAAGTGAGTTGCTTTCTGGGGATCTGGCTCTGATTTCATTAGATGACCAAAGAAACAAGACAGGGATGGTGGGAGCAAATTTAAGCATAACGCAACATACAAGAACTCCACATTTTCCATGGACTCCCATTACAGTTTCCTTGGTAACAGAAGTGGTAGGAATGAGCCTCTGAAAAGGACTTTAGTTTACAAAATCCCAGGCTAGTCTAGTTTCTTAACGAGGCCCTTTAACAGTTGTGGAATGGATTTTAGTAAAGCACCCATCAACACTTGGCAGTGACTTGGCTGTTTCTCAGAAAGATGAGGAGTTCCTTTACCAACCACTTCAAAGTCAGTCACTTCATAGTTTCACTCATTGACATTTCTGAAGATTAAAGTCTTTACTGGATGGAAATTATATTATTTAAGCTAAAAATCTGCTTGCAGCACAGCTTGTTAAAGTTCAAGTTGCAAATTCACTTTCATCAGGAATCCATTTACACTCACTCAAAACTTTTTTTTTACAGAGAATTTTAGGTTGTAGCTTCTTAGGCTTGGTCTCTGCCCAAATGCACTTTGTTTTAATGAAATGGTCAAGGAAAATCCAATAGAACAATTTTTGAGACAGATGAGCAAGAAAAAATACTGTATTTCTCATTGCCCCCTTCTTGGTCAAAACCAGGGATTGAATGAGGAATAGGCAGAGCTGACATGAGTCTCTTCAGCTTGAGCTAAAGGGATCAGCTTTGTAGCTTGGTCTGTAAGAGACTGACATGACCTGTGGTTGGGGCACACATAATATTGACCAGTGGGTTACACTGTTTGTCTGACCAAAGGTAGCTTATCCCATAGCAGTCAAATCATGGACAAGTCCCTAATTATGTGATGATCACCACCTTGACTAATACATGACATGGTTTGAAGTGGGGCTCTTCAGAGTTAAAAGCATGAGCTCCTACAGCTTGAGCTACAGAGCCGAGTACCTATAGCCATTAGCCAACTATATCCTTGGTAGGCTGGGCAGAAGAAGAGGGGGAGAATGTAACATATGCTCACCACTGGGTTGCAATCACACGGGTTTTTTTGCATGCAAAAGGCCTGACATTGAACCATGCTGAGTGCCCACCAGTTTGAGGTGTTCTGGACTTTCAAAGATCAGGCCTTGTAGAAACACTTTGCTGGAGGCTCTCACGTACTTCCCTGCATTGGGCCCAAACAGGTTTAAAAATGGCTAATCTTTTAGAAATTTTAATTTGCTACATGGCTAGGCTTCATTGTAGGAATTACTGCTCTGCAGTGGGGCTGACAGCCACCATGGGCCCTGGAGGGAAGCTATGGGGGCCTATCTCCACACCCTTGGAAGGGGCAGGGCCTTCGGTGGAAGGGATGGAGCCGAGAGCAGTCAGCCTTTACTGCAGCCCAGACCACAGTGCACCCTCTCCCAGCCCACAGAGCCTTGTGGGGCTTTCTTTTTCTCCATAACATAGAAGGTACTTTGTAAGCAACTCACATGGCCATTACAGCCTAGTGGAAGTTGTCTAAGTGGGCCTGCGGATTCCTCCCTGTCCAGATACTTGGGCCAGCTAGGAAAAGCTGGATTTGCCCCATAAAACCGGATTGTCATTAAACTCCGTGGGCGTTTGCTCCCCAGAAGTGGAATTTACAAGGCACTGTAGATCGTGCTATTTGACGGCTCATCGCTCTTGAAAACAATTTGTTTTCAATTTCAAACATCTTAAAAGCCAGCAACACATAACCATGTCCAAGAAAATCTTGAAGATGCACACGGTACATTGCTGGCACTAACTCCACTCCTAAGATGTGAATTCGAATAGCTTTTAATGCATTTTTTAAAACACTTATATTACTGGAGATTTCAGAAATGTCACACCTTTCTTTTTTTTACTACCAAAGGTAGCAAAAACATAACAGCCAACCTATCTAAAACTAGCCCCTTTGAGAATATTCATACATCAAATGCTCGAGGAAAGGGATTATAAATCCCTTCTAACCTGAATCTTCAGATCCCCAGAGAATACATGTCTATTAGACAGAGACCTAAAATCAATTATAATATAATTATAATAACAATGAGCCATTTGTAAGAAGTTTTCTCACATGATGGTTTCAACAGTGTTCCATGAGTTGGAAAGTTCTTTTTGGTTGCTTTTCCAAGGGTTAATTTCCACTTCCTTCTCTTTAGCAGTGTGTTTTCAATGGATAGAGAAACCATCACCTTTTTCATATTCTATTGGTAATGTGTGTTTTTGTTTTATATAAATCTTTTTTGAAACTGATTTTAACTTTGTTTAGACCTTTTGCATCATTTCCTAAACCATTCTGTAATTGGTTTGTTTAAAAAAAAAAGAACAGATTTTGAATTTAGTAACACAAGGAACTGCTTTAAAGCACTTTAGAAGATTGGATTTAAATCCACAAAATAAAAAGCACAGTGCACAGACATATTGCAGCTTTCATCTAAAAGGTTTTACAAGCTAAAGGATCAAGGGTCTGAAAGGCATTGCCAGCTGTAGGCTAAACCCAGGCCACCTTTCCACGGATGCACACATGTGAAAAGAGGAAGGCAAGCAGGGGTACAGTTTTTGCAACCAGCTCAGAGCTTTCCAAGCCATGGGTATCCAATTGCAGTGCAGATACACCTTAAATCACCAGTATCACTTGCTTTAGTATCTCGATGTAATACACTGGGTTAGTGCATGTGCTGCTTGATACAAGGCTACATGAATGTGCATTAGAGAAATTTTAATGTGTGTCAGCAAGGTCTATATAGGCCAGCTAGTGTGCAACGGAATGGTATATGTTAGATTTCACACCCCTCTGGTGCACATTGCTGTGCTATGTAGGACAAGTCCCAGCTGTCCGTCTAGTGGCTTGATAGTGATAATTGTCTGCCACATACTTGGATCTAACTGAGGTTGTTCCTTTAGCTGCAAAGGTAAGAGACTGTGGTTTGGCATTGAAGAACACAAGTTCAGTCTCTGTTGAAGACAGTTGTTCTGTAGGAAGGCATAGTTTGTTACATGGGTTTTCTGTAGAGGACCCTGTCCAAATATTGTCCATGCTAGAAACTTCCTTATCTTGTGAGTTTTTACAAGATCATATACCAAAATGATACAGCAATGAGGGAATATATATATTCAGTGCTTTCACTCACCACTGTAAGATCAGTGTGTGAGCACAGAAACCGTAAGTGGTGCAAAATAACGAAGTGACAATGCTGGTATCTCTTCTGGGTCCCAGTGGCCTACGTGAAATGGATTAGTGATCTAAGCCCATTTTCTCCTGACAGGTCACAGCTGGCACTTTTGTTGACAGTCTTCAGAAATAAATTGATAGAATAAGACATGGAGAGGGAGCTACCAATGAACTGCAGTCGGACTCCGCCCTGAATTTTCTGGGGTTTAAGATGCATCATGGTTTACTTGTGATTTTGATGGTGGCTTTTTATTTTTTTAAGATCTCCCCCAATGCTAATTGGAGCCATGCTCCTAATAGGCTAAGTGACAGCATGCAACCTTTGAGTAACTTTGTTAGAACCTGGGGACTTCCTAGTGTATGCTGAGCTGGGGAGAGACCAATTCCAGCTATGTACCTACAAAGCCGCACTGGTGGCCATTACCCTAGGCTGAAGGCTTTGAATAGCCTCTGCTGGCTTAACACAGCCCTCTTTAGGTACGTCTACACTGCACGCTTATTTTGAAATAAGCTATTCCAGAACAGTTATTCCAAAATAGCTTATTTCAAAATAGCATGTCTACACTGCAGGGAAGCCTCAAAATTAGTCCAAGGCAGGCTTCCCAAATGTAGACTTTCTATCTCGATTTAGAGCCCCAGGAGGCACTGGGGAGGAATAACTTAGAATGGCCCTGGTGAGGGGCTATTTCGAAATAGCAGCAGTGGAGGTGTCTACACACTCCTTATTTCGAAATATCTATTTCAGAATAGGCGTTATTCCTCATAGAATGAAGTTTACAGATTTCAGAATAAGCTGTCCGTTATTTCAAAATTATTTCAAAATAATGGAATGGCTGTGTAGACTCTCGCATTGTTATTCTGAAATAACACTAGTTATCCAGAAATAACGGTGCAGTGTAAACGCACCCTTTCAGAGAAGGGTCAAAAGGCCACCCACCTTCAATTCCTCTTTCCCATCTTCACCTCCCATGAGCTACAGCACAGAAGTTGTGCCGGCAGGTGTCAATCTATCCCCTCCATCGCAGACTTTCCAATATCTGTACATAAGTGACTGCCCAGATCTGCAGAGGAGGGAACAAACTATTCCCCTTTGATACAATATTGATACTGTACATGATGTAAATGGTTAAACATGTTGTCCATATTGGCTGTCGATCCTGGAAGCAGTTATGTACATGCTTAAAATTAAGCACAAGCATGTGTGTTCAAAGGAGTCATGGCAATCTTCCAGAATTAAGAAATCTGGTGTGCTTCTGCAGGCTGATTTTTTTCCTTTTAATGAATCATTTTACAGAAGATAAGTAAAGCTAGATGCCCAAAGGCAACATTGGGCGGGGGGGGGGGGAGCCAAAAACCCTGCAGTATGTCCTCCTTGTGGTATTTCATTATCTAAGTATAGGAAATAGCATGGTAAATGGAATTACTATGTAGTAAATGTAGCTTTTTTTTAGTGGTACTCACTGTAAGCTTTTTCCATCTTTAACTTTTTTATGAGGCTGAATAGAAACAAAAGTTGAGAGAATTTGAAGAGCACAGATGAGCCTTACAATTACCCTAAGAGTTTGACAGTGACAGGGTGGGAGGAGGGAGGAAGCGATGGAGAAAGAGAGTTGGTTAATCTTTTAATTATCTCAACACTGTGAAGGATGGAGCCTGTACCTTAACATCTGTAAAACGTTTTTGGAGCCGAGATCTTTTACAATGGGTGGGATGCATTCCAATGGCTACCAAATGGTGCAAAATTGGAAGCATCAGGACTTTTCATGTCAGTATTTCAGCAGCTTTTTGAGAGTGGTTCAATTAAAGTATGGTTTTGTCACTGAATTTATTTGGGGATGATGTAGATGGAAGCAGGAAAGGCTCAAGTGTACAAAATAGTTTCTTACGGACATTTCATCTACAGTTGTGCCCCTCTGAAAATGGAACCCGGACTGACGTTCATCGACGTGCTTTGTGGAAATTCTGTTGAAAGGCAGACCAAAGGTTTGTAAGGAACTGTTCATGCAGTCTTCACTTAAGCAAAATGCCTATTGAGGGCTGAGCCTTAAACCTGTAAGACAGCAAACCCCCAAAGCACTGGTGTTAGCAACTAACCTTCCTTTGAGTCTCCTTTAGGACTTGACTTAGCAAGTTTTTCTTAACGCTTAAGTTTTTCTTAACGTTTTCATGTATAACATGACTGCCAGCTATCTGTGTGGCTCAGATTAGTAATGGGATTGAGAGCCTTTCACCTGAAGGGTACTGGTTTAAATCTATGTAATAGAGGCAGAGAGCAAATGCTGTTATCATGTTACACTTCTTGGCAGCCTAAATGAGTTGGTGATCTCAGCCCATTAGTGGACAGCTCACAATTCACACTTTTATTGTCCATCATTGGAGACATAGAATTGGAGAGATCACTCAGACTGAATTACTCACCTGCTCCTTGTGGTAGTCCCTCTGGCTCAGAACATCTTGGATTTTAAGGCTAGAAAGGACCAATATGATCATCTAATCTGACTTCCTCCATAACATCCGTTACAGCATTTTACCCAGTGACTATGGCAGTGAAGGGAATTAATTCTCTCTTTTTTACATCAAAAGGAAGATGTGCCCTTTAGAAAAGCCTCCAGTCGCTAGTTAAAGTATCGTTAATGAAGGAGAATTTATAAAAGTCCGTGGTTAAATATTCTTCCACTGGCTATTTATCCTCACTCTTAAAAGATGCATTACTCCTTATTGCACCATTTTTCTAACTTCAGCTTCTAGCCATTGGCTCTTGTTATGCCTTTATCTGATAAATTAAAGCATCAGATACCTTCTTCCTGTGTAGGCACTTCTAGATTTTGATTAGGTTGCCTTATTCATCTTCCCGCTGACAAGTTAAGTAGATTGAGCTCCTTTCAGTCTGCATTTTAAAACATGTTTCCTGGAACTTTAATATGCTTTTTAGCTCTTCTCTAAACCCCACCAGGCTTCCAAAGATGGAGGCAAATTGGCCCATGGCTGGAGCACTAGATAAGTATACAGAGACCTGGGTTCTGTTCCCAAATCTGACTCAGAGATCCAAATTCTTCTGGGTGATTTTAGGCAACTCACTTCACTTCTCTGTACCTCAGTTTCCCCACCTGGAAAATGAGAAGAATACTGGTGCTGACCTACTTTGTAAAGTGCTTTGAGAGCTACTGATGAAAAGTGCTGTATAGCTCCTAGATACTATTCTCATCGTTATTATTTTAAAGTGTGGGCATCATATTCAGATGTAGGATTTGAGTAATGTTTTCACCAGTGCCATATACAGAAGTAATATTAGCGTCCTGCACAACATCTCCATATTTATATATCCGCAGATCCAGTTAATGTTTATGGTGGCAGCTTGCCTAGTCTATGGCTAAATAGGGGACTTCGGTGGACAAGAACTTTGCACTCATGTTTCAAAAAGTGTAAAATGGGGCTCCTCATCCAATTTCATGTAAATCTTTTTGGACTTGTAGTATGTGAATTTCTATTCATCTTCTAAGTCCACCTTCATAGAAACTGTGCTGTCATCCTGACTTTTCTCTGTTAAACCTTGTAAGGTGATGTCCAGTTAAGTTATTAAACTATATTCCCCCACAATTAACAAAAACATCCTGGGAAACATAATTGTACTCAGAGCCTACACAAGTTTAAAAGAAAGGAGGAAAACTAAGCACCCAGCAAACTAATATGATTTGGAACAGGGTCACAGAAAAGAGAAACAGAAGCCACAACTTTATTAAATTTTGTGGCTCAATGCAGCGACTGTACATCACACTTTCCTCCTTGAAGTAAGCTGGGATTCACTCAACTGATGGCTGAGCTTCAAAACCTTCTGTTTGAATAAACAACCAAAAATCTGGCTGCCTGTATGAAGTTTACCTAGCTCAGGAAGCAGAGCAGGAATTCTAATGTGAACAGGGTTGGCTTATGTGACTTTTAGAGGCATGGTATAGTAGTTACAACAGATGTGGAGCCAGCCAGGAACTCCTGAGTTTTAATTCAATTTCTGACATCCCTTTTGGCCTTGGATAAGTCAAGTACAAGTAGATCTTGATCCCAAAGAAATCAAATGGAATTTAATATTGTTTCTATAGAACCCAGGATATGGTTCTTGATTCCCTGCTTCAGTTTGCACATCTGCAAAATGGGCATAATTATGCCTCCCTGCCACACCAGACTACCATGAGGATTTATTAGTTTAATACTTGCAAGGTGCTTTGAAGATGAAGCTATGTAACTGCAAGGTTATTCTTTCCTCTGAGTTTTAGCTGGTCTTAAGAAATACTGTAGTAACAGTTCTTCTTGCTGTAGTTAATAATGGTTTAAGACAAATCTAGGAAAAAGGAGACATGCCAAAAAACAGACATCAACTGAATTGTTTCAGGCCTCAAAGAAAAATGGTCATATTTAATTTTGGTTGAGTTTTATGAGCATAGATTCTGACCTGGATTTTTATTTTATAGATATTATTTCCTCTTGATGTTATATAGATAGATCTTGGATACTTGCGTCTCTTTTGGTATGCACATTCCTTCTCTCATTCATTTCACAGATGACTGGACTGTTGTACTAGTCATAATCTCCAAAAAAACAAAATCAGTGCAAGAAAGGGAGGGGAACAGAGCTAGTAATCGCATCAGATGGAAAAAGCACCTGGAACAACAGGAACAGAACCTAGTTACTATTGGCCAGGAACAAACACACAAACTCTTACTCGCAGCTCCCAGAAATCTGCTGCTTTTGCTTGTCATTTCTCATTATTTGTGGCATCCTTTTAATATGCACTGCATTTCCCAAGGCCAGTCAAGGAGCCAAGCCTCTGAAATTGTTGCTGCTTCTGAAAAGCACAGTAAGGAAATTACATAGGGGTGAATTTGGAAAAATTGTTCACTCGTGAAGAGAGGCCAAGCTTTAAAAGGTTCCGTCTGTAGCTTCCATTAGGGATACAAAGGGCTGTTCCCCTCAGCCAAGTTGGCTTGTGATTTGTAAAAATAAATGTCAAAATACAGAGAACAGGATAAATTATGTCTTGGGTTGAAAGATTTTTATCTCCCTTCAGCCACAATAGCTGATTAAGTTACAGGCAACATTACAGGTATCCCGATGGCCAGCTGCCATCCTGGATTTTGAAGGTGGTTGTTTTTAATAAATGGCCTGTATCACAGTATCTGTATTCACATGTGGGACAGGAGAGAGGAAGAGGAGGAAGAAAACCCCAGCCAATAAAAAAATCTTTTCACTGGGATCTCTGCTGTACACAGCAAACTACTGCCCAAAAGGCTGCATTCTATCCTAAACACACGGTGCTCCTGATCACCAGGAAAGAGGCTATGTTCATGCATCGAAGAGTAGGAATTGGCTCAGATGTGTCTGTTTTGTGCCTTGTGAGTCATCCTTCCCTACCGTTTAAGCCATTCTTTTTCATGTTAAAACACTTCCTTTGATTACAGATTTTTTTTGGGGGGGAGGGGGGAGAACCATGTCAAATCTGGGTGGCTTCAGTAGCCAGGTTTAGGTACAGAAAAACCTGGGAACCCTTGAAAAATCATTGAATTGGCTGAGCCTACCTCAGCAATTTTGCTCAGGATTCACATTAGCCCAGCTCCCTTCTCTACCATTTCAGTTATGGGTGCAAAATGGAGAGCTCATGGTGTACAGCCCTACAGATCTGAAGAGCAGGTACACATGTGCTCTTAGTTCTCACTTTTCTTCTTTGTAGAACTCTTCTCTTCCCAATTCCAGCCAGGACCGGATGCAGAAGCACTGGAATTTTCCTATTTTATTCTCTATAGGTTCTTATACTGCGGTATAAGAACCTATAGAGAATAAAAGATCTGACGTCTGCCAGTGGTTCATTATGCGATGTGTAAGATCTGACGTCTGCCAGTGGTTCATTATGCGATGTGACCAATATTTGTCCTATGTGTCTTCTCTTATGCTCTTCTCAGGGGCAGATGTATGTGCAGGGATTTTTGGGATTTGGGATTTTTCTTTATAATACAGATATACACTTTTCGACCAAAAATAGTAACAAAAAGGCTCTTTATGCAGTATTTCTGACCTACCTCACAAGAGAACCACCTCTGGCCATATTCCCACCCAGCTTCACATTGAGGAGGCAAACCCATTCAGAGAATGGCTCTCATTGAAAAACATTCATTAGGTGTGACAAGGCAGAAGGTCCAGATAGGAATGAGGCCCCAGAACAAGCCAACAATTTGGGATGACAGTGGTTCAATAGGGTTTCAATCTAAACATTTCCTATAATATCCCTCTCCTTCTAGAGTGGGGGAGAGGCCAGACATGTTACAAATATTAGGGGCAGTACACTGACGCACTCACTTGGAGTGTGTCTACACTGCACGGCTACTGGAGGTATCCTGAAATAGCTACCCCGCGTTTACACAAGCTGCTCGTTATTTCAAAATATTTTTCAAAATAACAGGCGTGCTCTTTTGCCATCTCAGTAAACCTCGTTGCACAACAGATGGCTCAAAATAGCGCATTATTTCAAAATTTGGCGCAGTGTAGACATGCCAAATTGCAAAATAAGCTATTTTGAAATAGATTTGCGTAGCACAAATTGTGTATTGTATTTTGAATTTCCGGTGCTGTGTAGATGCACTCTTGGAGCAACAACATGGAACGTTCTAGCCTTCATGCCTCTGAGGTGAAAAGAGGTGTCGCTGAATCATATCGTTCACATTAATTTGGGGAATACTTTAGCCTCTGTTAGTTAATCCAGTTCATCTTCCTGCCAGTGGAAGGAAATGGATCACTTCACACGCACACCCCCTTGGAATCAGTGCCCCCTTGGAATCAGTGGTCAGAAAGAAGTGAGATGCTGGCTACGCTACCTCAGGCAATCCTGCAGCAGCTCTGCTGCTGTGACCATTGCAGCAATACTGAGCTCCAAGATAGGGATGTAGGTGGTTAACCAGTAAGCATTAGTTTTACTGGTTAACCTGCATGAACTGTTAAGCCCTGGGCCAGCCCCAGTGGCCCCATGCTGGCCCGCCCAGCCTTGGTCAGGTCGGCCCCAGCCCCGGCCATGCTAGCCAGCTGGATCTGCACTGGCCTGAGTAGCCCTGGCTCCTCTCCCGTTAATCAGTTAACCGTTAAACAATTAAAAATATTCAATTTTAAACAGTTAACTTTTAAAACTATATTTACACCTTACTCCAACTGACTGCATCTTTCCTGCGACCTGGGCAGTGCAGAACATGATTGGAAATATTCTGGAGCGGGGGAGAGGTTTCTTAAGTCCCTATTGAGTGCCAGCCTGTCTCTGAATCTCTAAACAGGTGGAGCTGGGCCCATCAGTAATCAGAAACTGCCCTCTGCAATTTCCCACCCACTGTGGTGGTGGAAGAACCCAGCCTGTATGCAAGAGTGCTGTGTTCTGGCTGTGATAGATTCCACAGCCTGCCTGCCTCTTGTAAGGATCCAGGGCAGCAGCTACTACCATGCCAGAAAGTACACAGTGATTCCGTGATATTGGGCAGAACTTGTTTTTTAACATGTGGCTCTGAATAACTAAAAGCAGCTCTAAGCAATGACTGTCTTCGTTCATCTCTGGTTTTGTGAAAGGATTCCCATTTAATCCTTTGGAGATTGGAGACAGGCATACCCTCCCCCCCTACAGCATCTGCTCAGCTGGTAGGCTGCAAATAGCGAACCTTCTAAGCATTAAAGGCAGTTTAGGCATAATGTGATGTGAACTAGGATGTTAGTCCCCTGAGCTCCACTGATGGATAACAATAAACCTGCACCTGTTTGCTTACCTTGTTACATACATGCCACCTCCCCTGCCTGCTCCTTGACAACCCGCTACGTTCCCCTCCCAGCTATTCTAAAGGCGGTTGTCAAAACAGTTCTCAGTTGATCTGCTCCTATTCACTCTCTGAATCCCAACATCAAGTTTAATCTCCATGCCCTTCTCCTTTGAGTGTCTGGGTACTTCGTAAGTGCACCTCTACCTGCATATCCACCCTAGCCTCTTTATTGTTTTGTCTCCTCTTCTCTCCACCAATGATGTCTGCTTTGGTCAACTGTTGCTTCTCAAACAAACATCTCTGTGCTTCTTCCCATGCCTCCCATGTGCATGAAATGTCACAATTGTACTGTGCTAAGCCACTCCCATCTTTTCAGTCAAATCTTCACTGGAGACTCACTTCTTCCAAGATGCTCCCAAGAAGTGGGTTGACCATAAAATATTTTTAGTTAAAAAAACAAAGTGCTTGTAATAGATGAGCCAGCCTTTGCACATGCCTGTGATGAGTAACCCACATACTCTTATCACTGTAAACCTTACCCCGTTCCCAATTCTCACCATTTGTAACCTTCACTTATAACACAGTGTTCAAACTGTAATTGGATGCTTGTTAAATGCCAGGATCTTGGGTAAGATTTTCAAATATGTCTAAAATTAATGGGACTTGTGCTTCTAAGAAAATCTAACATCTTGTCTATTTGTATTGTAAGTGTCCAGGGCTGTCAACTTAAGAAAAATGGTAAAGAATAGACATTTTCCACTGAAAGATTATATTGTGCCCTTTAAGGTGCTGTTTTCCTTTTGCAATGTTTTTCTGTCAGTGTGTGTGCATGTGGGAGGAGGATAAGCCTCTAATTAGATATCAAGCAACCCTGAATGAAATGATTACCTCAAGCTGTAGAAGAAGAGTGAGACATTAATCATGTCACTTTCTCAGAAGTTTGTGATGTCATCCAAATAAGTCAACTGCCTCCTCATCTCCACTCATCCCAGATGTTTGCCGGCAGTTGCTCATTTTTCCTAATCTCGCCTGCATGCATTTTAAATTGGACACAGATTGTAGGAATGGGCATCATGTCTCTGAGATGGATTATTAGGAAGGAAAACCAAGCTGAGCAATTTATTCAAACTGCTGTTCAAACTACAAACATTCTCTGCACCATTGCATTTCACACTGCTAGGCTAACGTTTGTTTTATCAAATGGAAAGACGAGGGAGCCCAGGCAGCAGTGGATGTGTTGATAATGCTGCTAGACAATATTGACCTCTTGTGGTCTGGCAAATTCTTTGGTTCAGCACTGGTTAGGTCCCGAGGGTGCCAACCTAGAGAGGTTCAGCCTGTATTCACTTTCTGTGATGATCTAATGTAGCAGTTCTCAAACTTCATCACACTGTGAGCAGTGTTCCCTCTAAGCTGTGCAGCAGCACAGCCCCACAGCTGATTAATTGACCCCACCCAGTCAGAGGCTCATAGGGTTGCCAGATAGTTTAACCAAAAATACCAAACAGCCCCTCCCCCCTCCAAAAAAACCCACTGGGGAAAAAATTCTGTTGAGGAAAAAAAATGGGGAGAGCAAAGTTGTTGAGCCAAAAAAAAAAAAAACAAACCCCCAGCATGGCCCCTTTAAGAAATGCTTTTGAAGCTTTTTGGCCCTAACAAACTGCTGGTGGCCGTCTGCCATCTTGTTTTCCTGCTCCGGGCCAGACAGCTCCCCTGCGGAACCAGGTAAGTACCCAGTATTTTCGCCTCCTGGCCGGGAAAAAATCAGAAAATACCAGACATTTTAGGTGTCCGGTATTTTCTGAATTTTTTTACCGGACAGGAGGCAAAAATACCAGACTGTCCGAGTCAATACCGGACACCTGGCAACCCCAGAGGCTCAGGGCTCTGCACATGGAGCTGACTGAGTGGGAGGATCTGATTTATCAGAGGCGGCATTGTGCTGCCACGCAGCTTAGAGGGAACCCTGACTGTGACCCTGTCTGACAAAAATTACTACACAGCCGCAGGAGAGGGGACTGAAGCCTGAGTCCTGCCACTCCAGCTGGGAGTGTGTGTCAAAGCTTGAGCCCCATCACTCTGGGCAGAGGAGAGGTCAAAGCCAAGGGCTTCAGCCCCAAGCAAGGAGCTTTGGCTTTGACCCCAGATGACACTGTTAAAATGGGATCATGACCCACAGTTTGAGAGCCCTTGATCTAATGCTATGATAAACCAACCTAAATAAGATCTCTAAGTAGCTCACAAGCTCATCTCTCTCACCAGCAGAACTTAGTCCAATAACAGATACTGCCTCATCCACCTTGTCCAACAAGCCTAAGGCCGGTCTTTGTTCTGGCAGTCGTGATGAAGCAGCTTCCCATGCAGAAAATAAAGCAAAACATTTCTGATTTCAGCTAGTTTAAATGCTTAATACCGTCTGGCTTGCTCAACCAGAGTCAAGTCTCAAACCCAGCAGGAAGCCAGTGTAGAGTTAATTTAGGAGACCTCCAAAGAACACCATTCCTGTGAGCCAACATTGTTCTCCGACAACAGCAGAGTGCAAGGGACAATGGTGCTGCTGAAGTTGCCATCAGAGGAGATGTCAGAACCTTGTGGTGATGAAAGGCCCCGTGTTTTTGCTGTGTTAAGAGAAGGTTTTAAAATTACATCGTCGTGCCACGTCATTCGCTTTCCAGCTAGCAGCTTGCAATCCTATCCTGCCTATTTAACTTTCCCCTGCAGTTTCAGCTGGCAAGGGTACTCTTCACTGATGTCACGCACTGGCCGGATGACACGGGATGGGGACAAAGGAGGCAACTGCCTGGGGGGCCTGGCAATTCAAAGGGGCCCAGGGCTTCCAGCCGCCATCAATGCTACTGTAGTAGCAGCCAGAGCCCCATACGGCACAGTGCAGAGCCCTAAGTGGTGCGCTCTGGATGGTGTGGCGTGGTCCTGGGCAGTGCTGAAGTGACCACACACTTATTTCAGTGGGGTGTTTAATGAGGCTCAGTTAGTGACGGCTACAAAAGGAAATGCTGCTCCCTTCCCAGGCTATAGAACAATGGTTCTCAGCCAAGGCTACCCGTACCCATGGGGATATGCCAGGGGTGGGCAAAAGGGCCTCCACAGGCCAAATCATGGCCCGCCAAGAGGGTAGATTTGGCCTGCGGAGGCCCTGCTGTTCCCCTGCCTCCAAACCAATTAGGGCTTGGGGCCGGGGGAGTGCCCGAAGTCTTCTCTGATTTACCTCTGCCCTGCAAGCAGTGTGTGGCCCTTCAAAGCGCCATGCGCTGCTCGCAGGGTGGGGGGCAGAGTGGAGAAGGCTTCGGGTGCTCCCCCGCCCCCAGGCTTTAATTTGGGTTGGGGGCAGGGGAGCACGCGAAGCCTCCTCCCGCCCTGCCAGGAGTATGTGGTGCTTTGAAGCACCATGCGCTGTTTGCAGGGCAGGGGGGAGAGTGGAGGACACTTTGCACACTCCCCCACCCCCAGGCCAATCAGGGCCTGGGGGGCGGGGGAGCTGCATGAAGCTTCCTTTGCCATGCCATGGCCCTGCAAGGAGCCCGTGGCACTTCAAAGTTCCACGTGCTCCTGGCAGGGCGGGAGGAGGCTTCCTGAGCTCCCCCGCCCCCAGACTCTGACTGGTGGGGGAGCATGCCAAGCCTCTTCCAGGGCATGGGTGCCTAGTGGGAAGGGGGGGCAAAGGGGCTCCCTCACCCCCAGACCAATTATGGTTTGGGGGCAGGGTAGCCCCGCCTCTTCCTGTTTAGGCCCCACCCCTTCCTGTGTGGCCCGAAGCTACTTCAAAAATTTTTGAAGTGGCCCCCGGACAAAAATTATTGCCCACCCCTGGGATATGTAGTGGTCTTCCAGGGGGGGAGGAGCGCATCAATTTCATCAAGCTATTGGCCTAGTTGTAAAACAGGCAACATAAAAAGCACTAGCCAAGTCAGTACAAACAAAAAAAAATCATACATACTGCTTTATATACTATACACTGAAATGCAATTACAATATTTATAGTCTGGTTGATTATTTTATAATGATACGGTAAAAATGAGAGAGTTAGCAATTGTTCAAGGACCGAGTGCTGTGAAATTATTTTGTAAGCCTGGAGTTTTTAAGTGGAGTGTAACTTGGGGGTGCACAAGACAAATCAGACTTCTGAAAGGAGGACCGTAGTGGGGAAAGATTTTGGGGGCACTGAACCAGGAGTGCAAAGCATGATTATTTTTAATGGGCTCTGAGGCTGAAACGAGTGGAAGGGAATGGCTCTGGGAGATAAACAGGGATGAGAATTTTATCACACAACTGCAGCACCATGAAGAGTGTGCTATGGCAAATCAGTGGGATGAAGCTCCAAGACTTCTACTGCTTCCCTGCCTACCTTGTGAATGGAGAGACTGACACAGCTAATGTACCATGCCATGGAGCTGCGCCTGGACTCCCATGGAACGGCCTGGAATTTGGGGTTCCACACTAGCTCCTTCTCCTCCACCAAGCTGTGATTGTGCTCACAGCACAGGGGGAATGCACTGCTACGGCCCTTGATGCAGCACATTATTTGGGTTTGTTTCACCAAGGAGACAAAGGAACAGAGAGTCGCCTACTGCATATTTACGAAGGGGGTTTGCTTCTCAGAAGGTGTGTTACTATAAGTTTCCGAGATCCACTGCCCCCAAGACTGACCTTTGAATTTGATAGTGGCAGGATTAGAGGGCTTGGCCGACAGCACAGTGCCCAGGCATGCAGAAAGGCCGGGTCCAACTTAGGGCTTTGACTTGCAGAATTGGCTGTAGCAGGGCCAGCCTCCTAGTCTGAGCTGAGGGGCAGAAATACTCAAGAGCTGACACCACCTCTACAGCGAATGCAGCTTCAACAGAGGAGACTAAGGACTGCAGATACCACGCTGCCTTCAATCGGTACTCTCCCCACCCCATTTAAAATGTTTGGCTCCTGCCTATATCAAAGGGCCAGGCAAATGACTGTGCATTGCCATGCTGCCTTAGCCTACAGCTTCTGCTCCCACAAGTAGCCATCTTAGAAACCTTAGCAGCACCAGTTGAGTCAACCACCTCCCTGGGCCCCGGGGCAAAGTGGGGGAAGGATTTCTCCACACTGCTAGGAGGGGATAGGCTGAGGGCTGAAGGGGTGGGGCTGAGGACAGACAGCCCTCAACACTGCCGAGAGCACAGCATCCCCTCCGCCCCATCATTAGTGCTGCCCAGAGCACGCAAGGCAGTGCTCCAGCATTGATTTAGAGCAGCCAAAAGCACTGGATGGGGCCCCAGAACAATTGCCCCTTTGCGCCCCCTGTTGGCCTGAGCAGCACTATAACTCTACAAACCAAATCAGTGCTCAGTCGGCTCACTCTAATAGATTTATGCCCTCACCCTCTCAGGCAGGGGAGACGTAGATTCTGATAGCCACAAATTCGAAGTGTCATAATCCCTCTGAAAGACAGAACTCAGGGCTACAAAGAGAGGTGCTGCAATATTTAGCCATGGTCCCAACACACGCTGAAGAAAGAGGGATTTAAGAGGAGAGCAGGGAAAAAAGATGGGTAGAAACTTCAAGACCTTCACTTGGACATGTCCTAAACGACCATTGACTCACTATTCTTAAGTTTCTTTAAGTTTTTGCTTTCATTAGCAACACGACAGATACTGATTAAGAGCAATACTAAAGGAGATTCTCCAGACTCGTCTCATGGATTGAGTAGTTCTCCAGGGTGTAATCGGCAAGTACTTCCCTGGTGTCCTCACAATCAGTTTCTTTTTAAGCTTTCCATTTTATAAATTGTAAACATCTAGCCCTTATGGTGGTGAAGAAATCCTTCTGGTCTTGAACTGCTGCTGTGCTGTCTACTTAGTCTGCAAACTGGCCACCAGATCCATAGAAACAACGGTCAAATCTGTCTCTGGTACCGCACCATGGACTTTAAAGGTTTATTCCAGGAGTGAATAATGCCTCAGAGAGGGGTGTGTGTACAAATGCTGCCTTGTCTAAAAATATGAAATAATTCTGAAACACTTCATTTGAACATCAATAAATATCAAATTAATATTTTTTCAAAAAATTAAAAAACCCTGGTGCCCTGTTAGGACATCCTGCTCAGATCATCACTAAATTACAGCAGTTTAGGGTGCCATCAGAGAACTGTAACATTGTGATGCTGAGGTATTTAAAAGGAAATATGAATAGAATATAGATATATGGAGACTAACGTCCATGTTGAAAGCCTTTCTTTATTTGGGACATTGCTCACATAAATGGAGGATTAATGTATCACCCAATTAAATCTTTGGAGGCTGCTTTGAAGGTAATCCTCTCTCACTCCTAGGCCTTGATAGGAAGCTCACTGAAGTCATTGGAAAGATGCCCATTGACGTCAGTGGGTTCCAGCCCCGGCCCCTGCTACTCTAACGGTTTGTTCAAGAAGAAGTTACTGTATCCGTATTGATCCTGTTAACGATACACAGTGGGTCATTTTTCTGGTTTCCTGTATTTAAAATGGGAGGAATCTGGCTTGGAAAGAAAGCACCGTGTGTCATCAAGCATTTTCAACAGACTCACAGCAAAGCAGAAGGACAGCTGAAAGTCAGAGCTATTCCTGCTCTCTTGTTAGTAACTCAGGAAGTTAAAATCTCGGTATAATAATAATTCAAAGACCTATTTAACACACATAGCAAATTTTAATCCCTAGATCTCAAATCACTTTACAGGGTTAGTTTTGGGTTACTCTCCCCATTTTGCATCACAAAAAGATTAAGTGACTCACCCAAGGTTACATAAGAAAGTGGCACAGCTGGGAACAAAAAACAGGGGCGAAATCCTGGCCTCCCTTGAAATCAATGGCACAACTCTCTGTGGCTTCAGTGGAGGCAGGTTTTCACCTCCCCCCCAAACTCCCAACACCCACACAAGTGTCCTGTCCATAAATTTGGCTGTGTGCACTGCCAGAGTGTGAAAGTCCAGGGACCACTCAAATTAAAGTCAATGCCTGTGGGCACTCAAGCTAGGTAGATCAAAGCTAGCTCTATAAAGTGCTACCAGACCATTTGTTGATTTTTAAGTTTACACTTTTAGATGTCAGTGCTTCAGCAGTGTGACACCAGCATTTGTGTGAGTAGAAAATTTCTACCGCCACTTACTGCCTTCTGGTTACTATGATCACACCAGGAGTTTCTCCTCAACAGAGACAGGAAACTTATAAATTCCTAGCAGTCACATTCTCTATTAAGAGGAGACTCTGAGTACAGTCTAGAGAAGGGAGTAAGGGTCAAAGTCTGCAGACCCTAACTCATGTGAGGAGTCCCACTGAAGTCACTGCCTCTACTTGTGTGAGTGAAGGTTCCCAGGACTGGGTCTAAGAGGTAATAGGGAAGTGACTGCTACTAACAGCACAGCCATGGCTGCACATGTCTCCAAGAATGCACATGACTGGGTGACATACAAGGTTCTGGGGGCTCTTGGGAGGGAGAGGGGGTTTGTTAAATGAAAGGAGACTGCTGAAGCAGTTTCCAGAGCCAGAAGAGAGCAAGTGATTGTTCTGGAGCCAATACAGGAGCAGTTTGGTATGTCTATTTATTGGGTTGTCAAATTTCACCAACTGTTTGATCCATCTGTGGCTCTCCCCTGAGGGGGCCCCCAGGAGAGCACAGTAAAAATGTGTACCTTTTAAGAACTTACTGAGGGTTGCATTACTTTTTAATTTTTTGCATGCTGCTGTCCCGTTAAAATAAAAAGAAGTTGTTGTGACTGCAAGATTATTTTTCCTGGGCCAATATTCTAGCCTTGCAGGGGGAGGGCAAAAGGACCGATTCTAACAATCACTTCTTAAAACTGTAACTAGAAGGGAAAACGGCAGCACTTCCACATATATTATCTCCACCTACATCAGTTCTGGAGTTACAATAGGGCTATGTGATCCCATGGCAGAGTAGTGAAAAATATAGCAACTTCTTATAAATCCAGCCAAAGCGCTGGCTATGAGCCCTTACTGGAGTGAGGGGCTTGATGAGCGACTTTGAGGAAATTTGGTATGAGAGCAGACAGCAGAAAGTTGGTACCTAGCAGAAGATCCCCAAACATCACTCGGGGGAGTGGTCTTTGGGAGGGTTGGAAGTCAAAGCCCAGTTACTCTAAACAAAACAAAACAAATGAACTTGGAAACAAAATGCAACTTGCTACGGAAAAGACAGCCTGACTTACTGCAGCTCTTCCTGGTGCCAAGTACAGCCACTTGTGTGACGTTCTGAGAATACAAGGGCTATCTGAAAAACCATGGATAACACATGACCTTCAATTATCCCAAAATATTTTGCTTCCAATAACAGCAGCAGGCCCACATGTAAGAAGGTCTGTGCTTCATCCCCAACCAGATATACCTAAATGTGGGCTCTTTACAGTGGGTTTTCTCTACTACTTGCCAAAGTGGTTTCTAAGAAAAACAATTCTTTTTCACTTAGTGCAAATGGCAGGCTATGCTTCAATTTACTGTGCCTCTTTTCAGAAGTCCCCTCCTACATGCATTTTTGTCTCCTATGTCCTACAGCCACATGCGTGAAACTGTCACAGTTGTGGCCTGCAGCACAGGTCTGGCACTGACTTCCATAATACTAATACGTTTGCCCAATCAGGCGCTGGTAGGCTAATTCCAAAGTTTACTTGGTCAGTTTCGCAAAGTAACTTACATTATGCAGAGGAGCGAGGTCCAGTTAAAGAAATACATTTTTTATTTAAATTCTGCACAGCTGTGGAAAGGGAAAACAGCAATGTGTTCCTAAAGGTTTAATCAGATGTATGTACTGAATATACGGTTATGAAGGCTTCCGTGCAAGGATGCCGTGTACAGCTCCCTTCAATCCAACACAGTGGCATAGAAGATGTTTAGCAACAATCCGCAATGAAAGCTCAGATCCTCCACCAAGTGCCCAACTCAAATACACTCAGGACAAGGCATCACTCAAGTCATTAGGAGCGAGCTTTGTGTCAGTGGCAAAGAATCAGATTTTCCAAAGATGTGCATTCATGTTTGCAGTCTGGCAACTGGTACATCTGCCTTATATTTGCAAACACCAGACAGACATGGCAAATCAGGTGAATGTTGACATAAATAGGCAGTGCAACTGTATGTTCATTCACAGCTTTTAAAGTCTGCCTCAGTGTTCACTCCCAAGACCTATCCAAAGTAAGAGAAAGGGCCAGAGTCAACTCAAGGATTTCAGAAGGCCCCCCCAACAAGGGATAAATCTGAGACCATAAACGGGTGGTTTCCTCACTCACTCCAGCCCCATCCCCCACACACTGTTCTTGTCCAAACTCACCTCCCGCCCTGACATTTCATCTCAGAGATTTGAGAAGAAATGCCCTGAGGCGGGACTTTATGGCTCTCCGTCTTATCTGACAAGGACGTCACAGCATCTTGTGTCTTCGCTCATGGCTGAACAATCCAAGCGGCAAGGAGCAAGATTGTGAACAGAAGTCACAAAGGCAGGCTTGGCAGGATTCCATTTAAATCTATGGGTCAGTAAACATAGATTTCAGCTGACACTGAAATTGATGAGAAAAAATATCCACCTGTTACAGCTGGTGCAAGTGCAACCTGCCCTACAACACTCCTTGTGCCTGCAGGGATCGGGTATCAGCCACGCTGTGACTGCAGTTCTGCTGTCACAGCCCCACTTGCACAACCAGGAGTTGAGGGGCTGTCCCCAGGCAGGAGCTGTTCAGTAGTCAGATGGCCTCTCGGGTGCTTGTTTTCCTCCTTTCAGTCCTGGACAGGGGAGGGTGGAGTTAGGAATGCAGCTTAATGTTTGACACTTAGTCTTGCCAGCAAACTTTCAGAACAGAGCAAAGACAGTGCATGTCCAGTGTTTCAAACTGCTTAATATATCTGCGGTAAATGGTCCATATTTCACACCCATTTCAAATAAAGTTTACATAGGTGTTAATGGCTGAAGGTAAGAAAGAAAAAGATTCTTTTAATAGAATTTTTTTGAGTGTTGAAGATATCTAAAACTTTAATCCTAATGATTTTTTTAAAATCCTGTGTTACTAATTAATACGTGGTAAATTGTATTGCATTAAGGCCTGATCTTTGGTATGTTGTAGAGTTCTGGGTCTTATGAGTCAGAAGTAGCAAGTACTAGGTGTGATGCTTGTTGTTTGTAGGATGAAACCTTATTTGCAAGCTCTTTGAAATATGCATCTGTTTACAAACCCAGAAGCTATGTATTAATTTGTTCTGGGGCTTCTACTCTTTGAGTTGATGACACACAAAAGATGAAAATTTCAACCTAGATAACTTATCTGTTTTTACAAGTCTCTGTTTCACTTGTTCTTATATAACATGGATCCTAAACATCCCTGAGAGAAACTGTATAAGCCTGAGTGAATGCCTTTCACGCCCCTTTCCAGTGTCAGTAAATATTGTATTTGTATTTGCAAGGAGAGCATGACTATTTCTAGTTGACTCAGATTTGTTTAGCATCTTAAAGCTGAGCTATGTGTGCATAATATGTATTTTGGTGTATTTACTAGCTTGAGTTGTTAAGAGGATGGTGATACATGTACTCCAATGGTAGTGTTGATTTTCTTTTTATTTAATTTCATATTAAATATCATAAGCATTGCTCCTTGTTAACTATCCCTAGTTTTAATATATTTTTTCCACCTATGGACTTTTAAAAAATATATATATATATTGTGACAAAGCTCTTATGTAAGCTCGGTGGGTCCTGTGCTTCCTGGCAGATTTGTTTGCCTCAGAGGCTGACAGCAGCCCACAATTTGAGGCAACATGCCTAGGTCATTAGTTTGTTTTTGTTGAACTCTCTTCAACATTGGCCAACATATGGAAAAATTTGAGAATAAACTCCACAGTCCTTTTCCCCAAGTGGAAATGGGGAGGTGGGTGTTGGGGGAACCTAGACCCACCTTCTACTCCGGGTTCCAGCCCAGGGCCCTGTAGTAGTAGCCTACGTGAGTCCCCACACCTGCTATAAGACAGCTCCAAGACCCCAGGGCTACTTCCCCACCCCTTCTGTAGCACCTTCCTTCTCTCCAGTTCACCATCCTAGGGTGTGTCTAAACTACACCACTCTGCCGACAGAGGGGTGTAGATTAGGCACATCGCTATTGCAAATGAAGCGGGGATTTAAATGTCCCGCGCTTCATTTGAATAAAAATGGCTGTCACTTTTTGCCGACATGGCACTTTGCCAGCAAAAAGCGGCAGTCTAGACGGGGATCGGTCGACAAGGAAAGCCTTTTCCGACCGATCCTGTAAACCTCGTTGCACGAGGCTGGCATGCCGTCTTGGCCAGGTGATTTACCTGACTTCATTTGTTTGATAGCTTTTGGTACTTCCTCAACGGTAGTTTTGTATTTGTCTGCTTGCCTAAACCTTGTGTTAGTCATAATGAACTCATGCTCAGCACACTTGCTGAGTAGCAGAAGACAATTGCTGCCGGCTCCACTGTTCTTTATTACACCACTTCAAGCCTCACTCTCTTCACTGACAAAAGCAGCAAAGCATGAATTTCCAGTGGGAACTTGTAGAGTCACTAGGTATTCAATTTTGCCTCCACATTCCCACTTGCCTCCCTCCAGGAGCCCCTTTAATAGGTTTTTTTTTTTTACTTTTGAAGGAGGAATATCCACTGAACACTCGCTCATTTACTGTGATGGGAACTTAATACATATAGCACCTTTCAGTTTAAAAGAAAGCACAGAGCTGCTCAGCTGAATTTGGAAATGGAAATAGTTTGGATTTTGATAGGATGATACAACTGAGAGAAGTGGGAAAGAACAATGGGGAAATTTGAGGTATTACAGTTGTCTGATACAGGGAAGAAGTGAAGAGGACACTAAAGGCTTTTGGTGCTGCAGCCATTGATGCAGGGACATAGATGAAGTGTGTCTGGTGAAGACATGCTATGTAAATGGGCGCGCACTCTCCTGTTGACCACTTCAACGAGACGCAGAAGCTTGTCACCTGCCACCAGTGCAGTGGTTACTGCATTAAGTCGATGTAAGTTACATCACTCAGGGGATGGGTTTTCTCACCCTTCAGCCACATAAGTTGCATCTGTGAGACTTCACCCCCAATTTTTATGGAAATATGTTTTTGAATATGGGTATGCATATGTCAAATATGCTTTATGCAAAACCAGGCAAGTAATTTATATAGGCTACGTCTACACTGCACGTTTATTTTGAAATAAGCTATTCCGGAATAATTATTCTGAAATAGCTTACTTTGAAATAGCGCATCTACACTGCAGGAAAGCCTCAAAATTAGTCCAAGGTGGGCTTCCCTAATGTAGACGTACTATCTCAATTTAGAGCCCCAAAGGGAGGAATAACTTAGAATGGCCCTGGTGAGGGGCTATTTTGAAATAGCAGCAGTGGAACGTCTACACACGCCTTATTTCAAAATAGCTATTTCGGAATAGGCGTTTTTCCTCGTAGAATGAGGTTTACAGATTTCAGAATAAGCTGCCCATTATTTAAAAATTATTTCAAAATAACGGAATGGCTGTGTAGATGCTCACATTGTTATTTTGAAATAATGCTAGTTATCTCAAAATAACAGTGCAGTGTAGACACACCCTATATTTCAAGAGCCTATAATCCCCTGAATATGTATACAGGAGACCCTTGCAATTCATGACATCGCTATTTGATGTTGAGCATATTCATGGGTCTCCTATCCCAGCCTAAAGGGGCAGCAGGGGCTGGGAGCCACGGAGAGCTCACCGAGGAGGCTGGAAGCTGCAGCTCCTAGTATATGCAAATTTTGCCATTCACAGTGAATGCAGGAATGCATCCACTGCCAATGGCAAGGGTTTCATGTATTATATTTGTATGCATGTATCATTCTTGTTTGTGAAGTTAGAAGTATGAAGTGCATAGCTGTTTGTTAATTCTAGGTCTTCTAGTGAAAGCCATTAGTGATGCTTAAGGAACTTAATGGCCTGATGGTCAAGACAATAATTTGTGAATGGGCTTACAGGAAAAACAAAACGAAACTATGGTTGGTCCTACAGAGACATGTAATCATGCCACCTGATACTGGAATCCATCTTGAATTCTGTACTCTTCCAGAGGCGTGGGAGAAATGAACAAAGATTTCCCAGCTATTTAAGGGATGGGAAGCAAAGAAGGAAGGGCCTTCAGCAGAGTTTGGAAACTGCTTCCCTACCCTAAGGATAAGTCTACACAGCACGCTTATTTCGAAATAGCTTGTGTACACTACAGGGAACCTCAAAATTAGCCCGAAGCAGGCTTCCCTAATGTGGACGTGCTATCTCGATTTAGAGCCCCAGGAGGCACTGGGGAGGAGCTATTTTGAAATAGCAGCAGTGGAGCGTCCATATGACTGCTATTTTGAAATAGTTATTTCAGAATAAGCGTTATTACTCGTGGAATGAGGTTTACAGATTTTAAAATAAGTTGTTATTTTAAAATTATTTTGAAATAACAGAATTGCTGTGTAGATGCTTGTATTGTTATTTGGACAGAATTTGTTATATGCCTGTTAATTGGACAGAATTTATCCCTGCAGCGTGGCTAAAAATCTCAATCCAAACCTGTTGTGCGAGCAGCTATTATTCCACCCTGGAAGCTGCACACAGCTGCAAAGGGTCTCAGAGCACAAGAGCTGAAATGTACCTTTGATCCATTTGTTTCTCTGTTTCCCCAAGTGGCCTTTGGGGACTTTGTCTTGTGATTTCCATGGAAATGAATGGGCCAGATTCTCTGCTGGCATATTCAAGTGCTACTCTGCCAAAGTCTTTGGAGGATTGAAAATTCAGTTAAACCTCCCTCTCCATTAACTGTAGAATTGGGCCTAAATCAATACTGTGCCTGCAAAAAATCTCAGACTCTGAAGATATTCAAACAGCAGGCTGAAGACACAAGCTATCCCCTACCTGTTCAATCCCAGGCCTCTAATCTGGAGCAGAAGACCAGCCAGCCTTTCCCAATGTGGGTGGATTTACACCTCTGCATGGCAAATATCAATGTGTTTTGTAACCTATCCATATCCCCACATTTTACTGATGGAGAAACAGAGGCAGGTTTGGGTCTAGTACCCTGATTCCCAGCCCTTAGCCTTAACTCTAAGCCTGTTCTCTCTGCTGTCCTTTTATTTCTATAACTACAGGATCTGTTTGTAGGCTAAACCTTCCTCACCCTCTTAAAAACCATCTGATTTCCATGGCCCCACTCCAAACATGACTGAAAATATGAGTTAAGCAGCTAAGCCCTCAGACAGTTTACCTGATGGTGACTGCTCTCTTATCTGAGCAGTGTTCTGATTATTTTGCACCACTGGCCAGCTGGAAAACCAGAAGCTAAAATGTCATATGCTGGCCGTGAGCCAGTTTGTAAATAAAAGTCTTTCAATTGGCTTCTGAGCTTCTACCATCATTCTCCGGAACAAGGCAATAGAGCTACTTTTGCTACATGTAACAGAACTGCTTTGTAGACTTAGCATGAATCAACAGGGCCGAAGTTGCAACCAATGACAAATGTCCAGTCATTCCTAAGCTAGAGAGACACTTACAATTCTCATAGCTCTTGGGAGAAACCACCAACTTCATAAAACTATCAGCACTGGCATAAAAAAACAATCAAAAAATTTTCATTCTGGAAAAAAAACATAATCAAAAAATTTTCATTCTGGAAATAACCACCAAAACTGCTGACAAAGTATTCCCCCTGATTATTTTTAAACTGGAAAGTAATACATGTCCCCCACTCTCCACAAAGGCCAAAACAAAAGCCATTGTAGACACAGCCACCAGTGATCTCTTCATCAGGGACTCTGCTTACTAAAAAGGGTTAGGGTGGCCCAATTAACGGCATAGATTTGGTGCCAGAAAGGGTGAAGTAAGAAGCTTCATGATACAGAAAACACTGGCTCAAACAATATACCACTTGGAAAATTCGAGCTCATGCCCCTAAGCATTTCAGATAAGACCAGAGCAGAGAATTGGCTTGTCACAATACAATGTTAAAACATTACATGACCGTCTAGCGCAGTGGTTCCCAAACTTTTCAGCATCACACCCCCCTTTTTGATTTTTGAAAAACCCTCATGCCCCCCCCCAAAAAGGAACTGACCAGGGCAGCAAAACTTGATGGGGGGGGTTGGGTCGCCTTGCGCCACCCCCCCCCCGGAATTTCTTCACGCCCCCCCAGTTTGGGAACCCATGATCTAGCAGAAAAGTACTGTCAATTGCAACTGCTGTACATTCCAGGCACTTGGGTTTGCAAGTGATGTGGGAATACACCTACCCACTGAGGCTTACCCTGTTGTCCTCCTGAATATCCCAGTCACTGGAGAAAGTTATGACATGTTGCGCCTGAGAGCAATTGGAAAACTGGAAGAGACTGGAAAACATCCTTCTGTTCTCCTGCGTGTCTGGAAATATTGCATCCTGGAAATTTACCCCGTGAGGAAGGAGGTTATAATTCTCATCCATTCTGAAACAAAAATCAGATAGTGCTTATGTAATGTCAGATCATGGGTATTGTTCCCCATCTATGTTGTGTTTCTCACCAAGACCAGGACTATTGCCTGACGGGCTGTACTGGGTAGCGGGAGAATCTGAGGTGTATATTCATAGAGAGTGTAAGTAGCTATTGGTTCATGACACCAGCTATCATAACAGCGATGTACGCTAGTTGTAGTTCTGCCCAACAGGCTCCAATCCTGCAATGAGTTCCACATAGGTAGGCCCCTACAACCACACAGATGTTAATAGAGTTCTGCATGGACACAGAGGTCCATCCACCAAGGGCTCATTGAAGGACAGGAAGCATAATTGAGAGGGTCCTACATTTTGGGTGTCATTTGATTTTTTCTATTCTTTAGTCTTTCACTTCTTTCCATGTGTCCACAGAGCTGGATGGGTACAACTTAAAATAATCCATTAATAACTAATACAAAATTAGCTTTTAGAGATATTAGCAGATACCATTAAAACATGTTTTGTTTTGTTTCTCTGTCACCACTATCCTGGTGTGAGAATCACTAAATTTTTCTGTACA
The DNA here is from genome assembly GCA_032595735.1 of Pelochelys cantorii. Lineage (NCBI taxonomy): Eukaryota > Metazoa > Chordata > Testudines > Trionychidae > Pelochelys > Pelochelys cantorii. The sequence continues at coordinate 334,055,569 of CM064326.1, read as the reverse complement.
AATTACTGAGTGAATTTCACAAGTATTTTTGGATTTAAAGATTCCCTGTGATAGCTTTATTTCCACATTGTAGTCTCTTATTCTTTTGACGTGCTTAAAATGAGGATTTGGCTGGCCTGATACCCAGAAGAGCAAAGAAAAATCTTCTGAGTAAATACTTAGGGATCAGTGCTAAACCCATATGCCAAACTTTTGAGAGAATAGACACTGGCATCTATCCAGCCTATAAAACTGACCAGAATCTAAAGTACCTACTTTGGTCTCACAGAAATAAAGTCAGGCTGAGCTGAACACAGCTGCAATTAAATAGAAACTCAAAATAAATTTGTTGCACAGGCTATGCCAAATTGTTTGAAACACTGTTTCTTTTTGGTCATTGAAAGACATTGCCATGGTTTATAAATGAGCAAGATCACTGTAAGAAGTTAATACCACAAATCACTGAGCACAAATGAGGAACAAGATGGGAACAAATGCCATCTGCTGGGATGTTTATTTTTCTTTAGAAAGTGGTGCTTCATCATTTAGTATTTTATCTGCAGGCTTCCAAAACAGATCTTGAGAGGGAGGTGGGGAGGAAGTCACTTTAACTGAGATTAGCTTTCAAATAAGAACCTGATTTACATCCTAGTCATAGCCTAAAATCCTTGAAGAATTTTACACCTCCTATCTCAAGCTGGAAAAAAACCAATAATTTGCTCAATTCTAAACTGGAACATAAGAACCAAATTGTGTTAGACCGATGGTCCATTTAGCCCATTATCCTGTTTTCCATCAGTGGCCAGTGCTAGATGCTTCAGAGGGAATGAACAGAACAGGGCAACTTACTGAGTGAACTATCCTATCATGCAGCCCTAGTTTCTGGTAGTCAGAGGTTTGAGAACACCCAGAGGATGGAGTTGTGTCCCTTACCATCTTGGCTAATAGTCATTGATGGCCCTATCCTCCTGGAACACATCAGCTTGGTGGTTGAAAACATTCTCAGGGTCAACTTTCCACACAGTCTGTTTATATACTGGTGCATTTACTGCCTTCATACTTCAGCAAGCTAGTTATCTGGTACTTCAGATCAAAGAAACTGACAGATTAAAATTTACAGAATGGTGTAAATATCAAACACTGAAAATGTAAGATCTAAACCACAACAACTATAAACACACAATCCTTTGCAGCAACACGCTATAGTAAAATGCAGTTTTATTTTTGTTGAGGTCATAAAATCATTTCTATATTACACACGCAAGATTTCAAAGTTGAGCATGTTTGTTTCTACTTTCTAGAGTACAGGAAAGCACTAGTTAGGCACCATTCCTTCCAATTAAAATCACAATAAAAGTATTCTCCTTTGAAAAGTGTCACATTTGCTCCATCTTCTCTGCTAGGTGAATCTGTACCTGCCTGAAGAACAAGGAGTATGAAACTTCACTATCCAAAGTAATTTTGCTCTCCCACATCCTCTGCAGCTGGGTAATAGTATCGCTAACAGAAATTTACCAGGCTCATCCATGATTTAGTTAAACAGGAAACATTGGGTTTTATTCACTTACTATACAATATTAAGTCCTTTCTGGTGGCTCCCTCTGTATTTTAGATACAGAAAACTTACCAAAGTAACTTTTGTTTGGTTCTGAAAAGCTCTAGAGATTCAGCCGATGTGTTCTGAGAGCATTTAGGAAAGAGGAGTAATGCTCTCTCTCTCATTTACAAGCAGGGCCTGGATCACACCTTTTTACTCACCTGAGAAAGAAGAAGTAAGAGTAATCCTGCATGACTGTGTGGGAGTGACAGGAGAAGTAGCCCAGTCCAGTGAGATTAAGCCTAGAGCCTGCAGGAACTTCCAGCATGCTTCCCCACGCCTGGTCACATAGCATCTCGATCTCAGCCGAGTAAAACAGCCCCCCCTCGCTGGCTTCATACTGCCAGGGCAGGTAGTTGTACATGCTGTACATCTCCTGGTGGAGGGCCAGGACCTTGGCGTACACGATGATCTCTGCCAGCTCAGCCCGGCAGCTTTCACTCAAGGGTCTCCAGTCGGAGGGCAGCTGACAGCCCAGGCATGGGCTGAGCTGCCGCCCGAGGCTCAGCAGGGCCAGCAGCAGCGGCAGCATGTGCAGCATGATGGATGGGTGAGCGCACAATACCCGCCGGACACTTTGGCTTCCCAAGGCAAAAGCGGCTGCACGGCGTGAAACAGGAGCCGTGCGCGATGAACCCGCTTATTGGTGACTGGGGACAGAGCCCCACCAATCAAGCCGGCGGCGTCCAATTGGAGTCCCACGGGGAGCGAGGGCGGGGCAGCGGTCGCCCGGCCGCTGCGCCCTGCCTGGGACCAGCCTCGCTAGGGCTCCAGGCAGCAGCGGGAGCGCAGGCGCACAGCGGACGTTTCAAAATCGCCTGCCCCTGCGCGCTGCTTGCGGGGCGGGGGCGGGTGGAGAGGGAGCTCCCGGCCGGTTTCTCCCTGGGAGTCGTGAGACCCGGGGGGAGAGGAGAGAATCGCAGAATACTAGGACAGGAAGGGACCGCGAGGGGTCATCCAGTCCAGGAAAGGGAGAAGGAGGGAGGAGAAGCGGCCTTAAAGGAGATGCCTGGTGGCTGGGAGGCAGATCTGGGATGCCAACCCTCTTTGGCTGGGCTTCTCTCTGGGGCTTAAGCCAGTCGCTCAGTCTCCGTGCCCCAGATCCTTAAGGGGTCATTCGGGGCTTTACTCCCACAAGGCGGACACCTGCCTTTGGGGATCTGTGCCCCAGTGCCACAACTTCCCCCCATCTATCCAATGGGGATGCTGCCACCCTAGCTGCCCTGTGAAGATAAAATGCATATAAGGTGCCTTGCTCCCCACTGATTCCAGGTGGGCAGATCCCTGTGCCTTTGCTGACCCCCAGGGAACACCAAAAAGCCTGTCAGAAATGAGAATTACTCCCCCACAACCCATTCTAGATTAGTGGATTTCAAACTACAGGTTACAACCTAGTACTGGGTTGTGGAATGTCAGGCACTGGGTCTCGTTGCTGCAGAGGGCTCAGGTGACCTGTGGGGGTGCTAAGGCAGCTACTTGCCTATCCTGGCACCATAGATTGTGCTGCACCCCAGAAGTGGACGGCAACAGGCCCAGCTCTTCGGTGGTGGGGGGGAGAGGCACAGGGCTCCACACACTGCCCCTGCCCTGAGCACTAGCTCGGTACTCCCATTGGCAGGGAACCTCCTGCTGGTTGCTTCTGGGGCACAACATGGTCTGCAGTGCCAGGAGAGGCAGGAAGCTTCCCTTAGTGCCCCTGCTGCACTGCTGACTAGGAGCCACTCAAGGGAAATCCCTTCCTGCTATAGCCCTGACACCCCCAAAGCCAGAGCCCCCTCCTCTATACCCCAGATCTCATCCTCAGCTCCACCGCAGAGCCTACACTCTTGTCAAATTATGCTGGGCTGTGGGCATCAACAATTTTCTTCAACTGGGTCATGAGAAAAAAAGTTTGAAAACCACAGTTCTAGAGCAAATTTGACTGAAAGACTCAAATCTCTTTCCACATTCTTCAGACTCTCTCTCTTGGGAAGCAACATATTGTTTCATAACTGTCAAGAAAAGCTTGGTGGGGAAGCCATAATAACAAGAAAAATTCCACAACACAAGTCAAGGAATCAACAAGTTACATATGATTTTTAAAATGGTATCTCCCAGGGGAAGTGTCTTTTGTTTTGCAAAAGGGGCCAGATTGTGATTATTGGGAGGTAGTGCACAGGTTTCTTCTACAGATTTTGGGAGCAAATAAGAACTAATGTTTTGATCCAACTCCAGCTGAAGTGAAAGACTCTCTGCCATTGAGTTCAAAAGGAGCTGAATTGGGCTCTGAGGTATTGTTGTGTAATGCTGTTTGTAGCAATTATGAAGACAATGGTAGTACAATGGTAATACCCCTTAGTTAATATTATATTGAAACTAGAAGATTTATCCAGCATTGCTTGGGTCCTTAACACAAATGAGTTTTTGTTTTTCTTCACTTAAATAATTGTTCTGGGGTTGGGTTGGGGATGAATGGTTCAATATGCAGGCTGCTCTGAGGAGAAGGGACAGCCCCAGCCCTCTCTCACAGCAGCACCTTGGGGCCAAGTGAGAAGTGTCTGTCCATGGCCACTGCAGCTCCTGTGGGCACAGCTGGGGTAGGGGGTGCATGTCCCCTAGCTGGGGGATAGACACACAGACAAACAGACACTCAGATTGTCTGAAATATATAGTAGATGGCTGTCCCTTTCGCCATTCCTGCCCCCTACTGGCCCAATGGGGTTATAGCTGTCCTGGTCCCCATCTCTGGCCCCTTGTTGCCCCCCTGTGGTCATTTTGCAGTATAACTCCCTCCTACCAGACCCCTCCCTTTCCATCTTATGAGAAACAACCGAATTTCAGGCACATCCCATTATCCTGGCATAACCAAACCCTGATCTTGCTTTAAGTTATGATAAGAGGAAGCTGCCTACCAAATTTGGTGATCTTAGCTCTTACTATTTAGGAGGAATTCTTTAACAAACAGACTCACAGATAAACGGACCTGCAGACAGATGCACATTTCTAAAATATGTAGTAAGATTTCCACTTAAACAGTATTCAGTCCTCTGTCAGACTCCGGTCATTGGATGTAGGCTCCGCATTTGGCACAGTAACTCTTCCAGGGACCTCTGACTATTCTATGCAGTCTTTAAAGAGAAATCTTGACTAATGTTTGCCAAGGAAACATTTAAACATTTAAAAATACTCTCTTTGTCTGTTTGTCTCACATTTCATTGCATTCCTCTATCTCTAAACCTCACCACCTAGGAGCCAAGGCAACAGTGCTGTAGAGAAAACCCCTGTCCCCTAAATCCTATTTCTCCCATTCAGGAGCCTCCCTTGTCCTTACCCTTTCCTCCCCCCTCCGATTGTCCTGGTGGCCTTCCACAGTTCGGTCAATATGTTCTTTCCACCCTACCATGTACCCCTGCTTTCCAATGGCATTTAGTTTGAAATGTTTCATTGTATTAGCAGTCAGATCTGACTACAGGGGTACTTACAAATGGGCTACATAATAAATATGGATGTTTGCTCATATTTAAAAGCTGACTGGGATAGTGAAAGAGGGCCATGTTGGCAGGGAGGAGAGGGGGTTGGTGAGTTTATTATGTGGCAGGGAAGTGAAGAAGCCTGGAAAAAACTGAGGCATGGAGAAGACAGGGATCTATAGAACAGCGTGGACAACAGATTCAAAAAGGTAATCAGGCAATGAGCAGGGGCGTGGTTGACACGGGGGATCTGCCAGGCATAATACATGTCAACTTCAATAGCTGATTATTTGAACACATTGGCCCATAAATGGGAAGTTCCCACACAACGAACTTTGAGTTAAGACTGTTAATCTACATGGTCCGGCAATGCAAACTGTGAAGAGCAAGGAAAATAAGCACCTGATTCTCTCTCTCTCTCTCTCTCTCTCTCTCTCTCGCTCTCTCTCACTGCCTGCAGCCCAAATATTTTCATCCAATCAAGGTGTAGCCGTAACTCAAATACAAGTGTAATATGCTGCATGCAAATTTATGTTCTGTAAGTCCTACATAAAAACTCCTAACAAATTCACAACCTCAGAAAGCATGGATGACCCATTCACGCAACTCTTCCTAACATGATAGATAATCACATAACACAGCTACCGTTCTCAATCTGACATTATACCACACTTATGCACACCCATGAACAGCACTATGTAGTGTGTCTTTTATCAATTGCACACCTGTTCTGTTAATAATCTAAACCCAAGGCCCCAGCTTGCCTGAATCCAGCCCCCGAGTCTCAAGGCTCCCCTCCCCAGCATTGGGGAACCCGCAGGACCGGAGGACACAAAATCTACTGGCCTGGGCCCCACTGGGCTCTGGTGTGCGAGTGGAATGTGGGGAGTGTCATTCTCCTTCTCAGTCGGGAGCCCTGTCAGTAAGGATTTGGTTTTTGTTTTTTTGCTTCTCACTTGGGGTAGGGGTCTGGTGTGCAGGACAGGGTGTGGGGTCTGAGAGGGAGTTTGGGTGAAGGAGGTGGTTGTGTCCTGGGGCAGGAAATTGGGGTGTGCGGTCCAGGAGTGGATTCTGGCCTGGGGGAAGGATGTAGTAGGGGGTACAGGATTTGGGAGGGAATTGTGACCTGGAACAGCAGGAGGGTACAGAAGGTTGGGGTGGTGACCTAGGGCAAAGGGTTGGAGAGTAGGAGGGGGTGGGGTAACAGAAACAGGCTCTGGCCAGGAGCTGCTTACCTTAGGTGGCTCCCAGCCAGCAGCCTAACAGGGACCCTGAGGCAGGGCCCCAGGCTTCACAAAATAGCTGGAGGTTTCCTTTATATGCTGCTCTGTGCCATGCATCTCTGATGGGGGCGGCAGGAATTTAGTGCACTGCCCCTGTCCCCAGGCCAATCTTCGCAGCTCCCATTGGTCAGTTTTGGTTCCAGTTCTGGCCAATGGGAGCTTCAATGATTAGACTGGGGGCCAGGGCAGTGCACAAACTCTACCCTCCCCGGCCAGGAGTGCACAGCGCCTAGAAAGAGCTGCTAGTTGTTTTGAGCAGCCTCAGGATGCAGCAGGCAGAAAGGCTGCCTTAGGATCTCAGCAGGGTGGGCCGTGGGCAGGATCAAAAGGCTTGGTAGGCCAGATATAGCCCAGCGGTCAGATCATGCCTCTCCCTGAGCCATGGGAATCTCTCATGTGAGCAGTGACCGATTCCAAAGCTGCTATTCCTTTTCTTTCATTTAGCCACAATATTACCATCAATGTTCCCTCTAGTCTTTTCCATCCACGTGCAGAATAATTTGTATGTGCATCAAGGCATGTGTGAATGTGCACCACCAACAGAAATATAAAACCTAGCTGCAGGCGATCTGTTAATCAGCTGGGACACATTTGAATTTCTCTAGAGCGGCCACACAAATGAATAGCTAGCAAGGAACACTGATTACCATTGAGTTGTTGGAGGGTTTTTTTCCTTTTCTTTTTGGAGCCCTACTGCATTGCCATGTTTCCTTAATGCTCCATTAATAAAATGAATAAAGATGCTGTGTGATCAGAATATCTGAAATGCCAGGCAGTCCAAGGAAGCATGTATGTGCGGACATATTTTGCCCACATTCTTTGGTGCAGGTTGGAGTTGGCTGATTTCCTTTGCTGTGGTGATTACTGGCATGAAGAAGCGAGTAATTACTTTTTTTTGGTAGTCACTCCATGATCCAGTGGTGGTGATAACACATACCTCTTGGAGACACTGTGGGTGAAACCTGGCCCCACTGAAGTCAACAGCAAAACTCCCATGGATGTCAGTGGAGCCAGAATTTCATTCATTGAGCTTAAATGTTGTCTTATCCTTAGTTTTATAAAGAATCATGTGTATATAAAAATAATAATGTCTTTCATTTTAAAGACTCCTATTTCCTATATCTATTCCATTTACATTTGCTAGTGCCTTATCCAGTCTAGTTCTAAATGTCCAACATTATGAGGCTTCCACCACTTCCTTTTGGGAGATATTCCATATTTAGCTTATGCTCTGATACCTTAAAAAATGTGTTGGTCTTTAAAGTGCCACCGGGACTCCTTGTTGTTTTTCCTGAAACAGACTTAAAAGGCTACCTGCTACCTCTTTAATTCCAGATTTTGATAACTCTCATTGGATATGTCTAGACTACAGGGTTTTTCTGGACTACCTACAAGGTTTGTCCAGGGAACGCATCTGCTTTTTTTTGCGGAAGAGCAGGCATGCTCTTTCAGAATCCCTGTCTTCCTCCTCCCATGAGGAAGATGAGCTCTTCTGAAAGAGGTTTTTTTTCCGAAATTTGGCCCAGTGTAGATGGGACAAATTTCGGAAAAGCTTCTTCTGAAAGAACTATTGGAAAAAGGTATGCAAATTGCAAAGTGCAATTTGCGTACCTTTTTCTGATAAAGCCCCGTAGTGTAGACATAGCTATTGTTAGAAAGTTTTCCTGATAATCACCTGTAGGTGACCTTTCATCCAGAGCCATCACAACCAAATTGGCTGTTTTCTGTTTCATTTAGAGATTTTATAAACCACTTTTAGATCAGTGTTTTAATAGAAATGTTTAAATCTCTGGACTCAGGACATGACCATTAATGCAATGTTAAATGTTACTTCTCTTTTTTTTTTTTCACAGCAGGTCTTTTTTTTTTTTTTTTTTTTAAAGCAGCAGATATATTGAAAAGTAGCAAGTCCTTTTACCTTCTCACCAGGGTTCCTCTTTTTTTAGCTCCGGATAACAAGGTATTAGTGACATAAAGCAAAGATTAAGAAATCCAACCAGATACTGCATCTTTAAGATCTGTGTTTGCTATTTCTCCTCTGAGATCCCAAGGCTGATCTGAGATGTTCTTCAGTGTAGTGTGATTATTTTTTCTGTGAACTCAGAATGGATATGACAAGCACTGTAGCCAAAACTAACTAATCAGACTAGCATCAATAGGGCCAATTATAGCTGGGTCCATGCTTTTAACCACTCATGCATGTGCCATGGATTATTCATTCACTTGTAGACTTTGAGACAGATTTGTGGTTTTCCCAGGCAGGAACTCTCCTTCCCTTTCACACATTTTAATGAACATTTAAACCCAGGATTTCTCCCTCGGGGCTTTGCCATTTTACTTCCTGTTTCTATGGCCAGCCAGGTGATTTAAGAATTTTAGTATAAACATAGCTCTTTGCCGCCAAAACATTGACTGAGCTGAGTGTTAGTTCAGGTACTGGACAGACTCTGACTGGCTTACGGATGGGTGTAAGTGATCTGAAACTTCAGCTCAGCTGTCTTTTATTTATATACCCTCAGTGATTCCTTTATAGTTGAGGTTACAAAATATCAAATCCAGATTTTCCCCCCTTCAAACCTGTTGACCTAGAAACATGAATATTTGGCTTTCTTATTTCCCAAAAGGAAGTGGTGTTTTTCCTTACCTTTTTATGTCTGTAATTTGGTTCATTCTTCTTTTACATTTTAAAATTTGTTCCATTGCATTTCATGATTTTTCTACCAACATCTGGGTTTTTCCCCCCATCAAACAAATCATTCTGTTGCCCAAATTTTCCATTAGCTTTTTTATTTCTTTTGGGCAATATTCATGACCTGGTGAAATAAGATCTGCCTTTTGGGGATCAGCTGTAATACACAGCTACAACGAACAGCAATGCAAGAAGCTGAGCATGATTTTATAAATGACAATAAAAAGACTTTCTCCTAAAACAATTTAGAATTTAATGTAAAAATGCTCAGGATAGATTAGGGAATTGGCAGTGAATTATAGTCTTCAGTTCAACCTACACTTTCCAAGACTGAATCCAGTCCGAGTCAGCAGAGACAGGAGGTTGTTGCAATCAGGTGTGTCTGTTCATTTAACAATGTGAACCGTGTTTCTGTCTCAGCCTACATGCCAGTGGACAGATATCTGCATAACAAAAACCACTTCCACCGCTGGCAGCCTAACCATGGGGAAACTTACCTGAATGTATCATTCACACAGCTGTGAAGATCCTTGACTGTATAAAATGCATCCCTTCTGGTAATTCAAGTGACTTGAGAGAGAAAATATCATTTGCTCTGGATCTTCATGAATCATAATTTTAAGGCCAAAAGAATCATTATGAATGTCTAGTCTGACCTGCATAGCACAGGCTACAGAATTTTACCCACTAATTCATGCAGCAAGCTGTTAATATCTGGTTAAGCTAAAATATATCTCTTAGAATCATAGAATCCTAGGGCTGGAAGAGACCTCAGGAGGTCACTGAGTCCAGCCCCCTGCCCATAGCAAGACCAACCTTAACTAAATCATCCCAGCCAGGGCTTTGTCAAGCTGGGACTGAAAAACCTCTAGGGATGGAGATTCCACTACCTCCCTAGCTAACCCATTCCAGTACTTCACCACCCTCCTAGTGAAATAGTTTTTCCTAATATCCAACCTAGACCGCCCACACTGTAACTTAAGACCATTGCTCATTGTTCTGCCATCCGTCATTACTGAGAACATCCTCTCTCCATCCTCTTTGGAACCTCCCTTCAGGAAGTTGAAGGCTGCTATCAAATCCCCCCTCACTCTTCTCTTCTGCAGACTAAATAAGCCCAAATCCTTCAGCCTCTCTTTGTAGGTCATGTGCTCCAGCCCCCTAATAATTTTGGTTGCCCTTCTCTGGACCCTCTCCAATGCATCCACATCCTTTCTATAATGGGGGGCACAGAACTGGACACAATACTCCCAATACTCCACTATGCTAAAGTTCGACACAGCTGCAATAGAGCTTCCAGGGTTCAAATTAGCAGGTCTAGTGAAGACCCGCTAATTTGAATTGAGAAGATGCCCCTGTCGGTGCCAGTAGTCCTGCTCCTCACAAGGAGCAAGGGAAGCTGACCTGAGTGTTTGTTCCCATCAACCTCCAGCCCAGAAACACAATTTAAGGTACGTTGACTCCAGCTACGTAATTAACATAGCTGGAGTTGCATATCTTCAGTCAATTTTCCCCTTTAATGTAGACCAGGCCTTAGAAAGACATGCATTCTTGATTTACAGATTTCATAGATTCCCAGGTCAGAAAGGACATTGTGATCATTTTAGTCTCACCTCCTGGGCTACACAGCCCATGGAACTCCCCCAAAATAATCCCAAGAGCAGATCTTTTGGAAAAAACATTTAAGATGGATCAATTGTCAGGGATGGAGGACGCACCACGACCCTTGGTAAATTGCTCCAATATTTTATCACTGTTAAAATTTTACCTATTAATTCCAGTCCGTAGCAATGGAGAACTTACTGCAACCCTTGGTAGGTTCTAGTAGGTAATTATCCTCACTGTGCCTCTTTTCATCCTGAATTTGTCTAGCTTCAACTTCCAGCCACTGGGTTTTATTGTGCCTTTCTCTCCTAGCTTTGTAAGATGAGCTCTCCCCTGACATCTAGTGATGCTCGGGGGGTGGGGAGATCTTTCAGGAACCATCCTTGTTTGTGTAGACATGCCCACTCTGCCTACTTGTGCAGCAGACTGGAGCTGCTTTGCCCAAAGGATCACTTTTGGCTGGTGTTGGATTGCAACTCACTTTGGGTATGTCTACACTACAAAGTTAATTCGAAATAGCAGTAGTTATTTCAAATTAACTTCAATAGCGTCTACACAGCCAAACCGCTATTTCAAAATAAATTCAAAATAGTGGGGCCCTTATTTCGAATTTGGTAAACCTCATTCTACGAGGAATAACACCAAATTCGAAATAGCTCATTCGAAATAAGTGCTATGTAGACACTTATTTCGAAATAGGGGGCCTCCAGCCCTTCCCAGGGAGCCCTGGTGGCCACTCTGGGCACAACCAGGAAAAATCGTCTGCTACCCCCCCCCCCCCGCAGCCTCAGAGCCCTTAAAGGAGCAGACTCTGGCCACAGTGCTGTGCCAGTTGCCAGCCAACCAGCACACAGCCAGCAGACCGTGCACCTGGCACAGGATGAGCCAGAAACCCACTGCCACCCAGCCCTCCACCGCTCCCCAGGACCAGGCTGGCAGCTCTCAGGAGCCTGCCAGGGGCCGCAAAAGGCAAGTGCCTTCCTGGTCTAGTGCGGAGATTGTGAGCCTCATTGAGGTTTGGGGGGGCCACATGCGCAGCCAGGAGCAGGTGTGGAGTAAAATAAAAGAGCTGCGGCAGGCCTATGCCAGGGCCTCCCAACCAGGGGCTGACCCGGAGGCCTGCCCACACTATGAGGCCCTGGACCGCATCTTGGGGGGTCAGATGGTCCGTGCCCCCCTGGTGGTCTGGCACAGGGGAAGAGAAGGAAGAGGAGGACAATGGCAGCCAGGAGCCTGCAGGGAGTGTGCCCTGCACCCAGGACCCCCGAGCCGAACCGGAGAGCCCGTCAGCAGCCTCATCCGAGGCCGGGGAGGCCTCCACATGTGTGTGCCATCACGGTTCCCTTATGTGGGGCGGGGTGGGGTGGAGAGGGAGCCCAGGGACCGTGCACATGGGCCTTGCTGACCACAGAGCAGACAGCACCCTGTGCATCTGCCATGCCAGCTGGGACTTGTGGCCCCAGCTGGGTGCCATGCAGGGACCCTGGCCTGTTCCCCACACGCGTCTACACGTGAAGGCACAAGACAGGCTCCTGACCCCAGGGAGAGACACTGCACACTGCCCTCCCTCCAGATGCCCCCTCTATACAGAGGCAGGGCACATCTCCCCTCCCCCCCCCCACACCACACTATAGGCAGCCCAGGGGCTGGGGTGCAGTCCTTGGCCAGCTCACACTCCCGGGGATAGCAGGACGTGATAGTGCAGAGACCTGCCATCCTCACCTTGCAGAGGGGGGCTGGGTTTCACCCACTGTGTCCCCAGGGAGAACTGACCACTTCCCTTGTTTAACTGCAGCCGCAGCACCTGTGAGTGCAGGATGCACCACCTGGCCTGGACCATCCACCCGCACCCGGGCCAGCAGGTGCACCTGCAACCAGGAGGAGTTCCAGAGGCAGCAGCTGCGGTTGCAGGGACGGCAGGTCCACAGCCAGGAGCAGTGGGTGCAAGAGGACCTGCAGCTGCGGCGGGAGAGCTTGCGGGAGCTGCGGGAGCAGGGCCGGGCCCTCTGCGAGCACCTGCAGGCTCTGGCGGACTGATTGCTGCCTCCTGCTGCTCCAGCCCCTGCGGCCACCCCAGCTATCGCTCCTCCTCCCACCCCTGCTTCCCCTCCCGCTTTTTCCGCCCCCCCCCCGTCCCTCCTGCCCCACCCTCCATACCCACTCCCCCCCCGGGAACGCCGAGGCCCCTGCACCCGCAGTGCTGCGAGACGGGAGGGCCAGCAAGACCCCCAACTCTGAGCTTCCCTTCCCCCTTCCTCCCCTTGCCTCCCCCTTCCAGCTCCCTCCTCCCAGGTTTCTCCCCTCCCCTCTCACACCCTCATTCCCCCCCTCCGACCACCCCAGTTATGTTAAATAAAGAGAGTTTTTTGTGGCAACACAGGTGTTTTTATTGTATATCGGGAAGGGGGGTTAGGGAGGGGACGAAGGTGGGGGGGTGGAATGTAAGGCACAAGGCCCCAGTGGGGCACGCCAGGGGGATTTCAGTCCTCGTCCTCCTGGAAGCTCTCCCGCAGGGCTTCCTGGATGCGGACAGCCCCCTGAAGGGCCTCCCGGCTGGCAGTCGTGTGGGGCTATGCGTACTGGCCAGCCAAGCAGTCAGCCTCTGCCATCCAGGCTGGCAGGAAAGCCTCCCTGTTCCTCTCACACAAATTGTGGAGCACACAGCACACTGCCACCACGTGTGGAATATTGTGCTGGGAGAGGTCGAGGCGGGTGAGGAGGCATCTAAATTGTGCTTTCAGTTGGCCGAAGGCCCTCTCGACCACAATGCAGGCCCTGCTGAGTCTGGCATTGAAGGCCTGCCGGGAGGGGTTGAGGTGTCCCGTGTAGGGCTTCATGAGCCAGGGCTGTAGGGGATAGGCCGCATCCCCCAGCAGGCACACTGGCATGTCCACATCCCCGACCCTGATGTGGCCGTCAGGGAAGAAAGTCCCAGCGTGCAGCCTCTGGCACACGGAGGCGTTGCGGTACACCTGTGCGTCGTGTGCCTTGCTGGACCAGCCCACATTGATGTCCGTGAACTGGCCCCGGTGGTCAGACATGGCCTACAGGATCATGGAGAAGTACCCCTTCCTGTTTATGTAGAGGGAGGCCTGGTGGTCCGGGGCATGGATGGGGATGTGCGTCCCATCGATTGCCCCCCCGCAGCTGGGGAAGGCCAGGGCGCTGAACCCCTGGATGACCGCGTCCAGGTCGGTGAGGCGGACGACTCTGCGGAGCAGCACCCTGTTGATGGCCTTGACCACCTGCAGAGAGACACACAAAACCGAGGGTCACTAGGGTGCCCGGGTGGCTGGGAGTGTTCGTTCCCCACCACTGCCCCGTGCCCCACGCCCAGGAGCAACCCCTGCTGCAATCCTGGCCACCGCGGGCGGTCTGTAGCGCGGCTGGGACAGACCGAACCCTCCCGGGGAGGGCACTTACACCACCTCCCCCCCTGTTTTCCCTGGGGCATCCCATGTCCTCCTTGCAGCCCCCCCCCCCCCCCCGGCCCAGTGGCCAGTGAGTGCCGTACCTGCATGAGCACCGCTCCGACGGTGGATCTCCCCATGCCAAACTGGTTGCCGACAGATCGGTAGCTATCTGGTGTGGAGAGCTTCCAGAGGGCGATGGCCACCCGCTTGTGGAGGGGAATGGCGGGCCTCATGCGTGTCCCGTCACTGCAGAGCAGGGGCAAGCCACTCACAGAGCTCCAGGAACGTGTCCTTCTTCATCCTGAAGTTCTGGGTCCACTGTTGGTCTCCCCAGCGCTCCAGGACGACGTGGTCCCACCAGTCGCTGCTGGTGTCCAGACGCCAGGTGCAGTGGGGCACGCTGGCATCTGGGCGCCGCTCCTCCAGGGCCCCCAGAGGGTCAGGGGGAGGGCCAGGGGGCTGGCCTGCAGCAGAAGGTGCCAGGCAGCCTCCAGCAATTGCTGCCAGGCTTGCAGCAAGACATTCAACATGAGCACCGGAGTGCCCAGGGGCAGCTCTGGCTCCATGGTGCCGAGTGCTGCGGTGTCCCAAACGAGAGTGACCAAAGCGGGCGGAGAGGAAAATGCTTTACTGTCCCTCGGCAAGGTAGGCAAGCAAGCGGGAACGCTGAGAACCAGCTGTCCGGGGGGGCGTCTCTTTAAGCACGAACCTCAGATAGCCTCAGACAGCAGCCACACAAAGCAACTACTGACCTGATGCCCTGCTGGAACCAGTTTCAGGTGCCCTTAAATGCGATCCAGTGTGGATGCACTATTTCGAAATAGCAAAATGCTATTTCGAATTAGACTTTGTGTCTAGATGCGTTATTTCGAATTAGCTTATTTCGAATTAACTAATTTGAAATAAGGTAATTCGAAATAGCGCTGTAGTGTAGACATACCCTAGGTTATAGGGCTCAGGGTAATTAAGTGTCATCCTTGTGTGAATAAAAGGCAGCAGGACTGTAGCTGCTCAGACTGAACTGAACTGCACTTGCTAAGCAGGAGGTAGGAATGCCAGAGCCCCATGGAGATGAGAAAGGGTGCAGAGACACGGGCGGTGGGTATAAGAGGCAGGGGAAGGCAATGCCTTCCCAAAGTGCCAGCCTGGCCCCATTCACACTCCCCCGCCTGTCCCCACCCCTTTCAGATTGTCTCCTCCAAGGCTGGGGCTGTTCTGCCAACCATTCTGGGACTGGGAAAGCTGGGCACCACCTGCACTCGGGGGCTGGGGACCCATTCACAGCATACCCTCCAAGGCCGGGGTGCCCTCTCCATGCTCCAGGGCAGGTTAGGGCTGCACATTGCCTGTCCTCCCCATGCTCCCATCTTGGCCAGGGAAAGCTGGGGCCAGAGCTGCCTGCCCTTCCCTCCTGTGCTCCAGCTGCACAGTACCCACTGGAGCAGGGAGGCCAAACCCTTCAGTGGGGGGGGTGCTAGGTTCCCATAGGGTCCTGGGCAACAGGGGTAGGGCTTTGGGCAGCAGGAGCGGGTCTGGAGGCTTGCCTCCCCCAGCCCTA
Organism: Pelochelys cantorii; assembly: GCA_032595735.1. Taxonomy (NCBI): domain Eukaryota; kingdom Metazoa; phylum Chordata; order Testudines; family Trionychidae; genus Pelochelys; species Pelochelys cantorii. The sequence continues at coordinate 334,039,996 of CM064326.1, read as the reverse complement.
GGTTCACTCATTGCCCGTGTGTGAATAGGTATTTTTGCCTGGTAGGCACCGCCTAAAGGGTCCTAGACACCATTTGAGTGTCCCTCTCTCCACTGTTTAAGGACAGAGCTGATTAAGACTCCAAGTCTTTTGTTGTGGATCAGCAGAGCTGAAATCATTGATAACCAGGTTCAGTGCTAAGCCTTAGACCTGCTTATGGGCCAGTGTCTCTGCTGAAAGCTACTGCCCAGCCTGCGCAAGCAGTGAGGCTCCATCCTAGTGTCTGAAATCACTGATGCCATGTCTTCACTATGCGGAAAATCAACACCACTGTGGTTGATCTTCATGGGTTCGATTTAGCGGATCTAGTGAAGACCTGCTAAATCAAACTCAGAGGACAGCCCCATCAGTGCCAGTACTCGTACTCCTCAGGAAGAGTAAGGGAATCCGATAGGAGAAAAACCCTCCCACTCTGTGGACGGCGCAGAAACTTGATTTAAGATACATCGACTCCAGCTACATAATTAACATAGCTGGAATTGTGTATCTTAATTCAACCTTCCGTTGAATATAGACCAGGCTTGAGAGCTGTGTTAAGTGGTGGAACCTCTAACAACCTTGAGGCTCCCAGTAGGGAGGGCAGGGGTAGAGTGAACAAAGATGGAGCAGGTGGCAGCATGAGTGACTACAGAATAAATTTTGGAAGAGAACGTAGTTAAGGACATAGAGGTGAATGGTAATTAAGCTAAAATAAATCCTGGTTTTACAAAAGGTAAATCTGCCAGACCAACCAGATCTCCTTCTTTGAGATTTATTTTTTTTAGACAAAAGAAATACAGTAGATCTATTCTAACTGGATTTCAGTAAGTCATTTACTATGATTTCACATTGGAAATTATTAGTTAAATTGTAGAAGATAGGGATTAATATGAGAATTGAAAGGTGGATAAGACAATGAGTAGTCCTGTGGCATCTCAGGGTGCATCTACCCACCACCCTAAATTCTAAATAAGATACGCAGTTTGCACTATGCACATTGCATCTCTCATGTCAATTCTATTTCAAAATATTTACTTTGAAATTTGGCGCGTCTACACAGCGCCAAATTTTGAAATAATGCACTATTTCGAGACATCCCTTAACCCTCATGGAACGAGGGTTACAGGGATGCCAAAATAGCACACCTATTATTTTGAAAAATAGTTTGAAATAATGGGCGGCGTCTTAAGATGCGGGATAGCTATTTCGGGATACCTCCTGTATCCTGAAATACCTGTGCAGTGTAGACATACCCTTAGAGACTAATAAAAATATGGTGCCATGGGACTAATTTTTAAAATTACAGACTAAACATGGTTACCCCTCTGAGACCTTTTTAACATGCAAGGTGGATATGGTATTTCTTAAAGAGGCGACTACAGTGGGTTATACTGAAAGGTAAACTGTAAGACTGGAGGGAAATTACTAGTGGCATTCCTCAGGGATTGGTTTTAGAGCCAATCTTTTAAAACATTTTTATTATTGACCTTGGCACAAAAAGTAGGCATTCACTAATGAAATTTGCAGAGGACACAAAGCTGGGAAGTATTGCTAATATGGAGGAGGACCAGAATAACATACAAGAAGATCTGGATGACTTTGTAAACTGGAGTACTAGAAATGGGTTGAAACATAAGAACACAAAGTGCAAGGTCATGCATTTGTGGACTAACATGGATTTTTGCTCTAAGATGTGGATTTATCAGTTGGGAGTGACAAAGGAGGAGAAAGGGTGGGTGTGTTGACTAAACACAAGATGACTATGAGCTGTCAATGTGATGCAGCTGTGGAAAAGGGACAGTGCAGACCAGTGCTTTTTTTTGTGATGGTTCTACCCGGTACGCAGTACTGGCACCTCCAGTCAGAGCTCGACAACTTTTCCCCTGAAGTACCGGCACCTTTTTTTTTTTTAAACAAAAAAAGCACTGGTGCAGACATAGGGTACATCAAGGGGGCTATTTCCAGTAGAGACAGGGGAAGTGTTAGTACCATTATACAAGGCACTGGGGAAACCTCATCTGCAATACTGTGTGCAATTCTGGTCTCTCATTTTTAAGAAAGATGAACTCAACCAGGAAAAAGGGCAGAAAAGGGGCATGAGGATGATCCAAGGAATGGAAAACCTGCCCTGTGAAAGGGGACTCAAAGAGCCCAGCTTGTTAGCCTATCCAAAAGACTAAATACAGGAGCTGGGAATAGTGTTCCCTCTAAGCTGCATGGCAGCCCAGCTTCACAGGTGATTAATCAGCCCAGTCCAATCAGTCAGCTCCTTGCATGGAGCCCTGAGCCCCTGACTGGGCAGGGCTGATTAATCACCTGTGAAGCTGTGCTGCCCCCCATCTTAGAGGGAACACTGGCTGGGAGTAGTTATTTACATTAAGTGTCAATGTAGAGTAGACACAAGAAAAAATGGATGTAAACTGGCCATCAAGAAATTTAGGCTCAAAATTAGGTGAATGTTTTTAACCATCAGGGGAATAAAGTTCTGGAAGAGCCTTCCAAAGGGAACAGTGAGGGCAAACCCCCAAACGGCTTCAGAACTGAGCTAGATAAGTTTATGGAGGAGATGGTATGATGAGATTGCCTACAATGACATGTGACCCAGTAGGGGCTTCCAGCTGCAAAAATCCCAAACTGCTACAGACGGGACTCTAGCTGGGAAAGGCTCTGAGTTACTACAGAGACTTCCTTCCTAGGTATCTGCCTGGTGGAGCTTGCCCACAGGCTCAGGTTCGAACATATCATGTTCGGGGGCCAGGGAAGAATTTCCCCTCCCCAGATGAGATTGGCAGAGAACCTGGGGTTGGTTGTTATGTTTGTTTGTTTGTTTGCCTTCCTCTGCAGCATGGGGCACTACTGGTCACTTGCAGGTTTAAACTAGTGCAAATAGTGAATTCTCCGTAACCTGAAGTCTTTAAACCATGGTCCGAGGACTTCAGTAACTCAGCCAAAGGTTAGGGGGTCTGTTTCAGGAGTGGGTGGATATGCTCTAGCCTGCAATGTGCAGAAGGCCAGACTAGATGACCACAGTGGCCCTTTTTGACCTTCTGGTCTATGACAGAGGTGGGCAATAAAACAGCAGCGATTCGCTAGGGTTAGCCTCTGGTGGGCCACTGCCACTATATTTACTTGCTCCTCCACAAGTACAGGTGATTGCAGCTGTCATTGGCCAGGAATGGCAATCTGCAGCCAACAGGAGCTGTGATCCCCCATACTCACGGAAGTGCAGGTAAATACAATGATGTGGGGGCCCATCAGGGGCTAACAGTGGCAGAGTGGACCTGGCCCGTGGGTTGGTATTTGCCTATCCCTGGTCCATGACATGGCAGAGTGGCTGATAGCAGAGCACTTGACAGGAGAGTGGCCAGCAATGGAGTGGCTGACAGCGGAGTGGCTGAGGCCAGAGGGCGGGTTACAGAGTGAACAGCTCAGTAGGAGAGCTGAGGCATTGCTCAGCATGTTCCCTCTTTCCCCACACTGAGGTGGGGAATGAGCCTCTGAACTCTGGGCCATCGCTGACCAAGGACAGCAACTGTGAGCGAGATACAGTAGGGGACGAGGGCAGTGGTGTGTTGAAGAGACATTTGTTTGCTGGACTTTCACACCACGAGGCGAGCAACTGAGCAAAAGGACATTGACCAACATACTCTGGGGGTGGGTGTTTTGCTCATGGCCATATTTTTTCGAATCATGCTTGTGGTGATTTCACAAATTGCCACACCATTTTTGTGGAGGGTAACTATCCGATTCTGTGCACCAGCTGCCAGTAGTTTCTACTGGTTCTCTTCAGACACACACATAGGGTATGTCTATACAGCAAAGTTATTTCGAAATAACAGCCCTTATTTCGAAATAAGTTTCCTAGCGTCTACACAGCCAAACCACAATTTCAAAATAAATTTGAAATAGCGGAGCGCTAATTTCGAATTTGGTAAACCTCATTCTACAAGGAATAACACCAAATTCGAAACAGCTATTTCAAAATAAGTGCTGTGTAAACACTTATATCGAAGTAGGGGGCCTCCAGCCTTCCAACCCTGATGGCTACTCCAGCCTCAACCAAGAACACGTCTCTCCCTCCCCCCGCCCCCCGGAGTCCTTAAAGGGGTAGACTCTGGCCACAGTGCCTGTGCCAGCTCCAAGCCTGCCAGCCCAGAGCCAGCAGTCACTCCCCCTCACCCAGTTGCCCCAATACATGAGCCAGCAAGCCACTGGCAGCTAGCCCTCCAATGCTCCCCAGGAGCAATCTGCCACTCCCAGGAGCCTGCCAGGGCCCAGAGAAGGCGGGCACCTTCCTGGTCCAGGGCGGAGATCATGGACCTTATTCAGGTTTGGGGGGGATGCCCCCAACATCCATGATCGCCGCACTAGATGGAGGAACACGGTCGTCTATGGCAGGATAGCTGCCAGCCTGGCCACCAAAAGCCACATGAGAACCCAGGAGCAGGTTTGCATGACAATCAAAGTTGGTCCGGCGAGAACTCCACCCCTGATCCCTGAGCTTCCCCTCCCCCTTCTTCCCCTTGCTTCCCCCTTCCAGCTCCCTCCTCCCAGGTTTCCCCCTCCCCTCTCCCATCCTTGCTTCTCCCCTCTCTCGCCTCCTTTCCCCAGTCTCATCAGTTTCATTCCCTCCCGCTTCCCCAGTTTTGTTAAATAAAGAGAGTTTGTGTTCATGAAAATACATGTATTTTATTTTACATCAGGAAGGGGGGTTAGGGAGGGGTAAGTGGAAGGACACAAGGGAGGAATGAGGCACAAGCCCCCAGTGGGGCAGACCAGGGAGGCTCTTAGTGCTCCTCAAGGTGGGAGCTCTCCCGCAGGGCCTCCTGGATACTGACAGCCCCCCAATGGACCTCTCAGATGGCAGCCTGCAGAAAGTGTAGCCAGGCTCACAGCAACGTGTCCAAGAGAAGCACCAGAGTGCCCAGGGGTAGCTCTGGCTCCATGTTGCAGAGTGCTGTGGTGTCCCGAGTGAGGACAACCAGAGCACAGAGAGACAAAATGATTTGCTGTCCCTCGTTGAGGTAGACAAGCAAGCAGGGAAACCTGAGAACTGGCTGTCCAGGGGATTCCCTTTAAGCAAAGACCTCAGATAGCCTCAGGCAACAGCCCCACACAGTAAGTGCCCTGCTGGAACTGGTTCTGGCCAGCCTTAAATGCAATTCAGAGTCCACTTAGTGTGGACACACTATTTCGAAATAGCAAAATGCTATTTTGAAATGCAGTTTGTGTGTAGATGCGTTATTTCGAAATAAGATATTTTGAAATAACACTGTAGTGTAGACATACCCATACAGACACAAACCCAGTCCACACTAACGTGGCCCCTGACTGAGAAGGAGAAAGATACTCCCCATAGAGTGTAGGGGGGCCCAGGCTAGTAGATTTCGTGTGCTTTAGCCCCAGATGGCCAGTGCAGGGGCTGGAGCACCAGCACGGGCTCCTCATTTCTGGAGGGAACCCTGAACCTGGGGGGGGGGGGGCGCATCCAGTCCCCAGGCCTTAGGTTCCCCAACCCTGCAGTATAGTCTCCATGCTCATTCCATCTTTGCCTTTGTGCCCAGATTGGTAGAAGAATGCTGTGCTAGCAAAGCTGAAAGATACTAGTTTTCATTCTGTGGGGAGATGAATTGACTATGTATGGTAGCTCTCATAGGCTGGCCTTCTAATGTACAGGCTAACTAATGTTGTTTCTACAAGAAACCGCTGACTTGCCTCTTCCTTCCTCACCAAGAGCCAAATTCTGCTCTCGGGAGTCTTTGTGTAGGCCCCTGCTTTGAGATTAATTTCATCTGCAGCTATTCGGAGATTCCAATGCAAGAAAAGACCATGGTGATCATCTAGGCTGACCTGTGTAACACCGGCTAGAGAACTGCCCCAAAAGAGTCCCTTTTGAACTAGAGCATAGCTTTTGAAAAAATTCAATTTTGATTTAAAACGTGCCAGTGATGGTAGGTGGACTATGTATGTATAGGCCTTCCAATTCAGCTCAGCCCTAACTGGAAGTAAGAAAATCTGAGCCTTTACACACCTGTATTTTCACTTATTCAGGCTGGATAAGATTAAAAATGAGAAGAGGCATCGGTTAATGAGTGGTTTTTGGCACAAAACACAAGTGAACTCAAACTTAGTTTCAAAACTAGGTTCTTCCATTGGTGAGTTAATTTCCTTCAGTGTCCCTTATATTGTTGCCCTGTTCTTTGCTGAGACTCAAATAACCTAAGTGTCCATCTTGCTTATGGAATTACTGCACCGAAAAGACGCTCTCAAGAGGATTCCGGATTAAGTCTCTTTTGTTTATGTTAAATTTAAAAAAAGTTTTAATTCACCCACTGCCAGGGTGCAAATTAATCCCCTTAACTCTTAAATCCCTCATTACAGTTGTTCTTTCCAATAAAGTTGTCCCACAGCCTATTAGAATCTGCTTATAAAGTTGGGCTTTGAATTTAAAAACAGCTTGTAATTTGAAAGCATTTTAATACAAACATTATGCTTAAGGGTTTTTATTAAAATGTTTTCCAAGTCCACCATAGCCTATGTTTCCTACCCAGCAGCAGTGACTATTCTTATCCAGATCTACGCAGGTTCTTATGACAGCCTCAGAGTCATCACTATATTAACGGAGCACCTTCCAGCAGTGCACTGAGCAATGTGACTAACACCTGTCGTGTGTGTGTATATCACTCAACACACAAAGGGCACTATTCATTTCCTACGAAATGAGCGGAAGTGCTCCTGACTGGAGATGATTACTGCGCAAAGACCTGTGTGCATCCGATGTGCTAATCTGCCAACTATGGCTAAGGAGGGTCAAAGCCGCACCAAATGCAGAGTGAGAAGCATCTATATTGGAAAGAGAGCAGCGGTTGTAGGAAAGAGACACAGGCAGGCAGAATGGAAGGAGAGGATGCACCATGGTGAGTGGGGCTGACAGACTGAAACAGAGGGTGTATCTACACTACAGCATTATTTCGAAATATCTTATTTCAAAATAACGCGTCTACACACAAAATGCATTTTGAAATAGCTTTTTGCTATTTTGAAATAGCACGTCCACACTGAGTGGACACTGAATCACATTTAAGGCCAGCCAGAATCAGGTCCGGCAGGGCATCAGGTCAGGAGTTACTTTGTGTGGCTGCTGCCTGAGGCTATATGAGGCCTGTGCTTAAAGGGACCCCACCCGGACAGCCAGTTCTCAGCTTTCCCTGCTTGTTTGCCTACCTCGATGAGGGACAGCAAAGCATTTTGTCTCTGCGTGCTCTGGTTGCCCTCACTCGGGAAACCACAGCACTCTGCAACATGGAGCCAGAGCTACCCCTGGGAACTCTGGTGCTTCTCGTGGATCTGCTGATGTGAGCCTGGATGCACTTTCTGCAGCCTGCCATCCAGGAGGTCCATCGGGGGGGCTGTCAGTATCCAGGAGGCTCTGCGGGAGAGCTTCCACCCTGAGGAGCACTAAGAGCCTCCCTGGTCTGCCCCACTGGGGGCTTGTGCCTCATTCCTCCCTTGTGTCCTTCCACTTACCCCTCCCTAACCCCCCTTCCTGATGTAAAATAAAATACATGTATTTTCATGAACACAAACTTTATTTAACAAAACTGGGGGGGGGGGGATGAAACTCTGGTGAGACTGGGGAAAGGAGGTGGGAGAGGGGAGGGGGAAACCTGGAAGGGGGGAGCTGGAAGGGGGAAGCAAGGGGAAGAAGGGGGAGGGGAAGCTCAGGGATCAGGGTTGGGGGGGTCTCGCTGGACCAACTTGATTTTCATGGAAACCTGCTCCTGGGTTCGCATGTGGCCTTTTGTGGCCAGGCTGGCAGCTATCCTGCCATAGATGACCGTGTTCCTCCATCTAGTGTGGAGATCATGGACATTGGGGGCATCCCCCCCAAACCTGAATAAGGTCCATGATCTCCACCCTGGACCAGGAAGATGCCTGCCTTCTCCGGGGCCTGGCAGGATCCTGGGAGCTGGCAGACTGCTCCTGGGAAGCGTTGGAGGGCTGGCTGCCAGTGGTTTGCTGGCTCCTGTTTTGGGGCCACTGGGTCAGGGGGAGTGACTGCTGGCTCTGGGCTGGCAGGCTTGGAGCTGGCACAGGCACTGTGGCCAGAGTCAACCCCTTTAAGGGCTCTGGGGAGGGGGGAGGGAGAGGAGTGTTCTTGGTTGAGGCTGGAGTGGCCACTAGGGCACCCTGGGAAGGCCTATTTCGAAATAAGTGTCTACACAGCACTTACTTTGAAATAGCTATTTCAAATTTGGTGTTATTCCTCGTAGAATGAGGTTTACCAAATTCGAAATAAGCGCTCCGCTATTTCGAATTTATTTTGAAATAGTGGTTTGGCTGTGTAACGCTAGGAAAGTTATTTTGAAATAACGGCTGTTATTTCGAAATAACTTTGCTGTGTAGACATACCAAGAGTCAGAGGAACAATGGAGAAAGACAGGAAGAACGGGGAGCAGATAAAGGAGGTGGGAATGGAGGCAGGAAAGGACTAAGGGAACAGTTTGAGTCAAAGGGAGGAGGAGTTAGAGGGAAGCAAAGGATTCGAAATCAGAAGCAATTAATCTGAGGAAAAATCAGACTCTCCAAAGAGTGAAGCAAAGCAGAAATACATATATAGGAAAAGAGAAGGAAATGCAGGGACTAAGACACAGATGTTCACCAAGGTTTTATAACATGACCAGTGATTTTGGCTGCCCAACTAGAGACACCTTCAAGGGACCTAATTCCCAGAGGGCAGATGCACAGTCCTTTCTGTAAACCAGGCCCCTCCGAAGAATCTCTTCTGAAATGTTTGTGGCTGCCAGGTCCACCTCTCACTGTCTCTTTCCCCCACAAATCCTCAACATGGCCCCGTCATGGCCTCGCTCTTCCCACATTCTGTTGCCTCTTAGGCCTCTATTCTTAGCTTTACTCCCATCTCCAGTGTTCACACCAGCCTGTTTTTAATAAAAATCCAACGAGTTCAGGGGGACTTTCACCACTTCTCTGGGGTAACTGTTCTCCACAACCTAATAATTCTGACTGTTAGGAAGCTCCTCTCTACTGGTTTTGACAGCATTTGAATATTTTTGGCACTTATTATATTCTGCCCCGTACCTTCCCCTCCCCTCCCCCAGCCATCACCACCTTTTTCTCCACCACCTGAGCTGTTACTCTGCCAAGTTACACATGTTTAGTTCTTTTAATCATTCCTCATGATGTATCCGTCCAACCTTCTGATCATTCCCACTTCTCTAGACTCCTTCCAATCAGTCAATACTGGAGTGAGGAGATGCACAAAACAAAACACCATGAGGCTTAGGACATTAATGTCTCTAAAATGACTTGAAACTACACTGGGGGGAAAGGTTCTATATGTCAGAGCTGGGTATTATTGTTACTTTGTGTGTGAGGAGGACATGCCACTCCTGTGTGGAGCACTGGACAGGGCACACTAGCCCTGCACGGGTGAGAGAGGATTAATTCTGCACTGAAGGCTGAGAAAGCCACACCCCTTCCACCTTACTGGGCACGCTCTAGGTGCATGGGTATAAAAGAGAGCAGCTCAGTTCAGTTGGGGCTGACTGCTGGAGGGAGAGGATATGCACCTCCTGCTCCAGGCAAGTTGCTGTGGACACCCAGGTACAGACACACCACAACCCAGGCTGAAGGCAGTGTGCTTCCAGAGGCGTCCAAGAGTTGAGTGGTGCCAAGAAGCAGGCAGTCTATGGACCAAAAAGCTGAGATGGAGGCCCGCACCACAACTATGGGGATGGCAGCAGGAAGTAGGCCAGGAGAAGGTGATGGCTAACCGGTGAGTGGGCTGATGTTAGGGAGTCAAATGGTTTTGGTAGAAGCTTTTCCCTGCTGACTCAGCTGCTGGAGCTATAGCTGCTAACAGGGCCCTGGGCTGGGGTTTAGTGGAGAGAGAGAGCCTGGACCCCATGCCAGAGGGTGTAACCCTCTCCCCTCTCTCTAATCAGAGAGCCCCATTGGCCTGTGATTATGGGTGAACTTACTGACTCTAGCGATTGGACCGTACTGCCCTGGAAACGAGGGCAAGCTTACTGACTTGGGCTATTAGGCTATACCATCTGACAACTGAAGGTGAACATATAGACGCTGGTTGGGGTAGAACAAAGCCGAGAATTGCATGCACGCTCCCTTGCCCCCTAAGGGAGATGGGCGCACTCGTCCCGTACTAGGTGTGGTCTTCCCCAGCCATGTCACAAGTGCCTTCAAACAGGGTTCACTGGCTGCTTTACAAAGAAAACCTGTTTAAAAACCAGGCCGCGGGACAATGTTTATGCACTCACTTTATCAGTGCACTCCCCCTGGCATTACCTGTAAGGAGTAAGTTGTAATTCTGTTTCTGCACTGCTCGGTGCAATGGACAAAAAACTGTGGTTAGCACACTGTTTGATAATCAGGGCATTCTTGTCATGCAGCAGCACAAATCTGAGCAGAGGAAACTGAATCAGGTAGACACTATGTGTGATGTAGCAGAAACAAATATTGCGGTTCCACATATGAATTTTTCAGTCTTCCTTTTGAAATCTCCTGGCTCATTCACTGGGTACCGCTGCCCTCTGATGGATGGAATTTCAGACTGTCAAAGGACAGGCTCACACTACAGCTGAAGAGGTTGGCTTAAGCCTTAAGGTATGCAATTCCAGCTAACTGGAGTTGAAGTACCTTAAGCCGAGCTTTGGTGCCATCCTCACAGCATGAGGTCAATGGGAGAAATGTTCCCGTTGAGTTCCCTTCATCCTGGCAAGGAGTAGTAGTTCCAGCATTGACAGGGGGCCCTCAGCATTTGATTTAGCAGGTCTTTACTAGACCCGCTAAATCAAACTCTGGAAGATTGACTGCCACAGCATCAATCTTCCAGGAAGTGAAGACATAGCCTAAGTATTAATTTCTTCCAGTAGTGGCTGGTAGGCAATGGCTATGAGCCCTTATGCTACTGCTCCCTAACAAAGATTCTCCTTTGTCTCAAACAATGGAGGGCCATGTGGCTGAAGCAGAGGATCCAATGGTTTGTCTCTGTGGCTATTCATGTGTCTTCACTGGCCATCCCTCACAGATTTGGGATTTGTTACTTTTTCTAGAGCCTGGATTGGAACTCAAGATACCTGAATCTCACCTTCCCTCTATTGTTAGCAAATACCTGTGAAACCCACAGGTAAAGCATATCTCATCCCTCTTTAATTCTGGTCCACAGAGAGGATGGCAAGCCTACTAGTGCTGTCAGTTATGGCTGCCACTCTACGACTTCATTAGCTCAAGTGGAAGAGGTCTAATGGTTCCAGTCCTGCTGGTTATCCTTGTGGATGTCAATATGAAGCTACCTGATGGAACTTCATGATTCCGAGGTGGTTTTTAAAGCTAGGAAATGACACACAAACTCGTTAAAAGACCATTATTATGGTTGCAAAGTCAAACACTTTAAAGTTAGCTAAAAGGGCCAGAAACAGCATCATGGGGCTCTAAAAGTCTTGCATCTGTCCAGATAATGATTTCCACAGCACCGTAACTGAAGATGGCCAAAAGCCTGCCTTTCAAGGACCTCTTTATAAGACCCAGCATGAGGGTACAGCTGAGGCAGAAGAAGTGCACAGTCTTCGCATGTAGTATTAAGAGGGTTTTGAACAACCCTGTCCTCCGGGCGAGGCTGCCAGAATTTAGACAGCCCTGAGATACAGTGTTAATTATGTCAGAGGCTACTCCGGTCCCTGGAGCAGTCTGGGATCAGGGTGATGCAAAGGTGACTTAATGCCATCTCAAACAACCCCTTTGCCAGGACTGCAAGTTCTGTGCCACACAGAATCTCACCCCCCTGTATGTGTGATAACATTACTACAGAGAAAAAAAATAGAGAAGACTCTCTCTCATTGGCTGTGATGTGTGTTAATTTCTAATTCTGATTAAATTTATCCCAGTTGCTAGGAACAGCTGTGAAAGATTTTTTTTCTTTGACTTTCTCAGATTTTGATGTATTTCTCTTCAGCGTTGTCTTAAAAGAGTTAGTAAGGGTGGGGAAAGAAACACCAGATAAAAGTGGTGCTCCAGGGCACAAACTACAGCGCTGCATAAACCTGTCACTTTGATTCCCCCAAGAACAACTGCAAACTTGGAAAATTACATGTTGAGCCAGGCATAAGTGTTAATTTTTTTTAAGGTTGCTGTGAATGGCTGTGTGGATATTCCATTTCCTTCACTCTGCTTTATGCTTCATTAGCTTCTCTGTGACTATCACAGTACTGATAAGTCTTATTTCTACCTGAGAAAGGAAAGCGTAACAGACAAATTTTACAGTCCTGTTACCTGCTGGGAGCTCCAGAGGAGCCACAGTTTGATGCTTCAGATGTTTCATTCTCTAGTTAGAGAGATTTGTGAGAGTGTCCTTAAAAAAGGCATCAAAAGTTTGGTGTGGCGTTTTAATAAAATGAGATTTTTGTTGGCCTTGAGGTCAGCTTTGTGTTCTCTTTTACTATTGGTCCCATTGCAATGAAACAAAGAAACATTTGATTGAAGCATATTCCTCATGAATAGAGATCCTTTCATCCCAAAGTGCTTCAGAAACAACTGGCCAGATTTTCAGGCATGCCCAGCTCCCACCACGGAGCTGAGCACATTTCAAAATCTTGCTGACAGGGCTCCATTCACCCTGGTTGATACAGCCTTGTCAATGGCTCTTTGCCCTCCTTTTGAGAGACCAGAGATGGCTACGTCTACCCGGCAAGTTTTTGCGGCAGAAAATATGTTTATGAGGGACTCATCTGCATGAGTTGCAACCTCATTAGCATATTTTCGGCCGTTTCTTTTTGCTCAAGGGGTTTTTGCGCAAAAAGAAGCAGGGTGGATATTTCCTTTTTGCGCAAAACCCCTGTTTTGCACAAGTTCCTTATGCCTCTCCCAGTCAGGCATAAGGATCTTGTGCAAAACGGGGGTTTTGCACAAAAAACCCCCATCCACATTGCTTCTTTTTGCGCAAAAACCCCTCTTGCAAAAAGAAACGGCAGAAAATATGTTAATGATGTCACGACTTGTGCAAATGAGTCCCTCATTAGCATAGTTTCTGCCAAAAAAACTTGCAGTGTAGACAAAGACTCCAGGGCAAGGTCGACTCTTTGGAGAAAGGCAGGTAGTTTTGCCAGGCTTGCCCTCCACCAGGCAGGCTGACATACACTGCCGTAAAGCCCAGCAGGCAGGGGCTGCTTGGAGAGTCGGTGACCTGGCCCACCCTTACGAAGCCCCCTCCAGAGCTAGTACCGCCCACCTTAGGGGTTGTGCTAGCCGCTGCGGTTCTCCAACTGCAGCAAAGGCGTTGCTGGCTCCTTGTGCTGCTGCAGTCCTCCCATGCAGACTTCATCCTGCATCCTGGGTCATGCCAATAGAAGACAGCAAAACCAGGGATGGCTCAAGGTCATTTACACACAACTTAAATGAACAGCAGCTGCTTCAGGAGTGGAGGGCATGAATCAACCAGCATACTCAGCCCACCACTACACTGCAGGGGACGAGAGTGGCTCAAGTGGCAATGGGATATTTAAACAGAGGGTGTCTTTGTTTTAAAATCTCCATGATAAAGGCAGATGTTATGTTTTGTTGCTACGGTATCTAACATCCTGCACCTTTTAATGGCGTTATACCTCTTAGACTGTAAGATATTGAAATAACTGAGTGCTAATGGAGACACATACTGCTGACTTGCACTGGTGAGTCAACAGAAATAAGGTAAAGTAAGTTTTAGAAAGTTCGGGCTAGGATAATACCTGGGCCAATACAAATGGAACTAAAATATTTAGAGAGAAGGTGGGGAAGGTGTAATATCTTTTACTGTTGTTCGCAGTGGCATCGTAGCCATGCATATTCAAAGCTTTTTGATGGACAAGGCGGGTGAGGTAATATCATTTATTGGACCAACTTCTATTGGTGAAAGACAAACTTTGCAGCGTCTATGTAAACTTAAGTCAATGGGAGATACTTGGTCTGCTGATGGGGTGAGGTGAGGGAGCAAAGTAGGCAGTTGTCCCAGGGTCCAGTAATTCAAAGGGGCATGGGGCGCCCAGCCGCTGCCACTATTGCTATTGCAGCAGCAGCAGTGGGTGGAGCTCCAGGCCTTTTAAATTGCCGCCACACACTCTGGGCAGTGTTAGAACCTGCGGGCGGGGTGGGGGGATGTTTGCGGGTGCTGAGGGCTGCCTGGGGGCTGGTGTGCTGTGCTCCAGGCAAGGCTGAGGGCTGTCTGCCCCTGGCCCTGCTACTTCTGCTCGAAGCCCACCCCTTCTAGGAGCATGCAGCTGCCTCTCCCACACACTTTGCCCAGGGTCCCGCGGAGGCTCTTGGCTCCCTTGGGAGTTGCCCATGTGAGTGACTCAGTGGCATAATCTGTCTCTCAGTGTATATAGGTCAAATGCTTTACCTTGTAAGTTTTGTATATGAAACTGCAGGTCCGCTGCTTGTGCTAAATCAAAATTAATAACCAGCTCTTGGCTAAGTTTAGTATAGGTTGAAACTGACTATATAAGACTGAGGGCCAGTTTCTAAAAAACAAGATGTCTCCCCTTTTTTCATTGTGTTTTTCAGGTCCAATTCCAGGTAACAATCAGTACTTCGCTTTCATCCAAATTTAATTTTGCCTTCCAATAGGCTTTCCTCTGGCTTTTATGAGTTGTGATATTAGAGGTAGGATGGACTGGAGTTCATTTCAAACATTTAAAATGTCATGATTAATGAGATATTATTGTAGTCTAAGATGAATTTATAGCAACAGAAATAGCATGAATGCATGACAATAATTAGAATTATACATGGGCCTAGACCACTCGGAAGTCTAAGTAATGCAGAATGTTTCCCCCTGTTTGTTGACGACTAGTGCAATCAGTATTCGGCAAGTTGTACTGTCTTTTGTGTGCATTCTATAATCTTAATAATCTGCCAAAGTCTCATTCAATCCCATTGACTCCCTTTGATTTCAAAGTGAGTTGGATCAGCTCTCTGGGTCGTCCCTCCATAAATGAGGTCAGAAAAGGCATTTCATGCAATAGACCCTTGGTGAATAATGGAGGGAGTTGCTGACAGACCCATTCTCTCTGACAAAGTCTTTGATTTTTAAGTTTGCTTCCCATTCATAGTCTTTGATTTTTAAGTTTGCTTCCCTTTGCCTATGAATGGGAAGATCATGGTTAGGGCATTAGCCTGGGGCTTAGGAGACATGGGTACAATTTCTAGCTCTGCCACAGGCTTCCTGTATGGCCTTGAACAAGTCACTTAGTCTCTCTGTGCCCTCAATAAAATGGCAGTGTCCCCTCTGTAAAATGGCAGTGTCAGCACTTCCCTATCTCACAGTCCTGTGAGATGCTCACTTACTACCATAATGGAAGCTCTAGAAATAACTCAGGGCATGTCTACACTGCAATAAAACACTTGTGGCAGGTCTGTGTCAGTTGGCTCAGGCTGCGGGGCTATAAAATGGCAGTGTAGTTTGAGCTCAGGCTGGAGCACAGGATCTGGGACCTTCCCCCTGCAATTTTATAGTCTCACAGCTCAAGCCCCACCAGTCTAAGTCACAACACTGGTGTTTTATACCAATGGGCTACAGAGTTTTCCTGGGCTTTTGAACACTGCCATCTGCTGCATACAAGAAAGCTGAAAGAGAATACAGGCTGTCCTTGCCATAAGTCCAAGAGAGGCTCCAAAAAACTTGGACTTATAGCAAAACAACTTAAAACAGGGAATTTTTTCACACCTCTGACTTCCATTTGCGCACATTTTTTTTTTTTGCGTGACTTAAGAGCGGAGAATGGACTTATAATGCATCAGTTCCTACAAGCGTCAATGACTTTGGCGTGAAACGGATATATGTCAGGGTGACTTATAGCGGGGACACCCTGTACACTATGAACTTACCTCAAAATGCTGGTGTCACTAACATCTCTCAGAATCAAGGCATTATCATTTAGCACAGACACTGTAACTGACAAGATTTGTTTTCCTTCTCTTTCCTGCCCCATACCTTCTTTTTCTGTTATTTATTTGTATCTTTAGATCCAGTGCTCCATTCATCTGAAGCTTTGTGCCCACGAAAGCTCATGATACTATCTACATTTTTTGTTAGTCTCTAAGGTGCTGCAGGACCATTTGCTGTTAATTTTTTCAGTTACAGACTAACACAGCTACCCCTCTGAGAATTTTAATCAAGGCATTCATTTTTCTTTAGAGCATCTGCTGATTCTGCTTATTCATGTTTGGGTGCCTCATCTCGCTTGGACATGTTTTCTTCCCTGATCACTACTGGTGCAGTTTAGGATATACCCTTTGCAGGCTAACCACCAGATGTGGAGCTCAGTAACCATCTATTTGCTGTTCAGTTATTCTGCTTTACCTCTCAACTGGTGCCATAATGAGCCACTTCTTCCATTGGTGCTGTGGCCCCTTCACCAACACTGCTTAGAATTCAAAATACTTTCCACCTAGGCTGTGCAGAAACCCACCTGGGATTCCTGTGAAAGAGAGAACATCTTTACTTGGTACCTTTTGTCCTTCAGTTCTGCATCATATATATCACAGTCATCTTGGCATTTACTCCAACTGGATTTCTTTTCAATAGGCTTTTGATAATATTTATTGCTTTGCTGATAGCTGTATTGATAGAGAGTAATTCATATTTCCATATAAATCCTTCATTTAAAAGCCCAAGCTAGTCACTGAATCCCCTATTTACATTTTTATTTAAATTTGGTATCGTGAATTTCTGTCTCTTTAACCTGATGAACCACAAAACCTTCAGGTTTAGCATCTCCACACACTCATAAGCTATGTTTGGAATAGCTACACTTATGTTGCAAAGGATATCCTGATTAAAATTACCTAATGCTCCTTTGCGCACCTGTTCCATAGTGTCTTTTGGTGAGGATAGCCTGTTCTTCGACTGTTCTTGCTGCTTAACAGAGGGCTGTTAAAGAGTTGCTGCATTTCGCTAGAGAAGTGGCTGTTTTTCAGTAAGGCCACATCTACACAGCAGGGCAAAAGTCGGATTAGGCTACGCAACTTCAGCTACATCAATTACACAGCTGAAGTCGAAATAGCTTAATATGGCTTTTGGCACTGTCTACACTGCAGGAAGTCGAAGGAAGAACACTCTTCCTTCAACTTCCCTTACTTCTTGTGAAATGAGGGTTACAGGAGTCGGAGGAAGAAGTCCTCCAGCTCGCCATTATTTCAAAATAATGGCTTGCAATGTAGATGCGCTCTTTGTTGTTTTGAAATAATGTCAGTTGTTCTGAAATAAAGCTGCTGTGTAGACATACCCTAAGTGAAGAGCTTCCCCCTCCATCTTTTCAGCTTGTTATATTACACTGATCACAATCATTTCTGAAACTCTCCAGACATGCATTAAACAATGTGACCAGATTCTTTTTCCTTTTCCCCCCATTTTTCTGCAAGTCACATTATGTGAGGGTTGGTTTTGTTTTTCTAATTTGTTATACAAGCTGTGCTATGTGTGTTTGTTCTGAAGACAAGATCAAAGGAGAGTTCCTGGCACTTGGAACAGAAGATCATGGCGATGTTTGAGATGGTTCTTAAATCCTGTGGGAGTTTCTCCAGCCTAAAATTCTATGGGATCACTTTAAAAAAAAGGAGGTATATAAATAAATACAAAACTTCATTGTTATTCACCTCTGCAGGGTTTTGCTTTTTTTTTTTTTTTTTTTGTGAGAGCCATGACAACACAGCATGCTCTGACTGTTTTGCAGGGCTTTGGGGAAAGTTAGTGTGGTTTATTACACCTTAATCCTAGACCTCTCACTGCATTTATTTTCCAGATATATTAGCTCAGACTATGAGACTGATGGATCCGATTCTGAATTAGGGGAATTTTGTATTCAGTTGGCTGGCTGCTATTATCAATAATTAATGCAAGAGTACTATTGATTTCTGCTCTCTGCACTTGGTAATGAAAAATTGAACAGCTATGCAAAGGAGAAGTAAGTAATCCCTGGTGTCAAAGTGATTCATTTTACACAGTCCAAGTTGACAATGAATTATTTTACCTTATTAATCTATAAAATTTTATTCAATTTTCAAACGTAAGTTCAACTTCCTCTGTTGCTCTAACTAGATTCATTACTCTTCTTTGCTTTCTACCCCATAAATATGTAGGGTTGCTGTGTCCTATAATAGCTGAGGGTATGTCTACACTTGCACCCTCTTTCAAGAGAGGGATGCAAATGCAGCTGAGCGAAATTGCAAATGAAATGCCGATTTGAATTTCCCACGCTTCATTTGCATATTCATGTTATGGCGCTATTTCGAAATAACAAACACTGTGTAGACAGTTATTTTGAAAGAAAACGCTTCTTCTGAAATAACCCTTATTCGTCCTACAACGAAGTTTACCAGTTATTTTGGAAGAAGGGTTTTCTTTCCAAATAACCGCGTCTACACACCATTTGTTATTTCAAAATAACTCTATTTCGAAATAGCGCCTTAACATGATTATGCAAATGAAGTGCAGGATATTTAAATCCCGGCTTCACTGGCAATTTCAAATGTCTTCATTTGCATCCCTCTCTCAAAAGAGAGTGCAAGTGTAGACATACCCAGAGAGATTAAGGGATGCCTGTATGTGTAAAGTCTGTAATTCTATAAAGCTACAGCACTCAGATGTTCACTGACCAGCCCTTTGGGTAAAAATTTTTAAAAAAGCTGTGTGATTTAGCAGCCTAAGTCAAAAGTGACTTTTTTAACCCTATAAATACCATAGCTTTGACAGTATCATAAAAGACACTGTATAAGTTGGTTGGTCAGCATTATAACATCTTGAGAGGGGCCCAGACAATGTGGTGATGAGCACTATAGAAATACTTATAAAGAAAAGAAATCCATAAATCCAGACCCCTTCTGTGAACACTGCCAGATGTTGGTCAAGTTCCTGTCTGAGTGTGGATCTGAACTTCACCATTGGGACCCCTCTATATAACGAGTCAAACCACAATAGTAATAGAGATGTAGCTGTGTTAGTCTGGTCTAGCTGAAACAAAAGACAGGATTTTTATCTTACCCATTACAAAGACAGCTTCCCCAATTATCACCTCTAATATCATTAGTTCACAGACATTAACCTCCCCGCCTCATCCCCTCTCTGTTCTGAAATTTGATTTGTCTTTTTATATGTGTTCACTTTTTTGATTGTATCCCTTTAGTATATATGGTCATGCCAATTTTCTTCCACAATTTGATCTGAGGAAGTGGGTCTGTCCCACAAAAGCTCATCACCTAATAAACCATCTTGTTAGTCTTCAAAGTGCTGCATAGTCCTGTCTTTTCAAACCACAGTGGCAGATCCAAATCTCTCCAGGCTCTCAGGAAATTCAGACCCAGTTTAGAACATTATGATTTGGGTTCTATCTCCAGGATTGAAAGTTCTAATGATGGGCAGTGGGTGGACCCCCCTTTTAGGGAGGCCAGCCCTACCCCTTCCACCTGACACCCTACCTGCTAGAGCCTCAAGTGCTTCCCCCTGGAGTCTCAAGCAGCTTCCCCACCCACAGCCAGAGAAGCCCTGGGTCAGCCTGAGCCATGGCTACAGCTAGACCCCAACCCCTACATAGGAAACACTACACGATGTACCTCCCCTCCAATCTATTCTGCCCCTCCGGCAGTTCAGGTAACCCTTAGGTTGTCCAATAGTCTTTCTACTTGTACCTGCTTTTGGCGGGCGGGATAGAGGGACCCGGACCCGCCCTCTCTGACGGGTCCCAGCCCAGGGCCCTGAAGACAGGTTCAAACACGTTCCTGTCTGGCTGATGGGGACTCCTGCTGTAATGCGTCAGCCCGCAGGCTCAGGCAGGGGAGCCCCACCCCGGGCTACTTTCTACTCCGGTTCCATCTGGAGAACGCCGAGCGTCCTCACTATAGTCTCCTCCGCATGTGTGGGCTGTACGCGGAGGCCGCCAAACCCCTCCCAACTGGAGGGAGAATCTAACCTCTGCTTGCCCACTCGCCTCCCCCTCCTCTCCCGCTCTCTCGCCTCCTTTTGTATCTCCCGCCCTGCTCCCACTGCCCGGCCCTCCCTCCATGGTGCCCCGCCGCCATGCTCCTAAGCTCTGCCCCCTTTTCTCTTATGTCACCGGTGGCAGGGCCGTGCCATGGCCACAGTGCCCTGCCCCGGGGCTGCGGTGCCTCACCATTCAGCTGAGCCACAGCCCGCAAACAGGCGGCACAAGTGGCAGGCCATGCTCCGCACTCCCCGTACAGCGCGGGGGCCGGGGCATCCTGAGTGTGGGGCCGCGGTGCCCTGTCACACCTCCCAAGACCCCAAGTGCCCAGCAGGAAAAGCAGAAACTCTTCCTGAAGAACACTGAGTTTTTTAGATGTGCCATGCACATTCTGGAATGGCTGAGGAGGTCCAGAGAGATTACTGGTGAACCCAGAAAACTAAGTAGCAAATACACCTCCTCAGCCATCTCAGAACCTGCATGGCTCAGTAATAATAAGCATAAAATTCCTCCAGCAGGAGCACAGCTCACTCCCAGCCATTGTTCCCTGTAAGCTGAGCACATGGGTAGCCACCTAGGAGAGATTCAAATGCCACCCAGCTGATTAGCAGTGTACCCACAGCTGGCAGCTGTCGTCAGTCAGGGTTTTTGGGGTTGTCCCAGTTTGTTCCTGACAGGTCCTCTACTCCATCGGTGATGATATACTTTCAGCCGCGTGCATGCATGTGCTCCCTTTATCTAAAGTGTTAGACCCTGTGCACTTGGGTCAACACAGTGGATCTCTGAGAGCCCTGGAAATGACAGATTCAGGCAAGGATGAAACCAATTGAGCAGGTTTATTGCCAAATGGTATGCATCAACAGCCATCAGCAGAAAGTCTCAATGCCGAGCCACTGTGCATTTTGCAAGTGTTGACAATGTACCAACACATAGCAGGCCTATTGCCAAATGACAGATATTAACAGTGGTTAGCCAGTGTTAAGCCACTGTGCATTCTGCAAGTCTCGGCAATGACACCTGCCATTTAAGGTGCCTAGTGCACCCTCCCCTCCTCCTGGCCGGTCAGCGCTCACCGTTTGCAGTGCCCTTTTATAGACATGTACAAACAACTTACATCACTTCTTTACGTACCAGGTCGCCACCCTCTGTTACTAGTTACCACCCCTCACCTTACAGAAGGAGAGCTTACTTACTATCCTTCATGCTGTATGTACATTCGTTATTTGGGAGTCTTTGTTACCAAGACGTTTCTTATTGAGATATTCCGCTACTCCCCTTTGGCTTACAATCTGTACCCAGTGCCTCCCTATGTCCTTCCATGCTTGACCTAACCTACACAATCACACTATTATCAATAGGGTTTCCTTTTTGACTCTTGTGTTACCCAACCAAAGTCTTGCTCACTAGATTCCAGGCTTGTTGCTGTTTTTATGTTACAGACCTCTATTCAGGCCTGCTGACTCCATGTTACTGACCCTCAACTTACTACAGCAGCATGTGTTTCTACTGGTGGTGCACATCCATACATGCGCTGGTTCATATCACAAAACTTATTCTGCACATGGATGGAAAATATTAGAGGGAACATAGCTTCCCGCCATTGCAAACTGCAAAAACCAATAACCTGGCATCCAGCATCAGTGGCTAGATTCCCTGGCCTATTGAGGTGACAGGTATAAATACATCACATAAACAGAAACATGACATTTCTCAAATCATTATCCAGTCTGCAGCAAAACAATATTCCACAATGTAATACAATTAAACCAAAGCCTACATCACCTATGGAGCCTGTTCTCTCCCTGCAGGGTATGAGAGACTCCCATTAAAGCCATGTACCACCTTTCCTTTTTTATCTTTTCCTTACTGACTTCAAAGGAGGTGACATGTATCCTGTAGTGGGAGAATTAGGCATCCAGTGGGGAGACATGAAAGGCTAGAAAGAGAAGGTGGTAAAGAAATAACAAGCAGAATATGAATGCTAAAGAAGCTGTAGACATAGATATAGGTTCCAGTGCTGCTCTTGGTCATCTCTGTGCAGCTCATCTGACTTAGAAGAGTTTGAGGTAGAAATGACAACAGGATTGGGGCCCCTGTATAATATCCCCTAATAACCTGCATAAAGGAAAGGAGTCAGGTGGGGAGGACAAGGGAGTGGGGAAATGAAAAGGAGGAAAAAACAAACCGTCTAAGCTAATGGTCACACTTTGCATTAAAAACAACAAGTAGTCCTGTGGCACCTTAGAGACTAACAAAGGTATAGGATCATGAGCATTCATCTGTAAAATCCACTTCATCAGATGAGTTTCATCCATGAAAGCACATGATCCTATACCTTTGTTAGTCTCTAGGGCAAGGGTGGGCAATAATTTTTGTAGGGGGGCCACTTCACCAATGTTCACCAGTGGTCGCAGGCCGGCCCCTGAAGGGGTAGGGCCTCAGGTGGAAGGGGAGGGGCCTCAGGCAGAAGGGACAGTTCCCTTTAGGCCCCACATGCCCAGGGGAGGAGACTTTGCACTCTCTCCTGTGGGGTGGGGGACCACAGCAGGTCCCTCCCCCACGGCTCTGTCCTATCAGGGGCACACAGTCCCCACAGGGAACCGCCAGCCATTTTGAACAGCTGATGGTTCCCTCTGGTGCTGCAAGCTGCCTGGTGGGGGGAGAAGACTTCATATGCTGTCTGCCTCCCAGGGCCCAATTTTCACCTCATTTTTTCAGGAGTATGGGTTCTTTTGACAAAGGGTTTTTTTCTGAAAGAACCCTGTCTAGACTGCGGTTTCTTTTTCGAAAAACTCTTTTTCGAAAAAGCACGCTCACGCGATTATGCAAATGAAGCGCAAGATTTGTAAATCCGTGCTTCATTTGAATTTTTGATCGGCCTCATTTACATTCCTCTTTTGAAGGAGGATGTAGTTTAGACATGCCCCCGGTTTCCTCCTGCTATGGGGACACTGCCAAATTCAGTTTAAGGTAAGCCGACCCAAGTTACATATCCTGCGGAGCTGGAGTTGTGTACTTTAAGCCAAGCTGCTGGGTCTAGTGTAGACCTGGCCTTAGTAAATTGTTCCAAAGGATAAATAACCCTTCCTGTTAAAATTGTACACCTTCTTTCCAATCTGAGTTTGCCTAGCTTCAAATTCCAATCTGCAGATGGCGTTATATTTTTCTTTGCTAGAGTGTAGAGGCCATTGTTAACTCTTTCTTCCCCATGTAGGTATATATCTTTGTTCCCCATGTAGGCCATTGTTAAATCTTTGTTCTCCAGGTCACCTTTTAGCATTATCTTTGTTAAGCCAAATAGATTGATCTTTTTGAGTCTATAAGGCATGTTTTTTAATCCTTTAATTATTCTTATGGCTCTTCTCTAACCCCTCTTCAATTTATCAACATTCTTCTTGATTTGTGGACAGCAGAATTGGATACAATATTGCAGCAGTCACACCAGTATCTAATAGAGAGGTAAAATAACCTCTCTAACGCTGTCTAGAGATATCCCTGTTTATGCTTACAAGATTATATTAGCCCTTTTGGCAACAATGTTGCACGGGAGCTCATGATCAGTTGATTATCCATCCAGGATAGAGTCATTCTTTGTGTATATATGGCCTATGTTGTTTCCTCACATTTATATTTAGCCATATTAAAATACACAGGCTTTGTCTACACTGCAGGGTTTCTGCGGAAGAAGCCTTTTGCGCAAGAGTTTTTGCGCAAAAACTTCTAGCACAAAAGCGCGTCCAGACCTCAAAGCGCATCGCAAAAGCGATGTGCTTTTGCGCAAGAGAGCATCCACACTGCATGGACGTTCTTGCGTTCATAGAATGGCCATCAGAGCACCTGTGCTTTTTCCGATAGCGGTTTCTTGTGCAAGAAAGCCCTGCAGAACGTCCACACCTGCCTTTTTGCGCAAGAGCTATAGTACAAAAAGGAGTTATTCCTTGTGGGGAAAGGAATAACTCTACTGGCAAAAGCCCTCTGTTCTGTCAATTTTCTTGCGCAAAAGCGCGCTTGAGGTGTGGACGCTCCATCGGTTTTTGTGCAAAAATGGCTGTTTTTGTACAAAAACCTTGTAGTATAGATGTAGCCACATTGTTTGCCTGCAAACAATTTATCAAGGAATCTAGATCACTCAGTATCAGTGAAGTATCCTCTTCATTATGTACTACCCCCAATTTTTGTCATGAACAAACCATATCAGTGATTACTTTGTTTTCTTCCAAGTCATTGATGAAAATGTTAAATAATGTAGGGGCAAGAACTGATCTCTGTAAAATCCCACTAGAAATATACCCATCCAATGACAATTTCCTGGAGGCCTATCAGTTAGCCAGCTTTTAATGTGTTTCATATTAATTTTATATTATAAATATTTAATCAAAATTTCATATGGCACCAGGTCAAATGCCTTACTGAAGTCTAAGTATAGTATATTAATACTGTTACCTTTATCAACCAAGTTTGTTATCTCATAAAAAAATCAAGTTACTTTGACAGGATCTATTTTCCATAGCCCATGTTGATTGGCATTAATGATATTGCTTTCCTTTCATTATTTATTAAACAAGTCACATATTAGTTATTAGTCCATTATCTTGCTCAGAATCAATGTTAGACAACAGGACTCTATTTATACAGGTCATCCCTTTTATTTTTTAAGACTATTGATATAACTTTAGCTTTTTACCTTTCTTCTAATCCCCTGGAACTTTGTCAATGTTCCAAGACATTGAAAATCAACATTCACTGTCCAGTGAGCTCATCCTTCAGCTCTTTTAAAACTCTTGGATGCAAGTTATTTCGACCTGCTGATTTTAAAATGTCTGACGTTAGTGGCTACAGTTGAACATCCTCCTAAGATACTATTAGAACGGAAGGAGTATTATTGTCACCACAGAATATGATTACATCAACTGTTTTTTCCAAAACACTGAATAGATATACTTATTAAACACTTCTGGGTTTTCCATATTATTGATTTGCATCTAGTAATAGACTAATATCATTATTAGGGTTCTTTTTTTCCTGATATACTTTAAAAACTTCCTACTAACCTTAACTGCTAGCCTGAGATATCTCCTTGCATCCCTTTCCTTACCAATTTTCTATAATTCCTAGCTTTTGAGTTATATTAATTACTATCAACTTCTTTTCTTCCTTTTGTTTTATATATATATACACACACTTTTATATTTCCTTCACAGCCCCTCTAAATCAGTTTTTTTAAACCAACACAACCTCTTTCCCTGATTGTGGAATTGTGGCTTTTTGGGCAAGTAGTAAAGTATTTTTAAACAATTTACAAGTATTATTCACATTTTTTAAAAATTAAATTCATCCTTCTCAATGATTTGGCTCATAACTGTTTTCAGCTTTGTGAAAATGACCCCTTCAAAACACCATATTTATATATTTGTTTGGATTTTAGCCTGTTTTCTTATTATACATGTGATTAAATCATGATCACTTGTACCGAAGTGACCATTAATTTTAATTATGTGCCCTATAAAAGGGGACAAAAACATCCCATAATGAATAAACTATTTGTCATGGTTCCTAACATGCCCTCTAAAACCCCATGACATTAAAATAAGTTAAACCATTTTTCTCTTAAATTAATGCACTTTCATGCTTCAGATTAAGAGCCTTGAAGGTTAAAGTTTTCTATGTATAGAAAGCCCAGGAGTGTTCCTTTCTATGTATATGTAAATATTTAGATAAAGTGCCAGGAGATTTTGCTCAAGAAAATGTAGCATAGTTCCTGGGTTTTGTAGGGCAAATAAATTTTTTTGTTGTTGTGCACTATAAATGGCTTCATATGTTTTACTCTTTGCATGGAGCTCTTAACAACTTCCAGACAGAAGTGATTTTCAGAACCCAGTTTTCATACTTAACCCCTACATTAAGATTACCGGTTCTGCATTAGGGCATTCAAACTGGTACACGAGTCCCAAAAAGATAAATGGGTGCCTATGTTATTGTTTGAATTCCAAACATGAAACTGGACGGCATTTGAAAATTAAGCCCAGGGCCGGCCCACAACATTTTGGCACCTGAGGCGGGGAGCTCAAATGATGCCCCCATGCCCTCTCGCTTGGGCCAAAACTTTGAAAGGTCTCAATTCTGCCTTCTTCCTATTCTACTCCTCTCATGGTACTGCAGAGAGAATACATATGCACCGGCAGCAGACACAATTTTCTACACTCTTGGTCCTAGTGGCACCCCCACACAGTCTAGCACCTGAGGCGGCCGCCTCAGTTCACCTCCTGGTAAGGCCAGCTCTGATTAAGCCCACAGTCACAATTGACCCATACTATATTAGAAAAGGAGACTTAAAAGTGAATGGTTCCAAATCCATTACCTCACCTTCTAAGCTAAGGTGCCCCTTGATGCTGAAACAAGGATAGAAATAATTTCCATTATAATTAGATTAATCCTTCTTCCAAAGGACACAGGAGGAAATGCCCAGCTAGGCAGATCTTTTAATAGTACAAATTGCTTTACCATTGTTTTTAAAGACAAATATAATTTTAACTTTGTTGTTTATACAGGAAATTGATGGCAATTATATAAAGAGAAATAAGATTGATCATAACTTCCACCTCTGTAGCATTATCCCAAAGTGTTTTACAAGCATTAATGAACTGAGTATTTGCCAAAGAATATTGGTGAATGAAGAAAGATTACAGAGGATTTTTAGGGGTCCAAAAAAAACCCCTATAGAGCTGTATGGAAGATAAATACGGAGCATTGCATTGGCAACGAAAATACCTCTTAACTATGGCCAATGCAAAATGAGTGTGAGAGGTGTCAGTCTGGATCCTACTGGTAAGTGTCCATGTTACAAAATCCATCACCACAATTGGGACTCCAACTGGGTCTGGTGAGGCATCGCCAGGGCTAATATACATAGAATCATAATAATGTAGGGTAGAAAGGGACTTCAAGAGGTCCTCAAATCCATCTCCCTGCATTGAGGCAGGATCAAATAAACCTACCCCATTCCTGACAGGTGTTTGTCTAACCCAGTTTTTAAAAACTGTAACAATGGGTATTGCCCAACCTCCCTTGGAAAGCTATTCCAGATCAAAACTATTCTTAATTACAAAGTGTTTCCTAATACCTAACCTGAATTTTCCTTGCTGCAGCTCAAGTCTACTACTTTTCCGAATTACTTGTCTTCTTCGGTAGACAAGAATAATTAATCACTGTCGTCTTTATTACAGCCCTTAACATATCTGAAGACTGTTATCAGATCTCCCCGTCAGTATTATTTTCTCAAGATTAAACGTGCCCAATTTTTTCAAGTTTTCCTCATAGGTTAGGTTTTATCATTTTTGTTGCTCTTCATGGTGACTCCCTTCACACTTATACCTAAAGATGGATGGATCCCTACAGAAGAGAGCTGAAGCACATTGAAGCTGGAGGCCTTTTATTTCTTAGTTACATGTGTTGACAGTGGTGTTAGATTCTAATCCTTGGTAGAGGTTTATTGGAGAATGTTTTAACTTGCTTGTGCATTCATTAATGGATTTAAAGGTGGCTATTTTGCTACGAAACAATTTCAGGAATCAACTAGACACTAGCGAGAGAATCTATGGAACTAGCCTTCATAAGAAAATTTTATACTGTTTCACACGGATTGAACAAAGACATGAACTGGATGGGCCATTATATTCAACACTGAAATGACATCAAAGGCTAAGTATCAGGTAGTTGCAGCCTACTCTATTATCCTCATTTAGTACGGACACTTTAATTGATCTTTTTTTTCTCTTTCTTTTCCCCCTCTCACCTCCTTTTTCTGCCTTATATTTCAAAATCTGTGCCCCTTGCTCTGTAATATTTGTCACCTGAAGAAGTGGGTTGTGCCCATGAAAGCTCATGATTTTATATATATATATATATAAAATTAGTTTCTAAGGTGCTATAGGACTATGGTAGAGGTTTGTGTGCCAAGCAGCATTCTCTTTAATTCAAGTCTCAATGTATTTTTAGTGGTATGTCTCAGGGAATCCATCCATCAATGTACTGAGAACTGTTCGGAAATACTGAACCCCCTCACTCCTATAGAAAGATTTTTTTTTAATGAAATCTAACTTCTGAACATTTACTGCCTTGAAGAAATATTCTCTGGAAAATTTCCATTTTTCTTTCCTGTAAATCCTATTGTTTCCAAGATGTGCTGTTCTCCACATGGCAGGGTAAAGATAGTCTTCATCCTTGTATTTGTACTTTGGATTTTTGCTTCAAAGGTGGTGGATGTTATATATAAATAATAGTCTTTTTATTATTATATATTTGTATTACTAGTACCTGGGGATACTAGTCATTGACCAGGTGCTAGGGGCTGTACAAACACAGAACAAAAAACAAGGTCCTGCCTCCAAAGAGCTAGTGGTTTAGGAATAAGATATGAGACAACAGATGAATACAGATGGACAAATCACTGCAAGGAAACAACTGGACAACATGATGAGTTGTGTAAGGTAACATTTTTTAAAGTACCTAAGTGAGTTAGGAACCTTTGTCCTATTTCCCTAAGTCCCATTGGATCATAATGGTCTATGAGTGTCAATGGTTCATAAGCTCCTGAATCACTAACATACTTTTGAAAATTTCATCCATAATCTGGATCACTAGCTGTGATCAGGAAGTTTTCCTAGTGATTTTTTAGAATCTCACACTGTATTAATTATATGTATTGGGGATTGAGGCCTATTGTTCTAGGAGCCCTACATATATGTTAGTGAAAAGATGGTTCCTGCACCCAAAGAGCTGACATTCCAAGAAAAAGCTTACAGTGTTTTACTCTGTAGTAAAGTGTAGTAGACTGGTGGCTTGTAGCATCTGACATGTGCTTTGCTCTTTTGACTTTCACTCATTCTTCTGTCTAAAATGTTCTTCACTCTGGTATCCTTATTGCCCATTCCTTCTTTTTCCCCCACCATCCTGTAAAGTGTAAACAAGGAGTCACCCATAGAAAATTGTGCTGAGCGTATTTACAACAAATCAAAGGCGACATCTATTCACCCAGCATGTAGTTGGCCTATGGAATTCTCTGCACAGAAGGTGGTAGAGCCAAATATTATAACTGGACTTGTGAAAAGACTGGAAACGTTTATGACCTATAATACAGGATTTGTCAAAGGTATTCAGGGATTTAATTCCAACAAAATGCATTGCATGCCCAACACTTTTAGGCTCCCTTTAAACTCCAAGCCATAATGCATAACTATGCATCCTAAGATAAGGTCAATAGAATATTATGCTTCTGGCCATAAAACAGTTTCCACACTGGTCAGGAATACGGTTACCGGGCATACAGTTTTTGACTTGAACACCCAATGAAAAAGGGACTCTGGCAGCGGTGCTGACTGGGGCCATTAAAAATCCGTTCGGTGGTTTAGCAGGGTTAAGGCAGACTCCATGCCTGCCTTGGCTCCATGCAGCTCCCAGAAGTGGACACCATTTCCCTCCAGGTGGTCAGGGCACTGCCTCTGCCCCAAGCACCACCTTGGCAGCTCCCATTGGCCAGGAACCATGGCCAATGGCAGCGGGACCGTGCCTTTGGTCATGGGCAGTGCGCACTGGGCAGAACCACCTGGATGTCCTTTGGACTAGGGGACAGACATGTTAGCTACTTCCAGGAACAACATAGAGCCAGGAAAAAGAGGGAGCCAGCCTTATCCCCACTATGCTGTCAGCCAGGAGCTGCCTGAGATAAGTGCCTCCTGGCCAGAGACTAAGCCCCAGCCCCCTGGTTGGAACCCCTCCTATTCTCTAGCTCCCTCTCAGACCTTATACACTTACCCATACCCCAAGCCCCTATACCAGGTCAGAACTCCTACCCTGACCAGTGTTCCTTGTAAGCTGTGTGCTTGTGTGGCAGTTCAGAAGAGATTCCAATGCTGCCCAACTGATTAGGAGAACACCCACAGCCAGGTTGGTGTTTCTCCTGGTGGTGCACATTGGCACTTGCCTTGATGCACATAACAAAATTTACTCCACATGGATAGAAAAAATCTGCACATGGATGGAAAAGATTAGAGGGAACATTGACCCCCATTTGCACCCAAACTCTCTCCCAGAGTCTGCACCCCTTCCCAAATTCCAAACCTCTTGGCCCCAGTTTGGAGCACTTTCCTGCACCACAAACCATTCATCCCTGGGCTCACCCCTGAGCCTGCACTCCCAGCTTGAATCCTCACCCCCTGCCCCAGCCCTGTGAAAGTGAGGGAGGGAGGGGAAGTGCGAGCGATGAAGGGGGAGTTGAAGTGTGGGAGGGGCCTCAGAGAAGGGGGCAGTGCAGGGGTAATGCCTCAGAGAAGGTGTAGGCAGCAAGTCTGGCACAGGGCAAGGGTGTTCAGTTTTGTGCAATTAGAAAGTTGGCAACGCTAGTCAGGAATGAATTTCTCCACCACCTACATGTAAACATGGATTATGAAAGCAGAGGTTCCTCATTTCCTTATGTGTCATGTGATGACGGTAAAGAATTAGAGTTGTTTTCTTCTAACACTTAACAAGATACATTAATAGCATAAAGAAAAACTTGTATTAGTTGTAAGGCCACGATCTCTCTCTCTCTCTCTCTCTCTCTTCTTCATTGTAGTTTCTGCCTATATTTTTCCTCAACTCCACTCTTTCTGACATCCCATTCCTATTTTAATGGAGTATGTATCCTCATGGTGTGATGCATCAGCTAATGGCCCCTAGCAAACACAAAATGCTAAACTTGATAAACAAATTTTCTGATCTGATATGGCAATTTCTTTGTTCCTGCCTTTCCAACATTTCTCTGGCTGGCCTGGAAAAAGATGTCTCTTCACATCTTCATTCATTTCTAAAATATCATATTTTTTACCTGGTGATCTTACTTAGCAAAAAGCAAACTACCCTGCTTCCCCCCCCCCCCCGATATGTAATAATAGCCATTCATTGATTTGTCTTTATTTTCATGACATCACAGTATTTGGCAATAGCACCACATTCCGAAAACTTCATTTTCTCTGTCTGCTGCCTTCTGGATCCAAATACCACACTCAGAGAAAAAGAAAAGGCCAGATACGCCATGTTTTGTTTTTAAACATTTCCAGTATTGTCAATCTGCTCTATCCAGCCTCTACTGTTGCAACTGACCTGAAAAGGTGACTGGCACCATCTGCTGGAGACATGCAAATATGAACAGATTTATAGTTTACTTTTAAATTTTATGTACAACATGAAGAAAATACTAATCTTGTGCCATGATGCTGGCTCTGTAAGATGTGTATCTCTATGGTTGCTTCACTGTAGGTGTGTTTGTGTCTTTGATCAAATTTCAGTAGCAGTGTCTGCTAGCACTATTTATGCTAGTGTATGTGGGGTAACTCCTCCTTGGTGCCTTCACTGCTGCCAAATTACTGATAAGTACTCTGACGTAGAGGGGAGGAGGGTGGATTGTGAAGCACCTATCAAATGCATCAAACACACATCTCAAAGAACCATCATTACTACATGAAGGAACTTCTTCAAGTAGTGCCCCATAGGTGACTTCTGAGCAGTATCTTTTCTGGAGGGCTTGGACTTTGGAATTGCGTGAAGGTGAAGATGGCATAGAAGGTGGAGTACCCAGTGACTGCATAATGTTCTGTGAAAGTGTGGACTCGCCCCCATATCGTCGCTCTACAGATACGGATGTTTCTGAAGAAAGTGACAGATCAGTCTTGTAGAATGTGTAGGAATAGTATCTGTGAACTTGGTAACAGTGTCTGATGCAACTCAGAACCCACCTGGAGAGTCTCTGGGGCTGATATTGGTGGACTGGATCTTTCCGCAATAGCGGGAAAAAGCCTGGGGAACTTTCTGAAAACCCTTTGTACTATCCATGCAGAAAGCTAGGGCTCTCCTGACATCTAGAGTGTGTTATGTAGCTTCCCTGTCACATTGTGAGCCTGGGGGTAAAAGGTTGGAAGATACATCAATTTCTTCATGCGGAATGGGGAGGTTACTTAAAAATGAATTATGGATGTGGCCTGAAAATAACCTTGTCCCGAAAGAATACCATGTAGGGGGAATGGGCCATCAGAATCACTGTTTCTCCTGTTCTCCTAGTTCAGGTAATTGTTTTCAGGAAGGCCATCTCCATTGAGAGGAATGTAAGTGAAGAGGTGGCCAGGGGTTCGAAGGGAGGCTTAGTTAGTCCTTTTAGTACAAACAGTCCTCAGACTTACAACGTTCAACTAAAGTCGAATGGCACTTATGACACTACTAGACTGACATCCTTATTTGACTTACAACTATAGGTTTTGAGTTTATGATGCTCAGTCCCTCAATGGAGTAGATTTTGTAAGGAATCAATTGTGTCATTAGCCTGAGGACCGCCTGTACCAGGTTTAGATCCCAGGTGGAAATAGGAAGTCGAGATTGTGGGAAGAGATTTACTATATTCTTGAGGAACCGTTTGGTGGTTGGGTGTGACATATGTGATTGAACCAAGAAGAAGCCATGTTTTTAGGCAGAGAACCTTTAAGCTGAAATATCGGGTATGTCCTCTGCTCTGGGAGAGGAGGTACAGCGTGATCAGGAGAGGGATTGGTGGGTATGTTGCGAGCTGTGACAGGTAAGGGTACCAGGTCTGTCTTGGCTTAGTAAGAGTGAGCAGAACGGCATGTGCTCCATCTCTTTTATTTTTCAGCGAGACCTTCAAGAGCAGGGGAAAAGGAGGAAAGGAATAAAAAGAACATCCTCACCCCAAAGGAGGAGGACAGCATCACTCAGAGAGTGTTGTCCTACCCCTGCTCTAGGGCAGTAGCATGGACATTTTTTGTTGGGGTAATTGGTGAACAGGTCTGTGGTCAGTGTCCCCCACTGCCTGAATTCACCATGAAATTCTGGGTCTAGCTCCCACTTGTGCTTGTGTGGGACTTTGTGACTGAGACTGTCTGATATGGAGTTTTGTGTGCCCAGGAGAGAGCTGCTCAGAGTGTGACATCATGGAAGACTGCACCAGTACCAAAATTCTTTTGCAAATGTTGTTTGGATCTTTCCATCAGTCTTAAGGAGACTTTGAACCGGGTGGGTAATCACAGGAGTTTTTCTAGTACACTGGACCCCAAACTAGGGGGGAACATGGAGCAACATTCCTGAGGGGCATGGCAGGGTCCAGGCCAGATCCTATGGTGAGTGAGTGCCACCCAGTCCTGCTCAGTCCCAGCCTCAGCCCCCAAGCCTTGGCCCTGGTTCCCAGCTCTGGCCCTGCCTCCGCCCTTGACCCCCAGATGTGGCTCTGCTCCCAGCCCTACACCTGCCCCCAACTGTGGCCCCAGACCCCCTCTTGCCACTAGAGCTGCGACCCTGCTCCTGGCCCCAGTTTGAAGGCGGTATGGACAGGAGTAAGTAGGGACTTGGTATGAAAAGTTTGGGGATCACTGGTCTAATCTGTCCCTGTTTGACTGTAAACCAAGCTGAACTACGTTTCTAGGCAACACATGTGATACCCAGTGAATAGAGAGTGCACTGGGAATCTTTCAGGGTCTGAAGAGAGGCGCTGGTCTTTTCCACAAAGCCTTCAAAGGGAAGGTCTCCAATGGTCAACTAAATCTCCTTAGGAAGCTTGACAGCTGGAGCCAACATACACATCACACTACCACCATCACGGAGATGGACTTGGCCACAGTGTTGGCTATGTTGAGGACAGATTGTAGCCTTGTCTTTGCCCCAGCAAGACAGAGTTGGCCAGCTGGAGTACACCACTGAAGGAGGAGGCATGGTATGCTCCCAGGGCTTCCTGCTAAGCAGCTGGTAGGCAGGTTAAAGGGACCCACTGAGGTTGCACTCCCCTACCAATCCGTGACTGCCCCAGTCCCGAGCCCTTCCCCAAAGTGCCATTTAGGGAGGGCAGGGAGGACTGAAGACTTGTTCCCCTTCCCATCAGGGACAGCAAAACACACAGCATGCATGCATACTTCTTCCTCCTGGCTGGGGAGTAGAGTGACCCGCACTGTGAGCTTAACTCTCACTCCCTGAGAATGATGAAAGGGAATAGCAATCAGTCTCCTGGCATGAATCTTGGGGGGGGAGGGATCTTCAGTCTCCCTGTACTCCCCCCATCCACACAAACCCAGCCCCTACACTAGCGTGGTGCAATACAACAGAACCTGTGAACGTAACTTAGGGCACGTCTACACTACAGCGCTAATTCGAACTAGCTTATTTCGAATTAGTTAATTCGAAATAAGCTAATTCAAAATAACGCATCTAGACCCAAAAACTAATTCGAATTAGCATTTTGCTAATTCGAAATAGCGCGTCCACACTAATTGGACGCGGGGTCGCATTTAAGGGCAGCTGAAACCGGTTCCGGCAGGGCATCAGGTCAGTAGTTGCTTTGTGTGGCTGCTGTCTGAGGCTATCTGAGGCTTGTGCTTAAAGGGACCCCCCCGGACAGCCAGTTCTCAGCTTTTTCGCTTGCTTACCTACCTCGCCGAGGGACAGCAAAGCGTTTTCCTCTCTGCCTGCCTGTGTCAGTGGTCCCCATTGGGGACGCCGCCACAGTTGGCACCATGGAGCCAGAGCTCGCCTGGGCATTCTGCTCCAGTTTTTGGACTTGCTGCTGCAAGCCTGCCAGCAATGGCTGGAGGCTGCCAGGCACCATCTGGTGCACGTCAGCTCCCTTCGCCTCCCTTGAGCCGCAGCAATGCCCAGACGCCAGCGTGCCCCGCCGCATCTGGCGTCTGGACACCAGCAGCGACTGGTGGGACCACATCATCCTGGAGCGCTGGGGAGACCAACAGTGGACCCAGAACTTCAGGATGAAGGACACCTTCATGGAGCTCTGCGAGTGGCTCACCCCTGTTCTGCGGCAACGGGACACTCACATGAAGCCTGCCATCCCCCTCCAGAAGCGGGTGGCCATTGCCCTGTGGAAGTTCTCCACGCCGGACAGCTACCGATCCATCGGGAAACAGTTCGGCGTTGGGAAATCCACCGTCGGAGCAGTGCTCATGAAGGCATGGCACTCACCGGCCACTGGGCTGGGGGGGGGGAGGGGGGCTGCAAGGAGGGGATGGGCCACCCCAGGGAAAACGGGGGGGAGGAGGTAAAAGTGCCCCGCACGGGAGGGTTCGGTCTGTCCCGGCCGTACTACACACCACCTGCAGCGGCCAGGATCGCAGCGGGGGTTGCTTCTGGGAGTGGGGCACGGGGCAGTGCCAGGGAACGAACACTCCCAGCCACCCGGGCGCCCCAGTGATTCACAGTTTGGTGTGTCTCTCTGCAGGTGGTCAAGGCCATTAACCGGGTGCTGCTCCACAGGGCGGTCCGCCTCGCCGACCCGGACGCAGTCATCCAGGGGTTCGGCGCCCTCGGCTTCCCCAACTGTGGGAGGGCCATCGACGGGACGCACATCCCCATCCGTGCCCCGGAACACCAGGCCTCCCAGTACATCAACCGCAAGGGGTACTTCTCCATGCTCCTGCAGGCCGTGTCTGACCACCGGGGCCAGTTCATGGACATCAATGTGGGCTGGTCTGGCAAGGCACACGACACCAGGGTGTTCCGCAACTCCTCCATGTTCCAGAGACTGCACGCCGGGACCTTCTTCCCCGATCGCCACATCAGGGTCAGGGACGTGGACATGCCCGTCTGCCTGGTGGGGGATGCAGCCTACCCCCTACAGCCCTGCTGATGAAGCCCTACACGGGGCACCCCAACCCCTCCCGGCAGGCCTTCAATGCCAGGCTCACCAGGGCCCGCATTGTGGTCGAGGGGGCCTTCGGACACCTGAAAGCCCAATTCCGGTGCCTCCTCACCCGCCTCGACCTCGCCCAGCACAATATCCCTCCCGTGGTGGCAGCATGTTGTGTGTGGAAGGGGGAGGCTTTCCTGCCAGCCTGGATGGCTGAAGCTGACCGCATGGCTGGCCAGTACACGCAGCCCCGCACCGCCGCCATCCGGGAGGCCCAGCAAGGGGCTGTCCAGATCCGGGAAGCCCTGCAGGAGAGCTTCCATGTGGAGGAGGACTGAACTCTCCCCGCATGCTCCACTGGGGCCTTCTTGCACCCTCACTTCTTTCCCCTTTCCCCTCCCTAACCCCCCTTCCTAATGTCAAATAAAAACACCTGTTTTGCCAAAAAAACCTCTCTTCATTGTACATAACTGGGGTGGGGGGAGGGAGGAATGAGGACGGGGGGGGGAAACCTGGGAGGAGGGAGCTGGAAGGGGGAGGAAGGGGAGGGAAAGCTCAGGGTTCGGGGTCCTGCTGGCTCTCCCGTCTCATTGCACTGCGGGTATGGGGGCATCAGGGGGGAGTGGGTGTGCAGGGTGGGGCAGGAGGGACAGGGGGTGCGGAGGAGGTGGGAGGGGGAGCAGGGATGGGAGGAGGAGTGAGAGCTGGGGCAGCCACAGGGGCCGGAGCAGAAGGAGGCAGGAACCTGTCCACCAAGGTCTGGAGGTGGCCGCGGAGGGCACGGCCCTGCTCCTCCAGCGCCTCCAAGCTCTGCTGCTGCAGCCACAGGTCCTCCCGGACCCTGTGGTCCTGGGTGCGGAGCTGGTGCTCCAGTAGCCGCAGGTGCCGCCGGTGGTAGTCCTCCAGGTTACGGGTGCGCCTGCTGGCCCGGGTGCGGGTGGCTGTTGCAGGCTGGGTGGTGCGCCCTGCAGTCTCAGGTGCTGCGGCTATGGTGAAACAAGAGCAGTGGTCAGTTCTCCCTGGGGACACAGTGGGTGAAACCCAGCCCCCCTCTGCAAGGCGAGGTCAGCGTGTGGGGAACGGGCCAGGGCCCCTGCATGACACCCAGCTGCTGCTCCATGGTGGGCAAGGCCCAGGCGCACAGTCCCTGGGCTCCCTCTCCACCCCATACACATAAGGGGAGCATGATGGCACTCACATGTGGAGCCCTCCCCGGCCTTGGATGACACAGCCGATGTGCTCTGTGGGATGCCTCGGGGGTCCTGGGTCCTGGGCAGGCTCCCTGCAGGCTCCTGGCTCTGGGCATCCTCCTCCTCCTCCTCCGTGTCAGGGATGGGGCCCTCTGCCCCGGGGTCGATCACCACCTGGGGGGCATGGACTGCGTGAGCCCCCAGGATGCGGTCCAGGGCCTCATAATGAGGGCATACCTCCGGGTTGGCCCCTGGCTAGGAGGCTCTGGAGTAGGCCTGCCGCAGGTCCTTTATTTTGCAGCGGACCTGCTCCTGGGTCCGCATGTGGCCTCTGGTGGCCAGGCTGGCAGCCATGCAGCTGTAGACGGCCACGTTCCTGTGGCTAGTGCGGAGATCGTGGATGTTGGAGGCCTCCTCCCAAACCTCGATGAGGTCCACGATCTCCGCACTCGACCAGGCAGGCGCCCGCCTCTTGCGGCCCCGGGCAGGCTCCTGTGAGCCGCCAGCCTGGTCCTGGGAAGCGGTGGAGGGCTGGGTGGCAGCGGGTGGCTGGCTCATCTTGTGGCAGGTGCAGGGTCTGCTGGCTGGGTGCTGGCAGGCTTGCAGCTGGCACAAGCACCGTAGCCAGACCGTGGCCCTTTAAGGGCTCCGGGGCCGGGAGGGGGGCAGAAGAGTTTCCCTGGTTTGGCCCAGAGTGGCCACCAGGGCAACCTGGGAAGGGCTAGCCTCCAACTAGTTCGAATTAAGTGGCTACACAGCCCTTAATTCGAACTACTTAATTCGAACTAGGCGTTACTCCTCGTAGAATGAGGTTTACCTAGTTCGAATTAAGTGCTCCGCTATTTCGAATTAAATTCGAAATAGCGGTTTGCATGTGTAGCCCCTATTAAAGTTAATTCGAACTAACGGCTGTTAGTTCGAATTAACTTTGTAGCGTAGACATACCCTGTGATTTCTTACCTCTGCCCACAGCATTTAGATGTGAAGGGCTGTGGGAAAGACTCATGTCTGCCAAGTGATTCGTGGCAAAGGGCCTGGTGAGGGTCAGAAAGCTGTCTGATAATCTGTCTGAACTCTTTATTCTTACAAGAACGGGGCCAGAGGTTCTGGCAAAGACCATGCTTTCACTGACTGTGGCAGCAAAAACACTGGGAGTGTGTGTCTTCAAGAGAGGCCCTTCCTGAAAGAAACCCAATGAGCCAGGCATACCCCACTGGGCCAAAGGTCCCCAACAAGAAAAAGAAGTGGGAAAAGAAACTAAAGTCTTTTTTTAAAAGAAAAAAAAGAAATTAAGAAAAGAGAAAAAAACTAGAAGTACACGTAAGAACTAGGAGGCTAGCTATGGAAATGCAAATCAAAAGTAATGGTCCATCAGACTGCCGATAGGTCTATTTCTAGCCAGGGGAAGCTGAGAAGAAACGGAGGCAGTTAAGCCCATGCACACTGACTAGTCTCATGGTGCAACACAAGGAGAGACAGTGCATGTATAGGGCTATGTCTACACTAGGAAGGTTTGGTGACAAAACTGCTGTTGATGTGCAAAAGTGAAAACCTGTCAAGCTGGTTTTTCTGCCTCCCACTGTTGACATTTCATGGCCACTTTGCTCGCACCCTGTTGCAGATAGAGCAAAACAATATGGGTAAGCATCCCACAATGCAGTGTTGTGGGAAGGCAGAGCTGATTCCTATGCTTCTTGGGATTCCCTTGTAGCTCTATGAGCTCTTTGTGCTGAGGAATGTCAAAGCAGCACAGCTGTCTCACCAGCCCTCCCTCAACAGCAGCAGTCTGCCTCCTGCTGTGTTCCTAGTAGGGCAGTACAGAAGCATTCCAATGATTTGCTCTTTGTTTGTTCCCCAAATGGAGCAGCTCACTCAGCTGTCAGATGCCCCCAGAGCTTTGAAAAGGGAGGAATGTATGCCTGCAGGGCAGCAGAGGTCAAAAAACACTGAGCACAGCCATCAGGGCAGGCATTGTGGGATACTGACGGAAGCGAGGTCTCTTGACCAAGCAAAGAGCAAAGTCCACACTGGCTCTTTGTCAACAATGAAGAGAGGGGAAAAGACAAAAGCCTCTTGAAGGGCTAGAAGTTTTTTGTCACCAAAACTGGACATTTTTCCCAACAAAAGTCACAGTATTAGAATATAGTCCACACTATTACCAAGGTGAGAACTCCTGACTAGCACAACTAGGAGACCCATTATTCAGCCATTCTCGTACTTCCTCTGATGCATCCTGTAAACAACACTGCCCACAATGGGATATCAGATTAGAACTGATCTTACATCTTATGTTCCTATTCAGCCTTTGTCTATTAACATCCATGACACAAGGCCTGATGATTCTCTCTGAAAGCAAAGGCAAACCACCCATTGATATAAATAGCGGGAATATTAGGTTGATAATCAAAATGAATGCTAATCTTGAAAGTGGACATAATACCAGATAAACACACAGCAGGAATCTGACTTTCCCGCTCTTGCTACATAATGGCTTTGTAGCAGATGGTGATGTCAAACCATGACCTGCCATTTCTTATTCCAGCAGGCAAAAGTATTCCAGCATTTTACCAGCAGGCAAAGGTAGCAGTTGTTATCTGAAATGAATGAATTTCATTATCTTACTTCTCTGTAGGTGATGTTGGCATTCATCACACAGTGCTGCAGATGGTAATAGTAGGATGCTTTTCATAAAACTGCCTCCAAGTTAATCTTCTAAAACTCTGAAAGAAATATCTTTAAAGTCTTTTAAAATTACCTGTCTCTTGAAAATTAAACTTAATCAGCAAATATGAAGGAAGCCATGGCAAATACGCATCTATCTTGACAAGAAGCCTGGGTATTAGTCAAGGATACAGAAAATCTTATGGAATTGAGGGAAAATATATAGAGGCTATGTCTATACTACCAGGTTATCTCAAAATAAGTTATTTTGAAATAATAACTCCTGAAATACCTATTTCGAAATAAGCTTATTCCCCTTCACCAGCAGGAGTTATTATTTCAAAATAACAAGCCCATTATTTCGAAATAACAGGCTTGGGAATGTGGACGCTCGCCTTGTTATTTCGAAATAAGGGGAGTTATTTCAAAATAACTCCCCAGTGTAGACATGCCCATAGGGAATAAGCCAAACTTTCTTTAGGGACTGGAGCCAGGACTCCTTATGAGAAATAACTCATTTTTCAGTATTCCTAGTATTGTGTATATTCTTCAACTTGGTGTTCTGTGAACTTGCTTATATCTATGTTGCAGCTGGGAGCAAGAATAAATTTAGACATCAGTGGTATCAATTCAAGTATTTCCAGGGAAAGAAGGGGTAAATTTGTCCCCGCCAATCTCATTCTGGTCCCTACTTATTCCTCACCCTCAGCCGCACCCCTACCCCAGAGATGGATCTGCTTCAGTGAGTGTGCCTCCTCTTTCTTTTACCCACACAGAATGTGAGCTGGTGCCTGTTGGAATTGAGTTCTCGGCAGTCTCCAACATACAGGAACAGACTCCCTATATGACAGATCTCAGCAGCATTTGGCTTGGTTGCCATTCCATCTGGAAGGAGGGACAATGAGGTCAAGTGTGAGAGGTGTTGTGACCATGCAGCCAGCTCAATACTCTGGACTGTGCCAGCAGCAACTGTACTGTTTAATTCGGGACCCCTGCTTAAAAATGGTCATGCCATGAACCCTGAGCACCACCGCCTATGGAATTTTAATCAAGTGCAAAAACCTGAAAATCCACAATTTATAAATTAAAAGATCTTTGGGGCAGGGGCAGATGTATAGGGTGTTCTGGGCTTTCAGTTAAAACCATTTCTCTGGGAGTGTATCTTTTTTTGTGCTAGGCCTTAAGCCTTCACTTTTTGCAAGGGTTCCATTACTCTGAGACTGGTCCCTGGCATCACAACTACTGTTTCTTACTGAGGGTTCCTCAGAGTTCAGAAGAACTTGTGACTTCTTTCAGAGAGTTATCCCTTAGAAGTTATAAAACCAGCAGAAGTTTGCAGCAACACAAGACAACGTGTTCAAAATAAAGCAGTTTGGCATACAATATTTTAGGGTCTTTAGGATTGAATGATAGTGATAGTGATACATGCCTCTCTGATCCAAGATTCTATCTCTCTGACTATACTGGGCAACAGAGTTCTTGTTAGCCACTCTGGACACCTCAGTTCCTTGTTTCGAGTTCTAGTTATGCTGTTTTCACAAATTCTGAATCACTTGGCTGGCCATTATTAAAAGTTAATATGCAGTCATTGGGCTTCCATTATATCTCCAAGGTAACTCCATTAATTTGCTGACTGTTCTTGGTAGCATATTCTTTAGGGGATATTTCCTTTTCTCCTTATTTGTATTTCCTCACCTTACTAATGGTGATGTGTCTTTTTCCAATAGGTTAGTATATCATTGATTTCAACTTATGATTATATGCATCAGTGCATTACCACGGGCCTTTTGTGGTTGCCTATCACATTTATTATTTCTGTCCTACCCAGTTATTCAGTCTGGTCTCAACTGGTTGTTTTGGGGTTTTCTAAGTAATGATGTACCTGCTGAGTTGTGGGTATTTTTGGATGCCTCTATACTACGGAGAGTCACTTTATCTTACCACCATCTATCTAGGTGAAAGGTCCCAAACATATGTGAGCTAACAGTGCTATCTGGGTGAAAGGTCCTATGACAGGGCGTTTGCCATGCACTGGCCCTTTAAGGAAAAACTCCCAACCCTGAGCCAGGGCTGCAGAACAAAGCCCCAGCTGAGACAGTTCTGCTAAAGAGGGCCCAGCTGGGGACTATATAAAGAAGGACTCCTGGAAGGAGAGGAGGGAACTGATTGCTGCTCTAGACAGAGAGCAGGAGGGAATGGACTGGAAGCAGGAGGCTTCTTGGAGGTAGAGTAGTGCTGGGGAAGCTCTGGCCATGCAAGCTCCCAGGCTGCAGGGCCTGAAGCATGGCCCAAAGCTACAAGAGCTGCAAGGGGCAGCCATGGTAGGCAGAGGCAGCAGGTCCACACTGCTTTGCCAGTGATAAGTGGCTGTTACAGACTGCAGTCTGCCCTGGAGGCAGGGGCTAGATGGAGACTGGCAGTGGGTCACTGAGGCAAGGTGGGTGCAGGGGAATAGGGTGTTCCCTGAGAGAAAGAACTGGGGGGGTCCTGGGGAGGACCCTGGAGTTTGCAGTGGAGTAAACACCCCCCCCCCCCCAGAAGAGGGTGTAGAGAGACTGGAGTGGACATTGCTGGAGGGCAGTGTCCTGAAGAGGATGCCGTGGACAAGAGGAACACAGGGGGACACCACTGAGAGGGAGGCACCCAGAGAGGCAAGCCAGGTAATTCCCAGGACTGCTGCCTGGAGGTGGTAGGGTGGTGAGTCTGCCCCATGACAGGTCCCAGACAAAAATACTAACTTTGCCTTAGCTCAACATACAGGAGGTAGCCTGTAAGTCTCTTGTGTTACAGCCAAACCACCAATATAAATGTCCTATAACTTCTTATAACAAACATATAATCAAGACCATAAGGAAATAATAAATGCATATATCTATAGGTAAGAAAGCAGGTTAGCCCTGGCTATACTCCCCACTTTGATGGGGTGATTTGTAAAATGTACTCACACATGTATGGATATAAATGATCAGACATCTGTAGGGATGGTTTTAGTGCTATTTCCTCCCACTGAGGAGTATCATACAGATGATACACTTGCTATATTTCTGGGATGTGACCACACACATACTATATAT
This sequence comes from Pelochelys cantorii, assembly GCA_032595735.1. NCBI lineage: Eukaryota > Metazoa > Chordata > Testudines > Trionychidae > Pelochelys > Pelochelys cantorii. The sequence continues at coordinate 333,997,401 of CM064326.1, read as the reverse complement.
ATATTTACTGTCATTAATGTTTAGTACCTCTCATTTATACCTGTTAGATTTGTATCCTAGAATAATGAAAATAATCTCAGCAGTCCCTGATCTATAATCCATCCTTTAACAATCCTTGGTGAAAATGTTGGATTTAAAGACTGGTTTCCTTCCTTTTTTCCCCTTTCTATTCCCTATTGGGGAATAGCTTGTTTTGCTTTATCTATATTATTAGTAATGGGTCTCTTTATGAGCTAACAATGACTTTAACTGCTTCAGAAGGGTAGCCAAGTTAGTATGTAACTGGAAAAATTTTTTTAAAAAAATCTAGTAGCACCTTAAAGACTAACAAAACATGTAGATGGTATCATGAGCTTTTGTGAGCACAACCCATTTCTTCAGATGAATGATGTTGTTAAAGGTCTAGTTCCAAAATAAATATTAATTTGCATATCTTAAAAAAGCCCACAGTCTAGACATAGCCTAAGTTTTTCCAACGACTTTAATTGTAATCCTAGGGAAATAAGGGAAATTTCTTGATTCCCCATCAAAATTAGGATACTGTGGAGTAATACAGAAATTTGCATTTGTGACAGGACACTCCAAGGGACCATATTGATTGGTTACCATGCAAAATTGGCCATAAATAACCAGTTTTCCACTTAATCAACCTCATCAGGCATGATGAAGATGATTACTTATTCTAGTGGTCACCAACCACTAGGACCTACTGGTAGATCTTGGTGCCTTTGACAGGTGATCCTGACAGGTTTGGGGGGGAGGCTATCAAGTGCTGGCACTTCATCTGCCCCTCTCAGCACTCCTCTGCTTCTCCTGCCCTTTGCCTTGGAGCTGCCTCCCACCTCTCGGGAGCCTCCTGCTTGCTGTGCAAAGCATGGCAAGAAGAGGAGGGGGTGTTGATATCTGGGTGTCCTTCTCCCCCCTGTGCCCCATCTCCACAAAGCAGAGGGGGGATGGGGATGAAGAGAGTTTGCTGGCTGCTTTTGGGAGTGGTTCAGGGCCAGGGTAGTGGTGAGCCTGCCTTAGCACCGCTGTACCACTATCCAGAACCCACCCGTGATAAGCGGTGCCCAATGGGAGCCCGCATTCCAAAATCCAGCCCCGGTCCTGAACCTTTCCTGCACCCCAGTCCCTGCCCTAGCCATGAGTCCCCCCTGCACCTAAACTCCCTCCCAGAGCCTGCACTTAAAACCCCCTCCTGCACCTCAACTCCCTGCCCAGGCTCAGCTCAGAGCTCCTCCCATACTCCAAATCCTTTAGCCCAAGACCAGAGCCTGCAACCCGGTCCTCTGCCTGCTGCCAGATAAAAGTGAATGAGGATGGGGGAGGGAGGGAGGATGGAGTGAGCAGAAGCGGGGTCTCGGTTAAGGGATGGGAAGAAGGTGGGGCAAGGGTGTTTGGGTTTGAGGTAGATCCTGGATTGCACTTAAATTCAAAAAGTGATCTTGTGCTTAAAAAGGCTGGAGACCACTGACTTATTCCTGTAGCTACCTCACACAGAACAGCATCTTTCTGAAACACATTAAATCTACTAATGTACTTAACCTCTATTTTTTGCTCCTCAATAAACTTGTCATTTTTCCGTTGGGCTGTCAGTTTGTACAAAGCTTATTTGTTTAGATATTACAGGCCTCAATACTTACAGTAATTCCTCATTTAACACATGCCCGCTCAACACATTTTTGCAATAGCACGATTTTTTTTAGGGAACGTTTTTTGAATTACATGACCGTCCCCGGAATAACACGATTTCCCCAGCCAGCCTGTTGCTGGTGGCTGCGCGGGGCTTCCCCCGCCTCCCTGCAAAGCAGTGGAGGGTTCGCTGCTCACCATGCTGTTCCCTGTCAACTCCTCCTCGCCGGATGCCTTGCCCCCCTCCTCCACCCCCATTTGCAGGCCGGTGGCTGGGTTTCCCCAGCCGGCCTGTTGTCGGTGGCTGCACGGGGCTTCCCCCGCCTCCCTGCAAAGCAGTGGAGGGTTCGCTGCTCACCACGCTATTCCCTGGCAACCCCCCCTCGCCAGACGCAGTGCGGGTCCCGGCAGATCCGTCACAGGAGCATACTCCCAAACCAATCCCCCTCCCCTTCCCTTCCCCAGAGCCAAACATCTCCCCTCCCTGCTGTAACCCAGTCCCCTTTCTCCTCCCAACCTTATGTCCCGGTCCCAACAGACATCACCGCTTGAAATGCAACCCCCACCTTTTCCATTATTTTCAATGGGAAAATTGACCCCGCATAACATGTTTTCACTTAACATGATCATTTTCTGAAACACATCTATAGTGTTAAATGAGGAATTACCGTATACTAACCTGCCAAAACTAATGCCTTACAGGAGACAAGCCTGTGGGTTACTTGCATTATTGCTGCATCTAATGCAAAGCAGAATAAAATGAAGCAGGAATAGAGTCACGGCAAATATAACGAAGGCAAAAAGGCCCACTGGTTACAGCCAACATGGCAAAAAAGAAGAAAAGATGTTAAAAGACTACATTGGCAGTGGGAAGATGCAGGGGTCAAGTGTCGTCCTCCCCCCCCCCCCCAAAAAATTGCCCTGCCTGGGTGGAGGAGGAAGAGAGGCTCTCTCCTTTTCTCCCTGTGCCTCCCAGTCACAAGTTCCACCGTTCTCCTTGGCAGCCGGGCAGGAAGCGATGCAGAGCTGCTTCTGCACGAGAGGACTTGTCTGGGAGGCAGTGGTGGCCAGCTCCATGCCCACAGCAGTGACAGCCCCAGGCTTTGGCAGTCATTAGACGGGCCTGAGGCGCCAGCCGCTGCTGAGATAGCAGGAGCACCGGGCCCTGCGGCAGCTGCCTCTCTTGCTTCTGACCTTCGCTCCCTCATAGCAGCCCTACCAGTGGGGGTCTGGCAGCTGTGCCAGACCGTAGGGCTACAGACGGGGGGAGCAAAGGGGCAGCACTTTGGCTACGTACAGGCAGGTACCAGCGGCTGGGTCTTACCAATCCACAGTACCCGCCCGCTTTCACCTCTGGTCTGCACAGCAATGAAACAGCCCTGCAGCCGAGCCGGGCCAGCTGTGCGTGTCTCTGGGCGCTGGGAGACAAACCCTTTGCAGCCAGGGGCTTAGGGAGCCCGCCTGAGTGAGGGGGGGACGCAGGGCCGCCCCCCCCCCCGTTCCAATCACTGTTTAATTGTGTATCCAAACAGCGCCAAGCGGGGAGCCAGAGCCCGACCCCCTTCAAGAGATGGGGGGGGCGATAAAGTGGGTCTCCCGCGGAGAAGCAGGAGAACCCTAGACTGAGACCAGCCCTAGCCGGGCGGGCTGTGAGGGGCTGGCTGGGGGGGAGAGGGAGGGGGGGGCCGGTTCCCGCCACTGTCCCCCGGGCCTCCAGGCGGGGGCGGGGGCGGGGCCTGGGAAAGTCCCCCGGAGGCGGCGGGCAGGCGTCCCAGGAGTCAGCTGAGCGGGGCAGGGCGAGGCCTGGCGAACGAGCCCGCCCCCGCAGCCCGCCGGGTCAGTGGGAGTCCGGGCGGGTCTGGCGAGCTGCAGCTGCTGAGGGAGGCAGGACGCGGGGCCTGGGCTCAGGTGAGCTTCGCCCTCCAGCGCGCCGCGCTGGGGCCGGGCGCCGCCGCCGCCTCCCGGGGCGCGACGGAGGGGAAAGGGCCGAGGTGCCGCTTCCCACAGCCCGCCCCCCTGCCCTGGGGCCAGTGCGGGCAGCCGGCCGGGTCCCACCTGCTCCCGCTGGGGGAGCGAGGGAGGGAGGACAAACAGCCTGGGCCAGTCGCACCCTCCTCGCCCACGGGTTCGCCGGTGCCTTGTTGTGGTCATCTGATCTGACCCCTGGCGTAAGACAGGCTGGAGAAACAACGCAGAGTCCTGTAAAAACCACAGCCACTGCCTCCTCTCAGTGCCCTGCCAGTCATCTGTCCCTGCTTCGAGAGAGCCCTTCTTTTAAAAAAATGATCATAGTGCAGAGTCACAGCTCGGAGCCCTGCAGGCTTAGAGACGGAAAGGACCTGGGCGTTGGCACCAGGAGAATCAGTATTTTGGGGCGGGTGCTCTGTACCCCGGTAAAGAGGACTTGCTGCAGGCTAGAGCCGGGAGGCAAGATACAAGTGAGGCTGAAAGGCTAAATCAGGAAACAAGAACTTTCCCCACTGTCATAAAGCTGTGACAAACAGGAATGCTGCTAAGAGACTCCTTTCTTAGCCTTGACCCATGTAAAGTAACTGCAGCTGTCCAATAAAAACTAAAGGTCCCACTACAGTGAAAGGTCCCACTACAGTGTCTGGAGATGACTTGTCTCCACCTCCCTGTATTTAAAGAATAAATTATTTTTATCAAACTGAAGGGGCATGAACAATTGCTTTGCTTATTATGCACTTCTTTGTGATTAATCAAGCCCTTCCCTTTACCTACTTGCAAGATTTTGGTTTCATGGCTACCTTTCCCCTGGATACAAAGGAACTGGTGAGATTCCCACTGGAACCTGTCTGTAGAGCTGTTCATGTTACCTGTTGAACCCAACACTCCCTCCACCCCACTCCCTCCCCACCCCCTTTTTTGTGTGTGTGTGCTTTTGATACTAATGTCACTTCACTGGAGTGACACAAGTGTGGTGAGGTGGAGGTTCTGGCCATGTTGACTCAAACCTGGACTGTGACTCTACAGAGTAGAACCACATTTTTTAGGGTGTTTTTTTTTTTTTTTTTTTTTTTTTTTTTTTTTTTTTGCTGAGCCGCTTCTGGCTGTTTCTGTTGCGGGTGTTTCCTTGTGAACAGCTTCTTATAAATATGGTGTTATTTGATTGATTTCATGTTAAATATGTTTAATGCCAAAACTTTGTATGAGGCTTTACAGAGTTGAAAGCCAGGTCTCTGCACTGAAAAATTTAAAATCTGCTTTGGGATGCTTCTAATGGAATAGAAACAAATGCACTATAAATTATACCATATTAAACTCTTAACATCCAAATACACAAAAACTTATGAGAGGTCCTGATTTTTAAGGGACAGAAAGGGACTGGTAGCTTAGATAATATAAGGCCAGTTGTCGTTGGTCTATAAATACCTTTTTGGTGTAGGGAGGGAAAGAAAACTTTAAAGTGCTTTTTAAACATTTAATGTAAGGTGTGAAAGGACAAAATATGGAGTTCAGGTGAATGGGGACAGGGATGCATTCCATGCTATAGGGCCCATCATAGCAAGTTGGAGAAGTCAAGGAAATGCCCCTGGCTCTTGAAGTGGAAGTTGATGAGGTTTGTGATGATCCTTAGTTCCTGAGAGAGTTCATTCCAAAATCTTGGTCTGGCCTACAAGAAGGCTCCATTTCCTGCACAGATGAGCTCTATCCTTATTGTAGAAAGTTCCATTGCACCTGAGGAGAGAAGTTCTCAACCATGATCTTCATCCCAGAGTGTTAGCCATTCTTTTAGATACTAGTCTGGGCCCAGGCCATGAAGAATCTTCTGGAGAAGGACCAACACCATGAACTAGGGATGTCAACATGTAGTTGACTACATGATTAACCGATAAGCCTAGGCTTATCGGTTAATGTTATTGACTACACACACTCCCCCCTACCCACTTGCTGCCTCTGTATCAGGGGGAGGGAGAGGCAGGAGCCCGTGGGGAGCCAGCTTTTAAGCCAGCTCCAGATCCATGGAGCTGTCTGCACCCCTCATCCCTGCTCTCTAATAGAGAGGCAGCAGCGCAGAGGGTGAGGGGAGCAGGCAGGAGCCAGTACATGTGGGAAGCCATGCATATCAGCTCACATGGCACCGCCTCTCCCCCCCCCCCCCACTGTTGCCTCTCTGTCAGAGACAACAGTGCAGGAGAGGGGTAGGTGGGAGCTGATATGCGTGGGGAGTTGGGTTTTAAGATGCCTTTCTGCACATGCAGCTCTGCAGAGCTGCCTCCACCCCCCTTGCTGCCTCCCACAAAAGCAGTAGGGAGGGGCAGACAGGAGCTGGTGCTGGGGGGAGCTGGCTTAAAAGCTGGCTCGCCCCCTAAGTACCAGCTGCGTGAAACTACCTGTCCCCCCCATGCTCTTACCTCTATCAGAGGCATCAGGGCTGGGGTGGGGGGGAGGATAGGGCAGAGAAGGCTGCCACGGAGCAGCCTCTGTCTGTGGCAGGCCCAGGGTTGCTTTAGGAGGCTGCTCTGTGGAAAGTCGGTGCAGCTCCTGTTAGGGGGCAACTCGGACATTCCTCGCACTGGGGGCTACTGCCACCCTGTGCTGCTGCCTCAGAGGCAGCACCGCGGAGTAGCAGGGGCTCCCTCGGCACTATCAAATAGTCATGTAACCACTAAAATTTGATGTGGTTACACGATTATTCAGTTAATCATAATCTAACATCCCTACCATGAACTTGATTCAGTATTATATGGGGAGTTGGTGTACAGAGCCGAGGGTTTGATGTGTTCACAAGCAGATTGTGTATTTCTGAGATGTGCTGCGCACTTCTGTATGAAGACTCAGCATTGTAGATGAACCCCTTGAACACAACATGAATGAAACAGCCGAGTAAGTGCTTTCAAGTCAAAACCATATGTAACTTGCAGGGGTTTGCCTCAAGGTGATGATACAAGCCCACATTTTCTGAAGAAACTTAAACAACAAATAATCTACCAGCACTTTAGAGACTAACAAAACATGTAGATGGCATCATGAACTTTCGTGGGCACAACCAAATTTGTGATACCATCAACATGCTTTGTTTTTAAAGTGCCACTAGACTATTCGTTGTGTTAAGTTTTTTCCAGTTACAGACTAACTCAGCTACCCCCCAGAAAATTTTCTGAAGAGTTAATGAGTCTGGGCTGGGTTTCGTGTGAATAAACTTAATGGCTAAAGACTCACACAGCTCTTTGGGGGATTTATGGGATATAGTCTATTATGGCAAGGCCAACAGCAACACTCCTTTGTCACGACAGGGTGGAATGATCCAGTGATATATCCCTGGTATGCCTAGGTAGATGGCCTAGCTAATGGATTTCTGGGGTATACAAACCATTCAGCATAAATTAATTTTTTCTCTTGTTAATCTTGTTATAGTCACTGCAGTGATGTCCAACAAACCGCTAAGCCATCTTGCTGAAAATGGGGAATGCCACAACAGTGAAACGGGAAATGGACCCCACAATCTGGCTTCTCCTACACTTGGCACATTTACCCCAGAAGAGATGGTGCAGCAGATGAAAGAGCTGATTACAGAAAACAATGAATTAAAAGGTGAATAAGAACCTGCCTTGAATGTAGAAAGCTAGAATCTCCATAGTCTTGTACCTTGTGTTGTCATTTATACCTATGCTATGTGAGTTTAAAAATAGAATCAATACAAATTCCACACTCAGTCACAGTGGTGCGTTAACATTTTACACCGAAACAGCTTGCACTGTGAATAAGTGTAAAAGACTGCGCAAGGTGTAAGGCACTGCAGAATCTGCCTCATGCTGTATGGTAATATTTAAGGTAACCTTATAAAATTGAGTCTGTATGGAAGATTAAGGGCAAAAAAACCAGACTGTAGTATAACCTGGTTTCTTGAGAATTATAGAAATAGTACAACTTTGCAACATTTTCCAATAACAGGCACAAAATCTGTTTTGATGTGGTGATTGACACAGAAGAAATTTCCATCAACTACTCAACTAGTTGATAGGCACTTCCGCATTCCTCCTCTGAAATGTACAAGAGCCCCACGGGCCGGGGGGAGGGTCCCGCTGACTCTGGGCTGCACATGGTTGCTGCTTTGAAATGTACAAGAGTCCCCAGTGGGGGCTCTTGTGCATTTCAAAGCCATGGAGCAAATGCTTATCAGATAGTCGACTAGTCTTTAACATCCCTAGTCAGTGTGACCCATGGCCAGAGAGTTCCACGAGATGTTAGGCTTTTAATGTTTATTTTTCAAAAGAATATTCTGTGTTTAAAATTTAGATTATGAATAATTCTGACAGCACTAATTATGCTTTACTAATTTTATGGGTTACTTCAAGGGATACATTAAGGCCAGACTTGACAAAGCCCTGGCTGGGATAATTTAGTTGGGGTTTCGGATAGCGGGTTGGATTAAATGACCTCCTGAGTACTCTTCCAATGCTAATCTCCTATGTTTTTAATGCCTTAAATCACTATTATACATAGGGAATATGCTGGCATAAAATAAGATCTCTTGGACAGATCTTAGAGCAAATGGAAAGCTAGAGCAACATATATAATTCATCAGAGGTTAACAAATGTAAGCCAGGTATCTGTACAGAGATGCCACTTGTCTAGTATCTTGTAAGAAGCTATTTCTGTGGAAGCAAATCTCTTAAGATTTATTTGCTACTCATTAATTGTTGGAACTGGGGATATTAACTATGTGGTATTTGTGTAAACTTGTAACTACTGGAAATTGTAGTGGTTACACATTTATGTGGGGGGGGGCGGCTCCCCACAAGAACTCCTCTCCCCCCCCACTCCCGCTTCCTCTGATAAAGAGGCAGCAGCGAGGGGAAGGAGAGCAGGTAGCTGCATGAGCTTAAAAGCTGGCTCCCCCCCGAGCATTGGCACTCCCCCCCCCCCGCCCGCTACTGCTTCTGTGGGAGGCAGGGGGGAGGCAGCTCTGCGGAAGGTGGCACGCAGGGAGAGGTGACTTACAAGCCGGCTCCCTGTGTGTGCCGCCTTCTGGCCCCCCATCCCGCCACCTCTGGGGGATGCAGACATGTCTGTGGAGCCAGCATGCATGGAGAACTGCTTTAAAAGCCAGCTCCTTGCGTGTGCTAACTCCTACCTGCCCCATCCCCTCGCGCTGCTGCCTCTGTGGGAGGCAGCAGTGGGGGGCAGCAGGCGGCTCGGTGGAGTCTGCATGCATGGAGAGATGGCTTAAAAGCTGGCTCCCTGCACATATTGGCTCCTGTCTCCCTCCCTTGCTGCCTTTTGATACAGAGGGAGCAAGGGTGGGAGTGCGTGTAGTTGATAGGATTAACTGATAAGCCCATGCTTATCGATTAATCGTGTAATTGATTACACTTGACATCCCTTATTGAAACATATATTGATCTATCCCAATCTGAGTACTGCCTTTTTAGCTGAGAAAGTAAGGGCTCTTATTTTTCCAGCTGTTAGAGATTTCCAGAATCATTACGTCCTCTAGGATGTAAAGCCAAGGATATCTTTTGGTGGTCCAGGAAACAATGGGTAGAATAACTTTATTATCTTTTCAATACCACGCTGAGCCATCCAGTACCATATGCAATAAAGTTTCAGAACTACATTTTTAGCTCACGTAAACTGGCATAGTTCCATTGTCTTCAGTGGATTTATAGCAGAAAGAAGAAATAGTCCTCTGTGTATATTACAGCTCTGGCATGCATTATTATTGGAAGCTAAAGAAAAGTACATTGTGTTTGAAATCTAGTAATCCTGAAAGAAGAGAGTCTTTAAAGTGGGCTATAACGTGAAATTTTTAATTAATCTGTTAGAGCCCTTTGTAATTGTATATGTTCACAAATTCCTGCTGTTTATAAAAGTCTTCTTTCCAAGAGAAAACGCACTGTTTATAGGCAAGAATGGGACTTTTTACTTTGTGTGTTTAACAGCACTTTGTGTGTAATCAAGCAGGGAAATATAGCTAACCACTTTCAGCTGTAGTAAGTATAACTTGTAACGCTTTCAGATGGAGATGTTACTTTCAAATTGACAGTGTGTCCTTTAAATTAAATGACTAAAGACTCACACAGGTTAGAATGTATGATCCCTGACTGAGTCTGAGATGTTGTGTAATGGCCCCAAAGCTCTTGTGGCTAGATCACTTTTTATTTAAATAAGGACCAATATTGGCCTCTACATGTTAAACTCAGTGGAGTCAGTGGAAATTACATGAGTATCTGAGCGTGTAATTGGATCCTAAATTAGCTTCGGTACTGAATATTCAGACTGTATTTCAGTGTGAGGCTCAAGAGTATAGTCTGATTCTCTCCTGCCTTGTACCTTGTATAGTCATGTATACCTGCACAAGATGCAAGGCAGTGGAGAAGCATGTCATGTCTCCCTTGTATGTGGTAATCCAGTGGTAACTCAAGAGATTCGGAGACAATGGACAGATAACTTAGTGTTATGGCAATAATATTGTTAGAGGGCCCCAAACAAGGTCAGCACCCCATTGTGCTAGATGCAAAATTGTAGTAAGAGAGTTCTTATTCCGGGTAGCTGATTATCTAAATAAATACACTGTGCTCTTCTGTACAGAACACTACCACTGGGCTGGCTCGCTTTCCTGTTTCTGTAGAAAGATATTAGTCTCTGTTCACATGTTGTTCTGAACATTCTCTAGAAGCCATGAAGATACATAACCAAGCTATGAAGGATCGGTATGAGGAGCTTTCTGTGTGGCGAGAGAAACAGAAGGAGGAACGGGAGTTTTATGAGGCTAAGTTCAAAGAAGCTAAACGTTGCTTGCAAGCCAAGTGCCTTGAAAACGAAGAGCTGCAGAAACAGCTTCAAAGCCTAAAACAGAAACCGGTAGGGTCTGAAATGGTAGAAAAAACATGGTCAATGTTTTATTTTTTAATGTGGGGGAGCATTCGTATCACTTTATTACACTGTACTTTAATGGTTTTCAATTTTTTTGTTTTGTTTTTAGTTTAAAGGGATTGTATCATAATGGAAATAATTGGTCTGATGTTTTTTTCAAAGGTAACTGACTTCCAGTAGATTTGAGAATTCAGGCTACAGCTAAGAGAATTAAAACTGAACTTCAGATATCACATTCACTTTTCATTCTTTGCTCTGTTTAGTCGTGTGTTTTGGTTTCACTTTTGATTTTGAGGTTATTTTCCTAGTTGTTGTTTTCCTTTTCTTGCACTAGTTTAGTACTCTTGTGTTTGGGTTTCCAGTGCTACAGGGGAAAGTTTAAATGCCAAAAAACAAACAAACAAACAAAACCCCCAGAAACCTTCCCACTATTTCCACATAACTTGTCCCAAAACACTTCTATTCCTATTGGGTCAAATTAATCCCTATTCTGCAGTACCTGTCTTTTCAGGCAATCTAAACTGCCTGTCTGCACCCTTCAAGCAATGGGAAAGTTGCTTTATAATGGATTGGTTGGAAAAAAATTAAAAGGTGGGGCTAACACATTGGGGAGGAATATTTTTGCTCCCTTCCTATTGATATACTGCTGTGTGTGTTCTCCCCTGAATGCTGTCCCAGCCCTGTGCAGAGTTGGTACAGTAGAACTTGAGTGAATTGCCCAATGACCACAAGATCCATTCAAGGTACAAAGGCACCCACTGAGATTTATTGTTTGACTAAGCACTGTATTAGTATCCTATAGACTCTACTGGACCAGTAATACATGTGTGCCAGAAACAATGGATGCAGCTCAGTCAGTGGTGGGACTTTCCACTGTCCGCTAGGCTGGCCAAAGACAGTCCCTTCAAGACTCCTATTTCATACATAAGTACAAACAAGTTACATGTTGTTCCTCTGACATAGCCAATTACCATCCATCACCTTGTACATTATCCATCATACTGTCATCCTGATCTTATCTTTAGGAGGGAGCAGTGTATTCTTGTTATCTTTGGGAAATGTGTTTGTATGGAATGTTCTGGTACTATCCTTTTGGAATGTGTTTGCATATGTGTTGTGTGCCTAGCACTTCTTAGGAGTGTATGTTTCTGCAATATCAGGCTGTTCTTGCCAGATTCTGTGAGCCTGGCCTGCCTCTTGCTCACAACTTAATTTTGCTGTATAACCGCAAAGTTCTGATTGCTACTTCACCCTGGGCCTCGGGTCCTATACCAGACCTCTGAAACAAAGGCTTATGTTTCAGGCCCTCTTCCTACTACACTCCCCACACACTACAGCTAGTAAAAAGCAAATAGGAAGCCCCCTGGAGCTGCTCAGGACCCTAAGCAATTGCTTAGTCTGTTTATGCCTAACGCCAGCTCTGCTCCCTGAAGCAGCCCTCTAGTAGCATAGCAACATTGACCTGATGTATTGTCATGAAGGAGGCCTATACTGAAGAAACCTATATATGATTTGTATCTAAGATGTGTATGTGGACAAATATTTGCACACTTATTTAAAACTCATACTTCAGGGTTTAAACCAACTATTAGGGATTAGGATGAGAACTTCATGGGGGCAGGTTATCACACCTCTGCCTACTAAGGGGCTTCTTTGAAGCATCTAATTCTAGCCAATGTTACGGGATACTAGTTTATTAGTTTGTATTAGATGGACAACAAATCTGAGCCAATCTGGCAGTTTTTGTGTTTATTCAAATTCAAGGCCATCATTTTATTGGCATTCAGACTTTGATGTCCACGTATTCAATCTGCCACCTGTTCACTGTCTGAAATATTCTTTTCTGTATTTAGAGAGAGAGAGAGAGAGAGAGAGAGAGAGAGAGAGAGAGAGAGAATATACACACACACAGAAATGGAGGGGAGAGAGAAGTCAGTATAAGGTGGAATAAAGGTCAAATCAGAAAGGACAAACATCTTATAAAAATAATTAGGGTATCTTCTAGTCAGAAAACCTGGAATGGGAGTTCAAACTCTGTTCTAACATGGTATCTAAGATTCTGATCCTGCAATTAATTCTGTATGGGCAGAAATTAGGGGCTCTTGGAAGGCCCAGGAATTTGTCTGGACCTTGATGAGCCCTAAGGGTAAGAAAACTGTTCATTTTTTTTAATTCACAATATGTTAAACTAGTTTCTCAAAAATTCTCCTTAAAGTGATGCTGTCAGGCCAAATCTTGTGCCAAATGAATTTTTTTTCAGAGCCTGCCATAAAGAGAAATGTTTTTCTTTTAATACTTCTGATTGTTTAATTTTATTTTCATCTGAAAACTCTATTCAAAAAACAAACCAACAGCTGACTGCAGGATTTGCAAAGTGAGTCTTGCAGCTTTTGCCAAGGCATTGAAACATCAAAGTTACTAGAGATGAGTTTGTTTTAATTGTCTGACCTAAAAATCAAGGAGTAAAACTAAATTTTTTCCGGGGTGTGAATCTCTTGTGGGGGTCACCTAGGCAAGGACACATTACTGTTTGTGGTTTCTAACCTGACAGTGTCACTGGCCAAGACACATTTCCCTTTTCAGGAATTGTCCTGATTGTAACCTAAATTCTTTGCAGAGAGAATGTGAAACAGTCCATTACTGAAGGTGAACTTTTGTTAACTTCCCAGTCTCACTTTGAATTCTATCTTTTTTTACTTTAGCCTTTTTTTAAGTAAGATACGCTGTAGCCCCTTGCTGCTCATTAGGTGACCCCATGTGCTCACATAGTTTCAACCACTGATGAATCACAGGTATATCCTCTGGCCTTCACCGGCAATAAACACCAGTATTCAGAATGGTTTTGAGAGGAAAAACCCCTGCACTTCTGCCTTTCTGGCAGTAAGGGCCGTGGTAAAGCTACTTTCCCTCCTAGTTTGAACACTGAATTGGAGGCAACAGGAGGTGGAGGAGAGAGAGCACCAGCGCTGATGTCAACATGGCAAAACTTCAGGAGTTGGGGAAGGTATAGTGGGAGGGAATGCAGGAGATTGAGGGGGTTGCCCAGAACTCATGGTACAGTGCTGGAGGCTGCAGGTGGTGGGGTGAAGCTCTCCTGGGATAAGAGGGAAAAAAGCTGGGGCAGAGGGAGACCAACTGAAGGGGAAAGAGTGGGAGTGGAGGAAGATGGCCATAGGGAGGAGTGAAGACTGGGTCTTAATGGTTAGGTACAGGCCAAAAATGGGGGGATTTGAGGACCCCTGAGGAGAGAGGAGAGACATTGGGCAAGATGTGCGAAGACTGTGGGAATTTGGAGAGAACATCCAAGAAAGAGAGAGAATGGAGAGATTTGGAAGAAGGGATGTGGGAAATTGCACATGAGAAGAGAGAGCCATGAGGAAATACAAGGGAAATAGGGAGACAGACTGTAGGGGAAGGGGCTGGCAGTGGGGAATGTGGGGAGACTCCAGGAGCAGAAGAGGAAGGATCCCAGATGAGTTGGAGGAACAAAAGTGAGGAAGAAGGGTATATACAGGACAGGGAATAGTTCTATGTCCAAGGAGAGAGATTGGTGGGAATTGGGAAATGGAGCCCAGAGTGTTGGAGCCAATGATGGGGAATGTGGAACTAAGAGGTCTGGGATTTAGAGTTTACCTTTTTACATGGTCCCCACACTGTATTGCCTAAGTATTTAAAATAGTCCTGTCAGCACTATGCAATTTACTGTATTGAAGGACCCAGTTAACCACGTCAAGGAGACAAATGTGTTTTAACTTAAAACACAGTTTGTTCTTACAGTGTAAATAGGAGAGAACTGGGCTTAATAATCTTGAGTCTCCTCTTACTTACAACAGTATAGTCCGCTGATTTGGGTGGAGTTGCTTCTGGTTTACAGCGATGTTGACGAGAGGAGAATCAGATGGGTGTTTCTAAACTGGGCTCCAGCCTTGCAGGAGGCATTTGCACCATTTGATAATTTAGTTTGATGCAATTTGATCAAAACAAATTTGAATAGTTTATTCAGTGACTTTTTCTGTGTGTACTGAAAGGTGGCGAGAGTGTTTGTTTGGGATGCTGTTGTGTTTTCTTTACCTCAGCACTTCTGTTTGGTTGACTAATAAGATGTGTATTTTACATTTTCCCCAGGAGAACTGCACAGTTTCTAGGGAGGAAATGACACAGGAAATTAAGCAACTGAAGACACAGGTGGTGCGCCTTCAAGCTGAGAAGGCAGATCTGCTTGCCATTGTTTCAGAACTACAGCTCAAACTCAGTGTCCCTTCAACAGAGGACTCCTTTGTTGAGATCAGAATGAGTGTAAGTTATTGGGAGCAGCTTCATCTGCCTATTGAGGGCCTCTTGCACCTTAACAGCACCAGGAAACTCTTGAGTACAGGGCAGGCTGCATATTTATGTTTCAAGAAGTATCAGTTGGCCTATTGTAGGAAGAGTACCAAAAGCATAATCTGAAAAGCCTTTGTGGTTAAGACTGGGTATTTACAAAGGCAAATTTCTGTATGATCCATGAGGTATATAGCATGCCATTTCCTGTAATAGTAATGGCAAATGCACAGCTCAGTCCTTGTGGACTGTGTTGAAAAGGCTGAATACCACCTGGAGTGAGGACTAGTAACTCTAGTCCTAATAGCAGCAACACAGGTAGTACAGAAGACATACCCTAGCTAGAGTGAGGCTATGTCTAAACTACATCCCTCTTTCGAAAGAGGGATATAAATTAGACATATCGAAATTGCAAATGAAGCTGGGATTTGAATTTCCCGCACTTCATTTGCATAATTGCATCTCAGTGGGGTTTTTTTTGAAAAACGCTATTTCGAAAGTGAAACCGCGATCTAGATGCGGTTCTTTCAAAAAGAAAAGCCTTTTTCTCATTAAGGTTTACAGGATCTTTTGAAAAAGGCTTTTCTTTTCAAAAGAACCGCGTCTAGAGCACGGTTTCACTTTCAAAATAGCATTTTTTGAAAACGCCGTGACGCGATTATGCAAATGAAGCACGGGAAAGTCAAATCCCAGCTTCATTTGCAATTTCGATATGTCTAATTTACATCCCTCTTTCAAAAGAGGGATGTAGTTTAGACATACCCTGAGTGAATAACATATTATTTCTTGAGTAGTTGATTTGTGTCAAATTCAGTATGTAGTCCCCTTACTAAAGGAACCTCTGACTTTTACTGGGAGGATCCTTTGTGCTGCAATGTAGCCCTAGAGACTACAACTCCCATGAGCCCTTGGGGAGAAAGGGGGAAACGTGTCTCTTCCAGGCTATATAGACAGAGAGTGAGGAGTCTTCATTTTGGGGGAGAAGAGCCAGGCTGCTGTGGAGGAGCCTTATCCAGTCCAGGAGCTGTTGTGTTGCAGCTAGAGCCTGAGAGGCTGCGGGGCTTGGATCTAGCTGGCTGCTGCAGAGGCTGCTGATTGTCCCTAGAGGGGAGAGACTCTGGCTGTGCCTGTGGATGAGAAGGGCCTACGTAAACCTGCAGGAGGTAACTATGAGTATCTGGGCTCTTTGGGAAAGTGCTGCCTGGGACAGACCTCAGACAATAGACTGACTCTGGATCCAAAGAGAGGCAGAGCGACCAGCCCTGTGAACCAGAGCTGCTGGCATTTGGTGGGGCCTGCTCCAGTGGCAGTGGGATTTTTTTCAGCTGCCTGCTCAGTTTGGACTAACACAGAACCTGCCCAGTGCGGTCTGCACTCCAGCTGTAGACCTTCAAGCGTGCACACATGAGCAAGTGTCTGGCACTCTGAATCCAGAGAAGTGCACACTCTGGGGGGCGGGGGGCGGGGGCGGGGGCGGGGGCGGGGTGATAAATGGTGGTAGTCCAAATGCCAGATAGATAAGTTCCCTTTATTTCTGTGACAAGGAGTCCTGTAGCACCTTATAGACTAACAGATGTATTGGAGCATAAGCTTTTGTGGGCAAAGACCCACTTTGTCAGATGAATCTGACGAAGTGGGTCTTTGCCCACGTAAGCTTATCCTCCAATACATCTGTTAGTCTCTAAGGTGCTACAGGACTCCTTGTTGCTTTTGCAGATCCAGACTAACACGGCTACCCCTCTGATACTTTATTTCTGTGTACTTTTTAATTGATTTTGTTCACTTTTAATCTGTTAAACCCTGTTTCTTTAAGTTGTTAAGTAAAGGTGTGTTAATTCTAATGTAATCAATTAGATAATATCTTGTTTATAATTGTTGTCTTGGAGTTAGTTCCAGGTTATTACTGGAATAATTTTATTCCTGGAGACTCCCAAGGCACAGCATAAGTGTGTACAGGGCCAGCCAGGTGGAGGCACCACCATTATATATTCTTTAGGAGCAAGGGACTGCAGCATGGGGGTGGATAGGGAATCTCCAACTAAACAACATCACCACTGGGGTACTCACGATCTCCGTTTATGTTAAAACATCAGGTGCCCAGGCACACCTGTGCATGTGACCTGTGCCTGAGTAACCCAGGGAGGGAAAAGGGGGGTTACAAGTATAAATAAGTCTCTACCAAATTCACAGTCACAGAATTTTTAAAGTAAATTTCATGACTTGAGCAATTCAAATCTGAAATGTCATGATGTAGTTATCGGGGTCCTGACCCAAAAGTGAGTTGTGGGAGGGGCTGCAGTATTGCTGCCGTTACTTCAGTGCTGCTGCCCGCAGAGCTGGGCCCTCAGTCAGCAGCCACCACTCTCTGGCCACCCACCTCTGAAGGCAGCAGTGCACAAGTAAATGCAGGGCCGGTCCCAGTCATTTTGGCGCCCTGGGCCCGGGCGCGCGGCGCTGCCCCTGGGCACATGGCGCATGTGCGGGCCCGCCCATCCCTGGGGCGCACGGCGCATGCGCAGCCTGGCCACGGCTGCTGGCGCGCAGCCTGGGGCCCACCCCTGGGGCGCACAGCGCATGCGCGGCCCAGCCACGGCTGCTGGTGCGCAGCCTGGGGCCCACCCCTGAGGCGCACGGCGCATGCGCTGCTCAGTCCGGCCTGGCCACTGCTGCTGGTGCATGTGCTGGGCCATGCAGGGCCCCGCAGCTGTGGGGGAAAGAGCGCTGCTGGCCAGCGCCGCAGGGCCAGCGCTGCGGGAGCTGGGCGTGCGGCACCTGATGGCAGCTATAAGGGACGCTGCACGCCCCTTACAGCTGTCATCAGGTGCCCCCCATCGGTTGGCGCCCTGGGGCAGCTGTCCAGCTCGCTCATCCCTCAGTCTGGCCCTGAGTAAATGTGGCATGTTATTATATTGTAACCTTTACTTCTGTGCTGTTACTCCTGGGGTGTTGCCTTCAGAGCTAAAAGCCCAACCAGCAGTTGCTGCTCTGTGGCCACCAAGCTTTGAATACAGCGCAGAAGTAAAGATGGCAATACCATGACACTGCCCCCCCCCAATAACTTTGTGCCCCTCCCCTCCCCCCGCAACTCTCTATTGAACATGATCCCCAATTGAAGAAATACTGGGTTCTCCCTTTCCTGTGAAATCTGTATAGTATAGTAACCCATTAAATTAATAATGCGTGGTTAGTGCTGTAAGATTTATTAATCATCTAAATTTTAAATACAGAATGTTGCTTTTGTGCTGTGTTTAGTTCAGGGGAAACTTGTATGGTGTCTTTTTTTTCTCCTGGTGTCAGGAAAAGAGTTCCGTTTTCTGTTGACAGAAATTAGAGATGCTGTCAAGCTAAACTTTGCTCAGATTTAAGATATTCAAAAGCTCTGTGTTAGAGACACAGAGAGCTACTTTTACCATCACTACTGAATCTAAACTGTCCTATTCAAGAGCAAAATCAATCAATTCTAGAGTTGCTGCTGAAGTTTCAAGCTGCAAGCTGAAATTATGCCCCATTATTGCTACAAAATTCAGTCAGGAAGGCTTTGGGCTCTGTTTGAGCAGTGAGAAATAATTCCCTATGGGAAGCCAAGTTGTTGCCTTTTCACAAATGAGTGATTGTTTGGTCTATTCTGGAAGTCATCTCTGATAGTGATAAGCAAGTCAATTGCCTGATCTTTAATTTTCTTGTTCGGGGAAAAATTAGTGGCAAAGGATTTTATGGGGAAGGGCTAGCTTCTCTATTGTCATTCACATTTGATCCATACTAACAGGGTGGCAAGTTAATATATGTTAAATATTAACTGTAAAAATTTCCGAATGTGACATTTATTCCACGAAATCTTGTGTAGTTGTATTGTCATGTGGTGATTCTTCCTCACCTTTCTCTTATTTAAAAAGTAAATGAAATAAAAGTGGATATGCTAGTTCGCGACAACTTGGAAATACAAAAGCTAACACTCTTTTTATCCCCCATAGGAAGGAGTACCAAATGCAGCTTTAAAAGAAAATCAGGATATTGCTAATGACCAAAGGACCAGCAACGCAGCTGCCTACATGTATGTGGAGTCTGGTGCTGTTTCAAATTTGATATTTTCTTATTTAAAATCAAAATCACAGAATACATTGCTTAAGACTCCTCTCACAATTCTATCTTCACATGAACTCTTATGCCTGTGGGGTTTTTTCCTTTCCTGAACTTTTACTACTTTATAGACTTAGACAGCTGATACTATTAAAGTTTCCATTTTGGATGTGCACGCGTGCGCGCACACACACACACACACTAATGTGATTGCATTTTGGAAGGTTACACTCTTACGTGCAGGTGTTTCTTGCATTCTGGTCACAGGGAAACGTAGCCCAGCATGCTAGTGTAAGTAATCAGAATGCACTGTATCAGTTGGAGCACATTTAAATACTTGTCAGCCAAGAAGTTTTATAGTCAGGGGAGTTGGAAAAGAAAAGTAGTGGTATTTTGACCACAAACCAAGCTTCACCCACTTAAATGCCATTCACGGTGCGTTATGCAGATGTTCATAGGCTGATTGTATATTATCTGTTGAGCTTGGCTCCTTTTTGATGGGACTTAGGTGCTTCACTTGGCTAAATTTAGGATGGCTGTATTTCTGTTGTCCCTTATAATGTGTGTTTATCCCCACATTAAAGCCTTAGAATTGTGCAGTGAACAGGATAAAAAGTATGGGATCTAGGTCTTACTAACGGCCATGACAAAATGAACACTAACTTCCATGGGAACAGTATTATTCACCAATAATCTCCTGGTACTGTTTGCAGGAGTAAGGCTGTTCATCCATATATCCTGGCTGAACTGCTGTTTCAGACATTGCACACTGCTTATCTGAAGTCTCCTTGCCATTTCTAATGGAGAAGATAGTCTTTGCTTCGTGTCCTATACTACAGAAATTAAATTTTAAACAGCTTCTGTTTTCTACTACAAAGCTAACTACATTTCAGTAGTGCATAATATGATCTTTATATAGCCTATCACAAAATCTGGGGAATATGAACATATGTGAATAGCTAGACACACATTTCCATGCCACAGGGAGTGGAAGGTTGTTATATCACAGGAAAGTTAATTTCCATATTGTTTGTAGTGAGGTCTCTGATTTGATGTCATGAATAATCTGATTTAAGCACTTTATGAGGGTAGAATGCTGCAGACTTTATTAGCTCAAAAATAAGGACATTTTAATTACTGTCATTTTATTGGGATTTTTGGGGTGGAGGGGATTGTTTTATAGAGAGGTGAACATTTGCATGTTTAATGGAAAACAGCCATTTTGTGAAGACGTCCATCATTGGAAAGGAACACTTTTGGTTCCACAAAATGATCCATAATATATTTGTGAATATTTTAAATATTAGATTTTTACTTTTTGCATACACCTTCCCAGTTAACTGGTTAAATGCATCCTCCCTTTCATTGTGAGCTCTTGCTGAAGTGGTACTCGAAGTAAGCACAGCAGTCACGGTCATGGAGCCAGGTCATGGGCTGCCACTATTTAGTAAGACTCATTAATTTAGGTGTCCAACCTGAGACACCTTAATGGGGCATGACTTTCAGAGGGCTGGGCCTCAACAACTACTGAAAATGTTGTCCCTATAAGGTGTCTGAAGTTGGGCATCCAGAATCACTAGTCCCTTCTGAAAATCTTGGCATTCAGTTAGACCAATGACAGACTGTAAAACTAATTTGTAATCACCTGTACTAATAGCACGTTTGATCAAAGCAGGAGCGGATCTGTGGATGAACCAAAGAATTTGGAATCTGAAGAGTTCACTGTTCGCCAACTTCTTTGTTGCCTTAGAAATGAAACTCAGATGAGAGAGAACCTTGAAAAGGAACTTCAAGAACACAAGGACAGGTATAAAATAAATGGACAAAATATTTTGAATCGAAACCATAACACTTTTATTTTAGCTGTGAGAGGCGCAAATCACAGTTTGTCTTCTATCATGCAGCAGTTCAGGATCCTTTTCCTGTTCCCTTCTCTGGACCTGCAGTTTCCTAAAATTGAAGTGAAATGGTGTGATGGATATTTGAGAACATTTTAATCCATGTATTGCTCACACACTGTTTTTTGCCGTTTTCCAATGAAATATCATGGTGTGATGTCCTTTCTATGGGACCTTGGGCAAGTCAGATATTATAAAGTGTAAATAATACTTTATCGGGCTTTAATTCTTTAATGTTTTTAAAAGCTCCTTAGAAATGTTTGAGAGAGATTTAATTCCAGATATCTGAAGTTAATATCCCATCTGAGACATGCATAAGCTCAGTCTCATTGGTGTAAATTTGAAGCAACTGTTCAAATTAATGGAATTTCACTGGTGTGTCTAGAAGCTGCTTCACAGGTGGACAGCATGAGATCTGTTTGGAGTAGACACAAAACCTGGGCAAATCGGTCATGTAATGGTTCTAAACTGCCTTCTTAGGGTGGGAACAAGCTTTGCCAATAGCCAAATGACTTTCTGGGTATGTCTCTAATGCAATTAAACACTTCCAGCCTGAGCCCAAATATCTGCATCACAATTACACAGATCTATGGCCAGAGCCCCTCAGGCTGACATGAGCCAAGGGTATTTAATTGTAATGGAGACATGTACTTAGAGTACATCTACCCTGCAATTTAGGGTTTTTTGTAGCGTTGGTAAGCGTACTCATGCAAGCGTTAATCTGGCTAGCATAGGTAACAATCACAGTGAAGACACAGGTTTCAGCATAGACCAGCTGTCCCAGTGATACCCCCTGTTCCAGGCAGGCATGTACTCAAGTTGTTAGCCCACACTAGAGTCCGTACTGAAGCTATAATGGGTGTACCATCTCACAATATAATTTCACCTTTTGTATAGATGTATCTTCAAAGTGTGAAATTCTCCTTACCAAAGGAAAAATGGATTCAGAATTCGTATTTCTAATTGTGTTGGACATATGAGTCCATACCTAGAGAAAAAGATTTTAGGAAAGTAGCACTGTGACATGATCACTATGAACAATTACCACTACAGCTAAATCCCACTTCATTCCTGAACCATGAAAATAAATGTGTATGTCTTTATAAATAAAATGGAATAAAGGCAAAGTATGTGAGTAAATCCAAAAAAAAAAATCAGCTTCAGGACATATCTCCATATTTGACCATGGGCTTATTTTTAAATATTCTGACTTGCATGGGAAATATTAAAAGTTAGAGTAACATATATAGCAATAGCATATGATCCCTGTATGTCCTCACCTTTTAAAATGCTCGTTATTTCATACTGAATGTGTATTGAAACCATCATCATTGGCTCCTGACATTTCTCAGACTGTCAACGCTGGAGAAGAAATTGGCTGATTATGTAGAGAGTGGAACGCAAACGGAATGGAAAAAAGAAGAGGATGAAAGTGCAAAGACAGTATGTACCAGTTTTCTGGGGACACAATTTTGAGTAACTACAAAGAACTTGTGGGGGAAGACAAGATTAGTGTTAGGGATACATGGGTTCTCCCATGCTTTGGAGCGGGGCGGGGGGGGGGGGAGGAGCTAGGGTGGGTTCCCCCGGTGCCACTTTGGGCTGGAGAGCTAAGATGGGTCAGGTCTAGGCGTATGGTTGCAGTGGGTAGATGCTTGGCTCCAGTGGGGAGGGGAGGGGAGAGAAGGGAAAGGGTGAGGTGGAGTTGGAGGCTAGCCTCCCCCAGGCAACATTTCATGCCCAGCCCATGATCCAGCCCTTTGGCTGCACCTGAGGAACTTGAGCAAAGCTCCAGAGGAAGATACAGAGGTAAATTCCATGCTCCTGGGCTGGTTCTCCTGGAGGTTGCTCTAATTTACACAAACTACCAATAGCCCCCAGGTGCATTTCCAGCAGCTGGCGTCCCACTCATGCCCAGCTGCTTTGACCATGCACTCTGAAGAGGACATGGAGTGACATGGGAGCTTTTATGCCCACAGAGGACCTCTCTAATTTGGATTAATCTCCAAGATCTGAGTCTACAATCCACTTGCAATGTAATGTAAAAGACAAACCCTAACTCACAGTTGGGCAATAAGACAGCAGTGGTTCACCAGGGTTAGCCCCTGGTGCGCTATTGCTGCTTCTTTTATCTGTGCCCTCCGCAGATACGGGTGCTTGCAGCTCCCCTTGGTACGGATCGTGACACCACTTCCCGCAGCTCCCATTGGCTGGGGATGGCGATCTGCAGCCAACGGGAGCTTGCAAGCACCTATACCTGCAGAGACACAGGTGACTATAGTGGTGGTGACCTGCCTGGAGCTAACCCTGGCAAACTGGATCTGGCCCATGGGCGGGTATTTGCCTGCCACTGCTCTTGCTGCAAAGTTCAGACCTGAATCCATGTTTGGATAGGGGCTATTTTTCTCCTAGCCATTAATGTATATTTTCTCTAGTTTTGGTGAGTTCATTGCTATGGAGGAGCACAACTGCCTTGGACATAGATGGGTTCTAATCCTTTGAATTAAGGCCTTGAACTGACAGTGGTAGCCAATAGAGGAGAAAGTATGCTCACAATGGGTGGCAGTTGTATTCTGCATTAGCTAGTGTCTCTGTTGCTTGAATGGTTAGCCTCAAGTATGGTGAATTACAGTAATTAAGTCTGAAGGCAACAAACTCATGGATTATTGGGACTGTATCTTCAAGGAAGAAGGGAAAGTGGATTTTAGCAGCTAGAAGGTGGTTTTGTGTTTTGGTATCTGTCATGGACCTCATTAAGGTTAGGGGAGTCCCAACTAAACTATCTTTCTACACTAGGCTGATGAACAGAATGGGAGATGTTTTCCCATTTATGAGAGAGGAAGGAGATGTCCCAACAAATTCCTTCAAATATTTTTATCTTGTGACCACTTGTCTTGCTTGTGTTCAGACTGAGACAGATACCCTTAATCCAGATGTAGGCATTGTGACATATTTATGATGGTGCTGGCTGCGTCTATGAAAACATGAAGTGTACAGCTGGGTTTCCTCAGTGTATTGTTGGCAGCAGAGCTCATGTTGTTTCACCAACTCCCTAAGCAGCTTCTCATTGATGCTGATGTAGTAGGGGACCACAAGAGCAGGATGAATCTTTTGAAGACCATGCAGGTGAGAGCACTGACGGATGTGTGAGGGAAGTTTGCAGCTGTTTCAGTGGTGTACCCTCAGCTTTAGCTGTCCTGTAGTGCGTCAGTAGCAGCTTGGAAGTGGCCATCATCCATTGTTAGGAGGAGAGCAGTCTTAAAGGGCCACTAGGATTGTGACTGAGCTGTCCCCTGGTCTTGAAGTTTCCAGGAAGTTGAGACATCACATGATGCTAGAGTTTGTGTCATTGCTTGTCTGTTCAGAGGCAAGGTGATGGTTGGAGAGGTAGTCTGCGCTAATTTTTTTTTAAAGAAAAAATGTTGAAGTGTTGGCATTTTGTTGAGGATTGGGGGCTGTTGCATTTTTCAGTGAGGATGTCAGAGTTGCTTCTCAGAAGACTCTGTTGATTGTGCCCAGTGCTAATGGGAGCACATGATCTTCAGTAGTGTTCACCAGTGACGCAGCATAGTGCTCAAATGTTTCCAAGGGCTTCTGGCACTTTATTGTGCATGAATTAAGGCCAAACTCTTTTCCAAGGAGAGTGGTTTATACTGGCTGGGCAGCTGTTTTGCTGCCATGGCAAGTTCCTCTAGTATTTGATTTTCTGCAAATTAAAAAGAAAGCACTTTATAGTGGCTGGTGCTTTGGTCCTGCAGTCATCTGCTGTGAGCTGTTTTGCAGCTGTGATGGAAGAAGGATAGAATATTCTCTCTACTTTTGATATGGAGGTGGAATTGTGCTGCTCATGTATGGATTTGGAGTGGGTCTTATACCACCTGCATCCTGGCCTTTTGCTTCATCTGATGTAGCTTGTGAATCATCATGGTTTCAGGAGGAAATAGAAATCAGTAGCAGTCATCAGTAGATTTTGGTATTCTACTAGCTTGTCAACACCTTGTATGACATGAGAGCCTTTTAAGATGGCTGAAAACTTAGAGGTGTCTACTCCCAGAATGAAGATGCAATCCAGGATGTGCCAGGCTGGCTGCATGGCATGGGAGTAAATTAGTTTGAATCTCATAATTTCCATGCACCTTATGCTATATGATATCATGATGTGTTAGTGTTTGTGGAAGTCACTCATTAGAGACAATGAAATCGGGTCTTTCTAATCACCATACTAGGGAGCAGGTCCGATTGCTCCTCCAGGAAATCTGCAGAGTCTATGTTCAGAAATCTGCGGCCAGCAAGAGTCCTAGACTTCTCTTGTCCTTAGTTCAGAGACCATATGGTACATTTCTGAGGATTTGAATTCTGGACTGGCTTTGGCTTCTGAAGTTGGAAGGAAGCATAAACACTTGAAGCTCTTTCCTTCATCGTCTTCTAGGATTTTGCTCAATTTATGTTGAGTAGTGTGTGGGAATGAGCTATGTATGAGTAGGTGGATGTGGATTTAAATCAGGTCGTGGTACGCATCTTGTTCAAATGCAGATCCTGAATATTGCTAGTTTTGTTTGTGACTGACCCATGTATACATCAGCATGAGTTTGAAGATAATATCTTCTAATGCCAAGGGCTGAATTTGGCTTCCAATAATATGAACAGCTGACTAATTCAAGTCTGTATTTTGTTTTAATTACATAATATTGTTTCATTTTTGCATATGCATTTTCTTTTAAAAAAAAAATTGAGTAAATAAATAGTTTCTCATTAACTTCAGAAATATTTTATGTCTAACTGATTTACATGTGGCTTGAAGCCACAATGAGAGAGCCTTGAGGCAGAGACTCTCATGGTGGGGATAATCTGGTACAGATATATGCAGTTTTGCTAGAAATCCTTTTCCTTCTCTGGGTAAAGAACATAATATACCAACACAACCATATTGGTTCAGAGTCAGGCCAATGGTCCATCTAGCCCAGTATTTGATCTTCCAAAAGCGATCTTCAGTTTGATCTTGCAAAGGTGCTAGAGCCCTGCATGGGACTTATTTTTAATTCTGCTAGTCTTCTGCCCCACAATACCTACTCCCACCCACTCCTGTATTGTTTCTTGCATTTTTATCCTGCACCCACCCACAAAAGCCTTGGATCCTGCAAAAGTGAGAAAGTCCCCCCATGCTACTAAAAATAAAAAGCCTTTATGTATTTTATTGTACAGAATTCAGTCAATTTTTACCACTAAAACAATGAAACAAAACTTGCTTGCACCATGTAAAATATTTTAATTCTTGTTATAGTAGAAATCAAATATTTTTCTTACTTGAATTAAGTATTACAATTTTTATTTAAAAAAGCAAAACTTCCTTTATATTGCTATAATTCTGTGTATGACAAACTGAGGGGAAAATTAGTGTTTGCCCACAAATTACTATAGTCTGTTGGGTTTTTTTTGTTTTTTGTGTTTTGTTTTTTTGGCTCACCTAATCCTACCTGCAAAGTCCATTTTACCAGCTGTCACTGTTACAACAGTGGGTCCTGCGGAATCCCAGTCCCACTATACAGCTCTACCACACACTTCAGAGGGAATGAACAGAACAGGCAAATATTGAACGCTCCATCCCCTTGTTGCCTCTTAGCTTCTAGAAATCAGAGGCTAGAGATATCCAGAGCATAGGGTTACATCTCTGACTATTTTGGCTAATAGCCATTGATGGACCTGTCCAGGGCTGCTGACTGGAAGGCGGGGGGGGGGACACACACAAGGGGCAGTTGCCCCAGGGCCTGGTGATTAAAAGGGCCTGGAGCTCCCTGCTGCTACCGCTATGGCAGCTGCCAGCACCTTAGGCCCTTTGAGTCGCCGCCAGAGCCATGCGCAGTGCTGTCTGGGTGTTGCTCAGGGCTGGTGGGGAGAGTCATGGTGCAATCTTGGCAGCACTGAAAGCTGACTGCTCTTAGCCCAGCCCCTTCTGCCCTTAGCCCCTTTGCTTCCAGGGGACCTAGAGCCAGACCCCCACACACACATTGCCCAGGGCCTAATGATGCTTGTCTGGCAATGAGTTCCATAGGTTGACTAGCGTTGTGTGAAGAAATACTTCCTTTTGTTTGTTTTAAACGTGCTGCTTATTAATTTCATTGTACGAACCCATCCTGGTTCTTGAGTTATGAGAGGGATTAAATAAACATTTTCTTATCATGCTGCTCATCCCAGAGGAATCCAGAAATAAATAGTAACTTCATTCCATTCATCTCTGTAAATGTCAGAGTTGAAGGCTTCCCTGTCATGATACAAAGATGTGCTGTACAAGTAGGGATGTCAACATGTAGATGACTCTACAATTAACCCATCAGCCTGGGTTTATCCGTTAATCCTGTCAAATACATGTACTCCCTCCCCCTTGCTGCGGGAGGGATGGGAGCAGGGATGGGGGGCAGGTGGGAGCCAGTACTCAGAGGCAGCAGCACAGGATAGCAGGTGGGAGCTGATCTGCGCAGGGAGCCAGTTTTTAAACCGGCTCCCCTTGTGGACTGGCTCACAAAACCTTATGCTCTAATAAATTTGTTAGTCTTTAAGGTGCCACCAGCCTCTTTATTGTTTACACCATTGGAGTTATTAGAATCATAGGGCTGGAAGAGACCTCAGGAGGTCGAGTATTGTCCAGTACCCTCCCCTCTCCCAATTTTAAAGGTTAGAGTGCCCAAAATTGTATCTTTGTTTTCTTTAGGAATGCTGAGTAATTTTATATTAATCTTAAAGTTCAGCACAGTTTACTGATGCTGAATGATTTGTGCTATTTTCTTGAGAGAGAGAATGGTTATTGCTAGGGAGTAAAAGCTTAACCAGTTACCCAGTAAGCATTAGGCTTACCAGAATGCTTACTGTGTAACCGGTTAACCAGGCTGCCAGGTGCACCAGACCATAGCAGCCTCAGCTGTGTTTGGGACTGCCGGTGAGACCCTGGTCATGTCAAGGTGGCAGGTGGGGCCACGTGGTGGGAAGGCAGGACCTCAGCTGCACTGAAGTGGCCCTAGCGAGTGGGCAAGACCCCAGCCCAGGCCACACGAGAGCAGCCCCAGTGGACAGGCAAGACCACGGATACACATTAGGACCCTAGTCTCAGTCGTGCTGGAGCACCCCAGTGGGAACCTCGTTGCACCGGAGCAGCCCCATTGGGGAGGCGGCACCCTGGCCATGTTGGAGAGGGTGGGCAGTATCCTGGGCACTCTGGAGTGGCCCCATTGGGCTGGCTGGCCTGGAGCAGTACCCACCACACTTGCCCCTAAAAGCCCAGTGGGAACACAGCCCAGATGAGACTCCTCGCGCAGGCTGTCCTGTGTCGGCCCACCAACAGTTAACCAGGTAAATGATATACTTGTAATAGTTTAACTGCTTAACTGTTTGGAGCCTTATTTACATGCTTAGTTGTTGCCTGATATCTCTGTTTGTTTGCAGTGTTCAGATCTTGAATTGTCTGAGTATAATTTTCTTCTTTCTAACAGGTTGGTAGTGAAATAGAAGCACTGAATCTGCAGGTGTCATCCCTCTTCAAAGAACTTCAGGAGGCCCATGCTAAATTAAAAGAAGCTGAGCTGATCCAGAGGAGGCTTCATGAAAAGTAAGGCCCAGAAAAGCAAATGTTGATGATGATGATAATCTTTAGCCCTTGTCTACACTTCGCAGTGGATCGACGCTGCGGCAATCAATCCACCAGCCATCGATTTATCACGTCTGTTGTAGATGTGATAAATCGATCTTTGAGAGCGCTCCCGTCGACACTGGCTCTCCATCAAGGTGAGAAGAGTAACCAGCATCGACGGGAGAGCTGCCCCTGTCAACCTAGCTGCGCACAAGGCATCATGGTGAGTGTGTTGATTTCAGTTACGCTGTTTGCATATACACTGTTTGCTTAATATTTCGGCTATTTGCATAGCTGAAGTAGATAAATAGTTCAGGTAAGTGTAAAAAAGGGTAAGTGTAATGTTCATAGCCCCTACCATCTGGGGAGCTTAGCAAACTTTACAAATGCTAACTAGTGCTGAGAAACTTATGACAAGCACTATATTAGAGCTAAGTATTTCTTAATTATTGATTAAACCTTCTGATACTTCTGAGAAGAGGTATATATTAATCTCATTTTACAGGTGAGGAACAGAGGCCCAGATCATTGAAAGTATTTAGGCACCTGACTACCATTTATTTCAGTGCGAGCTAGGTGCCTAAAACACCTTTGAGGGTTTAAGCCTCTGTCTTTTGCAAGATCCAAGATGTCACTGGACATTAAGGAGCCTTAGAAATAGACCACAGGAATCCTGGTTTTTCAGATTGAGAATTTAATCTTTCATGATGTAAAAGGGATAAGGGATATTTTAAAAACAAGTGAAATCCCTTAAAGCAGTGGTCTCCAACCTTTTTATGCTTGAGATCACTTTTTGAATTTAAGTGCAATCCAAGATCTACCTGAAACCCAAATACCCTTGCCCCGCCTCCTTTGTGCCCTTTCTCTGAGACCCCGCTTCTGCTCACTCTATCCTCCCTTTCAGTAGGCTGGGGCAGAGGGTTGGGGTGCAGGCTCTGGCCTTGGATTAAGGGATCTGGAATGTGAGAGGGGTTCTGAGCTGCAAGCAGTTGAGGTGTTGGAGGGGGTTCTAGGTGCAGGCTCTGGGAGGGCATTTAGATGCAGGGGTGCTTGGATCTAGGGCAGGGGCATGGAGTGGAGGGGGCTTATAACTGGGGTAGGGTTTCAGGATGTGGGCTCCAGCTGGGCCCTATTTACCTCAGGTGGCTCCTGGGAGGTGGTGCAATAGGGCTAAGGCAGGCTCACCCCTGCCCTGGCCCTGTACCACTCCCAAAAGCAGCCAGCAAACTCCATCCCAATCTCTGCTCTGTGGAGATAGGATACAAAGTGGGAGAGTAGGCACCTTGACATCAGCACCCTTCCTCTGCCTGCCTGACCATGCACAGAAAGCAGGAGGCTCCCAGGGGAAGGAACAGCTCCAAGGCAAAGTGCAGGAGATGGGCAGCAGTGTGGGGAGGGGCAGCTGAAGAACTGGCACTTGATAGCCTCTTAGCCAAACCAGTCAGGTTCACCTGTCAAATGCTCCAAGATCTACCCGTAGATCCCGATCTACTGGTTGGTGACCACTGCCTTAAAGGGAGAGAGTTGCTTTTCATAAGTTTGCAAATAAGGACCCAATTTGAACCGTTAGTCACAGGCATTCTCAACATGCTTGAAAATCAGGCCACTTAATTAGGTGCATAAAAAAGATTGTAAGATCCTCTCTTTAGGTGTCCCCCCCCCTTTTTTTTAAAAACTTGTAGTCATGATTCCTATCTTTTTGAGACCATACAACATAACTTAAGGAAAAGGATACGGGGTCAATCCCTTTATTTTCTTACAGTTGGGCATGGGTTGTTTTTTCAACCCCCAATGAAATTAAAAGGGGGATAAGTTAATTACAAATAAAAGGTTCTCTTTTTACAATACCCATCATGATGACTTCCATCAAGAAACAAGATAGGAAGAAGAGTGTTTCTCTTTCCTTTCTTTGTCAGGTGTCAGATACTTGAAAGAAAAAACACTGCTACTCCAGCAGATTTGGATGAGAAGCAGCAGCTCCTGTATACCATTAAAAAGCTAGAGCTTCAGGTGGAGAGTTTACAGTCAGAAATCAAACTGGAACAAACCAAAACAAAGGAAGAAAAGTGAGTGTGACAAGATTTTGTACCTTACAAAGATTTGTAGGGGAAGAATATATGGTAATGTATCCAAGGAATAACTATATCTCAGATGTGACTGTTGTGTATGCACACAAGCTTTCCCTTACCCCCATTAAATTGAGCTTGTAGAGGTTAGTCTGAACTGGAACCCTGGATCCAGGTAGCTTCAGTTTAATAAAGTTTTGACTCTCTAGGTCCAGATATTACAGTTCAAACCTCTCTCTACAGTAGGCCCAAAAATGGCTCTTCATGTTCAAATAACCCCAATCTCTGGAGAAATCCCCACTCTAACTGCTGACTTGTGCCCTTCTCTAGCTGTATATAAGTTGTATTTCAGTGTTTCAGGAATATGTTGCTGATCTAAACTGAGCCCTGCCTTCAGATATTGGAAACTTCAGAGGGGTAGCCTAGTTAGTCTGTAACAGGAAAAACTTAAAAAACAACAAATAGACTAGTAGCATCTTAAAGATGAACAAACCATGTAGATGGTATCATGAGCTTTCAAAAGCTCATGATACTATCTACCATCTACATGTTTTCTTAGTCTTTAAGGTGTTACTAGTCTATTTGTTGTTTAAGTTTTTTCAGATATTGGTTACATCAACTTACTATGTCCAGGCTGACAAAAATACAAACTGGCTTCCTATCTTGGCTTTTTCCTTACAAAAGATGAAGAAATGGATACTTTGCCCATCCTGTTACTGTATTTTACTAAATTCTTCTTAGGGAGCTGAACAAACAAATACCCACAATGCATTTTTGAAAGACTGCACTTGGCTAGTTATCCATATGCTGTCACCAGCATGTAGCATGGCACCCATCTCCCAATCAGCTGGAATTTCTGCAATTTGGTAATTTTGTCTGGGAGCCAGTAAGTAAGTTCATTCCCCTGAACTAGGTTTCACTTCCCCGGGTTGTTACACAATAGGCATTTTCTTCATTTGCCTTACAAAAGAAGGTAGAAACACTGCTGAATTCTTTAAGGATAACTCTCAAGAACCTTCCCTTTGATGTTTGCATCCAAATGATGACGACATGTCCAGCTATGAAACTGAACTACTCCAGTCTGACATACATAGATGCAAGTTTGAGGATAGGCAGTGAAGGACCTTGAAAGTCAAGACGAGCAGCTTATGCTTGCAGATACTGAGCAAGGTCTACCAAGCGTTTCAGTACTAGGGCAGGTCAGCTAGATTATAACTGACTTTTGAGCAGTTCCCTAATTTGTCATTTCATTGGACTGCAGGGTTTGAAACCCATTTCCTTAAGGAAAGGCTTGGGAACAGAGCATTATGCTGGTGGGAACAAGACAATACCCTGGATACTACCAAATGTTTGTAGACATGTTCACATTGTTACTGGAAGTTCTCTGGTCATGAGCACAGTGCTGCAGGGGAAGCAACCCAAGAGGCCCAAAAGGTAGTAGGAGAAAGGATGAAGTTTCATAAACTTTAAGGTCAGAAGGGACCATCATCATCATCTAATCTGACCTCCTGCACATTGCAGGGCACAGAACCTCACCCACCCACTTCTGCAGTAGAAGACACCTAATCTCTGGCTGAGTTAGTGAAGTCCTCAAATCATTGTTTAAAGACTTCAAGTTACACAGAATCCACCATTTACAGTAGCTTAAACCTGCAAGTGACCCAGGCCCCATGCTGCAGAGGAAGGCAAAAGACCAAACTGCTCTGGAAGAGTGAGAGAAAGCGGCATTAGGGCATGGGGAAACACATGTGCCTCTGAACTCTGGAGTTACTGTTTTGGTGAGAAGCTCCGTAAATAAGAGACTTAACAGAATTAAAAGCTATTAAGAGACACCGCTTCAAAACCTTAGCTACATCCATTTTATTTAATGAAGAGGTGTGAAAGAGGTGACTTTTCCAGGGTCTATAACAGGCCTGGGAAAAATATGGCCCATGGGCTGGACCTGGCCCACCAAGCCACCAGATCTGGTCTGCAGATGCAGTGGGCACCCCAGGCAGGCTCCCTGCTTGCCTCGCCCCCCACCTGCACACTGCTTAGAAAAGCAGCTGCCAGGCCAATTTCTCTTTCAGAACTGTGAGCCTGGAGGGGAGGGGAAAAAAGGGTAGAGGCAGTTCATGAAGCCTAGCACAATTCCATTGGCTGGTTTCTGGCTAATGGTAGCTCCTGTTTGAAAAACAGGCAGCACACGAAGCACCCTCCCTCTCTCCAACTCGTAGTTATTCACACATGCACATGGGCCCCTGCAACCTGTTCATGGGCAGGGCAGGCAAGCTGCCTGAGAACCCTGCTGGGCTGCTGGCCAGGAGTCACCCAGGTAAGTCTCCTGGCCAGAGCCTGCCTCTGGCTCTCCAGCCCCTCTCTTCCTCAACCCTCTTCCCCTACTCCTTCCCCTCTACTGCACTTACCCAAAACCTCTGCCCCCCTCCTGCACCCATACCCCCTACCAGATCCAGCACCCCAATCCTCTGCCCCAGGTCATAACCCCTCCTGCCCTAGGTCCTAATGCAAACCCCTGCACCCCAGGTCACAACCCTTTCCTGTCCTTAGGTCACAATGCAAACCCCTGCACCCGAGGTCACAACCCCTTCCTGTCCTAGGTCACAACCCAAACCCCTGTACCCCAGTCCCCTGCCCTAGGTCACAACCGCCTCCTTCACCCAAACTCCCTCCCAGACCCCACTCTCCCTCCTGCAACACAATCCCTTACCCCAAGCTGCACCCAACCTCCATCCCAGACCCCACATTTCCTTCATTAATATCATGGAAGAGTGTGGCCCTCGAGATTTTGGGCAAAAATTATTGCCCACCCCTGGTTTATAAGCACCTACCGGTAGTATATGGGTATTTTTAATTTTGCAGAAAAAAAGTATGAGTCCCAATGGCTGGAAGTTCATGCTAGAGAAAGTCTGACTGGAAATAAGGGGCAAATGTTTAACAATATGGGTAAATGTCCTAGGGCAGTTTACTTAGGGACATGGCAAATTCTCCTTCAGTTGAAACCTTCAGGTCCAGAGTAGCTATCTTTCCAAAAGATATGCTAATTTCTCACAGAAACTCTGGGCTTGATGCTGAAATTATTGGGTGAGTCTTTGGCCTGTAATTCAGGAGGCCTGATTATTAAATGATCAGAAGAGTCACTTCTGGACTTAATCTCTGTAAGGGCACCAGGGACCTCGAGAGAGGCGATGGTGAAGGTTAGAAGGCTACTTTTTATCGTCTGACTGAAATTCCATTTGTAAGTTGTTGAAGGTTTGTTTGTGGTTTTCTTTCCTCTCCCACCGGAAAAATAAAAAGTGAGACTAGAGAAAATTTTGACAGTTGGGATGGTTAGTCCTTTAGCTTTCTGAACTAGTGTGTCTTAAACACAAGGGATTTGCAAGTTTGATGGAAAGGAATGATGAAAGAAATCCTAAAGCAGGGGCTAATGGAACAGTTTAGCAAAATGGAAGATAATGGAAGGACCATTTCAGATGTAATTTTTTTGTCTTAAACAGGGCAAAGTTTTCTGACTTGCAACATACATACAGCAAGCTTCTCCCTGAGCTCACTGATGCAATGAAAACCATTGAAGAACTAAAAAGGAAAGAGGTAAATTAGTTGTGAAGACAAATTGCAATGAATTTTAGGAGGGAGAAATGAATGTGGATTGTAACAATATTATTACTTCATGATGACTTCATGATTTTTCAGCTTTATCATACACTGTAGCTACATAAATTTTATGGCCATTTGGAAGGACAGACCTTGACACATCCTGCTCCAAAAACACAAAACACCACCTCTCACCACTTCAACTAAAGAAGAGCCACATCTCTGCTGTGTTAGTACAGATATCCTTTGTTGGCCTCAAGCTACTGCAGTGCAACACAGTTGCATACATCTGAGCAGTTCTGCATCTATCCCAACTCAAGAGCCTGAAGTTAGGCATCTAAATATTTGCATAATCTTAAAGTAAGGTTTGCTGGTAAGGGACCATCTTTTTAGTTATGTTTTTTACACTGCCTCACATGGTCAGGTCCCAATCCAGGGGTGGGCAATACTTTTTGTCAAGGGCCACGCCAAGAATTTGGAAAGTGGTCGAGGGGCTATACTCTTCCATGATATTAATGGAGGAGGTACAGAGTCTGGGATGGAGGTTAGGTGCAGAAAGGAGCTTATGGTATGGGAGGGAGTTTGGGTGAAGGAGGCTGTTGTGACCTGGGGCACTGGACTGGGATGCAGGGGGTTGAATTGTGACCTAGGCAGGGAATTGGGGTATAGGAGGGGTTGCAGGGGATTGAGTTATGAGCTAGGGCAGGAGGGGACTGTGGTCTGGGGCAGCGGATTGGGGTGCTGGATCTGGGAAGAGGTATGGGTTCAGGAAGGGGGCAGAGGATTTGGGTTTGTGGCGTTGGGGGGCAAGAGTTGGGATCAGAGTGTTGGGAAAGGAAAGGTTGGGGAGCCAGAGGCAGCTCTGGCCAGGAGACTTATCAGCCAGCAGCCCATTCCTAAATCAGCTTCCCTGACAGCTCCCATGCCCTTGTAGTTCTTCACAGCGCACAGAATAACTACAAGCCCCTTGTGCTTCGTGGCTGCCTGTTACTGAAACAAATTAAGATTGCCTCCTTCACCCAAATTCCCTCACATACCCCAAGCTCCCTTCTGCATCTAACCTCCATCCCAGACCCTGTACCTCCTCCAATATCATGGAAGCATGCGGCCCCTCGACCACTTTCCAAATTCTTGGCGTAGCCCCTGTCAAAAATTATTGCCCACCCCTAGATTGGGACTTGATCATGTGAGGCAGTATAAAAAACATAATTAAAAAGATGGTCCTTTACCCAAAAACCTTACTTTCTTAAGATTATGATTGTGCTGGGGGGTGGGGGCAGCTACTAAAGCTCCCTCTCCCTCCCCTCCAGGCTCAGTTTTTAAAGTGAAACCACCACAGCCGCATTTCTGAGTGGCATGCAGGTCACATGAGGCACGCGGGGAGCCTCAGGCAGGCTCCAAAAGCCAGTTCCTGTGGTTTGGTGGGCCTGGATCTGGCCCACAGGCTGTATTTTTCCCAGGTCTATCCCAATCTATGACTGGGGCTCTCATGGTGCATATAATAAAGTACTGTACAATATATGTCTTAATAGCTGGAAGAATGGAGTGAAGGCTTAGCTTTGAACTTTCTTGCTTTTTCTCAGTGCTTTTAATAGAGACCTTACTATTCAGTATTTAAAAAAAAAGGGGGGGAAATCTACTTCATAGGCTGCATAAAGAAATTACTTTTGGGAGTTGATACAGTGGTCACTATGGGGAACTTTCTCTGGAAGCTGGAAGTAGCCACAAGGTGTTAGATTTTGGGGGTAGTGGGAGTATCAGGCCATTTCAATGAATTCTTTCTTGCAGTTGGAGAAAGTGGATAAGGTGGTGGTAGAAGAACTGGATGAAAAGCTAGAGCTGGCAGAGAGAGCTTTGGCTACAAAACAACTACAGATGGATGAAATGAAGCAGACCATTGCTAAGCAGGAAGAAGACCTTGAAACCATGGTTGTCCTCCGAGCTCAGGTATGAGGTGCCCTTCAGAAAAGTCAGGGAGTCCTGGATAGTTCTCGTTCCTACTGTTGAGAAATGGAAAGAAATACCCTAATGGCTCAAGCAATTGCTCTGAAAAGATTAAAATAGACAAAGGATCCAGATATATAATTACCGTTTTGAGTTTCCCCTATAGATCTGTGTAGAATATGTACTTTTGTAAATTACCATTTACCATTGATTTTAATGGATGGGATTTCTGGATATTAAAGGGGTTTGAAACAGTACACAGAGTTTTACACCTCCTATAAAAAGTTTGGTAGTTGATTAAATTTGTTCTTAATTTTCTGTGGGCTCCCTTAATGTTAAAGTAGTTGTTTTAGTCTAATTCAATGAGGCCAGGGATGTAAAGTGTGAATGAGAAGAAGGCAGGTCTTGAACTAGAATTCTGGGAACAGTTTCTGGCTCTGCCAAAGATTTTCTGTATGACCTTGGAGAAGTCATCTGCTCATGGTCTTTATGTCATCCTTGTCTGTAAAATGGAAATGATGATGCCTGACTTCACCCAGCCTTTCTTTGCTATTTAGCTTTTTGGGTCTTGGGCTATGTCTTGCCAAGCGTACGTGCAGCTACCAGCACAGTGTAGGTGGTGATTTTGGTTGGGG
Organism: Pelochelys cantorii; assembly: GCA_032595735.1. NCBI lineage: Eukaryota > Metazoa > Chordata > Testudines > Trionychidae > Pelochelys > Pelochelys cantorii. The sequence goes on along the minus strand of CM064326.1, from coordinate 333,960,779 downwards.
CTTAAAGGGGCTATTGCAATACAAAGAACACACTGGTTGGCTGTGCTAACAAGTGGGATTAATTTATACCAGTAATGGGGAACTTGGGCCACATGAGTGGCCCTCTTTCATCTCAGTGGGCCACAAGAATGCCTTAACCAAGGCAGTCTCCCAGGATAGGGTAGTTTTGCTAATTGTGCTTGTGTACCTAGAATTTGCAGGGTGTGCTGATTGAGCCATAGCAGCTCTTTGATTGGATGCAGAGGGAACGCACAGCTCTGTCAGTGTTGTGTGTAATCAGCATGCACCTCACTTCACATGCCCTTGCTTTACGTGGATGTCACTTTAGGTAGGGAAAAAAACCCTATGAAGAGGGAAACCAGCAGTATCTGGCAGCTGGGCATGTGGGCAACAATAAACAAAATGTCTCGTGGGCCACACACAAAACCCCGATATGTGGCATGTGCACCACAGGTTGCTCACCACTGACTTATACACTGGTAGAGTTACAGCTGGTTTAAAAAGTAAATGCTGACTGTGCTTTTATTATCTCTGACCAGATGGAGGTTTATTGTTCTGACTTCCATGCTGAGAGAGAAGCAAGAGAGAAGATACATGAAGAAAAAGAACAGTTGGCTGTACAGTTGGCGTACCTGCTACAGGAGAAAGATACTCTTGAAGACCATGGCAGGTGAGAAACTGATTAAGGGAAATTCCAAACATGTCTAAGACTTAGTTGTCTACTCTGGATCATGTTGTTGTCACATGTGTTAGGGGGCTGGCTAGGGACTTGTTAAAGCTAATGTTGATTTTAACAACTGTTGAAAGCTGCAAAATGCCTGTGCTCATCAATAGAATTTAAAAAAACAAAAACAACTGAAAACTGTAGAAGCCATGGACTTAGCTCTACAGTGATCTAGCTGATATAAACAAGAAATTAGCCAGGTGACAGAGGCCTCTGTGTGAGTGTGTGTGTGAGATCATCCAAAGAACCAAACTTAAACTGTATGACACATTGTGAATTATGGAAGTATTGTATTTATTTGAGAAGTACAGGTAAACTCAATGGGTGAAAATGTGTCCCCAGTGATTTCAGAGGAGGCAGGATTTCACGTAAGGTCTCTAAATTGGTTTAATCTGAAAACCCATTCATTCAAGTATTTCGGGTCTCTTTTAAAAATTGAGTCCACAGATACAGTTTATATCTTAAAGAACCCCAGCCATTATGTTCACCACCCAGATATCTAGTATTTACCTAGACTTAAGGACAGAAAAATCTTAGATTTGTTCTCCCTCTTAAGTTAACTTCTTTTTCAAGAAGAAAAAAAGCCAGATTAATAGCTAAGCTTTTATTTTATGATGGTAGTAATAATTTTTACGTAGAATAAAATTTTAGAATGCATGTCTGGGCCAAATTTCAGTTTGGATAAGTAGACCCAATAAAAGTTAAATTCTCTCTGCATGCTCATTTGTATCGTTTCAATTAGAGTTATCAAAACCACAAATAAACACTACTTGTTGGGGGGAGAGTCAAAATGGCTGTTGTAAAAGGAATCATGCCTCACAAATCTACTAGGATTCTTTGATGTGGAGCGGGGGTCAACATACATGGGCAAGGGTGATCCAGTAGCGATAGGGTACATGGACTTTCACAAAGCCTTTGACAAGGTCCCTTACCAAAGACTCTTAAGCAAAAAAAGTCATGGGATAAGAGGGGAGGGTTTTCTTGTGGGTTAGTAACTTGTTAATAGATGGGGGAAAAAAAGACTAGGAGTAAATGGTCAGTTCTCAGAATGCAGAGAAAGAGAAATAGTGATGTCCCCCCAAGGATCTGTCCTGGGACCATGTGATGGAGTTGCACTCACTTCTCCTAAATGCCCTCTTGATAAGTGCATGTGCCTGCATTCTCTCTACCTGTTTGTAGCAGGCCTTTACTGACTCAGCCCTCCAGCCACATCATAAAGTCTGTCTGTAAGATAAAGCAAAGCGAATCCATGTGGGGGTACAAGTCCAACAGAGGTCTCTCTGAGTTCCCTCTGCAATGCCTTGGTCTGACCCTGCTTCAGACTAGAGCGATACCCCAGGGCTTCTTCCATGGAGGCCAGTGTCTTCACCCTCTTGGGGCCTTTCTACTTGCAGTCCTCCAGCTGAGATGCTGGAGTTCAGTTTCCCTCTTTGGAGTCCTCAGCATCCAAACCACACCTCCACTATGGCTAATGAGCAGTTGGGGGAAACCCAGGCCCACCCACTACTCTGGGTCCCAGCCCTGGGACCCTGTAGGTAGCAGCTGTATGCTGTGTTCCTTTAACTAAGTCACACAGCTGCTCTAATTCCCTGGGCCACTTACCCCACAGCCAGCTCATGGCTCCTTCTTGCAGCACTGTCTCATCTGAGGCCCTACAGCTCCCTCGGCCAGCCAATCACACTCCTCCAGCTCTAGTAAGGAACTGAACTCAGTCTTCTCCTGCAGCTCCTCTTGTACTGACTTGCTGGGTCCTGATCGGCTGATTCCTACACCGCCACTCAAGGCAGCTCAGAGGAGCTCTACTGCCTTTTTCTGTGGTGAGGTGTGGCAGGGCCACAAGTCCTCGAGCAGGAGGCCTCAGGGCCTAGTACACCCCATCACAGACTAGCACTGTCAACATTCATTAATGATCTGGGAAGAGGAGTGAACAGTGAGGTGGCAACATTTGCCAATGATACAAAATTACTCAAGATAGTTAAGTCCAAAGCAGACTGCAGAGAGTTACAATATTCTAATAATCAAGTTTTGTGAGAAAAAACAAAAAAGGCAAATGAAACTCCATGTTGATAAATGCAAAGTAATGGAGACTGTCAAACATCTCAGCTATACATACAAAATGATGGGATCTAAATTAGCTGTTACCACTCAAGAAAGAGCTCTAGAAGTCATTGTGGTTATCTCTGTGAAAACATGCACTCACCATGCAGCTGCAGTCAAAAAAGCTAATGGAACGTTAGGAACCATTAGGAAAGGTATAGCTGACGAGACAGTAAATATGATACTGCTACTAAAAAAAATCCATGCTGTGCCCACATCTCTTGAAGACTCCATGCTGTTTTGGTTGTTCCATCTCAAAAAAGATATATTTGAATTGGAAAAAGTACAGAGAAGGGTAATAAAAATGATTAAGAGTATGAAACAGGTTCTTTATAAGGAGAGATTTAAAAGACTGCGACTGCTTGGAAAAGAGACAACTAAAGTGGGGATCTCATAAGTCTATAAAATCATAAATGGGATGGAAAAAATGGAGAGAAGTGTTGTTTACCCTTTCACATAACACTAGAAGCCAGTGTCACCTGATTAAATTAATAGGCAGGAGGTTTAAAAAAAACAAAAGAAATACTTCTTCCTAAAACACTATCAGCCTGTGGGACTCATTGCCAGGAGATGTTCTGGCCTTCAAAACTAGAACTGGATTCAAGAAAAAATTGGGCAAATTCATAGATAGAGCCATCAATGGCTGTTAGCCAGGATGGTTAAGAATACAACCCCATGCTCTAGATCAGTGGTCACCAACAAGTAGATCGGGATCTACTGGTAGATCTTGGAGCCTCTGACAGGTGATCCTGACAGGTTTGGCCAAGAAGCTATCAAGTGCCAGCACTTCAGCTGCCCTCCACCCACTGCTGCGCTTCTCCTGCCCTTTGTCTTGGAGCTGTCCCCTCAGGAGCCTCCTGCTTACTGGGCAGGAGAGGAAGAGGAGGGTGCCCCCTCTCCCACTCTGTGTCCTATCTCCAAGAGCAGAGAGGGGGCACAACAGGACTTGGGATGGAGTTTGCTGGCTGCTTTTGGGAGTGGAGCAGGGTCAGGGCAAGGGTGAGCTCGCCTTAGCCCCACTGTACCACCACCCAGGAGCCACCTGAGGTAAGCAGTGCCCAGCTGGAGCCCAAAACCCTGCCCCAGTCATGAACCCCCTCCTACACTCCAAGCCCCTGCCCTAGCCCCGAGCACTGCATCCAAATGCCCTGACAGAGCCTGCACCTAGAACACTTTCCCGCATCCCAGCTTACTGCCCCAAGCTCAGCTCAGAGCCCCTCTCACACTCCAAATCCTTTCATTCAAGTCCAGAGTCTGCACCCCAACCCTCTGGCCCAGACTGGTGAAAGTGAGGGTGAAAGTGAGCAGGGGGTGGGGCCTCAGAGAAGGGGCACAAAGGAGGCGAGGCAAGGGTATTAGGGTATGATATAGATCTTGGATTGCACTTAAATTAAAAAAGTGATCTCGTGCTTAAAAAGGTTGGAGACTACTGCTCTAGATGTCCCTAAGCTTCTTACTGCCAGAATCGGGGAGTGGATGACAGGGGTTGGATCATTAGATAAATTGCCCTGTTCTGCTCATTTCCTTCTGAGGTATCTGGCATCAGCCACTGAAGCAGGGCTGTCCCATAGGGAAGACGTAGGGCCTGAAGCAACCTCTCTACCCCACAACCATACCTCTTCCTATCCTTGTTCCACTCCTTCCTGCCCCCATTGCACCCTTTCCCAAAGCCCCCTTCCCAGAAATACATGACCTGTGGGATTACTGGGAGGCCTGGCATGGGGCAGCAGCAGGGGTTGGGCCTCCCCTGCACTCAGTTACCCAGCAGCCTGTTCTGCTCCTCCGTCACCACTCAGCCAGGTTGTGACGCAGGTTGTGGGAACAGAGTGGAGCAGGCTGGGGCCAGAGCTGGCATGCTCCACTTCCTGCCACTGCAGTGGAACCATCCTTATCTTGTCTAATCTCCTGTACGTTGCAGAACACAGAACCTCACCCCACTGTCATAACTGCTTCTGTAATAGATCTGTAATCACTAGCTGAATTGCTAAAGTCCTCACATCTTGATTTAAAGACTTCAAGTTACAGAGAATCCACCATTTACTCTAATTCAAACCTGCAAATGTTTCATCACCAGTGCTGCAGAGGAAGGCAAAACCCCCTCCAGGGTTTCTGCCAATCTGACCTTGGGGGAATTCCTTCCTAACCCCAAATATGGCAGTCATTTAGACACCGAACGTAGGGACAATTTCCACCATCCAGACAACTAGGAAAGAATTCTCTGTAGTAACTAAGAGCCCATCCAGCGTCTTGTCTAGCTGTTAGAAATATTTATTAATAGCAGTCGCAGTTTGGTCGTATAGCATTGTAAGCAATCTCATCATACCATCCCCTCCATAAAATTGCAAACTAAGTGTTGAAGTCAGTTAGGTTTTTGCCCCCCCACTATTCCCCTTGGAAGTCTGTTACAGAACTTCACTTCTTTGGGATAGAAACCTTTGTCTAATTTCAAACCTAAGCTTATTGCTAGCCGATTTATGATCGTTTGTTCTTGTGCCCACGTTGGACTTTTCTTGGTGTTTTTGTCACTTACTTATTTAGAGAGCAATCATACCTTCTCTCATCCTTTGGTTAGGTTAAACAAGTCAGATCCATAAGCATTCTCTCACAAGATTCCTATGATCATGCCTTTCTTCATCTATTCCAGTTTGAATTCATCTTTCTTCAACATGGGAGGCCAGAATTTTACATAGTGTTCCAAATGATGTATCACTAGTGCCAGGTCCAGTGTTACTAATGTATCACTACTGGAAATGCTCACCTGATGTATTCTAGGATTGTATGAGCTTTTTTCATGGCCACATCACATTGGTGGTTCATAGCTGTTCTGTGGTAGATCTTGGTGTATTGGTTGTGCTCCCCCTCTGTTTACAATTTATAATTCCCCAATTTTATAGCAGAAATTGTTGTTAATCCCAGTGGGTGCATCTACACTGCCCCCTTAGCTTGGAATAAGATAAGCAATTTGAGCGACACAAATTGTGTAGCTTATTTTGAAATTTGGCACTGTCTACATAGCACCAAATTTTGAAATAAACTGCTCTTCTGAAATGTCCCTTAACCCTCGTGGAACGAGAGTTACAGGGACGTTGGAATAGCGAGCCTGTTATTTTGAAACAATAGATTAGTTTAAAAGACACGGAATAGCTATTTCCCAAAATAGTACTGCAGTCTAGATGTACCCTAAGTGAATGACCTTGCACTTTTTTATTATTTCATCCTATTTCTGTTACTCCAGTTTCCAGTAAGGTCATCCGTATCTCCTTACATGATATTCTTTGTGCTTTCCCTATCGTTTGAGGTTAGACTAGACTTCTCTTGCTAATAGGCTTTGTCTCTGTGCTTGAAAATGAGTGCATTCTTAACTTCCTTAATCTCTGCAGAAGCTCTTTGGTGGAAATGCAAAGTCGTCACGGAGCCAGAGCATCATTGGATCATGATCATTCACCTCATCTTGTACAAAGAGGTAAATTTATAGAGGACAATTGTTAATGGGATCATATCCTGGGCTTGGCCCTCCTGTGCCCAGTATAAGACTGTTTTGCACTGCTGCCAGGCCAATCAAGTGGCACAATACTGAGCATTCTCAGGAGTGTTCTGTCTTTGTCCAGTATCCTGTAGGGCCTTTTTATAACTGAGAGTAGCCCAGTAATTGCAACTTCCTACCTACTATCCCCAGAAGTACCCATCTGGAATCTTCTAGGAGAACTAAATTTATATTTTCACAAAGAGTGAAAATCTAGCTGAACATAATAGGTGATCTTCTCTTTGTTTTGCAGGAACTAATCAACAGGACTGGCGGCAGCAGGAGAGGAATATTCCAATACATTCCTGTCCCAAGTGTGGAGAAATTCTACCTGACATGGACACACTTCAGATCCACGTTATGGACTGTATCATCTGAATGCTGATCTCCCAACTCTTCATAAATGAAAATATATATCTGCCAAGCAAATGCATTCTTTCCCTCTAGAATAGGACCTGATCCTACTCTCTGTGAAGTTTTACAGGGTTTTCCCACTGATTTAGCTGACAATAGGGCAATTAGTATTTCCATTTGCTTTAGGGAGGAGAATGTTCACAGTGTAAAATGAGTTGCTAATTTACAGAACTCCACATATATCTGCTGCAGTGAAATCCTTAACCATACTTTAAGAACAAACTCCATTTCTCATAGTTTATGATCACTCAGAGCAGAGAATGATTCACAGTAGCTGGCTGAATTAATGTAATCAAAGGAGAAACAAGATAGATACAGCTGATGAGATGAAATAGTTACAGGAAACTAACTCATGTTTGAGAAGCTTTTAATAAAATTGAATAGTTTTGTATCATTACACACTGGAAATGAATCCTGCTCATGTACTGAACAGCAGTTTTATTGAATTCCCTGCAATCAGGCTAATCTAATTTTAAATTATTGATAGTTTGTGTACTTTTTGCTTTATCCAGATGTGGGAAAGTGCAAGATTGAACTGGTTGGGTCTGAAATATGTAGCTGTTGCTATGAGAAAGTAATTTAGTTTTATAGAACAATTCACAATTTAAAGAAGCTGCCTTTACTCCTCTCCGTTGTAATAAATTCACCTGAACTTGTACAGTAGATATCAAAATATTTTTGTTGGAAACAAGTAGAGTTAATGTGACTTAATAATTTAGGAGAGTTATTTGAGTTCCATGTTTACAAGACAAAAATAAATCTGTTGCATAGCACAAGAACCAACTTTGCAACTTGTGTATATTTTAGAAATTTATTATGTTCTGGATTGGCTTTTTGTCCATATGTATTTCCAGTAGGAAACTGTCTTGGGTTAGCTCTTTTGATGCTCTCAGAAGTATGTGATCTTTACTTACATAATACCAAATCTAAAAACTCACCACCTTCCTCTGTATCAGTTATGGGCAACCTAATCTAGTGAGTGAGCCATGTGATTGGCTCTCTCTCATCTCAGTGAGCTGCAAGATTGTCATAACCAGGAGCGGCCTCAGGCTGGCTGCGGCAGCTGGCGCCCCAGGCAGGCGGCGCAATTGGTGCCCCCCCTGCACGGCTGTCAATGGCCGTGACGTCATCATGGGGCGCTCCAGCGCACCATGACATCATCATCGGGTGCCCAGGCCAGCAGCGCTCTAGGCAACTGCCGAGTTCTCCTAGGCTCACAGGCCGCCCCTGGTCATAACCCACACAGTCTCCCAAGATAGGGTAGTTTTGCTAACTGCACCTGTGTACCTAGAATCTGTAGGCAGTGCCAACTGAACCATAGCAGCACTTTGATTGGATGCAGACAAACCACACGGCTTTCATGGTCAGTGTGTGCAATCAGCATGCACTTCACCTCAGGTGCCCTTGCTTTATGTACATGTCACTTTAGTAATACCCATAGGGGAAAAGCTATGTGGATGAATACCAGCAGAATCTGGCAACCCTGTGCATGGGCAACAGTAAACAAAATGTCTGGCAGGCCACAGCTTGCCCACCACTGCTTTGGATTGTGGCAGGATTTCAGCTTGTCAACTGCTCTTATTAAATTACAATTGAAGCCTCAATTGTAAAATATACTGAGACATCGCAAAAAATCATACATCATATAATATGAAGGATTACTTGGAATGAGGATTGTAATAGGAAAAAATGAAAATGATATTGAGCTTGATACTCATTCAGATGGAAGTCCCACTGATTTTGAACTGGATTTCTCGCCAAGGAAGAACTGCAGGATTAGAACCTTGTCTGGCCAGCTGATCGAATTGGTAAATCTTTTTGCTACAAACTACCAATCCTTAAACTTGGATCATACTTGGCTCCCCATGCCTTGCATTAACTATTAGACATGCTTCCTTTACAGGCTAATGAGTTAAAGGTTTGTTCATGCGCTGAGGAACTGTACCCTTCCAATAATTTAATCTCTGCAGATGTCAAACAATGGCCTTTCCTTAAATTCTGGAAACGAATTCACAACTTGCACTATGGATTTTTGGTGTTGTAATAAAATCCAACACTTCACATCTTTGGTAGAGACTGGAATCTTTATTTGGTAGCCAAAAATCATGTTTATCCACTAACATGTCCTCCATAAGTTTAGGTTACTGTTGACCAAAATCTCTCTGAAGGATCATCTCAGATTTAGCCATAACCTTCTCCAGGAACTGCTAATGCCTTTGGTAGATGCAAACTCGGATGATTTTTGAATTAGTTCTCTTGGACAGTGGGACTTACGGTCTTCCACCCTTGTACCCAGTTTTATTGTGCTAGCTCAGCAGTTGTTCGAGATTCTGCACCAATAGTAATCTGACAGAAGTGCTTTAATTCAACTGTAGTGCAGCCTGGGCCGGTGGCGAGACCATAGCCCTAGCCAGGGTCAGCACAATGGGGAGTGTAGCCCTGGCCTGGAGCAAGGAGCATAGCCCCGACAGGACTGGGGGCAGGCCTATGGTGGGGTGCAGGGCCAACAGCTGGGAGGGGAGCCTTGACCTCCCCTGATCTGGCAAACTCTGTGGTTTAGGACCACTCAAGTCCTGAGGGTGTCAGACCAGGGAGGTCCCACCTGTACTCAACAATGCAGCTCTACAGAGCTTAAATTGACATTTTAGACTAGCAAGTTATTTCTGCCATCTGATGGAACTTGAAAAAATTTCTCTTGATCCCACTGGTTACTCCATTTTCTAATATTCAGTACATTTTGTGTAACCTGTTACTGATATTGTACAGCCTTTAATAAGTAATTTTCCTTTACAAAACAAGAAGCCGACAAAACAAGTGACCACTAGATTTTGTGCTGACTAATTTCCAAGTGGATTAAGATATTTAGGATCTGAGTCCAAACTGTGCCCTTCTCTGTTCTGGAGCACCTCTGCATTATATTTATAAGGGTGTTTTGTACAAGGGAGAAATTGAATAAGGCCTCTAACCCTACACACGTTCAATAGCACTATTCTTATGTGGCTGTGCAGGCTCATGCCTGACTAAACATGGGAAATGTTGAAACCGACTGCACACACAAAATCTGGCAAATGCACAATGCAAGCAAATTAGAAAAAGAAAAATGCAAGCAAACTGGGGAAAAGTCTCTTCTCTTCCCCCGCCCCCCATTAATTTAAATTACTACAATCCCTAGGTGCTACTTTTAAATAGGCAGAATGTAATTATCCCCCTTGGAATTACAGTCTGAAGCAGAGTAAACTGCTGAAGGCTGGCAGGTAGCTGAGTTGGGTTTAAAAAAAACTGCACAGAGTTGAGGAATGGTGGCCTGTTTGGATGTAGGGCAGTGGTTCGGGCCAGGTGCCGTAGAGCTGCCTCGGAAGTGGGGGCATCCTCCTGAGGTGCCCAGCGATTTATCAGGGCCCAGAGGTTGGTACACTTGCGGGGTCATGCAGCTGTCCCTTGGGATGTAACACTGTGATGCTGCAGCAAGCCCCTGGGAACGGGCTGGACATCCATGTGGGGTGCCCCAGGGTAGGGTGTGTGACAGACAGGGCCGGGTCTGGGCACAGTTGAGGGCGTCTACTCAGGGCAAATTGCTCAGATTCAGGGCTCCTTACAGGCCCCAGACTGGAGACCCTTCCAAACAGGCCACAAACCAGTCCCACAGAGCGCTTCAGCTGCCTGCCTGAAGCCTCAGGAGCCAAACCCCTCTGACACCCTGTGCCCCAGATGGCCCCGGGCCTCATACACAGGTGAGGGGTTTTAGAACCCAATCTCACCTACCCCGAACAGGTTCTGTCCAGTTCCAAGAAACCAGCCACAGATCCCAGGTCAATTTCCCCTCTGGATCTTACCCACAAATCACACTGAGCCAATCCTTTAGCATCTAACATCTAAAGGTTTATTATTATAAGAAAGAAAAGCATGAGAGTAAGGTGGTTAAGGTATCATAGGTTATATGCATCGAATTTCCCAGTTCTCGATGCAGGCTTGCAGCAGAGATGTTATAGCTGCTGGCTTAAAAGTCCTTAGTGCACATCCTATGCCAGGAAGGGTCCACAGTTCCTTCCGTCTCTTCAATCCCTGCACTGCTGCCTTTGGGATGAAAGGCTGAGCTCAGTTCAAAATGGAGTTAGCCACCTGGCCTACTTATACCCCCTTCTGGCTTCTTCCAAGCTGGAGGGAGTCACATGGCCAGTGGCGAGGTGTGTCTTTGGCCTCCAGAGGCCCATTGTTCCCTGCAGCTTCGCTCATTAGCATGTCCATAGGCAAACATTCCTAGCCCATTACTCAAGCACATACAGAGAAACTTCCAGTCTCCATAGAGTACAGATTCATAGCTCCACACACAAACATGATACAGATATAGGAAGTGCAAATACAGAATCAGCAGAAAGTAAGCTTTTGTTTGACCCCTCACATGGCCCCCTTTGTACCACTTTTGGGGCCAACACCCACCCCATGGGTGCAGCGGTGATCTGGCTGCTTCCCTCACATTCAGTAACGTGACAGGGCAGCTCTGTCCCTTCTGCATAGCGCCACCACTAATTGCAGTTAGTGACGTAAGCGATGGTGTGATGTCATCACCCTGCTTTCTGTGACATCACATAATCATGGCGCTCGGCCAACTGCCAGCGGTCTTCGCCCTGGGAGGTTGCCTCCCGGCTCTCCGGCAGGAGGACGAGGAGTAACAGGCAGCTAGCCGCCTCCGAGCCGGATGCGTGCGTGCCCCGAAGCAAGATGGCGCCGCCGGCTTCACAACGCTACTCTCTTTAGGGCCCAGCTGCCCCTATTGAAGATGGCGCCGATCGCGCGGCGAGCCGTTCGGCGGACCAGAGGCGCTGTACGCATGCGCAGCACTCCCGCTTCTGTCCGGGAGGCGGCAGCCGCGCCTGCGTGGGGTCGGAAAGGCGGGGCCTAATTAGAATTTTGGCGGGTGACCCGAGGTGCCTCAGAGGAGCGGAGCTAGGCGCGGTGAGTGCGGGGGTTGGAGGCCGCCCGGAACAGGCGATCGGGGGTAGGGGAGGAGAGATAGGGGGAGGTGGGGATCTGTGGGGGGACCCGGCGAGGAGAGATCGGGGGGTGGGGACCCCGGCGAGGAGAAACCGGGGGGGGGATCCGGGGGGGGCCCAGGGGAGGAGAAACCGGGGGGGGGATCCGGGGGGGGCCCAGGGGAGGAGAATCCGGGGGGGGCCCAGGGGAGGAGAAACCGGGGGGGGGCATCCGTGGGGGATCCCGGGGAGGAGAGATCGAGCTTGTGGGTTCTCAGGAGGGGATTTCTGAGAGGCTCAGCCCATGGGACGCGAGGTGCGTGCTGCTAGGGGATGTAGGGCCGGGGAGGGGTCCCTGGTAGGGAAGGATGGGGGGGGTGGCAGGAAGGGAGGAGAACAGGGTTGTGGATTCCCTGGGTGGGAGGCGGGGCTTGGGGATCCCTGGGGGCGAGAGGAGATGGGAGCCCAGTGGGGGATAGGTTCTGTGCTGGGGCATGTGGGGCTGGGGTGCGAGGGGGGCTCTGGAGGTGTTATGGGAAGGGAAGGTGCTGGGAGAGGAGTCCAGGATAGATCTGGGAGGTGGGTCTGTCTGAATGCTCATGAGGCAGTCACCACTGTGAAGCATCTCCCAAGTAATTCAAAGAGATTGGGGAGAGGATCAGAAATGAAACCCACTGGTCCCTGAATTCTCCATCATCACCCTGCCCTGTAACTGCTGATTTCCGCCCCCCCCCCGTGCTGCACCCAGTCTCTGTTGCACCCACTGCACCCCCACCCTTGCTACATGGGATGATGTTTCAAATGCTATGTCTTCAGCTCCCTTTGCCTTGCTGTGTGCCTGGATGGACCTTAGCATTGTTATTCTGTGAAAACCGAAGAATTGCCATGCTAGCTGGACCCCAGGTCTGTTGAGTCTAGTATGCTGTCTGTGACAATGGCACCAAGTGTTTCAGAGAAATGTGCAAGAATGTTGCTGTCTCCAGATGTTTGGTAATCTACCCTGTTGCAAGTCTCATGCTGTGCCCTAACATTTAGCAGTCTATTATGGTCAAGACCTGAAGCATGAGGGGGGTCATCCCTTCCAAAACTCTTGTTTGCATTAACTGTTAGAGCTCTGGATAGTTTGTATCCATATAAATGTTTGACTTTTAAATTCTACTTAATTCATTTGAGTTTTGCAAGTTCTAATTTCAAGTGTTTAAAATTACCTTACCTGTGCTACACCAAAAACATTCCCCTAGTTGTGCATTAGTAATAGTAATCGTGTATTGGCACCCTTAAAAAATGAGGAGTACAGGATCTGCCGAAAAAGCTCCCTGCTGTCGGCAGAGCCGTGGCTAGACCTCACTTTTACTTTCAAAAGGGCTCATGATCGGCACAGCGCCGAACGTGGGTATGCAAATGAAGCCCGGGATATTTAAATGCTGGGCTCAAACATCCCTCTGTTGGCAGAAGGGTGTAGTTTAGACACACCCTAAAAGGAAAAACTTAAACAACAAATAGTCTAGTAGGACCTTAAAGACTAACAAAACATGTAGATGGTACCATGAGAAGAAGTGGATTGCGCCCATAAAAGCACATGATACCATCTACATGTTTTGTTAGACATTAGTTAAGCTACATCTTTCAGGGATGTGAGAAATCCACACCCTTGAGAGGTGTACATATACCAACCTAACCCCTACCGTAGGCAACACCAAGTCAATGGAAAAATTTTTCCATCCACCCCTCTCAAAGAGGCAGGTGGAGTAGCTACATTGGCAGGCATAGGCAGTGTCTACACTGAAACACTACAAAATCATACCTCTCTATTTGTACATGCATGCACACAAACCCCAAGTCATATATACAACAAATCTGAGTTACTTGATTTTAGTAGTTCTTGTTCTCTCTTCTGCCATTCTATTTTTTCTAACCCTTGTATCTTCTGACTTCAGTAGTTCAATTATTTTGTGCACAAGGCCATATCTTTTCTTCTTAGTAATGCTCCTAGCATGCTTTTGCGTGCCGCACCCTATTTTGTTTATCCACTTGACTTAAGTACATAAGAACAGCCATACTGGGTCAGATCTAAGGTCCATCTAGCCCAGTATCCTGTTTTCCGACAGTGGCCAATGCCAGATGCCCCATAGGGAGTGAACAGAACCAGGTCATCATCAAGTGATCCCTCTCCTGTCATCCATTTCCAGCTCCTGACAAACAGAGTCTAAGGACACCATTCCTATACACTCTGGCTAATAGCCATTGATGGACCTAACCTCCATGAATTTATCTAGGTTTTTTTTGAACCCTGTTAAAGTCTTGGTCTTCACAAGTGACTTGTTAGTGTAGACCAAATTATGTTTTCCCTATTAAATAAAACATTTTTTTGTGTGTGAGGATCTCTAAAGCAATGTTCAATGTCGTTAGAGAAATCTGCTTGTCCAGTAGCCTATATGTGATAGGAGAAACTGAGGTCTTCCCATACACCACCACTTGTTTTCTATGTAGCTAATAGTAGGAATGTAATAGGATAATCATTTACACAGTTAACCTATAAGCCTGGGCTTATTGGTTACTGTGAACAGTTACACACAAGCTCCTGCCCTGCTCCCAGGAGCCTGCAGTGTGGGGTGGCAGCTAGCTCTCTGGGAGCAAGGAGGGAGCTGGCTGCCACGTTGTGCTGCTGCCTCTGAAACTTTTCAGTGATTTTTCTGAAATTTACTGAAATTTTCAGTGATTACCCAATTGCCTGCTTTTTAACATCCCTAATTAATAATAGTGTCTGAGTTTGGTATACCAGATTTCTAGGGAAGTGTCCATCTGTTTTGAATCATCATACTCTGAAATAAATATGGGTCTGTCTATTTTTGTGACTGTGTGTTGAAAGAAGCCCGAGTAACCTAGAAATAAGACACAGATTTTTAAGCGTGAGAGTAATTACCAATTAGAACAAACTAGCAAAGGAAGTGATTGATTATGCATCTCCTGAAGTTTCAGATCAATACTGGATGCCTTTCTGGAAGATACTCTGAAATCAAACAGAAGTTATTTGTTTCAACACAGGAGTAGCTAGATGAAACTCTATGATTTATGTTACAAGGAGATCCAAATAGGACAACCATTGGTCCCTTCTGGCCTTAAAATCTATGCATCTATGAATGTATTTGGGTGGCTTGTTTTTTAAATAAGGAACCTGATGTTCTGATGCTGCAAAGAGTTGAGCATAGTGCCCAACTGACTTCAATCATTGACCTTGGGACTGCATGTAGCTCATTGAAGCATGAGCCCATAATTCTAAAAAGTCATTGTTCGTCCCTACAGTAAGAAATCAGTGTGTGAATAGTTTATGGACTAAGAAATCACATGGACATGCAATGTAAAGGAGATAAGCACACCTTGCTAAGGGAGGGTGTGACTATGTTTTATAATGGTTAAATTATGGAATTGAATTCTCATCCTTTCTCTTCCATTAATTTACTATCTGGTGGTATAGAAGTTTGAAGTTTTCAGGGGATTATTATCATCTGTGCACAGATGGTTGATGAAATAATGAAGTGGCACTGTGACAAAGACAGAGACCATTGCAATTCTAAATAGTTAAGTACGTTAAGAAATCTTTG
This sequence comes from Pelochelys cantorii, assembly GCA_032595735.1. Taxonomy (NCBI): domain Eukaryota; kingdom Metazoa; phylum Chordata; order Testudines; family Trionychidae; genus Pelochelys; species Pelochelys cantorii. The sequence continues at coordinate 333,945,449 of CM064326.1, read as the reverse complement.
ATCATTTGTGCCCTGACAAAACATTGAGCCTTTATTTTGTCATTCATGTTAATATTGCTGTTTTTCTTTCCCCAACAGGTGAAGTTCTTCCTTTGGAGTCTCTGCTGAAGCAATCCTGTTGCAATCATGGATGGTGAGATCAGCAGCTTTCTCTTTAACTCCCCACCACCCTTCCTTTTTCATCTAGGGCCAATAAATAAGTGTAGACATTGAATTAATGAGTTCAGGGAATATGGTTATAAACTGAATTTAAACAGTGTAAAAGTAAATCACAATAATTGTTTTATGAACAGATGCTTTTGAGGTGCAGAAACTAACACTATGTCTACACCAGTACTTTTAACAACAACATTTTTGTTAGTCAAGGGTGTGGAAAAAACACACCACGATTGATAAAAGTTTCACCAACAGAAGTGCTGGTGTGGACAGCACTATGTTGGTGGGAGACACACTCCTGCTGATATAACTACCACTGCTCATTGGGGGTGGTTTAATTATGCCAGTGTGAGAGCTCTTCCCTGCCACATAGCTGTGCCGCTGTAAGGTAGCCGTTCTGTCTGCCAGCTTTCTGTGGGCCTTTGAGGGATCACAGATTGGAAATCTACATAATAAACCAAAAATAAATCTAGAACCAAAATAATATAGAGCATACCTAACAAGAGTAGAAGTCTGTCATTTCCTGTGTTTCTGTCTTGGCTCCAATCTATCTTTCTTGATCAACATATCTGACAATATTTGTTCCTTGCTTTGTTGTTTCCCCGTGTAATTTTTTTATACATAGTGAACTTTAAAGAAATCTGTGTCAGATACATTGTTTTATGTGAGACAAAGAGCTTAGACGCTATTCTGTATTCCATTGTTGTCTTCCTTTTTTAATAGCAGTTTTGGCTGGGGGTAAAAGAAAATCAGTGCTCTAATTATATGTAATTAGTGGCCAGTTTTTCTTTGTAATCAAATGTGATTGCAATATCTTGGGCATATACTACATTTCAGTTTTTCTTTAACTGAGTTATAGTGACCCTTGATTTGATTTGATTTGTTTGTTCTAGGTGATGATGACTTGGAGTTGTTGGCTTCCCTATTAGAAGAGAATGAGGCAGCTGAGGATGAGAATACTCCTGAAGAGACCACCACTCACTCAGATAAGACTGGAGAACCGGATGAGTATGATGAGCTGTTTGATGCAGAGGATGATGAATCCTATACCGAGGAGGTTGATGCTGAGCAGAGTGAAGCCAGTGAGGAGAAGGAAGATGCAGCTGCATTGTTTGGAGATGTGGGTGACCTGACGGAGGAGGAGGAGGAGGAAGAAACTGTACAGGAAATACCCTGTTCACCAGCTCTCAATCAGGAGGAGAAAAATAATCAAGATTTGCAAGGTTTGCTAAACAGCAATTTTTGTTGTTTTTTTGTCATAGCCTTCAAGTATATGTCATCTCTTTACAAGCTGTGGTGATCACTAGGGAGCTGACTGGGGCATGCCAGAGGGCTCATGGGATTGGTGAGGGATATAGAGCCCTTCCTCTCAAGTTTTCCTGTTCAATTCCAGCCCTGTTGGGAATTGGTAGAAAGCTCTCCTGAGGAGTGTTGAGTGGACTGGCTTAAGTAAGCATATTGGCTTTAGTCCAGTTCTAAGTGTCCAGATGGCAAAATTTACCATCCCAAATACCAACTTTGTCAACAGAGAGACCAATGACTGAATGAGCCGTGGAGGCTTAAATACCCACTCATCCCCTAGAGATGGGGGGTGGATAAAGAAATCTTCATTCTCTGGGGCTGTCATTCTGGCACCTTTCATCAGTACTAAAAAAATCATCACACACTTAAGCTTCAACAAAAGGCAGTTCATCAAAACTGCTTCCTGTGTGTTGATAGATCTTTGGGGCTGAATCTGATTGGTTGCTTAAAATCTTAATCAGCATCAGAGTACCTTAATGGAGTTGTATTGGTGCTATTATGACTATGGTAAGTTGTGGCATGAAGATGCACACAGGATGGAATGTGATCCAATGAAGCTACTTTTGGGGTTGGTATTCAGTACTTTCACTTCATTGCTTGTATTGAGAGGAAATATTAATGCACATGGCATAACATCACCTAAGTAGTGAAAAAATACATTTGTTAATGAGAAAATAATCTCTGGGAGGCTGTTGGAAAGTCTGTGTTCACTGTGAGCCTTAGAGAGCTTGAGCTTTGTTTTTATCATTGCTTCAGTTCCTTTTCTCTCTCCCCTTATAATTACTAAATCATGGGAATATAGAAGTGAAGTCACTGAGCTTCCAGGAATCTTGTACATCTTAATCAATTCTGGTGTCTTGATAGCTTCATTTTTTTTTTTTTCCTCTCCTAGATGAGCTGAGGAAATTACAAGAGCAGATGAAGAAGTTACAGGAGCAGTTACAAATGACTGCAATTGGGCAGTCATCCAGCTCGGTCCCTCAGAAGAAAACCCTTGGTAATTAGGTTAAACATATTTCCCATGTGTCCACTTCCAAACTTGTATTTATAGTCAAGTCTTGGTGAACTTAAGCGCTTGATGTCAACTCATGGAAAGGGGCTGAGCCAGCTAAGAGAATACAGGCCTGGGTTCTAGTCCTAGCTGCTACAAATTTGTCATCTTGGGCAAGTGACTAAATCACTTAACCTCGGTTTCCCTATCTGTAAATTGGGGATGATTCTCTGCAAGGGGTTGTACTGACTCACATGCATAAAACTCTTTGAGGTCCTTTGGTGGAAGGTGCTACGTACGATGCTATTGGTAGGCCGTGATATGTTTCACACAACACACCGATCGGATTGATTTATGGTGTTACTGTGAGTGATATAGCTGGGTGGTGAATGTGTTAGGGATAAAAAGGAGGAGGGTCATATTTGGGGTCAGCAAAGAGTGTTGCCAGAACTCCATCTTAATACAGCCCAATGTTTTATTTGTACCTGCTGTTTTGCGACACTGGAAGATGAGCTCCTGGCTTCTACCCAGCTGTTATATTTCAAACGCAAGCTTTAGATGCTGGCGGCTATATGGAAAGGTCTCCATGTCAATTCCTATATTTAATTTAGTTTGGCATTTGGAGCAGTTGTTAAAGTGGGTGTCCAGCCATTGAGGTCTCATAAATATTCTTTGTTTCTGTTGACCAGGTAAATCATCTTGTGTTCCTTTAAAGGAAAGGAAAATTCCAAAACTCCAGGAATCACCATGTTTCTCTGCTCAGCTCAACAGCCCTGCTTTATCAACAACCAAACGGGCACCCCAGAAACCAAAACTTTCACCATCAGGTATAGGTCTTAATAATTGGGTTATAGTATAGTTAAGTTGCCTTACCACTATGCTGTTGTCTGGTTAATATTAGTTTGAGCTCTTGTCTGAGAATATGAGAGTAACTGTAGATTTGAGGCACTGGCTTATTCTCTCAAAAGAAATTGCATTGCTTGAATCATTTACAACAGAACAGGAGCTGGGCCTTGAGATTCCACTACAGTAGTATTTTTTCAAAGTAGTCTGTGAAACCACTTCGAGAAACCTAATAACTGGCTGCGCCGGTTTGTGTATTTAACAGTGCTGCGGCCATGGAGCCTCGCAGCTCCTATTGGCTCTGTTTCACCGTTTGCAGCCAAGGGGAGCTGCGGGAAGCAGCGTGATCCAGATCGCCCCTTCCTGTGGCTCCCTGCAGCTGCAGATGGTGAAACGGAGCCAATAGGAGCCACAAGGCTCCATGGCCACAGCACCAGTAAATAAACAAACCAGTGCTGCCAGTTAATAGGTTTTTCAAAGTGGTTTTGCGGACCACTTTGAGAAACACTGCACTACAGGGAACAGTCCTGTTCCGAGGAGGCAAGTTCGACTAGCTGAATTAAGTCTTTTCCATTGCTTATGTGGGTAGTACAGCCAGGACGGATGTCTCTTAAGTTTAAAAAAACAGCAAGTAAATGGTCTGGTAGCACTTTATAGACTAACAAAACATGTAGATGGTATCATAAGCTTTCGTGGGCACAGCCCACTTCTTCAGATGACCGGAGTTATGACTAGAGGATAAGAAAACTCGAAATAAATAGGAGAAGGGTAAAGGGGGGGGAGAGAAAGATGCTCTGCCGCCCACCCCCCTACCTCTATACATAAAGTATCAGGAGAAAGGGTGCTAAACCTGAGTAGATAAAGATCAAAATCAATGGATGGATTGCTAAGGCAGGAAGGATACCATTCAGAAGGCTGTTAGCAACTTCAGTGTCTTTTGTTTCAGACACTGAAGTTGCTAACAGCTTTCTGAATGGTATCCTTCCTGCCTTAGCAATCCATCCATTGATTTTGATCTTTATCTACTCAGGTTTAGCACCCTTTCTCCTGATACTTTATGTATAGAGGTAGGGGGGTGGGCGGCAGAGCATCTTTCTCTCCCCCCCTCGCCCTTCACTTCTCCTATTTATTTCGAGTTTTCTTATCCTCTAGTCATAACTCCGGTCATCTGAAGAAGTGGGCTGTGCCCACGAAAGCTCATGATACCATCTACATGTTTTGTTAGTCTATAAAGTGCTACCACACCATTTACTTGCTGTTTTTTTCTGTAACAGACTAACTCGGCTACCCCCTGAAGCGCCTTAAGTTTAAGATGCTGTATTATTTTACTAAGAATATTTGTTTTTCATTCATTATGTAGATTTTCCTTTTTCTCCCCGTTCTTTATAGAAAATAAGAGCCGCCCTCCAACACCAGTATCAAGTTTGCCACTTCAACCTCTCAGGTCTACCCCTGGGAACAGGCCCAAGGTGGCCACCAGAGACAGGACTCCTCAAGTGCAAGGAAGTTCCAGTGTGACTGATCAGCCTGCCTCTGTGGAAACCTTCTCTGGACTCCGATTAAGGTCAGGGACCCAAAGCTGCTCTGGGTATCAAGGGAACATATTCAAATAACAGGAGACATGTGGTCCTTCTAGTGGACTTTGATGGAGGAGGCACCTTTGGGAGATGCATCAGGCTGTCATACCAGGGTGAAATTTCTGGTGGCTGTATTTTACAAATAGCTTTCCCATCCCAGAATGAATATTCACTGATTAGGATGGAATGTTAGTTGTCTAGAAGCAGCACTGATCAATAGTTTAGCTGGCTTATTTACCATTTTTGGTCCTCTTGCTGCTGTTCTCACCTGGAGTCCATTTGTAACAGTGTAGCAGTCATTTTATTAGCTCTTAGAAGTGTTTCTGTTGCATTATATTCAGAGGTGGTGGGGAAGCAAGGGAAACATGATGGAGCCTGATCCTCCTCTTGTCAAAATAAATGGGTGACTTGCTGTGGACTTCAGTGTGAGCAGGAGTTCACTCCACATCAGTCCTCAGGAGCTGACTCCATATTTGCAATGCTTGTTGTGACCACAAGTCTCTTTTAACTTGACATGGCTTTCCCCATTGGAAAGAGCAGTGGATTTCAAACCCCTCACTTACGCTTGGGCAGCAATATTGTTCTGTCTTTGTTGAGATGAACAGAATTAACCGCGGATGCATGTTTATCTTGATTTGTTGGTGTTTGGACTAGAGACATTAAAAGGGTATTTCGCTAATTGTGTAGTTGATCATTTTTATCAGCTACACGATTAATTGATAAGGGAAGGCACTCACTCCTGGTTCACACTGGGCCTGGGAGCTACCCCCACTGCGACTCTGCATTTTAAATGTAGTAAGAGCCAGGCGGCTCTGCCCACCTGGCTCTTACTACATTTAAATGCAGAACCACCATGGGGGTAGGTCCCAGACCCGGCACAAGCCGGGACTGAGCTGGGCTTGCTCATTCCTGACTCATGCCGGGTCCAGCAGCCACTGTCCACGGGAAGTCCCAGCGAGGAGCTGAGACCCCTTGTAGTCAGGGGCTGCTGCTGGAGCAGCCTCTGTTCACGGCCAACCCAGGCTGCTGCAGACAGGGGATGCGGAGCAGCCTCTGCCCATGGCAAGCCTGGCTCTGCTGTGGGCAGAGGCTGCTTCATGCCCTCCTCCCCTCCGCCACTGCCTGTAATAGAGACAGCAGTTGGGGGGGGGGCAAGTGGCACTGTGGAGACGGTGCTATGGGAAACCGTCTTTTATGCCAGATTCCCCCAGCACTGGCTCATGCTCACCCCTGCCGCCTCTGATACAGAGGCAGCAAGGGGATGGGGAAGCGACTAGTCAGGTAGTGACTCGATTACCTGATAAGCCTATACTTATCAGGTAGTCAGCTACTCGCTTACATCCCTAATTGGGGGTGGGCTAGAGCAGGGATGGGGAACATTTTTGGGGAACAGCAGCCACATGCAAGTGAGAAACAAAATAACCCCTCATAGACATGGCCCCCAACTGATAAGCTGAAAAAAAAAGATACCTCACCTCACCAAGGCTCAGGGCTTCTCCCCAAGATCTCTTCTGGAGGTCTGGGGCTAGTAGATTTTGTGGGGCCTGCTAGGCGCTGGAATGGGGCCAAAAATGAGGAGTTCAGTGTGTGGGATGCGGCTGTGGGGATGCAGGGACTGTGCGGGAGGTGGGATGGGGGTGTGGGATCAGGGCAGGTGGAAGGGTGCAGGAACAGGCTTGGTGCAGAGTCTGGATGGGAGGTAGGATGCAGGAGCGGAGCGAGCTATGGGTGATGTATGGGATCTGGGTGGGAGGTGGGACATGGGAGCGGGCTGAGAGTGGCATGTGGGTTCTGTGCAGGCGGGAGGATGCAGGAGCAGGCAGGGGGTCGGGGGGTCTAGGCATGAAGGGGTGTGTGGAAGAAGGTTGGGAGTGGGGTTCCTACCTGATGCAGCTCTCTGGGTGGGGGCACTTGTGGCTCTGTGTTGCCCCATGCTAGGCACTGCTTCCCCCCCCCCCCTTTTCTCATTGGCTGGGATTCCTGGCCAATAGGAGCGACAGGGGTGGAGCCTGCAAATCAGTGCCAGGGTCAAAACTGCCCTGCGCTGCTATTCCCAGGACAGAGCCACTTCCTCTCCCCACCAGGCAGAACCCGTGGACTGAATGAGGCTCAGGGGTCGTCCCCTCAGCAGCGGAGAGCAGGTGCTAGCACTCCTCCTTCCCCACCACCACTGCATGACTGGAGCACTAGCGACAGCTCACCCTGCTGTGGAGGGCGGGCGGAGCCCCGAGCCTTGCAAGCGAGATGAAGGCAGCCTGTGGTCAATAGGCTCCATGCCCCTGGGTTAAAGGGTCTAATACAGGGGTGGGCAATCATTTTTAATGGGGGGCCACTTCAAGATGTTGGCAAGTGCTCAAGGGCTGCATTTTTACCGAGGGAGTTTAGGGTCTGGGACAGAGGTTGGGTGTAGAAGGAAGCTTGGGGTAGGAGACTGGGGTGCAGGAGGAGGTGTGGAGTCTGAGAGGGAGTTTGGGTGAAGGAGGGGGTTGTGATCTGGGGCAGAGGGTTGGGGTGCAGAGTTCAGGAGGGAGTATGGGTGCAGAGGTTTGGGTGATGGCTTGGGGCACGAGAATGAGGTGCAGGGTCAAGGAGCGGGTATGGGTGCCAGAGAGGATTCTGGCCTGGGGGAAGAGTGTAGGAGGGGGTGCTGAGTCTGGGAGGGAGTTGTGACCTGGGGGAAAGGGGTACAGAGAATTTGGGTGGTGGTCTAGGGAAGGCAGGGGGAGGGAAAGAGAGTGGGGGTGCCAGAGGCAGGCTCTGGCTGGGAGGCGCTTACCTAGGCGGCTTCAAATCAGCAACCCTGCAGGAACCTGAAGGCTGCAGTCTCAGGCTTCTCCACATGGCTCTGCTCCCCGCAGGGTGAAGGACTGGTGGGGACGGGAGGGAAGAAGCTTCACTGGCTGCCCCTGCCGCCAGCTGCTATTGTTCAGAAACTGGCCAATGGAAGCTAAGAGATTTTGCTGAGGGATGGGGCAGAACACGAAGCCTTCCTCCTCACTCCCAGAATAGAGCAGCTACATTTAAAATTACTTTAGCTGTGCTGTGCTTAAGGGTCCCAGTGAGGAAGCTGCGGGCCAGATCTGGTGGCTTGCAGCGTCTTGTCCACCCCTGGTCTAATAGGTCTCTTGCTGTAATTTCATGAATTTAAAAGCTATTATAGGTACTCTTGGTCACCTCCCTGTGTTGGTGCTAATGTTAGTGGTTTCTCTTTATATGTTCTTTTCTTAATGCAGAAAACCCCGTGTGTCATCAGTGGAAATGGACAGGAAAATGGCTGGACGGAAGCTGGTTAGATTATCTCAGCTGCAAAGCAAACTGGCTGGGGGGAATCTGGAGGAAACAGACTGGGTAACATTTGGAGTCATAATAAAGAAAATCACTCCTCAGAGCTCAAATAACGTAAGCAGTTTTGTTCTAGTCACAATTAAGTGAGGGTATTTTCAGTGACAGTCTAATTAGGTTTTGCACATTTTGTCAGCCAACTCCACATTCTTGTTTTAATTAAAACAAGCTACTATACTAATTGTGAATATTCTATGTAGTCTAGGTTCATTCAGTGCTGCTAATGTCTGCACTCATACAAGAACCGAAATGCATGACATAAGATTGTCAGCTACAGAATGATGTATAAATCTACTCATTATGTTGTGGTACGTGCATTCTGCAGGATTATTTCACCTTTAATATGACTTATATTGTTATGAATTGCTAAATTCACTAGCTTTGGCCCCCAGAAGTGCAGCTACTTCTATGAAACCAAAAGTCTCCATATTAAATGCTCCCCCCCCCCCCCCGCCAAAGAAAAAACCCCAAGAATTCTTTATTCTTCAATTTTCAGTCACTTGGTCCCATAGTCCCAAAAGGTGAATTGATGTGCTAGCTCATAGAATCATGAGATAGAAAGGATCTATTAGGTCCCTTAGTTGTTTTCCTTCCAGTGACTGATTATTGCCTATTGTTAGGCTTGAACAGAATTCAATTATAGTTTTGACAGATTGTAATGTTTATTTTTAAACATTTTTTTTTCCTATTTTTATCCATTTAAATTTGCAGTTGTAGGAAATTGAGGGGACAAGCAATAACTATTTAATTACAGTAGATGTTGAGATTCAAAAAGTTAAAGGGTTATAACTGTTAAAATACAAATAGTCAAAATTCCATGTCAAAGTATACAAGGCACAAAGCCATAAATCAAACTGTAATTAAAGTCCCTCAAGCAGAATTTTTCTTTCTGTGCCTATTTAAATGTTGGTTATTATCATTGGAAATATTTTTTGCTGGTTTGCATGTAAGGTAAAATAGATGTTTGTTGACATTTACCAGTTAAATTCAATGCTTCCAAGTCTTATAGATTGTGTACGTACTAGGGTTTTGCTTGATCTTGTTCTAAAAGTGCCAAGTCATGGGACTTCAAACAACTCCCTTGTGATCATTCTATAGGCTAATATTTTGTCCTGCAGAAGTTTAATGGTTAGCTACAGAGATGAATACAAGTTCTGTGTTCTATTTCCAAGTATGTGGTCTTCTGCAAAACTGCCTCGATTTTATCGTCTGTAAAATGGGGTTAACCGGTACTATACAAAGCAATTGTCAATTAATGAGAATCTGTTGAAAGTGCTGTACAGCTAGTAAGTACTGGCAACAGGAGCAAGAACAATGGTCATAGTTACACGTTTTACCATTTATTTTTGTCAGTAAATAATGTTGCCACAGTATTTCCTGATCTATGCTAAGTATAGAGAACAAAGGCAAATAATAACAAGTTTTGTGTAGATTATTGTAAGCCTGAATAACGTCAATGGTTTTCTGTTCCAGGGCAAAACTTTCAGTATCTGGCGGCTGAATGACCTGCGTGATCTGAACAGCTGTGTTTCGTTGTTTCTATTTGGTGATGTCCACAAAGAACACTGGAAGACAGACCAAGGCATGGTCATTGGACTGCTTAATGCTAATCCCATGAAACCTAAAGATGGCTCGGATGAGGTAAGTATGTTTTTTTTTTTCCCCCCTCTTGGACTTGTGACTTTATTTGGGCTCTCACTGGGAAATGTTTCAAAACACTTTGCCCATCTGATGTTATAATTCATGGTACCCTCAGAAGGAATAGTGCTTGGAAGTTCATATTCCACCCTGCTATGCATTCTATAAATATCTCCAACCTTACTGTCAGGGGTCAGTACTGACAGCTCCTGACTGGTTTCCCTGGATCCCTGAGCATATAAAGCTGGGATTTCCTTTTCTCACTGGACAGTAAACAGGTCATATGTTGAGAGGTCTCTTGTCTTTCTCTCCTTTCTTTTCTTTCCTTTTCTCAAGCTGAGTTTTTACCCTCTTACTCCCTTTTCCATCAAAGCCACCGGTTTAATAGTTAGTTCTCCCTGTACATGATTTATGGGCATGTAATGATATTTGACCCCTTGTCGCAATGACTGCCCATGAACTTCTGAAGAAAGCCAACAGCACTTCTAGTATAGGCTGTGCCTTGAGCTATGGTGGACAGTGGGCTATCCTGGTATAAATCTTTCAATTAAACTGAACTGGGAAAAGTGCCGACTTCCATTACTGACATACGAATCCTTCTGTCTGTCCACAGAATACATACAGCACAGTGCATAGCAGTACAACCTAGTCATCCCAACATAGCAGAACTCTCTCCCCAGGATGATCATGTTTAGGGCTGAGCTGGTGTTTGGTCTTCATGCTGATTCAGTCTTTGGCTTCTTTGTGAAGAGCAACTGGGCCACTTGATGGTGACTATTGTCCTGTGAACCCATGTTCACTAGAAATTGGACTGAGACCATCTACTGGCTCATAATCTATCAATTTGCTCTTCTGTGGTAAATTACATTTGGGCACCACCAACCCAGTCAGGAGCTGAACCAATGACTTGGAGATCAAGAGCTCTGTTTCATTACCATCCTAGGACCCATTCACCCTCCTTCAAAAGTCTATTTAGTGAGCCTTGGGTTTACTCTTTGTGCTTTTTCTTTCTAGATATGTTTATCTGTTGATCACTCCCAGAAGATCTTACTTTTGGGTGAAGCTCTGGACCTGGGAACCTGCAAAGCTAAGAAGAAGAACGGTGACCCATGTACACAGATTGTTAACCTGGTATGCAACTGTTAATCTCTAGCCTGTCATTGATGTGGTGGTGTTGTGGGTCATTGATGAAGGAATAACTGGCTGGTACCTTTGAGACAGTGCTCTGATTCTGTGCATTACTGGGTTGTAACGTATAACTAACATGTGTGCCATTACTTGCATCAGTGTGCAGGCCTTCACCTGCATGCCGCCTTATGGCCTGAGGGTATTCTCTAGGTAGCCTGCTGCAGTTTCCTCATTTTTCAGGGCTCTCTCAAATTGCTTCAAGTCCAGAAACATGCCTCCCTGGGACAGGATTTATTAACATTACAGAATATTTAAAATAAAATTTCTCAAATTCCCAACAAATCTTGACTCTTTTCTTCCTGCTTGGGGTCTCCCAGGCATTCCCCCACCTCTAGCCTTTTCTCTGAAACTTTGGATTCCTGGCTAGAGTCTACTTACTTCCAGCAGCCTTTCCCTAGTGTCTTAGGCCTCTGCTGAAATCTTCTATGCCCAAAGACTCTAATCTCTCTCTTCCTGAGCATGCCCCCTTCTCCGCAGTTTTCTGTTGCTCTTTATAGGAGAATCAGAGAATAACAGGACTGGAAGGGAGCTCAAGAGGTGGTCTAGCCCAGCCTGCTCTCAAGACAGGACTATATTAGCTAGACCATCCCTGATGGTGTTTGTCTAACTTCTTTACCAGCTGGTTCTAACAACTAAACCCCGTATCTCATCTTAGGTATGGCAGTCATGCCTAATAGTATGAGACTGGCTGGCTCCAGGCCTCTGGCCTTTAGGGACAGGCCACCCCATTGTAAGTGGGAAGGTCAAGAAGGAGGAAGTAAAATCTTAATCTAATCTAAATATCCTTTGGTCACCCTATGCTATGTTACTATGTGAGCTTTGACACCTCAGTAAGGGTCCCTGTGAGGGTGTGGCCCCTCTGATAATCTTTGTGTTCAGTTCTAGCCAGATATGTACACCAGCAAATGCATCTTGAAAAACCTTAGCATGCTCACTGCTCTGATGTCAAGACCAAGTATCAAGAGAGAGTTTGGATGTGGGGAGTATTCTTGTTTCCACAGCATCTGAGTTGGTGGGAATTCATCCAAGCTGAGAGATCATACAGGTGTGGGGATGAGCAGTGAGGGGAATCATCCCAGTAGCAGTGGCATTCAGAGGTACCAGAGCAGAGTCTAGCACCCCGCAGGGAGGTGTAGAAGAAAAAGAGTACAGACTTAGTACAGACCCTTGAGGGATGCTAGCAGAACGGGGAAAGGTTGGAAGTGGGGGAGAAGGACATCAGTTGTGTAAGGCAGTGGTTCCCATCCTGTGGTCCGCCGACCCTTGGTGGTCCACGACGGTACTGCAGGGGGTCTGTGGAAAGTTTAAAAATAAGGATCGGGCCCACTGTGATGGGCCCAATCCTTACTTTTCTTTTACTTTTTTTTTTCTCCCTCAGGGAGGGGGTCCATTAAATTTTAATAGATTGAAAAGGGGTCTGTATGCTTGGGAACCACTGGTGTAAGGCATTTGCAACATTTGGTGCTTATACATCAAAACATGAAGATATGAGTGTGCAGCATCTTAAATGGCAACTGCATCAATAAACATCAAGTGGCAGCAATTATGAGCCATGGGGAGGCTATTTCCTGGTTGCTAAACTGACTAGAGGGGGTGACTGGCTGTTTGCTAGCAGGCACAATGTGCCAGATCTGGAGGTTATTGCTATTAGAAACTTCGTATATAGAACTATATAGAGAATGATATTATTCGGCTTTGAAAACAAATTAATGAACACCATGGTTGGAGAGTGCTGTTCAGAGTTGATCCTTTCCTCCAGACAAATTAAGGCAGTCACTGATTTTAAATCTCTGTTCTCTCCTGGGTTTATGTTGAAATATGTCTGTAAACTTTTTTTAGATGGCTGTAGGAAACATCTCATTTTAATGTTGCTTTCTTTCCCTTCATCTCTGCCTGTAAAGAGGCTATCTAAATTTGATGGTCACGGGACATCAATATGCATGTGGCCATGACTCAAGCATCTGTGAGATCAAACCTGGGACTCTGAGAGGAATATGTAAGACATTAGTGCATGGGATTTTCTCTCCCTGTAGTGTCTGGTCTCTGCACTATAACAACCTTCAACCCACAGTGGTAGACTTGCCTCTGTGCGTATTAGCCAGGTTCAATACTTGGCTCATTATGTCTGTGCAAGCACTGCTTAGTTACAAAAAGATACTGATTTTCTCAGGGGGAATGTTATCTATTAATCTCCAGTTAGTCTTCAGTAACAGAGCAGCCTTATTTCTTTTCTTCAGAATGACTGTGAATATTGCCAGTACCACGTGCAATCCCAGTACAAGAAACTCAGCTCAAAGCGGGCAGATTTACAGTCCACCTTCTCCAGTGGCCGTGCTCCAAAGCGGAGAGCTCGCAAAAACCCCAGCTTGAAGGAGAGGCTGTGTCAGGATGGGTTTTACTATGGAGGCGTTTCTTCAGCAGCCTATGCAGCCTCAGTGTAAGAGAAATGGCTAAATTCCCTTGCAGCCCTTGGCTCTTTGACAGAAATTCCTTCCTACTATGTGTAAGTGTGCCTGAAGTTACCTTTAAAGAGACAGGCATTCCTTTGGGTTAACTAAATTAACCAAACAGGAATCAAATGGCTCTGAGGCTTGCAGCCACACCACATTTGGCAGGGAACTTGCCTGACCATCCAAGTTACACAGAGTCAGTGCTTGGGTGGAAAACCAATTCCTGTCCTTGAGATGGTCTTGGTGAGTTGACATGTGATCGTCTTACCTTAGAATCTGTACCATGACAATTCTACATAGTGAGGCTGAGGATGCTATGCCACTGGCTTTCAAAGGAGTGGTAAAACTTGGTAAGTCTTGAGCACTCAGGGTCATTAAAGATCCCTGGGCACTTCTAACCACTGTGTTCTGGCCAAATACTAACTTGAGTAATTACATTGTGACCTAAACAGTATGCTCTCAAATAGCTACTGCTTCCCGCCTGCGAGTGGTAGAGGAAGTGAGCTGTATGTATCTGATCACTACTTCACACAGGTTCTGAGACTTAATTGCACCCATTCCAAATCCCAGTGAAGTCAGCAGTGCAAAGACTCATATTGACTTAAGTGGAAGCTAGATTATTACCAGTACTTGCAAATCACTTTTAGGGACTCCTAAAAGGTAGGGATCTCCTACCTGATGATCTCATTAAATGATGTGTGTGACTGTATATAGCAATATGTCTTTTTCTGTAGCTAATATTAACCAGGTATCAACAAAGTCTTTGTGTCTACTTAATACTAAATGTCTATCTAAATCTGGGCACAAATGGGAAACATACGTCTTTGAGATACAAAAGGTTACAGTGAAATGTTCCTACTTAATAGAAATATTGTGAGGGAAGCACCTGCTCAGAGTGGATGATTGGCAGTGCTGTGTGTGTGTGTGTGTGTGTGTTGTGTGTGTGTGTGTGTGTGTGTGTGTGTGTGTGTGTGTGTGTGTGTGTGTGTGTGTGTGTGTGTGTGTGTGTGTGTAAGAAAAAAGGTGCCAGGTTCAATACTTGGCTCATTATGTCTGTGCAAGCACTGCTTAGTTACAAAAAGATACTGATTTTCTCAGTATGCCATTGTGGCCCCTTTAAGAGCTGCATGTCCCGAGCGGACTTCCGTCTGGGGAGCCCAGCCACCCCAGGAAAAGAGGTGCCGGTGCACTTGAGGGGAATGCAATTCATTTAAGTTATGCAGGGAAAATAGGTGCTGGTACACCGTCCCGGGGCATACCATCACAAAAAAAGCACTGATGGTTGATAATTGCAGCATTGCTGAGCTGGTTCTCAAATTCCAGTCCTCCTTCTCCTTATCTTACGCTGCTTTCCACCTTGGAGCAACGCTCACTTTTAGTGGGATTTGTCTTTATAGAGCAGCAGCTGCAGCCCCAAAGAAGAAGATACAAACCACTCTCAAGAATCTGATGGTAAAAGGAACAGACGCAATTGTACAGGAAACTAGAGAGAAAATGGGTAACTTTCTTTCTTCCCATCACATGTGTTCAGCCTGCAGTGCAACATGTCTGTGCGACCATTCTGTGTGAACTTGTTTAGAGTCTCTGGGAAATTGTGTAGTTACAAAGATGGCCAGTCTCAGTTCACTTCCCCAGATGATCTAAACTCCTCTCCTGGTATTAAAGCTGCAGGTAATAAGATGCACCGATAATGCCCAGCTCTCTTTAGTGTGTGCTTAGTACCCTCTTTATTACACAGCCTCCTGCACTGTACACACATAACTCTGGGATAGAAAATTACTGGCCAAAGTCTAGATCTTACTTCATCCAGTCCTTGGCCAGCCATGAAAAGTTACTGCTAGACTGAAGGAGCAGTGGCAGTTCTAAGATCTCCAGTTGTGAATCACTGGGCTAAACACAAACAACTTGAGCCATTGGAAATAGGGTGTTCATGATATCTGGGGACGAGTATGCCCCAAAGAGAGAGGCATGCTGGAGCGGTTCTAGCACAGTTCCGGGAGGTTGGGAACTTCAGAGCAGAGATGTAAAAAAGAAGTCGAATAGCCGACTATCCGATAAGCCTAGTTTGACTACTCACATTCTCCCCCCTCCCCCCTTGCTACCTCTATATCAGAGGCAGCAAGTGGGGGGGAGCAGGAGCTAGCTTAAAATCCGGTTTCCCCCCGTCCCCCCAGAAGTGTCTGTGCAGGGCAGGTGATGGGAGGCAGAGGTGCAATGGGGAACCCAGCGCCTTTATCGACTAAGCGAGTAGCCGATGGAAATTCCATCAACTACTCGATTAGCTGGTTAATCAAAATTTAACATCCCTAATTCAAAGTGCTAATCTTGGCTCTGACACACTTCTTCCATGTCATTGAGCAAGTCATTTAACCTCTCTGCCTTCATTTCCCTTTATGTAGATAGGAGAGCCCTTGTTGGGCCTCTCAGGGGGGAGAACACATTAAAGATAGTGAAGTGCTTAGATACTATTAGAGTAATTGGGCCATGAAAGTACCAAAGATAAATAGGTGGGATGTTCAGAAGCTAGTTTGTGAACTCTCTGTTAAGGTGAGAGCACTAAGTTAGAACTGAATAGCAGTGCTTTTGTTAGAAATGTCTCGTGCAATAAGTGTGAGTGCTGGAGCTAGATCTACATTTCCCATCCTAGTTCTGAGTCTGTTGGGTTTTTTTGTGCACTGCTCCAGGTATGGCAAAGAGAACCAGGCCGTGTTCTGATGAGTTCAAAGAATTGTTGGCAATGCCAACATTTGGAGCACGAAACCTCTGCAAACACTTGGCCAAAGGAGATGCAGCAGGTATGTCCAGATACTCCCGTGATACTCTCCTTTGCGGACACTCCTTCGCAGCCAAGTCTTGTTCCTTGCAAGTCTCAGTGTCTGTATATTTATTTCAGGTGCTGGAGGGAAGCAAGGACCTGCTTTCCAGTCTATCTCTGCTTCCGCACTGCTCAAACAACAGAAACAGCAAATGTTGGAGGCCAGAAAAAAACGATCAGAAGATATACAGAGGCGGTAAAACACTCTAGCATCTGCTGACATTTTACAGGCAGACTGTTCTGTAGGGTGGGAGGATTTAAAGTTTTATAAAACCTAATCTAACTAGGAATATCATGATGTTATTTCAGTGAGCAGTCAACACCCCAGCCTTGTGCCTGAGAACCAAAGGCCTTTCATTGAACAATGGCTTCTAACCTGTGTTCCAAATTCAGTTGTATTATTTTCGAGCTTTTCGATTTGCCAGGAAGACCTAACTATATGTCAATGTGTTTGTCCTCTTTAAGGTTTCTTCAGAGTACAACTAAAGCCAATAGCTCAGCATTACCATCCTCCTCAGGACTCCGCTCTCCAACCCCAGGGACTGAATTTCCCAAAGCTGCAACCCCTCAAACACCCAGGCTGGGGATGGGCTTCTCTGAGGACGAAGATGTCCTCTTCTTTGATGTGTCTCCCCCTCCACCACCGAAACTGAATGGCTTAGCAGAAGCTAAAAAGGTAACAATCCCTTTGCACTGGTGGACTTTGAACTCCGGACATAGGTCATGTTGCAGCATGAAGCCTTGACTCCTGAGATCAACCTGTTAAGCACACTTGTGCCTCATTGTAAGCTTTTAATTCCTATTTGCTGTTAGTGTCCAAGAGACATGCTTAGTTTGTCAGTCCATGTACCAGGATAGAGTGCTTCGGCCTATCCACACCAAGGGACCACAGGCTTTCGCTTAAAGCTCCTATCGTGCCCCGTGCAAAAGTAAATTCTTGTTTGTCCTGGTTTCGGAGACTAACCAAGAACATCTGCAGTGGCTCCACAGAAGGCAAGAGTTATCCGTACTCTTTACTAGAGACTTTTTTTCTATTTTGAGAGATGTTTTGAGTTTTAAGCTCCTCAGAATGTTATAAAACCATCACTCTTGATCATTTTATTATATGTAATAATCCTTTGTGGCTGGGTCCTTGGCCTCAGTCAGTTAACATCCTAGTGAAGTCATTGGAGCGCTAGGGTGTACCTTGTACATTCAGCAGCATAGTGAGTGTAATGTAATCTGTATTTTACCATCCTTGCTGTCATAAACTTTAGTCGTCTGGTTCCCAGCTAGCAGAGAATAGGTACATCTTTCTTTTGCAAGTACAGTAAAACTCTAATTGTCCGGCATCCAGTGGTCTGGCACTCCCAGTAGTCCGGCACCAACTGGAACCCGGAAGTGCTCCGGCCAGCCGGACAGTTGGAGCTGCTGTGAGCCCCATGGGCACTCGCGGCTGGGAAAGGGAAGGGGAGAAGAAGGGAAGGGGATTATACCTCTGTGACGGGTCTGCCGAGACCCACACTGCGTCCGGCTGGGGGGTGGGGAGTGGGCGGGGAACGGCACGACGAGGGGCGAACCCTCCGCCGTTTTGCAGGAAGGCGGGGGAAGCCCCGCGCCGCCGCCGAGAGTTTCCAGGCGGAGAGTGGGCTCCCCACCCCCCCAGACTGCAGTAGTTATCGCCGAGCACGGGGTTGAGGGGCGGCGCTGCAGGATCAACCCGGCAGCACCCCAGCTGTTCTGCTCTGCAGCTTCCCCAAGTCCGCCGCTTGTCAGTTTCAGCAGTGGCGGACTCGGGGAAGCGCAGAGCAGCTGGGGTGCTGCCCGATTGGTCTCGCAGCACCCTAGCTGCTCTGCTCCGCGCCGCTTCCCCAAGTCCGCCGCTGCTGCTGCTAAAACTGATGAGCAGCGGACTTGGGGAAGCTGCAGAGCAGAGCAGCTGGGGTGCTGCCGGGTTGGTCCCGCAGCGCCACTCCTCACCCCCCTGCTCGGTGATAACTACTGCAGTCTGGGGAGTGGGGAGCCCGCTCCCTTCCCGGAAACTCTTGGCGGCGGCACGGGGCTTCCCCCGCCTTCCTGCAAAACGGTGGAGGGTTCGCCCCTCGCCGCGCCGGGTCCCAGCAGACCCGTCACAACCCCCCGCCGGAGTACCTCCCGATACTCCAGCATATCCGATAATCCGGCACCACCTAGGTCCCAAAGGTCCTGGGTTATTGGAAGTCTACTGTATTTAACTTCTAATCTATCAGAGAAAATCAACTCCTTGCTAGTGAGGTAGACGAGAGAAGCCTAACATTTTTGGATAGGTTTGGAGAGTTATCTGCAAGTTTCTTTTAGTTCCCAGTTATTAGTGATTTATACAGAAATTTCCAAAGATGATTGCTTGCTGCTTTGAAAACGCAGTTTTGTTTGTTCCAGCGCCTTTCTGTCTTGTGTAGCATCTTCATCTGGAGTTCAGCTATGTAGCTTCATAACATGCCAGTGAGAATTATCAGCCTCAGTTTACAGGCTGGGAAGCTGAGTCAGAGGTTGGGTGATTGCCAAAGGCTGCCTTACTAGGAAATGGCAGAGTTGGGATTACAATTTGGATGGGATGCCCACGCTATGCCACCTCTTCCAGCTGACATTTTCCCAGCTGCCTTGGAATTAGGAATGTGTGACCCTGGATACTCGTCTTCAACTTTAACATTTAGTTCCCATTTTCTAGTTGGCTGCTATACACAAATTGCGAGCAAAAGGCCAAATTCTCAATAAAACCGACCCAAACAGTGTTAAACGGAAACGATCTGATCTTGTGGATGTTCTGGAGATCACGGAGAGAGTTGAGAAAAACACCTCCTCGTCACAAGGTATGAAAGTACGGAACTGACTTTAAAAAATGAGTGCATTGTACATCATGCTACCCTCTTCCAGGAATGAGGGAGTAAAGTTAGTTCGAACCAAGGGGTTTGGTTCGAACTAATGCATCCCGGCAGGCACTTTCACTTTCGAAACAGCTGTTGATCGAAGTAACGGGCCAGGGAAATCATGCTAATGAAGCGCAGGATATTTAAATCCCTGCTTCATTGACTATTTTGAATGCCTGCATTTACATCCCTAGTTCGAACTAGGGTGCAAGTGTAGACATACCCTTAGGGTATGTCTACACTACCACCCTAGTTCGAACTAGGGTGGTTAATGTAGGCATTCGAAGTTGCAAATGAAGCCCGGGATTTAAATATCCCGGGCTTCATTTGCATCTTGCCGGGCGGGCGCCATTTTTAAATCCCCTTAGGTCGAACTCCGTGCCCGCGGCTACACGCGGCACGGAGTAGGTAGTTCGAATTAGGATCTCCAATTCGAACTACCGGTACACCTCGTTCCATGAGGAGTAATGGTAGTTCGAATTAGAGATCCTAATTCGAACTACCTACTCCGTGCCGCATGTAGCCGCGGGCACGGAGTTCGACCTAAGGGGATTTAAAAATGGCGCCCGCCCGGCAAGATACAAATGAAGCCCGGGATATTTAAATCCCGGGCTTCATTTGCAACTTCGAATGCCTACATTAACCACCCTAGTTTGAACTAGGGTGGTAGTGTAGACATACCCTTAGTTACCTCAGAGCAGGGCTGGGTAATAACTTTTGTAGGGGGGCCACTTCACCATTTTGGTAGTGGTTGCAGGCTAGCCTTGGAAGGGGCGGGCCTTCGGCGGAAGGGGCATGCCCCAGGCTGGGGGGAGACTTCAAGCACTCCCCCATGGGGCAGGGGAACATATGAGGTCTCTCTCCTCCTCACCAGGGGCACCTGGCACGCAGAGGGAACCACCAGCTGTTCTGAACAGCTGATGGTTCCTTCTGGTGCTGCGCGCCCCTGGCAGGTTGTCAGCCGGTGGTCAGGGCAGTGAGTGGTGTGTGTGTATTATATACCCGAGACTTACATAAGAACATAAGAATGGCCATACTGGGTCAGACCAAAGGTCCATCGAGCCCAGCATCCCATCTGCCGACGGTGGCCAATGCCAGGTGCCCCAGAGAAGGAGAACAGAAGACAATGATCAAGTGATTTATCTCCTGCCATCCATCTCCTGCAACTTCAACTGCTAGGACTGGGGTCCCTTAGCAGCGGGCAACCTGGAGGAGGTTGACGGGCGCCCCAAGAAGTTTACAGGGAGAGCTTATTACACCTCAGATTTTGACTGCTAGGATACACAATCCCTTCGCAGCGGGCAGCCTGGGGAGGCTGAGAGATGCCCCAACGGATCTGTCCCCTGGAAGCGACACGATCCAACGCTCAAGCTCTCCCTATATCTGTCCCTTATGACCGGCTGGAGTTCTTTTTAAAATTGTGCTTGGTTCTGTTACAGCAACTGAAGGAGTCAGGTCACAGCTTAAACAGTTACTATTTTATTGTTACAGGGTAAACTTAGCTGTTAAATGCTACTACTGTGTTACAGATAACACAGCCACTACAAAGGACAGGACAGAAATTACACTAATAAGTCACTTACAGGTACCATGAAACCCTTTTGGTTCTCTGAGCTCTTATTAAATGCATGCAAAATAGACACCTAGCAGGTATATATTCTCACCCCAGCGTTCCAGACTTGGCGTGGCCAGCGTCTTTCTCTCAATCCCTCGGGAAGAAGTAGGGCGAGGTTGGGCATCCCACAGACCTCGGGAGACAACATATACCTGCCAGCAGGTATAGATGATTGGAGCTCAAATGGGGTGGGCTACTAAACCCCTCTTTATACCCCTTGGGTCACGTAGGCTTCTTCCTGGTCTCAAGTGGCCAATTAGGAAAAATGGCTTTGAATGCCAAGTTTCCCATGAAGGGTGCAAAGCATAATTCACACCTGGGAAAATGCAGACAATGGGCACTTCTAGTATGTGATGGGCGAAGATTCCTCTCCTGGGACAGTGCAGGCGTGTCAATTACTGGTGCTAGCCATCAGGGCAACAGGAGGTCCCCTGGGTCGTCAGCTAGCCCATCTACTGTCTGGTTTCTGTTTATTAGAGTCAGGGACAAGCAGCACCCCTGCGTTCCCAGGGCATCAAAGGCTGACTGCCTTTCTCTTGCTCTCGGGGGGGGGGGGGGGGGGGAGGAAAACAAGATGAGGTTCATGTCTGGCTACACAGGTGGAGGAGACTTTGTGTGCTCTCCCATCTCTAGTTCTTAATTGAGCTGGAGCGTGGCAGGGCAGGCTGCGGGCTGGATCAAATGGTGTGACGGACCAGCTCAGAGGATTTCTCGTGACTTCTTCAGTCTCCTGTGTGTCTAGGGAAAATGCTCAGATTGGTTCCAGCTGCCGAAACCTTCAGCTTTCTGTTGTCCCCTCCTCCTACTCTCCCCGAACAAGCAGCATCGGGAAATTGTTGTCAGCAGTGCAGCATATTGCAAATATGGGCTTACCCTAAATCGACTATCCCAGTAGGTTTTACGAGCTCTCTTGTTGTGATTGATGCTTCATAGTTAATTGGTTACCAACCTCCATGAGGCTGCTGCAGAATTTCTGGTCTGCTGCATTGGTGATGTGGCAGAATCCAGGAATAATGCTGCAGAATTTAGGTCCAGCTTGATACAGAATAGACTGGGCTTTGACCGTGCTCTGGCAAGGAATCTCACTGTTTGTCTTCCAGGCCTGTTCGTCTTCCATTGCCTCAAGGTATTTATGGTATTTGAAATTGAATTCTTGGCTAAATCTCACCAAGGAAAGTGATTTAGTGGTTACAGCAGGGTTGGGCAAGAGATGGCTAGCGGGCCGAATCCCACGCTGTCAGATCTGGCCTGCAGCCGCCTCGCCAACACCCTTAATACACAGCAGCGCAGCTGCTTTAAACAGCATGCTGCTAATTGCTATGCTGTCTGGGCAGGGAGGAGAAAGCTTCATGCGCGGTCCCTGCCCATTAGCAAAATCCTCCAGCTCCCATTGGCCAGTTTCTGGCCAATAGGAACTGAGAAATTTTGCTGAAGGCAGGGGCTGTGAATGAAGCCTCGTCCTTTCCCCCCTCACTCCCCTCGTGCTTGAATAGAACCATATGGAGCAGCTGCCCAGCACACAGGCAGGGAGTCGGCAGAGATGCTGGCTGGGAGTCGCCTAGGTAAGTCAGAACCTGCCTCTGGTACCCCACCCCCTCTCTCACTCCCAACTACCAGTCCCAGGCCACCACCCAAACCCTCTGTATCCCCTCTCCCCACCTCCTCCAGGTCACAACTCCCTCCCAGACCCTGCACCCCCTCCCACATCTCTTCTCCAGGCCAGAATCCTCTCCTGCACCGATGACCCCTCCTGGTCTCTTCACCCCATGCCCCTGCCCCAGATCATAACCCCCTCCTTCACCCAAACTCCCTCTCAGACCTCACACTCCCTCCTGCACCCCAGTCCCCTATCCCAAGCTCCCTTCTACACCCCACCCGCTGTCCCAGACCCCTGCATCCTCTCGACAGACGTGCGCCCCTTGACCACTTACCAAAATCTTAAAGTGGCCCCCATTAAAAATTATTGCCCACCCCGGGCTATAGTGTGAGAGTGATTCCAGCTCTGCTACTGACTTAGTGTATGAACTCTAGTAAGTCACATAACCTCCAGATGAGTTTTCCCCTCTGTACAATGGGAATAATACCAATCTCATAAAAGTGTTGTGAAACGTAATTGTTTGTAAAGTGCTTTGAGATCTGTAGAAGAGGAAGCTGACATTGTTAGTAACATTTTATTTTCTGCTGTGACTGGATTAGAGATAGGTCTAAGGTCTGTAGCTACTGCACTGATGACACATCCTAGTCTCATTCATGTCTCCTCTACAAAATGTTATTTCATACAAATTGAGACATTGCAAGTGGTTGCTGTTTGTAAAGGAGAAAAGGGTGGTCGTGCTTAGAAAGCAGAGCAGGATTTCAAATGTACCCAGTGGCGTGAACAGCAAACCTTTCTTCTTTGTCTAGCTGCAGATGAACTAGAACCTGCCCAAAAGAAACAACGAGAACAGCTAGTATATCTGGAGTCTGAAGAGTTCCAGAAAATCCTGAATGCCAAGTCCAGGCACATGGGTGCCCTTAAGGAGGTAAGTGCTTTGTGCACACACTTTCAATAAGAGTTATAGTTCAGGATGCTTACAAGTAAGGTCCAAACCTAGATGTTGTGCACACAAGCTTTTACAAAATATATGCTGAATAGAAAGGTTTCTATAATTTAAAAATTCCAGTGAAATCTGTTTGTTTGGATTAGCACATTCCCTTATAGACACTGTAGCATTGTGTTGTTACTCCTGAGGGCATTCTGTGCTACTGCCCAATGCAGAGTTTGTGTGGAACTTAATGTTCTGCCCAGAATTTCTCTCCCCCTGCCTTTCGAAAAGTGTTGCAAAGCTGCTGGCCACCAGTAGAGGCCACTTAACCTCCCAGAGCCCAGTTCACATATAGTAGACACTGGGGAACGGGGAGGAAGCTAGAGGGATTCTGGCAACGACAGTTCCTGGCTGAAGGAGGGAGGCAGCATGCAGGAAAGGACCCTGCATCAAGCTGTTTCTCCCTCAGGATCCCTGGATTCTGGTGGGGATGGGGTACAAGTGTCTGGGCTGAGGGAGGGTTCTAGGGGCAAAGGGGTGCACTCACAGCTGGGCTCTAGGGGCACATGGGTGCAAATGTCTGGGCTGGGAGGTGCCTCGGGGCTGGGCTCAGGGTTGGGGATGAGGGTGTCTAGGGTAGGATGCCCATGGCTGAGAGGTAGGGGGTGTGAGTAGGCTGCAGTGGGTGGCCAGCTGGGCACTGGGGAAGAAGGGAGTGCAAGTTTCTGTGCTGGTGGGGTGGGGTCTGCAGCTTGTTTCTTTGGAGAGAGGGGGTATGTGTATCTGGGCTTGGGAGAGTATGGAGGGCATTTGAATCTCTGTGGGTGACCACCCAAGCGCTCAGCTTACAGGGAACACTAGTCACATTGCTGTAAATATGCTAAGAATTATAACCACTTTTCATGTGAGGTGCTCAGAATGCTTTATTATAATTTAAAATCAACATATTTACAAAATAGAATATCTTTTGTATTTGTTTTGTAAAATTGACATCTGTTCTCAACTCCAGTTTAGTTGCAATATGAACTGACAAGTCCTGAATTTTAAGTCTGAGGGGTTGCCATGTCAGCCTGTATCTGTACAAATAATGAGGAGTCTTGTGGCACCTTAAAAACTAAGCTCTTTGTCTTTAAGGTGCCACAGGATTCCTTGCTGTTTTTACAGATTTTTTTAATAGGCTAGTTACTGCTGTGGCACCTGATAAAAGCTTTGTGAATAAGCATTCTCATTTCCCTTTGTCACAAGCCGAACCTTGCTGACTGTAGAGTGCCCCCAAGGAGCATATACACGTAGATCCACCTTGAAATGCAGCTCTGCTCTGAGAAGTGACTAAACCAGCGCATTATTACACAGGACAGATCCATTGAGGCTAGGGATGTAGAGGGTTTTTTTTTTAATACTAACCATGTAACTGATAAAAAGAAGGTACACGGTTAACTGCTCCCGGCCCTGTGGGGCTGCTGGCAAGTGTAACTGGTGCTGATAACCGACAAGTAGCAGCTTATTGATTAACTGGTTAAACCCTTACACCCTTAATTGAAGTATCCGTTGGAACAAACCATCATGGACCTGCTCCAGTATGGCCTACACATTGTGGGTCAAGGGCAAAGTTCCCATGCCCTGTAGTGCCAGCAGGGAGCATTGTGAGCGTCAGTGAGTGTGAAGCAGAAGGGCTACTGTGACCACCGTCCAGTATTGCAGTATGCACTGGTTCTGTCTCAGCAGTGCGGATTGTGATTGTGATCCTCTGGTGTGTCTGACAAGGCTTTTGTGAGTCCAGGCTGACTTTGTAAAGCTCCGTCTCTGTTCTGCAACTGGTGTAAATTTGGAATATCCCCGCTGACCTTGGGGTCTCCACTGCATCTGAAGCTGTAACTTCCAGCTCAGATAGACATTCCTACTAGCTTTGATCCAGTTGGCATGCTAGGAATAACACTATAGCTGTGGTGGGATGGGCTTGCCATCTGTGTACAGTCCCATCTGAGTATATACTTGAGCAGGTGGTCCATGCCTGGGTAGCTGCGCTGCTACATTTATAGCTCTAACTTGATTAAAGTTAGTGTGGGAGTGTCTTCCCCAGCTGGAAATTACACCTGTATCTGCAGTGTAGATGTATCCAGAGAGGAGGATTTGACCCACTCCTTGTCATTTCACCACAAAATGGATCAGATTTGATCTGAAGTCACAGCCTCAAACTTGAAATACCAGAGCCCTACTGGTTCCTGGTACAGGGCATTTATACCTTGTCAGCCTCAGACACTATTTCCCTCTGCTCACGCCTCTGCAGTTGGTGTTAAATTAGCTGCCATCTAGCAGCCTGTTTGTCCCCACCTCCCTGACACGCACTCTGTACTAACAGAGCATCAACTTGTGCATCTCCTCCAGTCTGTCTCGCTCCCCACACACACTCCATCTTCGGGGCCTCCATGATCCCACTCTCTAGAAGCCATATGGGGATTGAGGTTGCTGTGGAATGTTAGTTCTCTCTGCCAGTTGTCCACTTCAGGAGACCGAGTCATGGGCTGAGACTCTATTGTGCTACACTGGACAAACAGAACAACAGGACAGTTTCTGTCCCAAAGAGCTTGCTATCTGAGCAGTTGTTTACAGTGGGCCGGCTATTCTAAGGATTCATACCTATGGAGTCACTCAACTCTCCAGAAAAATGGGCACATGTCTATTTCCTTCCACTTCTGTATTGTACCCATGGCCACAGGGGTGGATATTCAAACAGACTATTGTAACCTCTAGTCCAAGCCTTTGAATAAAATGCAGGTGGCGGTACTGGCAATCCAGTAGATGGTGCTCTTTCCTCTGAGTCAGTGCAATAACAGTGCCCTAGAATGGTGTGTGGGGCTCTGTGCAGCTGGAGATGAGATGTGTCTACTTGCTAGGGATGTTAGATAGCATGTAATTGAATAGTCTTGTAATCACGACTAATAGATAGTCCCTGGGGGTGGGGCCAGCAGCCACTGTGCTCCTGGCTCCACTCCCGGAGAGCACTGGTCTGCAGGGGGAGCCCTTTTAAAAACCAGCCCTCCCACGCTGACCAGCTCCCGCCTGCTGCCCCACGCTGCTGCCTCTGATACAGAGGCAGCAGCACAGGGAGACAGCAGCCTCTGTCCGCAGGGTGCCCAAGCTGGGCAATGGGGGGAGGGGAGGGGCAGGCAGCTCCACAGAGCCAGTGGTCAGGGGGAGCCGGCTTTTAAGCCAGCTCCCCCTGAGCACCAGCTCCTGCCTGCCCCCCACTGCCTCTATAGGAGGCAGCGGGGAGGGGGAGGGGGCGGGGGCAGATGGGATCACAGAGCCAGCATACACAGAGAGCTGGCTTATAAACCGGTTCCTCACACATAACTGCTCCCACCTGCCCCCCTCACCCTCCATGATGCTGCCTCTCTATCAGAAGCAGTGGGGGGGGGAGGGGAAGGCGAATCTGGTGCTTGTGGGGAGCCCATTTAAAAGGCTCCCCTCCCCCGCTGCCTCAGATACAGAGGAAGCAAGCGGGGGAATGTGTGTAGTCAACAGGATTAACCGAAAAGCCTCTTCATAGGACTCTGAATGCTGACTATGGTGGTCTCAGTTCAAGTCATTCCATATGCCTCCCTGCCCCTTACACTTCAGTACTGTGGTGAGGACTGTACCCAAGTCAGGTGCTAGCTGTTAAACAGCATCTGAGATCTATCTAGGAGCTGGCTGCATTTCAGTAGTGGTTGAAAAGTGGTGTGCGAGTTCTATGCTCTACTCTAAGCAAGGAACGCATGCGATGGATTATTCAGCATTCTGAATATTCATCTGTCCTTCAGAGAGTTCAGTCTCTCTAAGGCAGTATGTCGCATTCTGGACTAACTCGCTAGATGTAGAGCTGCTTGCACTGTTTCTAGGTGTGCGTTGTGCCTGTTAGACAACAGTGCCTCTCTTGTGCTCTGGCAGGCTGAGGCTGAGCAGCAGGAACTCTACTTTGAACCTCTGGTGAAAAAAGAGCAACTGGAAGAGCAGATGAAGAACATTAAAGAATTGAAATGTCGGGTTGTGACGTGTAAAACGGTGAGTGACACTGACGCAGGCAGGTTCATGGAGCACATGGACTGGTTTGAAGTGGATTTGTGAGGAGTTTAGCTTCTGTCTCTGCTGCAACCTACATTGGTGATTAGAAAGAAAACAACTTGAGCTTTAAGAATGTTCTTGATACCAGCTGGAGCAGAGAGTGATATGAAAGGAGTTAGAGCTTTGGTGAAACAGATTATACTATTGCATTTGAGATTTCCAGAAGCAAAGATAAGTGCCCCTATGCGTGCCAGTCTGTAAATCACTACCAACAGCTGGTTGCCAGGTTTCACTTAGGTCAGACTTGAGAGACTGAAATGGTGTACTAGAATCTGGAGTCATCTAGGATTGGGTGAAGAATGTGCTCAGGTGCCTTGAAATGTAGCAGAAGGCATCCTAGCGGCTGGTTCTTTAACCATTTAAAATGCAATCGGGAAGGAGGAAGTTTCTTCCTGCCTCAGTAGCTTGAACTGCTGACATACTGCCCCGTTGCAGCATCTCCTATCTGCCAATGGCTGTACAGAAGGCTATTTGTACTGGGCCCTTCACTGGGAATGGGGCCAAACCCAACAAAAGGTGGTAGTGAAGAAGGTGAAGGGGCAGAATGGGAAGAGTCCAGAGCCAGTGATATTACCAACCTGGCTGTCCTCTCTGGGCATGAAAGAACAGGAGTGGGGGGATGGAGGCGTTTTTCTGAGTGTCCTAAATTAATATTCATTTCTCGGCTGAATGCTTCCCTTATGGTCTCCTTTTTTCTCTCTTCCCTCTCTCCATGCAGTGTAAATACACCTATTTCAAGCTCTTAGAGACATGTGTGAAGGAGAATCATGAATACCACTGGCATGATGGTGTCAAGCGATTCTTCAAGTGTCCCTGTGGAAATAGAGCCTTATCTCTTGACAGATTACCAAAAAAGCCCTGCAGGTAGAGGGGCTCTCCTGGCACATATTGGCGGCTGCAGTTGCACCAGGCAATAGTCTGAGTATACTTTATTGTGTGCTAATGCCTCAAACTCACTCCTGCTGATAAGCATTATGGGAGGGATTTGTGTTATTTATAGATCCTCTGTATAGGGCACCAAACTAACCCCAAATCTATACACTACAAACATATCAGCATAACTATATGGCACAGGGATGTGAAAAATCTATAAGCAAGTAAGTTATATCGACCTAACTGTTGTGCCCTCACTCCCCTCACCCCTGCTAGACAGCACTGGATTGGTGGGAGGGCTGCTCCTGTCAACATAAATGCTGCCTTTCTTGGGGGAAGATTAATTATGTTGATTGGAGATACTCCTGTCAGCGTAGTAAGTGCTTTTATAAAACAGCTGCGGCAGCACAGCTGGAGCACCCTATGTGAAGACAAGCCCTAATGCTTCCGCTTCCTCTTCCAGTATCTGTGGCCTCTTCAAATGGGAACGCGATGGAATGCTCAAGGTAAGCTCAGGCCAAAGCTTTCTGTGGCACAGTGGGAACTGGGCTGCTTCCGTTAGTGGATTTTCCCAAGCTTTGCCCTGGTGCTAATATGAGCTGTCTGAGAAGGTGACAGCCTCTCTCTTTAAATATTAGCCCTGGCTAGTCAGGGCCCAAATCACCCCAGGCTGCGGTAAGTTTCTTTAGTGGAATGATGTAGAGACTGGCTTGAATGTAAAAGGCCTGTGCTGGCACTATATGCCCCCTTGTGGCTGTGTACGATACTGCAGATGTGCCCAGCCTTTCTCTGATTGGCATCCATAAATTACTGGGTATGGGGAAGCCAAATACACACTAACAAAATGGAAGGAACAGTTGTTACAGCAGATCACATGGCCTATCTCAGGATGCTGGCTCAGCTCCCAAACTGCAAGTCCACAAAGCAGTTTCTAAGCCAGGTCAAGCTGGTGTCCTGGATTCTGAAAGAAAGAAAGAGAGAGAGACTACCACCCATTGTGGTCTACAATGTTTTTAGTCCCCTTATGGCTGTTCAGCATCCTCATCCCGTTTTAATGAGGCCAGCCAAAGGGTAAGCCCCCTGATTACACCCAAACTGCTTTGCTTGTGAGTGCTGGGGTGCTCCTTCTATAGGTGGTACGTTCCGCATAGTGATGGGCAAACTGTGGCCCATTGGGGTTCTTTGTGTGGCGCAAAAGACATTTTATGTACCACTGTCCATGCACAGAGTTGCCAGAATCCACTTGTTCCCATCCACATGTTTTTTTTCTACCAGTATTACTAAAGTGATACGCACATAAAAAAGGGCACATGAAGTGAGGTATGTGCTAATTGCACACAACATTGACTGGAAGAGCCATGCATGTCCTCTGCACGCAATCAAAGCAACGGTACAGGTCAGTCAGCACACAATGCAAATTTTAGGTACACAAGCGCAATTAGCAAAACTATCTTGTCCCAGGAGACATTCTTGGTTATGGCAGATGGAGGGCCAGTCATAGCCCACTCACTAGCTTAGGTTGCTCATCACTGGCATAGACACTCACGCAAATGTACTATAATGATTTTGTTCTTCAGAGATGTAATTTAAATTGATGGTATTCAACCTTTTGTCTCTTGCAAAGCCCTAAAACGTTGATTAGGGGTGCAGCTCCCTCTAGAAATTCAGCCTGTGATCTGTGGACTCCTACCACAATAGGTTTAAACTGAAAACCGATTGAACAGAATTCAGCTACAAATGTTGCAAGCGCTCTGCACGGCATTTAGTAGAATGTCAGAAAGGGCGCTAAATGGTTGGCTTCTATGGTAGCGACAATGCTTCCAGGTTTTGACCTGTAGGTGGAGGTATTCCCATACTTTTGATCAAAAGATGGAATGCCTTTTCTGAAACTTTATTTTTGTAGTCACCTTTCTTGGATCTCTTAGACAGTGGACCCCTCAGGATCCATGGATTGAAAAGCACTGACTTAAACCAACAAAAGCCAGGGAATTCCAGGCTCAAAAAAAAGCAAGGAGAATGTTAACTGAACAGTTTCCATTTAATGCACCAATTGTTATTAGACATTGTACTGTGCATGTGTAAAATTGTGGTGTGGGATTAACAAGCCTCCGCTTTTATACCTCAGCATTGTAAGTTTCCATATTTATTGGCATCCTTAGTTTTATTCTTTGCTTTTGTGTGGGTGGCATGGTGGGTGGTTGCATTAGCACGATTGTCCATACGAACTCTTGAAACATTGTCATGATTTTTTTTGAGTTTTGTAAATACTTACTCAGATAATGTAGCCCACACATGACTCCTTTGGTGCTATATTGCAGCTGGCTTAGCTTGGATTTAAATCTTCGCTTGTATGTTAATATTTCTAGGAGAAGAAAGGTCCGAAGATTGGTGGAGAAACACTTTTGCCAAGAGGGGAAGAGCAACCCAAATTTCTTAACAGCCTTAAGTAATCCACCAGTGATTTTTACTACAAACCCCTCATTTTTTTGTCTCCGAATGAATCACTTGTTTCTCAGAAAGCAATTGGATGCTGGGTTTCACAACAAACAGCAGGGAATCGATTTCTTGGGACAAGGTCGTCCAATAATCTTTCCTCCAGTGTATGGATTGGAATGTCCAGCTTTGAACTTCTTAACCGATTGAAGAAACCTCATGTGAATTTCTTGTTCATGCTCATTCATTCTTAGGAACTTGCTGTTGACAGTATTTAATTTAGGGAAGAGACTCCTAGTATCATGGAATCTGAACCAAGAAGTGGTTTCTTCTGGATCTTGAAGCATCTATAGAACATTTCATTGGAACAACCCCACTGGACTTATAAGACATACTCATCTTGGAGGGATCTATGAAACAGTAGCATGTCTGTGGTTCATAGAGTGGAAATCCACAGGGCAAATTTCAAGCCATTTCTTCATGTGTAAAGTTTACAAAACTACCTCAGTGGCAGAGGCACTTGACTTTAAGCCATTTAGACACTTTTGAAAGTGGCATCCCTGCTCTCAGGCTGATTTCACCACATACATCCCGGCTGCCTGAAGTTGTCACTTTTGTGTTGGTAACATGCTATCGTTACAGCTGCAGACCCAGAATGTGCCATTTATAAAATGGTATTTACATTTTTAATGAGTCTGCCAATATTTTATCAGTGGCTTTAATGAGCAGACAAATAACAGATTGTTTTAGATAGCTTCTAACCCTTTCTCTAGCATTTTAATATCCTTTTAAATGGATACAAAAACCACAGTCCTTAAGATCCAGTAAGTTCTGAATGTGTGAAGTAGCCCTTTGAAATATTAGCTGCTTCGCATTGAGCTGAATTGGCCCCGACTTCCAAATCTCCTATAGAGTTTCCCTAGAATACTGTCTGAGCTTGGCAAACATTACCGTGCTTGACAGTCTCCCTAGAAGCAGCCTTGGTTTGTGGCATTAGGGTCCTGAATAAATTTGTAGATGTTCACACCAAATTCCCACAGACCAAACTGAAGTTTGGTTTACACTTAAGTTATGTCACCATAGTTCATTGGTCAGGGGTATGAACAACCCATTCCCAGACCAATATGTCTGGGGAGGTGATCCAACACCAACAAAAAATGCGTTGATGTAAGAGCTGCCTCTATGCTAGAGGCAATACTGATAAACTTATGCCGACATAGACTAGGTAGACATACTCTAATGTGTCCAGGTGAACTTCTAAATTGAAAGCTCTCAACCCTTTTTGGAGAAGTAAATTGAATTGTAAAGACTTATCTCTACACTCTGGAACAACTAGCTGGTGCTGTCGCCTTCAGTCTTGCCCATCCTTTGAGGTTCACAATCATTGACTTTAATCTGTTGTATGAAACATTTGACAAGTGGGTACTGTCATTTATGGATGATTGGAAATTAATGGATGATTTAATTGTGACTCTTTAGTGTCACTCGGAATCTTTGTAAATTCTTGCACAATAAAGAACTCCAGGGGTTTAAATGTTACAATTTTCATTACAATAAATGATAACTCCTGAAGAGCTTTTGGGGTTTGATCAGGTTTTTTGAGCCAAAGTAGCTTGCTTTACCCAAGTATACATGGATTGGTGACTCAGATGAAGTGGCTTGCAATGGCTTGCAGTCTCTGGCCCTACTTGCTAGAATAGACCATGTACTCACTTTCAGGCCTGTGCTTCATTTAGGTTATCTAGCTATGAGTTCAAGTGTGTGAAAAATCCACACCCAAGTGCTGTAACTATGTCATCGTAGTCCCAGGTGTAGACATGGGTATGTCAACAGAAGAATGCTTCCATCAACATCACTACAATTGCTCTGGGATGTGGAGTTCCTATATCAGCTATAAACCCTTCCCATCGCTGTAGGCTGCATCTGTGCTATGGGGCTATGCTGACATAGCTACATGGTGTAGGTATGCAGCTCTGTGTAGACATGGCCTTAAACCAGTAGAAGTTCACTGCCAGTGCACAAAATCTACCACTGCAGAAATTAGCACTAGGTCATGGTCTGCAAATGTAGATCTGCCTAGCTGTGTTGGTTAGGATTATGAAAATGTACATCCCTGAGCCCTGTTGTTAAGCCAACTTGACACCTAGTGTAGATGAGACTAGTCAATGGAAGAATTCTGCTGATTTTGCTACTGCCAGTTAGAGAGGTGGATTACCTATGGTGATGGAAACACTCTATCTATTGTAGCACCAATAGTGTAGTGTAGACATTCCCAGATTCATTAATAGCTTCCTCAGTGTACAGCTAGGGAACTGGAAAGAGCTCTAGGTTTTCATTCTTCAGCTACGGTAAAGCACTGAAGGAAGAAGAGTCTTCGTAAAAATCGTTTCTAACTAATCTCCCAAAACAGAGAGCATGTGCACTGGGTTTGTGATGTTAGAACTCCTCTGGCTTGTCCTTTAAGTTCCATCAGTGAAGGTGGATGTGCTTTGATACACTTGGAGAAACAGAATTCCCTCTCCAAATTTCTAGTGTTCTTATCATAGTGGCAGGTATATACACAGTTAGGACTGTTTCATGTCAAGAGAGCTAGGAAGTGAAATGTCTCTGACAGGAGCATCTAATTTCCTCGGGGTTCTCAGAGTACTAATGTTAATTCCCAATATGCAAATGTGATAGGTACGTGGTACAGTGCCATGCTTAGCCTGTGGAAGCAATGGGCAGGGTGGGAAGGATCGAGCGGTCTTAGGCGCTGGTTTCAAGATTTGGGTGACAACATCCTACAACTCAAGGAAGGGCATCAGACAAAGAGGTGCCCTAGAGTCTCAGCTAGGACCATTGACTAGGCACTGTCTAGATCCAGTTGACTAGGGATCATGTGGGAACCAGTAACTGGGTCCACTCACAACAGGTCACGTGGATTAGTTTGTAACAACCCTGAGCCTGCAATCCTTTGTGGCTGCAAAGGAGAATGGGGTCACTGCAAAAAATGACAAACAGGAATTTGGTCGGAGTGAGAGAGGGATTTGAAAACCTTGCTTTAGAGGAGTGAGTGGGGCCTGCAGACATCAACTGCTTGATTCTAATTCACCTTGCTGCATGTCCTCATCCAAATCACTTAACCTCTGTTTTTCCCTGTGGAGGATAACATACTTCAGTCAGGGGTGTGGTAGGGATTAATTAATACTTGCACTCAGAAATTTCTTTGCTCGAACCATGTTATCAGACATTCAAGTGAAAAGTCCTGTCAAGTGTACTTAAAGTATTTGTCTAGTGATAACCTTTGGGATAGACGGATGAAGCCTCCCACTGACTTCAGTGGCCTTTGGCTCAAAACCTAAAATTGTTCTACCTCAAATGAGTTAAGAAATGCCATAACTGAGCACTCTGTAGAAAATTCTTCTAGGAGATCCTGGCAATTACAGGTTGGTAAGCCCAACCTCAGTACTGAACAAACTGGGTGACACTACAGTAAAAAGGCACCAAGATGAATGCAGTATGTTGGGGGAAGAGTCAACATGGCTTTTGTAAAGCGAAATCAGGCCACCCACACCCTAGTCCTCTGTCCCAGCCCTGAGCCCCCCCCTCAGCACCAATATTGTCTGTGTGTGGAATAATGTGATTCACTATCAGAGGGGCCGTCATGTTAGTCTGAATCTGCAAAAGCGACGAGGAGTCCTGTGGCACCTTATAGACTAACAGATTTATTGTAGCATAAGCTTTCGTGGGCAAAGGAATGGTAATATACAAAAACCTGTAGGAGAACACTTCAATCTCCCTGGACACACAGTAGCAGATTTAAAGGTAGCCATCCTGCAACAAAAAACTTCAAGAACAGACTTCAAAGAGAAACTGCTGAGCTACAGTTCATCTGCCAACTTGATACAATCATTTTAGGATTAAACAAAGACTGTGAATGGCTAGCCAACTACAAAAGCAGTTTCTCTTCTCTTGGTGTTCATACCTCCACATCAGCTGCTAGAAGTGGGCCTCATCCTCCCTGACTGAACTGATCTCATTATCTCTAGCCTTACTCTTGATTGGTACTCTTTTCTTAGGCTTGTATATTTATGCCTGCCTGTGGAATTTCCACTACATGCATCTGACGAAGTGGGTCTTTGCCCACAAAAGCTTATGCTCCAATAAATGTTAGTCTATAAGGTGCCACAGGACTCCTCATTGCTTCTGTGATTCACTATGTGCACCATTGTGGAGGTGATAAGTCAGTCATTCTGCACCTGGACATAGAACTCTGATCAGGAGCAGATTCCTATCATGATATGACCATCTGCTTTTAGTCTTGTCTTCAACAAGTTTATTTCCTATTTCCATCTCAACCTCAGTCTAAATGTGTGCATTTTCTATGTAAAGCAATACCTCTTCCCTTTTACCCGGCCTGTCCTTCCTGCACAAGCTGTACCCTTCTATCCCAATATTCCAGTTGTGTGTATTAGCCCACCAAGTCAGACCTTGCAGCAACCTCTGACTGCCAGAAACCAGGCAAAGAAGACAGGGATCACTCCAACTGTCCTGTTCTGTACCCACTGAAGTGTTGGTACTAGCCACTGTCAGGCACTGGATAGCTGGACCATTGGTTCTGACCCAGTTTGGCTGTTTCTGTATGCTTCTACAATGACGTATTAATTTTGGCAACATGTGGCTGTTGAAATGTCCGTCAAATCATTGGGCTAAATTGCACTGGAATGCAATTCTGAATATGAAAAAAGTGCTCTGTGATGGGAGCACTATTAGGATTTGGAGTGCCAGCTAATAGAAATACCAATACCAGCCAATCTAACTTGGAAATGTTTAGCTGGCCACAGGAGCATTTCTTTTTTTCTAGATGCAGACTGCACATCAAAGGAACGGGATTTGTTCAAGCCCTTCTATGATATCTCTAATCAAACTTAAGTTAATAGAAAACATCTCCCCCTGTGGACTTCAAACTTCATCTTCTCTTTGGACCATTAGTTTAAAAGGAAAAAAAACCTGTGCTGCTGAAATGAATCATCTTACCTTGCCCTTTACAAATGCCTTGGGGGAAAAAATGAAACCTTCCACGTTTTAACTTTCTGCTGCAATCAGTTCAGTCTCATTAACTATTAAATTAAAACAGCTTAATATGCTTTTGAAATCAGTAGCTAAAACACCTCCATTTGTCTTTCTTTTTAAATTGAAGATTATATGAAATTGCAGCAATTATGTCTCGGATTTGTAATTGAAGAGCCAACCTGGCATTATAGGCACTGAAGCATTCAGCCTGCAGCATGTTTCCATAAGAGGCTTTCTCATCAAATGAACAGTATCTCATTCTAGTGCTTGGCTGAAGTTGTTTTAGTGATTCATTTCCAGGCAAGGTCTGGAGGACGGTTCTTTGAACCTGTTTACAGCTTAGTGCCCACACAAAACTTTATTGCACTCTTGCTCCTGGAGGCATTTTCTTTATTTTAAAAGAAAGTGCTAGTTTCCTGAGTTTCTGCACAAAGGTATGTGTGTTCGAGGAAGGCCCTGGAAAATGCAGACATACTTTCATATGCATTAAATGTTGTGATATATGCTTAGTTGACAGGTTAGTGCAATTTTAAATGCATCTAATGGCCTCTGTAGGAAATGTCTGTATCAAATTATGAGTTTCAGTTTACAGTATGTGTTGACCGTGTCTAATCAAGCTCCTTGAATTGCATTCCAGCCTAGGAAAGAAGCTTGACACTTTATTGAAGGACTATAACTAGGAACCCATTGACTACAGTTAGGGAGTATTGACTAGGTGGAGTATCAGCTAATGGCTGACAATGGTTTTTCTACATAGGGGTCTGCAGTGGAGCAAACAGGAGGAGAAGGAAACTGGCATGTCCTGCTGAAGCTCTTAGGCCATGTATACAGTAAGGATGTTAAGGACTAGTTGACTAGTTGTTCCCCACCCCCTTGCTGCCTCTATAAGATAGAGGCAGCAAAGGGGGGGGAGAAGGGGTACTTCAAAGAGGCAGCACTGCATGGAGCCCAGGATCAGCTGTGCGGTGCTTGCCATGGCTCCCTGCGGCACTTGCCCGAGCTCCGTGCAGCACTGCCTCTTTGAAATGCCGTGGCGGCATTTCAAAGGGGCAGCGCTGCCTTATTGACTAATCAAATAGTCGATGCAAAAATGCATCGACTATTCGATTAGTGAATTACACTATACTTAACATCCTTACACTACAAAGTTGTACCAACAAAAATTACACCGGCATATAGCCACCGCAGTTTGCATACATTTGTGTGCATACATACTTGAGTCCTTCCATTGCTGCAGTGTGTATTCACTAGTAGCGCTTGTGCCAATGTACAGTGTTGGTGCACCAGGGCCAAGTATCCTAGTGAGCCACCTGCCTTTGTTCAGCATGCTCTCTTTTGGATTGTTTTCGCCATGCATGGTGGGGCAGAACCAAGTCACCCAGGGGTGATTGGGAACAAGGAGCCAACTGCCCATAATGCAATGGGCTTCAGCCCATAATATCCCTAGTCCATCATTTTTGTACCTTTTTTCGATTGCTCATGAACCCACACTGGACTTCTCACCATCTATCACCTCTGACAGAAGCATGGATTCTGCACATTTCTGTACTATTGTCATGCATATTGTCTACTTGATGGAAATAGATAGCTGCAGTGGCACAGGAGCCAGCAAACAGAGCTGTAAACAGGGGAGTTTGAGTGGGAGTTTGTAAAGGGAGTTTGGATACTGGGACTTGTTTGGGGTTTGTTTTTGCTGTGGAGGGGGTGTTTTGGTTTGTTTTTGTGTTGACCGGACTAATAGGATTTTGGTGAGAAAGTAGATAAAACATAGAGGCAGTAGTGGCCATGGCCCAAGTAGTAGAGAACACAAGGAGGATGATTGGATGTGGTAGCTGCGGTATGTACATGATTCTGAAGGGGTTACCTGAAAGGAGTTTTGTTTGCATGAAGTGCCGCCTGATAGAGCTGATGGAAGAAAAGATCCGAGGACTGGAGATGCAGGTGGAAACTCTGGTCGAGTTTAGAAGGGGGGTTTGAGCAGATGATGGAGCAAAGGCATGATGTGGCTGAAGGGGAAAGTTTAGATATGCAGATGGAAGCAGGATCAAGGGCCTCAGAGGGGGGACTGCTGGGCGAAGAAAATGGACAGTGGAAGCATGTGACTAAGAGAACCAGGCAGAGGAAAAGATGGGTCAGTGAAGGAAAAATAGAGCTCAAGAACAGGTATGTGGAGTTGGAGAATGAAGAAGGGGTACAGCAGGTAGATAATGAAGATGGAAGAGTAAGGAAGAAGAGAAGAGTGACTAGTCCCATAGATAAAGGGGAAGAGTTAATGGAGACAATACCAATAATGAGCATCAGGAGGATACAGGATGGGTTAAAGAGGATTACAAGGGAAAACAGGAATGGCAAGGACTTGCAGCCAGAGGAAGCAAGAGATAGACCAGAGAATCGCACTGTCACTAGGAAAAGGCAGGTCTACATGATTGGGGACTCCTTATTGAGAAGAATAGATAGGCTTGTAACCAGAGCTGATCCGGAGAATAGAAGGGTGTGCTGTCTGCCAGGTGCTAAGATACGGAATGTGGAACTGAGATTGAAGAGGATTATTAAGGGAGCAGG
Source organism: Pelochelys cantorii (assembly GCA_032595735.1). Taxonomy (NCBI): domain Eukaryota; kingdom Metazoa; phylum Chordata; order Testudines; family Trionychidae; genus Pelochelys; species Pelochelys cantorii. The sequence continues at coordinate 333,907,098 of CM064326.1, read as the reverse complement.
AAGGAATCCATCGATCATCCTTCATGTAGGAACAAATGATACGGTTAGATTCTCGCTGGAACGAATTAAGGGAGACTATTCTAGGCTGGGGAGGACGCTCAAGGAAATTGAGGCTCAGGTGATCTTTAGTGGCATTCTGCCTGTTCCTAGAGAAGGGCAACTAAGATGTGACAGGATTATGATGATCAATAGATGGCTTAGGCAGTGGTGCTATAAGGAGGGCTTTGGGATGTATGGTCACTGGGAGGCATTTATGGACAGAGGACTGTTCTCTCGGGATGGACTTCACCTAAGTAGGGAGGGAAATAGACTTCTAGGATGGAGGCTCGCTCAACTGATTAAGAGAGCTTTAAACTAGGAATTTGGGGGAGACGGTTGGGAGATGTCCAGATAATCTCTACGCCAGATTTGAACACTGAGAGGGAGGAAAACGAAGTAAGAAAGGATATAGCTGGGGGTAGGAGAATGTACATGAGGAGGGGTAGGGTGGATACTAGTCTAATAGGTCATATTGGAGGTACAACGTCCGTGCCAAATTGGGTAAAGAATGTGGGTGAGGCCACACAGCAAAAATTAAGATGTTTGTACACCAATGCGAGGAGCCTAGGTAACAAAATGGAGGAACTAGAGCTATTGGTCCAGGAAGTGAAACCAGATATTATAGGAATAACAGAAACATGGTGGAATACTAGGCACGATTGGAGTACAGGTATTGAAGGGTATGTGCTGTTTAGGAAAGATAGAAATAAGGGTAAAGTGGTGGAGTCGCATTGTATATCAAAGATGAGGTAGATTGTAAAGAAATAAAAAGTGATGGAATGGAGAAGACAGAGTCTGTTTGGGCAAAAATCACATGGGGGAAGAAAACTATCAGATCCTCCCCTGGGATAGTGCTTGGGGTGTGTTATAGACCACCAGGATCCAATTTGGATATGGATAGAGACCTCTTTAATGTTTTTAATGAAGTAAATACTCATGGAAACTGCATAATCATGGGAGATTTCAACTTTCCAGATATAGACTAGAGAACAAGTGCTAGTTATAATAATAGGGCTCAGATTTTCCTAGATGTGATAGCTGATGAATTCCTTCATCAAGTAGTTGCTGAACCAACAAGGGGGGATGCTATTTTAGATTTGGTTTTGGTGAGTAGCGAGGACCTCATAGATGAAATGGTTGTAGGGGACAATCTTGGCTCGAGTGATCATGAGCTAATACAGTTCAAATTAAATGGAAGGACAAACAAAAATAAATCTGAGACTAGGGTTTTTGATTTTCAAAAGGGCTAATTTTAATAAATTAAGGAAATTAGTTAGGGAAGTTGATTGGACTAAAGAAATTATGGATCTTGAGGTGGAGGAGGCCTGGGATTATTTTAAGTTAAAGTTGCAGAAGCTGTCAGAAGCCTGTATCCCAAGAAAAGGGAAAAAAATTATATGCAGGTGTGTTAGACCAAGCTGGATGAGCAAGCATCTCAGAGAGGTGATTAAGAAAAAGCAGAAAGCATATAAGGAGTGGAAGATGGGAGGGATCAGTAAAGAAAGCTACGTTATTGAGGTTAGAGCATGTAGGGACAAAGTGAGAGAGGCTAAAGTCAGGTAGAGTTGGACCTTGCAAAGGGAATTAAAACCAATAGTAAAAGGTTTTATAGCCATATAAATAGGAAAAAAACAAAAAAAGAAGTAGGACCACTAATTACTAAGGATGGAGTGGAGGTTAAGGATAATCTAGGAATGGCCCAATATCTAAACAAATATTTTGCTTCAGTCTTTAATGAGGCTAATGAAGAGCTTAGGGATAATGGTAACATAACAAATGGGACTAAGGATATGGAGGTAGATATTACCATATCCGAGGTAAAAGCCAAACTTGAACAGCTTAATGGGAGTAAATCGGGGGGCCCAGATAATCTTCATCCAAGAATATTAAAGGAACTGGCACCTGAAATTGCAAGTCCATTAGCAAAAATTTTTAATAAATCTCTAAACTCGGGGGTTGTACCATTTGACTGGAGAATTGCTAATATAGTTCCTATTTTTAAGAAAGGAAAAAAAAGTGACCCAGGTAACTATAGGCCTGTTAGTTTGACATCTGTAGTATGCAAGATCTTGGAAAAAATTTTGAAGGAGAAAGTAGTTAGAGACATTGAGGCTAATGGCAATTGGGACAAATTACAACATGGTTTTACAAAAGGTAGATCGTGCCAAACCAACCTGATCTCCTTTTTTGAGAAAGTAACAGATTTTTTAGATAAAGGAAATGCAGTGGATCTAATCTACCTCGACTTTAGTAAGGCATTTGATACAGTACCACATGGGGAATTATTGGTTAAATTGGAAAAAATAGGAATTAATATGAAAGTTGAGAGGTGGATAAGCAACTGGTTAAAGGGGAGACTACAGCGGGTCATATTGAAAGGTGAACTGTCAGGTTGGAGGAAGGTTACTAGCGGAGTTCCTCAGGGATCAGTTTTGGGGCCAATTTTATTTAATCTTTTTATTGCTGACCTTGGCACCAAAAGTGGAAGTGTTCTGATAAAATTTGTGGATGACACAAAGTTGGGAGGTATTGCCAATTCAGAAAAGGATCGGGATATCATACAGGAAGATCTGGATGACCTTGTAAATTGGAGTGATAGCAATAGGATGAAATTTAATAGTGAGAAGTGTAAGGTTATGCATTTAGGGATTAATAACAAGAATTTTAGTTATAAGCTGGGGACACATCAGTTGGAGGTAATGGAGGAGGAGAAGGACCTCGGAGTCCTGGTTGATCATAGGATGACTATGAGCCGCCATTGTGACATGGCCGTGAAAAAGGCTAATACGGTCTTGGGATGTATTAGGCGAGGTATTTCCAGTAGGGATAAGGAGGTGTTAGTGCCATTATACAAGGCATTGGTGAGACCCCATTTGGAATACTGTGTGCAGTTCTGGTCTCCCATGTTTAAGAAGGATGAATTCGAACTAGAACAGGTACAAAGAAGGGCCACTAGGATGATCCTAGGAATGGAAAACCTGTCTTATGAAAGGAGACTCAAGGAGCTTGGCTTGTTTACCTTAACCAAAAGAAGGCTGAGGGGGGACATGATTGCATTCTTTAAATATATTAGAGGGATAAATACCAGGGAGGGAGAGGAATTATTTAAGCTTAATACCACTGTGGACACGAGAACAAATGGATATAAGCTGGCTAGTAGGAAGTTTAGACTTGAGATTAGATGAAGGTTTCTAACCATTGGAGGAGTGAGGTTCTGGAACGGCCTTCCAAGGGAAGAAGTGGGGGCAAAAGATCTATCTGGCTTCAAGATTAAACTAGATGGGTTTATGAAGGGGATGGTTTGATGAGATAACATGATCTTGGTAACTAATTGACCATTCATTATCAGTGCAAATAGGTCAATGGAGGGATGATAGGAGTTACTATAGAGAACTTTCTGGGTGTCTGGCTGGTGAATCTTGCCCACATGCTCAGGGTTTAGCTGATCGCCATATTTGGGGTCGGGAAGGAATTTTCCTCCAGGGTAGATTGGCAGAGGCCCTGGAGGTTTTTCACCTTCCTCTGTAGCATGGGGTACAGATCACAGCTGGAGGATTCTCTGCATCTTGGGGTCTTCAGACTATTTGAAGGCTTCAATATCTGAGATATAGGTGAGAGGATTATTCTAGGAGTGGGTGGGTGAGATTCTGTGGCCTGCATTGTGCAGGGGGTCAGACTAGATGATCATAATGGTCCCTTCTGACCTTAAAGTCTATGAGTCTATAAATCCTCAGTGACTGAATTCTGGCTCTCCATGTGCTTTTTTTCTAGGAATTATGATGAAGCGGCAGGAGGGGAAGTAAAACAATGCCTAGTACCCAAAGCTTACATTAACACAACGGGCATGGAGCCATGTTCAGTGTGAATTAGTTTACACATCCATTTGAAGTGAATGAGCATGGAAAATTGTAATGTTTTTCACCTTCTGGAAAGAAGTTTTGAACATCTATAACTAGAGAGGGGCAATTCTTAATAATTTCACCCCTGTACTAAATGTAACAAACCGTTCCTGAGTGTGTTACAGAGAAAATCAAACATTCCCCACTTTAGTCACCTCTCCCTCAATGTTGGTCTTACAACGGTGTAAATCAAATTGCCTTCAGAAGAGAAGTTGTTTTATATTTGTTCAAAAACACTATAATTAACTAGATAGCTTAGTTCACCACTGAAGAATTATTGCAAAATCAGACATTTTTTCCAAAAATGGCAAATCTAGGATCAGTAAAACTGCTGCAATGTCACTATTCTGTTTTCTTTTTGGTAAGAATCCAAAGTACTCAATAGCAATCTTAATAATCTGTTAGCTAGTCTCAGTCTCATTAAGTCAATGAAAGCCAGACTGTACCAGCCAACATTCTCTCTAATCTTTTCCCCCTCGTGTGTGGAATATTTTTTTCTGTGTGCGTTGAGGCATGTCCAAATGTGCACCACTAGTAGAAACAAAAACCTAGCTGTGGGCACTCTGCTAATCATCTGGGTGGTATTTGAATCGCTACTGAGCCGCTGCTCAAGCACACGCCTTACAGAGAACGATGATACCAGCTACTAACAATTCTTCTCTAAAATGATTTTGTCATTTGACTTGCAAGTAAAGAATAGTGGTTTAGTGAGAGAGTTTCCTCTTTCAATCATTGAAGAAATATAAAGAAAGCCATTGGGAAACACCCAGGGACTTATTCCACGAGGAATAGGGGGGCTTCCGAAAGAGGGTTTTTTTCTGACATTTGGCCCAGTCTAGATGGGCCAAATGTCAGAAAAGCCTCTTTCAACAAAAGAATCAGAAAAAGCTATGCAAAATGCAGAGCTCATTTTGCATAGCTTTTTCCAAAAAAAAGATGTAATCTAGCCGTAACCAGTGTCATGCTGGGATCTCACACAATCCTGGGATTTGTGAACAGGGAAATCTCAAATAGAAATTGAGAGATTATTTTACCTCTGTATTGGCTCTGATGCAACTGCTACTGGATACAAGTCCAGACAAATGTTAATTGAAGAGGATTCAGAGAAGAGCCATGAGAATGATTATAAAATATGTTTTATAATCCTTTAATGACAGACTCAATGAGCTCAATATATTGGGCTTAACAAAAAAAAGGTTAAAGGGTGACTTAATTACTGGCTATACATAACCTACCTAGGGCACAAATATGGATTCTTAGCAGACAAAGAGAGAACACAATCCAATGGCTGGAAGTTGAAGGGAAACAAGTTTAGATTAGAAATAAGGCATGATTTTTTTACTTGTGAATTTATTTAATCATTGGTTTTGACTGAAGGTCCTGGAGAAAAATTCCATGGCTACATTTAGTGGTAATAATAATGAACCTACTTTGGATAAAAGACGTTAGACCAGACAATTCCTGACATCATTGCAAGCTTTATTAAAATGACTGAATAAAATGATATCCTGCATTACTGCAGTACTGTGGGGGTTTACAACCCAAACACAGAAGAAAATGCAAAAGTTCAAGCTCCAACATTAACATATCCATGTTGCACATCCTATGTAAGTCATTTTCATACATGGAACAGAGAATAGAATTCTGACTCTTTACTGTGATTTATGCACATCAGTCATTTTCAGCTCTTTGCAGGCTGGGCAGGAACACTGAAATCAAATGTCAGCTCTCTATGATTTCCAGGTCTGGGCAGGAAGGACAGAAACACAGTTCCACTACCATTGATTTCAGCTCTGATTAAGCAAGTAAAATAACAAAGAGACTGGATTATTGTGCTGGCTTATTCTAGTTTCAAATAGTTATAATCTGTGTTATGATTTAATTGTGACTCTCATGAAATTTGATAGCAATGAGTAGTCTTGCAGCACCTTAGAGACTAACAAAAGTATATAGAATCATGAGCTTATGTGGGCAAAACCTGCTTCATCAGATGATGATCTTTGGTGAGGTTTTATATTAAAACTGCAGCTTCAATGATTGCACAAGAATCTCAGCTTTCAAGGAAGTTTCTAGATCCTTATGGGTACGGAGAAAACTTTAAAATATGTCTCAAGTGCATCCAAAAGGCTAAAAAGAAAAAAAGGAATCCAAAATGTATTTTTAAAAATAATTATTTTTAAGCCAATTTCATTATTTGTGTGGGGCTGATTGATGGTGTCTCAATACTTGGGGCTGGCAATACTGCAGCTGCATACCTTTGTTAAATTAAATAAAACAATATCTTATTCCTTAGTTGGATTATGCCCTGGCCAAGTTTCAAGCTTCAACCAGTTCTTCTCTACTCATGTGGACAAAACATTTTCTTTATTAAATATTTTTTCATTTGTGATGGAGGAAGGAAGGAAGGTAAATTTAGCTTCAATTGTCCAAGAAGGCTTACCTTTAGGTGGAGAGCAAAAATGGAAAATGTTGTGCTCAAAAGTTCCTAAAAAATTATGAGCATTTTTAAATAGTGAGGGTATATCTAAACTGCAGAGCTTTTCCAGGATAAGCTCCGTGTCCAAGGATCACATCTGTTTTTCCAAAAAAAATTTTGGAAAAGTGGATGCATTCTTTCACCATCCCTGTAAACCTTGTTGTACAAGGAAGAAGGGATGTGCCGAAAGAGTTTTTTTCCAAATTTTGCCGGAAAAGCCTCTTCCGAAAGAAAAGCGGAAAAAGACACACAAATTGCGATTCGCCATTTGCGAATCTTTTTCTGACTTTTCTTTGCAGTGTAGACACAGCCTGAGTTAGCACAGAAAATGTTTTTCATCCTTAGTAACAAAAGTCACTGTTAATCACCCGCACCACTAAAAGGCAGCCACTTCTGGTGCGTGATGCAATTCTGATCAAGAGGTGAGGAAGAATATTGAAATTATAGGAGTGTACATAAACAGAATGTAATGAATTGAATCTAATCTGTTTGTTCAGGTATTTTATCACCATTGTATCTGAGTGTATGAAAAAATGGATTAACACTCCTTATTATTGCAAAAAATACCGTGGAATAGTTCAGGATGACAAATGATCAAGAACTTTGTTTAATAATGCAACGAGAAAACTAAAGTACCTCCAGCAGCGTAGATCCCACTGCTGCTAGGTTGGATCAGTACTCAGATGGAAGAGCATCAGCTACTTATGAACCGCCAGTAATATTTCCTCCAGCATCACAGGGTTTTCTTGAAAGCCTCCCATTCAGTTACTGCCCCTGGCAACAAGCCAACTCTGCGGAGGGGAGAACTTGCTAATTGTATGTAGCATAGCTGTGGCTGTGTCAGTCCAAGGCTATTAAAGAGACAAGGTGGGTGAGGTAATATTTTTACTGAACCAGCTTCAGTTGGTGACATAGACAAGATTTCAAGCCACACAGAGGTGAAAATATTATTTCACCTGCCTTGTCTTGCTAACTTTATGCTCATTAGTTATGGCGTCTCCTTTATGAAATAATAAGTTTAATAACATCTCATGCTTTGGAGTGTTAGGATAGAATTCCTGAACTTTTCAAATTTCCATTGTTGGCTCTTTTAATCTTCTTCAGGTATTGGCCATTACTGAAATCAGGATGCAGGGCTCTTGTACATTTCAAAAGCAGAATCGCAGCAGAACCCACATGAGCTGAGACTGCTTCAGTTCCGCTCACACCGTTTCCCACTGTGCCTCTACCGCCCTTGCCCCCCAGCTTTTAAGCTGGCTCCCCCCAGCACCGGCTCCTGCTCCCCCCCTTGCTGCCTCTCTCTGATAGAAGCAGCAAGGATGGGGAAGCGACTAGTTGCATCACTAGTCAACTAGTCGCTTACATCCCTAGTTTCTACCAACATGTCCTGATGGAATAACTCTACATGGTTAATTTTTTAGATAGCTAATAAGCACATCATTTTAATCAAGGACACATAATGCAATATTTGTCCTTTTTTTTTTAATGGTGGGTAATTCATCATTAGTAAAAACAGACGGGGTCCAGGATCAGACTGGTGTAGTGACTTATCCATTTTGCACACAGTACCTAGATGTGTGATGCCCAATTTATGCCAGAATGTCAAGGCCTGCAGGGAATTCAGAATACAAACCATTCATTCACTGAGTCCTCAGGTGATGATGCCAGGAGCACAGCTCCAGCATTCACATTATTTATTTTCAAACCCTCATGTATATTCTATTACCTGACTACTGCCAACACAATTATTTTGAACCTGTCCAGTCCAGTGTGTGACTCTTTGCCTCTTGGTATTAACCCCTGAAAGAGAGAGCTCACCCCCTTTTCTATGTAAAACACCCCTTTCCCTTCAATCAGGTTGTTTCTATGCTCCCTTCTGCTACAACAGGAAATGTGAACTGATGCCACTAACTGAATTTCTATCTTTCTTGACTTTAAATCATGTCGCAGCTTTCCCCTCTACCTTCCTAGAATTAATTTCTGGAATTTACAATTTCCTTCTATACTTAGATTTATATATTGATATGGCAGAAAGTACAGATATTTGTTACTAGAGAGCTCTTTCATCTAGCAGACAAGGGTATAACAAGATCCAATGTCTAGAAGCTCAAGTTAGATAAATTCAGCATGGGAGAGAGATGCAACTTTTTAAAAGTGAGGGTACTTATTCATTGGAACAACCTACCAAGTAATGTGATATTTTCTCCACTTCTTTAAGTCTGTTAGTCAAGCCTCAAGTTTTCCTAAGAGATATCAGGCTAAAGTTGGGCTTCATGCAGAAACCACTAGGTGACATTTTATGGCTTGTGCTATGCAAGAGGCGACTGTAATGGTTCCTACTGGCCTAAAATCTGTCAGTCTTATTTCCAAGATGTAATTTTCTGAAAGCCATTTCCACAGATCATGTTCTAGACCAGTGTTTCTGAAAGTGTTCCACCAAATCACTTTCAGAAACACATTAACTGGCTGCCCCGGTTTGTTTATTTACCGGCATCGTGGTCACAGAGCCTCGCGGCTCCCATTGGCTCCATTTCGTCCTTTGCAGCCAAGGGGAGCTACAGGAAGCGGTGGCCCAGTCCACGCCGCTTCCCGCGGCTCCTCTTGGCTGCAAAGGACAAAACGGAACCAATGGGAGCCACGAGGCTCCATGGCTGCAGCGCCAGTAAATAAACAAACCAGGGCAGCCAGTTAATGTGTTTCTGAAAGTGATTTCGTGGAACACTTTCAGAAACACTGTTCTAGGCAATACTCCGATCCTTTTAGAGTTCCTCAAGAAATCAGGCAATTCTATCCAAATATCAGAGTGTTACCCTAAAACTTTGGTTACCTGGGCCACAAATTTTCCCAAAAATTCTTCTCTAAAATGAGATCATATCTTTTGACCTGCATCAGACCCATTAAAGAGTCAAACTCCTCCCAGCAGTATCCAGATGATTTTGCTATTTCACATGCTGTTATGATAAACAAGGCTTGACTGGGCTGCTGCTACATACTCCCAGCTTTGGGCACATGCTTAATGGCTTTCCAGAAGATCAGAGGGACATAATTCCAGACACTATGTAATATACACCAATTTTAAGGCTCCTTTATACGCCAGCTCGATGTGAAGGAGTCTTGTCAAAGGCTGGAAATGGGTGACGGGGAGATCACTTGATGATTACCTGTTCTGTTCGCTCCCTGTGGGGCATCTGGCACTGGCCACTGTCAGCAGACAGGATACTGGGTTAGATGGACCTTTGGTCTGACCCAGTATGGCCATTTGTATGTTCTTACGCTTAGTACAACTGAGAACTCACATCTTACTGTTTATGTTCTCTGTGACACCTGTGCAGTGGCATTGCCTTTAGTGGCACTTGCACAGATGTAAAAGAATGGAACATAATAAACCTTTCTGCTAGTAAACCACCCACAGCAATAGAATCTGGCTCCTTCTTTCTTAGCCGTGTTGATTCTGGGCGGTTACCAGAAGTTAAAAAGCACTAAGAATTTATTATAGTAATTAACATCACTAGATTGGGCTCTGATGCAGGCAGAAAGTAGATCTGGCTAGTGCAAAGGTGCTTTTTTCAGAGTTTAACTGAATTTTAAACTACATACAATAGCCAACAAAAATAACATGCTGTTGTAATCTTTTGCTTATAATACTCAGCTCCCAGCCAGGCTGGCCCAATGGCTTGTCCGTTTGTAACTCTGATTTCCATCAAAATGCCGATGAGCACAGAATACATCTCATCTAGATGTTTTCAAGTTGCCTGAAACTCCTTTGATCTGGCAAGGAGCAGCCAACTGAAGTTATACCCAGCGCCCCTCCTCTTTCTTCCAGTGACATCCCAGTGCCCTGCTTTCTTTTCCAGCTAACAGGAGGAATTTGCAGGCAGATCTTCAGAAACTTGTTGTGATATTCACTATTTTTCTGAGGAATCAACTGGAACTCAACAAAGATGAACTGGAAACAAATCCTTTTTCTCTCTTGCCTTGCAACGTTTGTACTCTTGGTTGGTATGTATGATCCAGAGTAATAACAATGCTAAAAAGCAGAATAGAATTTTAGCAAGGAATGATACAAATCTGAACTTGTGTTGTTAGTGTCACATCTTGTAAGGACACAGTTATTTTCCACATTACTAGTCAAATGAGCATGAGAGAGAATATGAGAATCTAATCTCATCCACAGTTTCTAAAGGATTAATATATTGAGAAAACACAGATTTTTTTAAAATATAATGAGATAAAGTGGACTAAATGTCTTTGTAGGTCTTGTTAATTGGTTATTTTCCTAACAAATTAAAAACTGGGAAGAAAAACATATGTATCTACATAGCTGCTGATTGTACTGTTGCTCTTGCTGTTTAAAAGTGAATTTCCCAGGCAGGTTGTTATTGGACTGCAGAGTTTCTAGGGTTTTAGCAGGTAGCAGCTTTCAACATCTGCTTGAGGTTTTTCCTGCGGGATGCTACATTTCTTCACTGAAGTCAGTATTTCTACTCTTGTTATCCAGTTCTTCAGGAAAGTGACAGTGCTGCTGTGGGCACCGGGAAAGCCGCTGGGGAAAAAGACAAGGAAAGTAAGTGGAGCTGCAAATTTTAGGTGAGGGGGGGAGGAGAAAAGTTGCTTATATGGCTTTCAAATATACATTGATGCCCCTATTGATTCTCTGTGGCTGATCGAGTTCTTTCTGCCTTCAGGTGTGAAAAAGAAGATTTTTATACAAGAATCAGATGCCTCTAACTTCTTCAAAAAGCGTGGCAAAAGAGCCACCAAATCCAGAGCCGAGCTCAATGGTGAGGCTGTTCGGGAGTGTTTATGGAAAGCTGTATTTTCTTTGCCCTTCTTTCATCTACCGCTTCCCTTCAGACAGTCGTGTGTTGCCTGCCCCTCTCTAAAAGGATTTATTCACTAATCAGAATGATGGTTGTTTCTTTTGGATCAGAACAGGTTCCTTCGTAGTTACCTTTTAAATGATAGAATATACCTACAAATAGCAATTTTGGGGAACAACGAAACGATTAGAGGGGGGGAAGGAAGGGGGTTTAAATTTTAATGAATTTAATAAAAATAATATGAGAGAAGGATAAAAATTTGAACTTTGCAGACTTCCAGTTTGGAAGATTTAGGGAATGTGCCTAAGAGATCAGTTAGTTAATGCTCCAAATGAGATTTGTTCACTGGCATCTTTTTAAATGAGGGAAGAGGTAACTTTGGAAAATGAAATATTTTTCATCAGCAAAATCTCTTTTGGAGCTGGCTAATAGAACTGAAGTGGGTGCGAATTCCTTGGTGTTCACAAAGGCTGAGGGATATAGCGTGGCAGGCTGAGCTCTGCAGGCTGTCGTAGGCGGTTCAGGACAGCACGGTGCAGTGGATAGAGGGGCTTATTTAGTTCCTTTCCACAGCTCCTTTCACACAGTCCTCTTAGGAAAGCTGCTAAATAACAAGCAGGAGGTAGGCTTGGTGCTGAATGAATGTTTTCAGCTCTTCTCGGAAAACATTCGCAAATGTAGCATTAAGCAATATGCATCTGGCATCTGCAGCACCCTGCTATTTCCACATGAGATGGAAAATGCAGCTGAACTCATATGGCTTGCGTGATTAAACACAGGAGAGGATTACAGCTTCAAGTCTGAATGTAGCTGTCCCTCTGGCTCAGCTAATCTTCAGGGAGGCTCTTGGGAGAGAAATTAACCTTTCAGTAATAGTCTGAGAATTAGCTCACTTCAAGAGGCTAATTTAACTGGTAACACTTTAAAATATAGGGCACAAATATCATGTGATTCCTGCATAATACTGTTAACTGTGGATATTTAATTACATTCTAATTACCAGGGAGTGTCCATGCAATTGAGTAATAAGCATATAGATCAGTGGTTCTCAAAAGGTGGTCCTTCTTGCAAGGTGGGCCACGGGCTCAAGGCTCGCCCTCTCCCCTCCAGCGGGAAGCCTGCACTGACACTCCAGTCCCTTCCTCCCTGCGAGGTTGAAGTGCCAGTGTCAGCGTCCCATTGCGGGGGAGAAGGGAGTGAGCCTTGTGGGCCATATCCAACTTGCAAGGGAAAGAAGTGGCTCTGTGTGCTGTTGCTCCCCCCCCTCCTCCCCACACCTCTATCTGGGGAACAGCAGTGCAGGAAACTGCTGACCTGGAAGTTTTTCTCCACTGCTCCCATTGGTAGGACTCATGGCCAATGGGAGTAGTGGGGGGTGGTGCCTGGGAGCCCCACCCACCTCATGCCCAGACCCCACAGCCCCACACTCCTTCTGCACCCGCTCTTGCTCCCAGACACCACATCCACACCCTGCTCCTGGACTGTCCCTCCCTCCTAGACTCCCTACTCCCAACCCGCTCCTGCACCCTATCTCCCAGCCAGAACCCGCACCCCCAACCCTTCCTGCACCCATGTTGTCATCATGGGTGGCTGGCTGGTGGTCCGTAGAAAGGCCTCCTGATGTTCAGTATGGGATCAGGTGTTCAGTATGGGATCAGGCTGAGATACAGAGCTTCACAGTAGTAGAGCTGATCTGAAAAACTTCTTCCCTAACCAAGTCTAGCCAGAGTTCACAGAGTCATTGTACATCCTTCCTGTTTAATTCATTTCAACCAAGAATCCACATCTCCATTAGGGATGTGAATGTTTAACCAGTTAACTGGTTAACCCTTAATAAAGCAGCCTCTATCTGTGGTGGACTCCCTGCAGGCAGAGTCTGCTCTGGCGTCTGAAGCAGCCTCTGTCTGCGGCGGGCCCAGGCACCACCTACCCCACCTCCCTTTAACTGGTCAACAGGTTAAACAAAATTTTACATCCGTAATCTCCATCCATCCTTCCATGTATTAGTGAGCTGGTGATGGGCAGCTGTAGCTCCGATACTGGGCCCCAATTATGATTTTACTATTGCTGGCCTCCCCTCTCCCCATGTGCAGCACACATGGGCTGGGCAAGAAGTGCTTCATACTTTAAACAGGGTCATGATGTTTGTGTCCTGTAACCCAAAGGGCTAAGTGCCAAGCACTTCCTTTACTATTAAGTGACGGAGAAGTGCCTCTGAACAGCGGCTGTGGAATATGGGTTCACACCGACATGCTACCATGGCAGAAAACTAGGTTACTCTCCCTCCATCAAACAAGCACTGATTTGTTCTACGAAGCATTACATTCAGAGAGAGATACAATCCGGCTCTGGCTGATAGGAACCAGAACAGTTTCCTCCCACTCCAGCTAGTCTGGACGTTCTTGTCAAACACTAGCATCAGCTGGCACTGTGGGTAACACTGCCAGCTTTTCATCACTGCACAATTCCAATCACGCCCTTATTGGTTTAGAGTAACTTGATGTTCTTTGTCCTAATCCCATGGGAATATTTAGCATGAACAGAAAACTATACCTTGGACATGTCCAGGCATGGTTCTGTCAGGCAGTGTGCTCAGCAGATCAGAAGTGAGGCATATTGGGGACACTTATGATGCATCTTCCCTCCTCTGTAGCCTGAGGTTTTAGAAAGACCCCTATGTTTCTTTCATTGGACAAATATGCTGTTATCCACCAAACTAAATTAGAGCCGCCTGTGAATTAGAACAACCTTTGTTTTATCAATGGAGTTTAAAAGGCGTAACATGGGAACTAGTAATTTCTCTACTAGCCTCAATGCATGTATTGTTTCATTATCCGCACAATGGGATGAAGAAATGCTGATCACATCCTACTGTAAGAGCCTACTGTAAACAAGGCCTTCAGCAACTACGCCTCTAGTGAAATCTCAGGATGCAGGTGCTAATCAGATTCATGGGGTTTTGAAGACAAAAGCTATGCTCTGACTTTTTAAGATTTCTTTGCTGCTGATACGATAAACATTTTTTCCTCAGCGGAGACCCGGCAAATGTTGATTGCTGATGAGCAAAGAAGAGAGTACTTTGATGAGCAAAGGAACGAGTTTGAGAATTTTGTCAAGGAGGAACGTAAAGGTAAGAACAAAAAAAACAAACAAACCCCAACAACATGTGAAACTTTTAGAGCAGTGGTTCCCAAACTTTTCAGTATCACGTCCCCTTTTTGATTTTTGAGAAACCCTCCCGTCCTGTCCCCCCAATAGCAGCAAAACTTGTTGAGGAAAAAAAAAAGGAACTGACCAGAGCCGAAAAACAAAAATAGCAGCAAAACTTAGGGCGGGGGGATTGATGTGGGGGGTGCTGGGTCGCCTTGCGCGCCCCCCTCCCCCCCCGGAATTTCTTCACTCCCCCCAGGGGGGCACGCCCCCCAGTTTGGGAACCCATGCTTTAGGAGTCTGGCAGGATGTTGTTGTTATTACTGTTATTTGATGTAAATTAAGCGGTGATTATTTAAATCGCCGCTTCATTTCCCTATGTCTAGAAACCTAATCTACATGGCTCCGTCGACGTAGCCATGTAGTCTAGACACACCCTTAGAGACTAACAAAACGTGTATATATAGTATCATGAGCTTTCGTGGGCAAAGCCCACCTCTTTGGATGAGATGATCTTGAGAGAGCAACTCTTGCCAAATTCTATGGAGCTTTCACATTGTTTATTCCCAGTATGGTTCAGTATTCTCCCATGTACTATACACTGTACGTCCCCAGCTACTGGTGATGCTCTAATTCTAGATAGGACCAGATATGTATTGCCAAAGAGTGATTCTGTGGTGTCTCTTCACTGTCCTTGCCTAGAGGGTGCAGCCACTGTGAAAATCATTTCCATGAGGTTTTATTTATTGCCTTGAGATGAAAAGGGGATGCTGGAACAGGGCTTCTGTTTATTAGCAAGGGATTTTTAGGAATGCAGAGTGTCTCTTGGATTGCGTTTCCTCACTGCTTCTGTAACCCACACACCTACTGGGTGTGGTGCACTGTTCCATGTGGTGGCACTGAGACCGCTTACAGAGAGAGAGAAGGATTGTGCTCTACAGCCTTAGCAGAGAGCCAGCTGGTTTTTATAGACCAAGCTGTAGAGGCTCATGCACTCAGCTCCAGAGGTCCCTCACTTCCATACATTACAGCCAGCAGAGAGCGCTCAGAAAATCACTGCTGGCCACTATGAGCAGCAACTCCTCCATGGTACATGCAGTTCCGAGAGGCCATCATTTGGGAGCATTCCACCTCCCATATAAATGAAACCCCACTGGTTTCAATGGAGATTTTGCATCCTGCATGATGCCACTTCTGTCTGAGGAATGTGCATGACAATAGCAACCTGTGTTGAGCAAGAGAATCATGACACAAAACCTAAGGAGGCTGAAAAGTGGGTAGTTTGAAATGCTGGCTGCATGCGGTATCATGCAACAGGCAAGGTGAGTGATAGCATTCACTAGCAATTTCCCTGCATCCCTCAGCTAAAGATTTGCACATGGATAAACTGACAGACAGTGGATGGGGGTAAGTGTTTTGGTGAAGGTCAAACAGCAGGTCTTTGGCAGAACAGGGAATAGAACACAGGTGACCAGACGCCCAGCCCTGTGCTCTAAACATTGGAACAGAAGCCAATGACTTGCTGTGTGACATTGAGCAGTGAGTGACTTGCCTACTTTACCCATCTGTAAAGTTAGGTTACATCAAAGAGGAACTATGGAGCCTGGTTAATTAATACTTCCAATGCATGTTAGGGTCCCTGGATAAACGATGTTAGAGAAAAGCAAAGCAGCATATCATAGAAGTGTAGGTCTGGAAGGGACCTCAAAAGGTCATCAAGTAAACCTAGACCATCCCTGACAGATGTCTGTCCAATCTGCTCTTAAATCCCTCCAGTGATGGGGCTTCCACAACCTCACTTGAAAACCGATCCCAGAGTTAAATTTTCCTTAGAGTTAGAAAGTTTTACCAAACATCTAATCTAAATCTCATTGGCTGCAAATTAATCCCATTACTTCTTGTCAAACCTTCGTGGCCAGGAAGAACAATTGCTCAATGTCCTATTTCATAGAATACTAGAACTGGAAGGGACCTCAAGAGGTTATCAAGTCCAGTCCCTTGCTCTCATGGCAGGACCAAGCACCATCTAGGTCATCCCTGATAGATGTCTATCTAACCTGCTCTTAAATATCTCCAGTGATGGAGATTCCACACCTTCCTTAGGCAATTTATTCCAGTGTTTAACCAGCCCTTCACACATTTGGTGATTGCTATCAGATTTCTCTCTGCCTTCTTTTCACAAGACAAAAAGGCCCCATATTTTTTACCTTTCCTTCGTTAGGCTCTTAATACATTTAAAGGCAGGGGCATAGAGGGGGGGACCAGGTGCAAGCCAGGAATTACCTGATTCCCGTTTCCCACCCAGCCCCAGTTGCTGCGCCTCTGCTTTTTAAATGTATTAAGAGCTGCCAGGCGCAGTGGGGTGGACGGGTGTGAGCTGGGACTGCTGGTGGCTCTTAATACATTTACAAAGCAGAGGTGCAGCATCTGGAACAGGGCGCGAGCTGGGAATCAGCTGATTCCCAGCTCGCACCTGGTCCCCGCTATGCCTTTTAAGCTGGTTCTCTCTACCCCCTCCTGCTCCGCACCCCCCCCCGACACTCTGATAGAGGTAGCAAGGGGGGGAAGTGACTAGTTGACTAGTCGCTTACATCTCTAGTCAGTAAATCCAATGCTCTGATGTGATGCACTTGCAATACTATGAGATGGGGATGGCACTATGACAATGGTCTTTCAGATGCTCCTCTGTGTTTTTTCTGTATAGTGGAGACTTTACCTGCAGTAAGAAATCATTCCAGAGCTTCCTAAAGAAATGACCAAGTGGCCTTATACTATTTCAGCTGGTTCCCGCTGTAGAGTGAGTAGGGAAAACATTTGTGGGATGACTGTTCAGTGAAGTGGTCAGAGGTGAGGACAGCAACGGAAGGGACTAGTTGGCCCTTGATGGCATAATAAATATTTCTGAAACCTCACATCAAGGTTGCTCTCCAACACTAATTCTAAGCATCTCTGCTGTACGTCCTTCTAAAAGAGGAAAATTATTGTAATGGTAAGAACTCACCCAAAGGCGTTAGTTATTTTTATTGCCTCATCTTCATTACTTTTTTGGTTTTATGCCAGAACAATCATAAAGACACATTTATAGAATATGAGAGGTTATTATTTTGAGAACACTGACAAAGTAATTTTACTTTCCAATTACAATAAATAATACCTATCTCTTATGTATCACTTTTCATCCAGAGATCTCAAAGCAGGTTACAGAGAAACAGCAACCCTGGATCCAGTCTATGTTGGAGATACGTAGAGGGTCATGCTGTAAAAAATATTCACAACAAAAGGCAGAGGCCCTGTGCTTTACCTCTTGTTGTTATAATCTAGAACAGGCCTGGGCAAAATACGGCCCGCGAGCTGGATTCGGCCTGCCAAGCCACCGGATCTGGCCTGCAGAGGCAGCAGGGAGCCCCAGGCAGGCTCCCCCGCTTGCCTTGCGCAGCTGTGCAGAAATGCAGCTGCAGGGCTCCATTTCGGTTTTGAAACTGCAGGGGAGGGGGGAAGTTTTAGGACCCCCCCCCCAGCACGTTGCCATTGGCTGGTTTCTGGCAGAAACTAGCCAATGCAAGCTGCTTGTTAGAATAACAAGCTTCATCCCAACTCACTCACTCCCAGCTAAGAAGAATCACGCCCCCTCTCCTGGGCTCAGTTATTCATGAAGCACATGGCCAGGCAACAGTCTGGCTGGCTGGGAAACATTTTAAGCTCTGCAGGCAGGCTAGTTTGGCAGCTGACAAGTAAGTCTCTTGGCCACAGCCTGCTTCTGCCCTCCCACCCCTTTCCTGCCCCAGCTCTCTGCCCCCCCTTCAATATACCCAAACCCTCTGTCCCCCTCTTACACCCATATCCCCTCCCAGATCTGGCACCACAATCCCCTCCTACCCTAGGTTGCATCCCAAACCCCTGCACTCCAGTTCCCTGCCCTACGTCACAACCACCTGCTTCATCCCAACTCCTTCCCAAACTCCAGTCTCCCTCCTGCATCCCAATCCCCTACCCCAAGCTCCCTTCTGTACCCAACCTCTATTCCAGACCCCGCATCTCCTCCATTAATATCATGGAAGAGTGCAGCCCTCAACCACTTTCCAAAATCTTGGAGTGGCCCCCCCCATCAAAAATTATTGCCCACCCCTGATCTAGAATTTCTGAATGTTGAAAGGTTTGCTGGTGTTCATGAACACTAACCTTTTGAGCAAACCCAGACCCTGTTTGGGCAGAGGATGTTGGGAAGGCCAGGATTTCAACAGGGTTTAAAAAAAAAACTACCTTTAACAGGGTTAAAAAAAAAGCGCTAGATAGATTCATGGAGGTTAGGTCCATCAATGGCTATTAGCCAGGATGGGTAGGAATGGTGTTCCTAGCTGGGGAGGGGTGACAGGAGAGGGATCATTCAATGATTCCCTGTTCTGTTCACTCCTTCTGGGACACCTGGCATTGGCCGCTATTGGCAGACAGGACATTGGGCTAGATGGACCTTTGGTCTCACCCAGTGTGGCCGTTGTTATGTTCTGTTTCAAGAAGACTGAGCTGGCTAGATGTTTGCAAGAAAATCCTGAAAAAATCTCTCTGTGGGCATCTATCCTGGTGCACCTACTGTCAACCAATGTGAGTGCCACCTCGCACTGATATATCATGAAAATGGGTGCAAGTTGGTGCTTTGGAATGAGATTTGCATCGACATTTAGCTGTTTGGGGGGGGGGGGTTAACTCCAGCTGAAAGTTGGGGATGAGGAAAGCGCACAAATCGGAGGTGGACCCGCGTCACAAAGTGAAGATTCAGATCTGAACACTGCACGTGACAGCTGTGCTTATAATGGGTCAGATGCCTACATCCCCAACCCTCAGTCTTTGGGGAAGTTTGTTGGGACTAAACTATTACACAACCTCGCTTTATATGCCACACACAATTTGACAGCCAGGTATGCCCAGTTGGAAATTTGACAACCAAGTCCTTGCCATCATTTCAGTGCTGCCAGCCCATTTAGCATTAGATCAGTTAGCTATCAGAAAAGGAATCACAGTTCACATTGTCTCTTTTCCCCATCTACAGAGCAACAGGAGAGAAGCCGGGAACAGATCGAGCAGTGGGGTCAATATCACTACGACGGTCTCTACCCATCTTACATGTACAACCGTCACTACATCTAGATGTAAGAAAAGTGAACTAAAAATGTTACATATTTGCTGATTAAGCCGTTCACAGCACACCAAAAAAGCAACCGCATTTCCAAGATCTTGGCCCTGTCATGAATCCCACTGAGAAATCTACTCTACGAAGCCCTCCTTGTATATTATTTGCCCTGACTATTTTAATGGGTTGAGCTTCTCTTAGGCCTCTGCTTTGCTTTGTATTTTGAGGCACTTGCATGTGTGGCAAAATCTGGATTTAAAACACAAAAATGCAGACAAAATTAAGTGCTTGAGACATATAAATCAGGCTCGTTTAGGCTGTTTGGAATTTGTGCCCTGTAAACAGGTAAGAATGCTTTTTTTTAATCACTGTCTTTTGGGAATCACTGAAAAGAAAAATCTGTGTTTGCTGTAATCCCAGGGGCTTTGTTTTACCTTAAGTTTATAAAAAGGGACTGTATTAACATTCTAATAGTTTTTAATTAAACAGTAGCATTAGCTTCTGCAATCTCTCTCAGTATTATTCCTCCTTACTAATCTTATAATCAATGGAAATTCTGTATGTTTGAAAGACCAGCACTTCCTTTTTAACGATCATGAATCCCTTCAAGATGCATAAGCAGCTAATGATACAAATTATATGCAGGAAAAATAATAAAAAGAAAGTTTGAAACAACCCCTCCTACTGCATTTATACAGTAGAAATTATTCCTTTACATTACTCTTGTTCTAACCAGCCACAAAATAACTATCTTCTATAATGGATGTTTATCCATAAACATAAGTACACCATTGTTCTAGTACAACGGATCTTCCATCTGAAGGACTAGTCCATCAATGGCTATTAGCCAGGATGGGCAGGGATGGTGTCCTTAGCTTTTGTTTGCCAGAAGCTGGGAACATAAGGGCTGGAAGTAGGGCTGCTGGGGGTGCAGCCACACTCACCGACTTGGTTTCAATCATATACAGAGTTTGCAGTTTGGCGAGTGGCTCTCAGCATCCCCACTGTACAAATTGTTCCAGCACCCCTGTCTGTGAATAGGTGACAGGGAAGGGCTCATTTGATGATTATCTGTTCTTTCAATTCCCTCTGCAGCACTTGGCATTGGCCGCTGTCAGACGACAGGACACTGGGCTAGACAGACCATTGGTCTCACCCAGTATGGCCGTTCTTATGTTCTTAGCTGTATACTAGCAGTTCTGTTAACCGGAGCAAAATTAATCAGAGCCCTGTGGCAGTTGTTTTTGGGGAGGAGGTGTGGAGAAATAACTTGTCCATGGGGAACCTTCTTAAATCAGAAACTCTTATAGAAACGAGAGAAGAAGAACACAAGGTGCACATGGAAGGATGCGGCAGCACTGCAGAATCTTTGTGAAGAACCAAGAGCAGGGTGGGGCATTGTTTAATATGTAATATCACATATAACAGGGGAGGCTCAAACACTCAGCTATGCTGCTGGCTTGCAGATCTACGCACAGCACCACCAGAAGCTTTGGGTCTTCTTCAAGGAGTGTCCCCGGGGGTGCTCTACTTTTAGGTGCGCCAGCGCCGCTGCACCCACAAGTCGGAGATTCTTAGTAGCAGTGTCCTGTCGTCCATCGGCCTCCCCTCCCCACCCTGCCTGGCTGGCCACGTGCGCAAGGCTCAGGTTCGAGATGCCTGGAGTGTGTATTGCGCATGCGCGGCCAGCCGGCTCCTCAGTTCTGTGACTACCGCTGGCTTTGGTCACAGCACAGCAGTTGCCCTCACACACTGACCTGTCTTTAGTTAGCCTATTTTAGTTCTTTTCAACTATTGCTGTTCTTATTGACTTTATTTAGCCTTTTTGAAAAAAAAAAATAACAAAAAAACGGACGATATTTTTTCTGTCAGGCAGCGCTTTCGCCACTTCCTGTGGCTCCGCTTTGATAGCGGCCGCCTTGTTTCTGCTTATACCACTCAGGACATGCCCGGCTCGCCTGGGTTTAAAAGGTGTTTGGACTGCGGTCTATCCATATCTGTAGCAGACGGCCAGTGGCGGCCCATCAATACAGGCGAACTAGGCGGTCGCCTAGGGCGCCAAGATAAAAGGCCGTTAAGGGCTTTGGAGGCGGGGAGGCGCTGATTGCGCGTTTCGCCTAGGGCGCCAGTTGCCGGCAGCTCATCTAGGGCCACTCCTGCAGATGGCCACTCTCTGTGTATCCACTGCCTGGGTCAAGATTACAATACAGCATTGCAGGAAATTGACTAAGCGTGCAAGGAGAGCTAGACAGCTTCAATTCCATATTTTACAAATGGAGAAAGCCTTGAAACCTCCCTCGGATCTCTCCATAACTCGCCCCTCAGGCATACTCCATCAAGGGCAGAGGCTGGCGAAAGGGCTCTTTCAGCTGCAAGCCCAAAACCCAAGGGAAAATCTCCCTCAGTGAGGAAGAGGTCTCACACTTCCTCGAGGTCTACCGTCCCGACGAGGAAACTGACGAGCACGAAACATGATACTGTTGCCCCCTACTCTATCAAGGGGGTAGTTAACAACTCTAGTGCTGGTTCCCATAAAAGCCGAGCGCACAAGCAGAAGGTTTGCCCCGCTTCAGAGAATCAGACGGCAAGGCTAATTGCTCAAGCCGCCACTCCGGCACCGGCTAAGTCGCTAGCAGTGAAGAAGCGGGTGCCAGCAACGCCACATTCCATGTTGGCACCATCAGCTGCACACACAAGGCCTACTGAGCAGCCAGCACCGGTGAAGCGCTAAGCACGTTCTCGATGCCCTACATGCTGCCGGCACTGACCATTCAAAGCACTGTGGTACCGATGGCCCCACCTCTTTTCCTCCCACAGTTCACTACAACAACAGAATTGTCAGTAGCTTCGGTGCCAGGAACCCCACTCTTCAGTACCAATGGCAGCCCAGCTCAAAATTTTCTTTTTCAGGTACTCCTGCCTCTTTGTCAGCAAAGTTTAGCGACTCTGAGGAGGAGGATTTACCTCAAGCTCGAGTGTCTAAGACCTCCTCGCCTAAACCAGTGCAGCTCCAACCGTGGCACCAGCAGTGGGTACCACCACTCATGCCTCCGAATTGGCCATATTGGGCCCCGTGGGCTCCTTTCAGACAGCAGCCTCTTCCCCAACCAGGACGCCAATACCATTCGTCTGCCAGACCTCGCCTTCCCTGCCTACACTCGCTAGACAGGTCTGAATTTTCCAAAGGCAAAGAGGACGTGGTTGTCACAGAGGCGGAGCAACCCTCCCACTCCCCCCTACCTACATACTCCTCTCCATCCTCGTCAGCAGACACAATTATGCCCCCATCGCTTATGGCTTTGGGGGATGATTTCAAGTCCTTTTAGGACCTTTTAAAGAGAGTAACCTACAAACTAGAAATATCCCTCTCCACTCCTTCTGACACACAGCACAAGCTAATTAATATTCTTCATGCCTCGGTGCAAACTGGGGTCACGAGACCTATGAATGAGCTGTTGATGGATCCAGCTAAGCTCCTCTGGAAGACCCCGGTGACAATTCCACCTACATCGAAGAGACTGGATTGAAAATACTACATTGCCCCAAAGGGTGCGGAATTCCTCTTCACTTACTCTTCTCCAAACTCTCTAGTGGTAGAGGCGGCGAACCAGAGAGGTAAAGAGCAGATTATGCAATCAACCCCACATGACAAGGAATGGAAGAGGCTTGATGCCATGGGCAAGAGATCATACTCCTCTGCCAGCCTCTAGCTCTGCATTGCCAACTATGCGGCGCTTTTTTTCCAAATACACGCACCACATCTTTGACCAACTGTCGACTTTTATTGAAATTATACAAGACAACAGAAGAGAGCAATACAAATCTCTGATGAAGGAAGGTTCTCTGATTTCTAGAACCGCACTTCAGTATGCCTTTGATTCTGCAGCTACAGCTTCTAGATGGCCATGCATCCCCCACATCGCTTCCCTCCCATTCCGTCACTGCTCACGCAACAGAATGGGAAGATTCGCCACCCTGACATCGAGTATCTTCACCTGCACGCGTGGCTCCTTGCTGGCTAACCACGCCAGAGATCCAGTGTCCTCCAGAAGTTCAAACTATTCTCATGAACAGCCACAGACCTGCAACGAGAAAAACGTACACTCAAAAGTGGTGGCATTTCACCAGTTGGTGCTCCACGCGACACTGCAACCCCCACTCAGACTGGTATCCCACTCATACTTGCCTACTTACTACACCTTCACAACTCAGGTTTGTGCCTCAGCTCCATCAGAGCCTACTTCACAGCCATATCCGCATTCCACCCGTCCATACAGGATCATTCTGTTTTCACCCATCCATCAATCAAGAGATTTCTGTGAGGTTTTGTAGCCAGACATGAACCCCATCTTGTTTCCCCCTCCCCCCCCCAGAGAGCAAGAGAAAGGCCATCAGCCTTTGATGCCCTGGGAACGCAGGGGTGCTGCTTGTCCCTGACTCTAATAAACAGAAACCAGACAGTAAATGGGCTAGCTGACGACCAGGGGACCTCCTGCCGCCCTGATGGCTAGCACCAGTAATTGACATGCCTGCACTGTCCCAGGAGAGGAATCTTCGCCCATCACATACTAGAAGTGCCCATTGTCTGCATTTTCCCAGGTGTGAATTATGCTTTGCACCCTTCGTGGGAAACTTGGCATTCAAAGCCATTTTCCCTAATTGGCCACTTGAGACCAGGAAGAAGCCTACGTGACCCAAGGGGTATAAAGATGGGTTTAGTAGCCCACCCCATTTGAGCTCCAATCATCTATACCTGCTGGCAGGTATTGGTGGTCTCCCGAGGTCTGTGGGACGCCCAGCCTCGCCCTACTTCTTCCCGAGGGATTGAGAGAAAGACGCTGGCCACGCCAAGTCTGGAATGCAGGGGTGAGAATATATACCTGCTAGGTGTCTATTTTGCATGCATTTAATAAGAGCTCAGAGAACCAAAAGGGTTTCATGGTACCTGTAAGTGACTTATTAGTGTAATTTCTGTCCTGTCCTTTGTAGTGGCTGTGTTATCTGTGACACAGTAGTAGCATTTAACAGATAAGTTTACCCTGTAACAATAAAATAGTAACTGTTTAAGCTGTGACCTGACTCCTTCAGTTGCTGTAACAGAACCAAGCACAATTTTAAAAGAACTCTAGCCGGTCATAAGGGACAGATATAGGGAGAGCTTGAGCGTTGGATCGTGTCGCTTCCAGGGGACAGATCCGTTGGGGCACCTCTCAGCCTCCCCAGGCTGCCCGCTGCGACGGGACTTTTGTGTCCTAGCAGTTAAAGTCTGAGGTGTAAAGCTCTCCCTGTAACCCTTTGGGGCACCCGTCAACCTCCTCCAGGTTGCCCGCTGCTAAAGGACCCCAGTCCTAGCAGTTGAAGTCTCGGGTGTATAACACACACACACTCACTGCCCTGACCACCGGCTGACAGGTTTGCACAATACATTCCCACCAGTTAAAGAACCTAGTCCCCACATTGGACTTTAACCTTGTGCTAAGGGCACTAACGGGCAAACTGTTCGAACTGCTAGCTACATGCTCCCTTCTCCACCTATGTATGAAGGTGGCCTTTCTCATGGGTATTACCTCCACACGAAGGGTGGGAGAGTTGGGCGCGCTTATGACCAACCCGCCCTATACGGTTTTTCATAAGGACAAAGTGGTCCTCTATACCCATCCTAAATTCCTTCCCAACGTACTTACCGCGTTTCACTGTAATGAGCCAGTTTACTTTCCCATCTTCTTTCCCAAACCTTGTAGTGACAACAGGGAAAGGGCTCTCCCTACCCTTGATGTCTGCAGGGCGGTGGCCTTTTACTTGCAACGAACACGCTTGTTTTGCA
Organism: Pelochelys cantorii; assembly: GCA_032595735.1. Taxonomy (NCBI): domain Eukaryota; kingdom Metazoa; phylum Chordata; order Testudines; family Trionychidae; genus Pelochelys; species Pelochelys cantorii. The sequence continues at coordinate 333,881,765 of CM064326.1, read as the reverse complement.
AAATGCCTCAATTGTTTGTCTCCTCCATAGAAAGATCTCAGGGGCTGATCTCCAGAGACTGTCCAAGTGGATCTCAGATTGCATAAGACTGGCCTACACCATATTCAACAAACAGCCTCCTTCGGCTGTACGTGCCCATTCCAGAAGGGCAGTGGCTGCCTCCACAGCTTTCCTCCGTGGTATCCCCATGGACAAGATCTGTGGAGCAGCCACATGGGCTTCCGCTCACACTTTCACTCATCACTACGCCATCCAATTGTATGCAGACTCTCACACTCAATTTAGCCACTCGGTACTTTCAGTAGCCAAAACAAGCCTGCCGAAGGTCCCACCTCCAAGCACTGATATTGCTTTGTAGTCACCTAAAGGTGGAGCACCCACGGGGACAAAGAAGAAGGGAAGGTTACTCACCCTGTGCAGTAACTGGAGTTCTTTGAGATGGTTGTCCCCGTGGGTGCTCCACCACCCACCTTCCTCCCCACTGCTTTGGATTCAGTTTGGGTCCAGATCAGAAAAGAACTGAGGAGCTAGCTGGCTGTGCATGTGCATTATGCACTCCAGGCGTCTCAAGCCTGAGCCTTGCATACGCGGCCAGCTGAAGGGGATACTGCTACCAAGAATCTCCGACTTGTGGGCGCAGTGGTGCTGGCGCACCTAAAGGTGGAGCACCCATGGGGACAGCCATCTCGAAGAACTCCAGTTACTGCACAGGGTGAGTAACCTTCCCCTAACTATCCTGCTAATAAACAAAGGAGAGGACTCACTGCAGAAATGCTAGCCCTAAGAGCTTTCTTTTTCAAAGGCACTTACCCGGGAAAGGCACCTGGCAACTGATGCTCTCTACTCAGAGATCTGTAAAAATATTGGCGGCACCACCTGCTAACTGTGGGGCAAATGTGATGAGGTGGGATCACTTGTGGGGACCAGAGAGTAATTCGCTTTTTCAGTTGAGACAGAGCGGCAGGGCCTGTTGGCAGGAGGAGATTGTGGAGTGTGCATTCATCCACTGGGAACGGGAATGGGACCATTAACTCCTGTTAGATCAGCTGCCACAAGATTACCATGTTGCATGAAATGGAAAAAGGTTGACACCACTAGGGCGCCGCTTTCACAATGCAAAATTTCCCAGGATAAAACGGCTTGTCCAGCTTATGAAGGCAGCAGGTGGACTTGAATGTTACTCCTGCAGCACTCCTGCATGCTGAGCCTGCAGTTGAACTTCTCCTTGGTGCTATTGAGGTGGCCGGTGTGTGGCTTCATGTGCAGAGTAACAGTGTTGGCTAGTGACAGAAGGTGCATGACCAAACCATGCTGAAATTACTACTAGTTTAAGACAAATTGTGGGGTTTTTTTAGTTATTTGAGCCCTTAGCCTGAAATATTCTGGATAGAAAAAACAATGTTTTTGCCTGTCTATTCCCATTCCTATTTGCATTCATTAGAGATTATGGACATGGTGTCAAATAATGGCAGGGGCTAGGCCATTGGTGTTAGTAGAGATGGTTGTACCAAGGTGAATTGTAAGGAAGTAGACAAGATGGCAACAGGTGGTGCTCAGGAGTGTGCAGGATGCTTCCTGGTTTTGTAGGACCGGTACAGGTTGTTTTTGTTGAGCACTGCCAGTAAAGTCTTGTGTGCATTCCTTTGCCTGGAGCTCCTCACAGTTGGCACTGCGGTAGGGGAGTGAGACATCATTAAGCATGGCAGAGCATATTCAGTATAGAGAAGTGATTGTGGCATTATTCCACAGCAGCACCCATTAACAGGCCACTATGGTAAAGGTAAGGCATTACCCACTGCTTCACTAGTACAGCATTGCTAATGCAACAAGCCTAGATTCTGAAGAGAAGTGGGGAGGGGGAAACAACTGGAAGCCTGGGGGGACACCACCACCAGTTTTCCTCAGAGAATGCTTCCCTGGAAGGCAGATGCTGATAATCTATGGAGAGATGCTGAACCCATCTATCATATCTACTGGGATGTAGTGACACTTATAGTCAACTAGTTCATTTTATCATTTAATTGTGTTACCTCTTGTGGCAAACACATGTTATTTCATGTGTGATGACTAGATTTAAGTTGTAGATATGTTTATAAGCAGCACAGCAAAAATAAAACAGTTGTGATGGATTGCTCTAGACCGCAGTGTGCCTGTCCAGTCAGCAAGTTACCTGATTGTAACATCATGGAAAGTTTTGCTCTGCCTGCAGGTTACAGCCCACCCTGGGAGCTGGCACCCTTGGAACATGGAAGGATAAGGGGGCCCTGAAGGTAGGGCAATTGGAGGACTCCTCCAGGCAATGGAAAGAACACCCTGTGACAAGCAGGCAGGGCACCTCAGAGTTTATGGAATGGAGAAGTACAGATAACATTGATAAGAATGCACATGCATAAGGTATTAGGAACAGTCATAACAACAGGACAAAAGGGATTTCCTGGTACGTATAGAGGAGGCAGATCCCGAGGGAAGACCTTGTTGGGAAGCTCCCAGCAGGAAGCTCCCCTCTGGTGATGACCACCTCTTTAGCTATCTGCCATACTCAATGACATCTTTGGACAGGTGATTTTGAATACAGCAGTAGCTATTGCGTGGGCTCCCCCAGGGTTTGTATACTTATGTGTTATTACAACCTTAATCAACTGCTTAGTAAAACTTATAATACAGACAGGCCTTCTTACTTGTGACTATGCCTATGGTCACTGCGTTGTATATGTTAAACCATTTGCTACAATGCGGTGTGCACGCACACACAATTGTAATCAACCACAAACTCCATTTTGTTTTTGCTCTTATTACAATGGATTGTTGGCTCTGTTTTAAGGCCTTGTAAGCCCAGGAGTGCCTTTTAAGGGGGGAGGTAGAAGGGGACACCAGCCCTTAAGTTTTGTATCACCAGCTGGGAGCAACTCACTAGCCCCTCTTCCCCCTGCCCTCACTGCCTGAGTCTTTGCTCAGCAAATAAGAATGGCAGAAGTGTGTCTGGCAGAGCCAATCCCACAGCTGGGAGCTTCTGCCACTCTTTTTCAATCCTGACCCAACCAGGCTCAGGTAGTGGTGACAGGAATGACACTCTCAACCTTTGTGCTTAGGAAAGATGCTTGCTGCAGATTTCATCATACTTGGACCCTCAGCTGCAGTGGGACAGGCCCATGGATTTCCCTACCCTCCCTCTGAATTTCCCCATCACCTTTCCCCCTCTCCTGTGGTCAACTAGGTATGTGCTATGTTGCCAACTTAGTTGTGGATAGGAAATATGAATTGACACCGAGACATTAATACTCACTTTAAAAGCATATACAGTATATGATAAAATATTTGTACCTGAACAAAAAAGAGGTTTGAAAAGTATGAACAAAAATGTGCATCCTCTCACACCTGTTTCTTATGACAATGTCAACACACTCATTTCAGCAATGTTAGCCAACCTAATAATTTCAAGTTAAGATCTGTAAGGGAGGTCTGAATGAGCTCTCTCCTGCCAGCCAGTGATGAGCCAGAAGGTTTCAGGACCAGACTGTATCTATATGAACTCACCGACTCTGCCAAGCTACCCAGCAGACACAGCTGTGCTTGCCAAGTCATCAGTTTTTGGCCGGTGTTGAGTTACAGATCACTTTGCACGCAGAGGTAATAAAATGCTGTTCTCCTTATTGTGAGAGTAAAGGGCAGCAGAAACGGGCTTAGCCTGTCCTGGATCACAGGGTCACCCTCAGGATTTAATTTGTTCCCAGGTTGAGCCGGACACATCTAGGTTTGGCAGTTCATAGCCCAAGGAGCACTGGGTGTGTCACTTCAGTTATGAAAAGTAAGAAACTTACTTGAGCTCCAGCACCTATTGTTTTGAGTTCCAGCACCTCTTTCCTCACAGATTAAACACTTGTTCAATTTATGGAACGGGGGGGTTGAATGCCATAGCCCAGTGGGGACAGAGACAGGGTTTGCTTGGTAGTGTGGGCTCTGCTTAACAGGGGTGCTAGAGCTCAGGCTTAAATCTCTACACTGCAACTATATAGCCCAGGAACCCACACCCCATAGGGTCAGCTGCAAGTGTTCAATTGCAGAACAGACACACCCAAGCAAAGGGATCCACTGAAACCAGGCAGATCAGCAGGGAGACAAACTAGCTGGCAGCGTGATAGTTTCAGACACACTCCTAGTTGACATAGCTGTGCTAGCATAAGTTGGTAGCATGGACCAGGACCTAACCAGTCTGCCCTGGACTCAGCTGTAATTTAGTAGCATGACAGTGCCAGGCCAGAGCTGTGGAGGCAGCATCAGCTCTTTATGAATAACTCTGTGCTCACACCCCTAGACTCCCTACTGCCTCTCTGAGGTACTTACATGGTCCCCACCCAGCAATGGCTGAGCACCTCAATATCTTTAAGAGACTTATCCTCACATCACCCCCTTGTGGGGACATGCTGTTTTCCCCAATTTACATAAAGGGAACTGAAGCAACGAAGCCCCAGATCCTCAAAAGTATTTAGGTACCTATTTGCCTTTTTAGGTGCCCACCACCACGTTGGTACTGCTGCCTGAACATCTTCAAGGCTGCTGCCTACCCCTATAGCAATTACTGCTCCTGGCTCCTCTAGGGCCACACACTGACACTAAAAGGAGAGAGAGAGAGTCTCTGCTGTGTTCCCAATGCTTCCCCTGATCATGCTGTGGCAGTGAGGAGGGGAAAATACAGAGGTGGAAGGAGCGGAGTCTGAAGGCAGTAAAGTGAGCAGCAAAAGGGGGAGACTGGGACTGTACCATGGAGCTGGCAAAGAGGCCTTTTTCCAGGGAATGATTCTGGTTGGCTCCCAAAAGACAAACTCAGCAGCTTAATTTGATGTTAGGCAACACCTAACTTTTGGGCAACTAGAAAATCACTTTGGGATTCACAAAGTTCAAGTTAGGTGCCGAAGCTCCCTACACAATGAGGCTACATCTACACTGCAGAGCTTTTGCACAAAAACTTGGAGTGCAGGGCTTTTTGCACAAGAGTTATTCCTCTATGAGGAATAAGCCTTTTTGCACAAGAGCTCTTGCACAAAAACGTGTGTGTGGACAGTAAACAGGGGTTTCTTGTGCAAAAACAGCCTATCCGAAAAAGCACAGGTGCTCTGATGGCCATTCTGTTAATGGCAATCAAAGCGTTCTTGCGCAAGAGCGTCCATGCAGTGTGGTTGCTCTCTTTTGCAGTGAGGATGCTCTCTTGCACAAGAACTTTTTGTGGAAGACCTCTTCCACAAAAAGGCTCTTGCGCAAGAAGCCTGCAGTGCAGATGTAGCCTGAATGAGGAGAAACAAGCATGTAATGGTGATATATTCACAGAAGGGTTACTTGTAACATATGGCATAGGCACAGTATGGGTTAAATCAGTGGTCCCCAACACAGTGCTCATGGGTGCCATGGCGACCGCCAGGGCATTTATGTGCACCCACCTAGTGACCAGGGCCCACCTGAGCCATTCTTGCGCTCTGGGCGCCCAGCGCATGCACGGTGCTGCCCCCAGCAGCCCCAAAAGGTTGGGGACCACTGGGTTAAATGATATGATATAGCAATGTGCAAATTCCTGATGAAGGCTAAATTAGCTAAACAGAATGTGATAGTCATTGTAGCCTGTAATACCGTGTATGCCCAATTCTAGGCTCAGGCTAGGCCCAATCCAGCTCCCACTGAAACCAGTGGGAGTTTTACCATTGTGTAACTGTGATGGTTCACAGACAGTAGAAGGGCTGAGTGTAGACTATTTAGATGATCTTAGCTATCTCTCTCCACACTCTTAAGTTAGTTTTGAATTTCTAGCCACAATGATTTTTTACAGAAGCCTGCAACGTTCACTTAAATTTAATCACTTCAGGAAAAACCCTTAACTCCACTGTTGAAAAGATTTGCTGACTGAGAACTTATGACAACATCTGTAGCTCTGCCAAGGCCGCAGCACCCTCTGCTGTCAACTAAGTTACATGCACAAAGAATTAATGGTCTGGTAGCACTTCATAGACTAACAAAACATGTAGGTGGTATCATGAGCTTTCGTGGGCACAGCCCACTTCTTCAGATGATCAGAGTTTGAGCAGGGGATATGAAAACTCAAAATAAATAGGAGAAGGGAAGGGGGGGGGTAGAGAAAGATGCTCTGTCTCCCACTCCCCTTCCTGTTTACTGGAGAATGGGTGTTAGACCAAAGCAGATAAAAACTAAAGTCAGTAGATAGATTGCTAAGGCAGGAAGGACTAACTCGGCTACCCCCTGAAGCTCAAAGAATTAATCAATCAAGTCTGCTAATGAATTTTGCCTTGACAATGTTTCTGTCAGATCTCAAAGGTAGAAAGACTCCCATTAATTGACATGGGCTCAGCTGGAACAATTCAGTGGGTTTGAATCTGGCTCAAAGATGCCACAGAAATATGGTCTCTAGGTCAAGCATATTGTAACTATTTCTTTAAGCAGAGCACCTTAAAGCTATTCCAGAATCATGAAATTGACAGACTGAAGTCAATCACCACAACTCACAATCTTTCTGTCAGAAGGGTTTCCTGTAGCACTTATCACCACATTAGTATGTACAAATAATACAACAATTTACCCACAATGCTTGTCTTTGCTTTAGTTTAATCTGCTTTTCCAAAACATTTTTATTTTTGAAACAAAGCAATGATTTAAAAACCAAATGCATTTCAATACACCACAGATGTGTCATACAATGAGCATCCCCATTCTGGTAGTTTTTATTTAATATGTTTATTTTCTTTCATTCTGTATAACTTTACTGCCTTGCAGTCAGCTACCCAGCCTACTCCTACATACCCAAAATTCAAACAAAGAAACCCTGTTATTCAAAAATGGGAAAGGGCGCAAGTAAGGATAGAGGTAAGTTACTGAATCCCACAACCAGCTTCCAATGAATACACTGTCCATGGAGATGACCACTATCTTAGTGACGACCATGCCAGTTAAAATCATGTCTTTAAGGTGTACATGCTGATAGTTACTGTGAATCCTACACACACACACTCTCTTAGGTCTCACTATTTAAAGTGTGGGAGGGGTGGGGGTGGAGAAACTATGGCCCAGGGGCCAGATCTGGCTCCCAACTTGCCTGGATCAGGCCCTTGAGGTTCAGGGCTCTTCCCCCCGTCCCTCCGCCCAGCATTGGGGAGCTGGTGCTCCAGCCCTGTGGCACCCCCTGCCCTGCCCTGCCCTGCCCCGCCCCGCCCCGCAAGGCTGGGGCACCGGCACCAGCTCCCTGATGCTGAAGGAAGGGGGGAGCCCTGAGCCTCACAGGCTGGAGTCAGACAAGCTGGGGCTGGATCTGATCCACAGGGCCTGCCTGGTGGGGGAAGGAAGCAACTCCATGTGCTGCTGCTCCTCCTCCCCCTCTCAGGAAACAGCAGTGCAGCAAAGCACTGCCTGGAGGCTTTTCCCTTGCTGCTCTGATTGACCATAATTGCAGCCAATAGGAGCAGCAGGGGACATGGAGCCATGTGCATCCCTGGGAGGCTGCGCCAGTTGAGTGTCCCCCCACTGCCCAGACACCCAAACCCCAGCCCACTCCTGCAACCCCTCCTACCCAGACCTTCCCACCCTCAGCTTGCTCCTGCACCCTACTGCCCTCCCAGACCCAGCAACCGCCAGCCCACTCCTGCACTCCCTCTCCTACCCAGACCCCGCATCCCCACTCCCCAGCCCAACCCCGCACCCTCTCCTGCCCAGCCTGCTCCTGAACCCTATACTTCCCACATAGCCCTCCCACCCCCAGTCTGCTCCTGAAACTACCTCCCGCACAGCCCTCCCACCCCCAGTCTGCTCCTGAAACCTACCTCCTGCACAGCCCTCCCACCCCCAGCCCAGTCCAGCACCCTACTGCCCTCCCAGAACCAACCCCCAAACCACTCCTGAATCCAGACCCCACACTTGTAGCCCCCTCCCACACACTGAACCCCTCATTTCTGTCCTACCCCAAAGCCTGGGAGGGGCACAAAATCTACTAGTCTGGCCCCCCTAGATTCTGATGTTCAAGGGGAATGTCTTTTTTTTTTTTTTTTTTTGCTTCTTACTTTTCAGTGGCCTCCAACCCAAAAAAGGTTTCCACCCCTGATTTAAAGCATAAGTAACAAGGAAAAAAGAATTATTTAGTATGATAATAGGGAGGAATAGTAGAACATTAAAGATGGGAAAAGTAGGCTAAATATCAGGAAAATTTCTTGACATTGAGATCTATTTGATTCCACAATAGTCTCCCAATGAAACTAGTAATAGCCCAATTGCTTTAGACATTTAATAAACTAGACAAATGACTACAAAATGTACAGTTATGCTTCAACAAGGGGAAAGGGCTAGATAATGCAACTGGTTTTTTCCACCCAGGGTCAGACTCAGTAGAGCCATGAGTTTGCATAAAAATTATATTAATAGTAGCCGCAAAATACATCAGGAGAGAGATATTTGAATTTAAACTGGTGCTTACTGTGATGAGTAAAGAGCTGATTTGCTGGGAGTTCTCATCCACTTCATAAACAGTTGATTTTAAAATAAATTATTTTTAAAATTAAAAAAATAGAAATATTCACTGTCATTAACAGGTTAAAATATGTATTTTTGCTAAATTGTTAAACTTCAATGTTCTCATATTATAATATTTTGTGGGACATCAATGAATTTATAAATGAACATTCAGTGCAATATTTGGGTAATTTAAACAAAAAAAGCAAGTGTCAGTTTATGAGGATCATGATTTCTGATCGGGGAACACAACACTCAGGCACATCTTTTTCTAACTCTGCCATCAAAAACTCTTCTAGAGATTAGTTCTTTCTCCTTTTACAAGCCGCCCTCGGATCATCCAAATATCCTTTAAAAAAAAAGGGGGGGGGGGGGGGAGAAAGAAAGACAGAAGAGCTTATTAAGCAGACAAGGATATAATGTTTATTTCTGAAGACACCAGAAGCTGTAATTTTCTCTAACTTACCTATATTTTTTTTTTAAAAAGTACAATATCTACAAAATTATTGATCTTCTCTTCAAAGCCCACAGGTGCTGCACAAATTAATAAATTATAATACAACAACAAATGGTAAAGTCAAACAAAAATACTGAAGATCACAAAAAAGATGAATTCATTTGTGTGATTTATATGAATTTTATGATGCATAAAAGGCAAGCAAAAAGAGGAAGCAACAGGAAGAGATACATGAACAGCACTACACTGAAATTACTAAACCAAAACCGAAAAGCTGCCACATTTAAAAATAATGTTCCTGGCAAGCATCAGCCTTATATTGCAAATGGAGCAAGATAGATGACAGGAAAAAGAATTCTTCTCATTTTCTTGTATACATTATCTTATGCCTCCTTAATGCATCATAAATTGCTCCTAGCTGCTCTACAATTTAAAAAGTATAGTGGGGTTCTCAAAATCCATCTACTGCTGTCAGCAAACATTATGTAGGCATGCAATGCTACAGCTTTTGCAACACACAGATATCAAGCAGAAAAGTGATTTAAAACAGAATTCAGGGGACCAATAACTGCAAATAGGAACCTTCACACTTCTTACTTTAGACAAACAGCAAAGAATGCCTGTTTATCACAATTCTTTATGACAGCAAAGAGACAATGGTGCCAACTAACAAGATAGCACAAGGGATGTCCTGAGCTTCAACTGCAGTTCTGATGCCAACTCACTCTTGCCCTGGACAAGTCATGCAACGTCCATGTCTCACTTCCTTATGGGAATGGAGGATGCTGGAGGATTAGTTAGTTCATGCCTGTAAAGCTTTGAAGATAAAAAGCAAGCACTAAGCATTCTTCAGAGAAAGTTTACAATCTGGTTAAAACTAAGGATGTGAAGAGGCAGGTAATTGGGTAGTCACATAGTCGATACAATTTGTATCGGCTACACGATAGTCAATTAGTCTAATCTGCTCTTTGAGGGGGTCAACAAACATGTGGGCAAGGGGGATCCAGTGGCGGAGATGACAGAGGTCTATAAAATTATGACTGGTATGGAAAAAGTGAATAAGGAAACGTTATTTCCTTATTCCCACAATAAAAGAACTACGGGTCACCAGATGAAATTAATAGGCAGCAGGTTTAAAACAAACACAAGGATGTTTTTCTACAGTCAGTGAACAGTCAACCTGTGGAACTCCTTGCCAGAGGATGCAGTGAAGGCTAAAACTTTAACAGGGTTCAAAAAAGAGCTAGAGAGATTCATGAAGGTTAGGTCCGTCAATGGCTATTAGCCAGGATGGGTAGGAATGCTGTCCCTAGCCTGTTTCTCTGGTGGTGGGTGACAGGGGAGAGATCATGTGAGGATTACCTGTTGTAATTCCTCCCTCTGGGGCATCTGGTATTGGCCACTGTCAGCAGACAGTATACTGGGCTAGATGGAACTTTTGTCTGACCCAGTATGGCCGTTCTTATTTTCTTAAGAAGCTACCCCTGCTGCAGCTCTGCAGTTTAAATGTAGTAAGAGCCGGGCATCCTGCATTTAAACTGCAGAGACGCAGTGGAGGTAGCTCCTGGACCCGGTGCAAGCCAAGTCTGAGCCAGGCTTGCTCAGTCCCAGCTCGTGCCAGGTCCAGCAGCCCCTGTCTGTGGGGGGTCCCAGCAGAGAGCTGGAACTCCCCACAGACAGGGGCTGCTGCTAGAGCAGCCCCTCTTGACCGCCCCATGCCTCTGATAGAGGCAGCCAGTGTGCAGGAGGGGGGAAAGCAGCTCACTCACCTGCAGGTCTTGTATATTTCAAAGGGAGAGACGCAGCAGGTTAGAGGCAGCAAGGTGGGGGAAGTGACTACTTGGGTTCCTACTTGGCTACCCGATAAGCAAATGCTAGTAGTCAACTAGTCACTTTCATCCCTACTCTCCCCTAGTAGTTTCCATTTCAGAAGGTGGAGAAAAAGCATCTCCAGTGCATTCCAAGAACTTGCTGGATAATCTGTGCCTTGCCATGTTATTTGACCAACAGATGTCTAGGTACTAATGGGGTACTTTACCACCAAGTCCTGTGCTTCGGATGATTTTGTTAGTTGTTTATAAAAATCCTCATCCACCTCTTCTTCCTGGTTAGATGATAGGCCCCCTATTATGACATCTACCTGACATTGTGAGGTTTTTTATGCCCTTTTATCCTTACCCAGAGACTTTTAACCAGCCTGTATCTTATTTCCATCTCAATCTCAGTCCACGTGTATACATTTTTTAAAACACAAGGCAACACCTTCTCCCTTTTTTCCCCTGTACCCTTCTATACTAATATACCAATCAAGCATATTATCCCAACAAGTCTCAATGATGCCAACTATGCCATAGTTGTGTTTATAACTAGCATTTTGAGTTCTTCTCATACTTCTCTCATTACTATACAGACATCTACAATACAGATTTGATCCCCCTTTCCAGTTCTCTCCATATTTTTTACTGAAATGTGGGCTTTGGTCACCTGCCCTCCTCAAACCTAGTTTAAAGCCCTTTTCACTTGGTTAGCCAGACTGTATCCAAATGCTGTATAATCACAACAGTTTCAATTATTTTGGTAATGTATTTAAACTACAACACAGAAAATAGTCACAATAACTATACAGTATTTCCTAAACACATGAAACTTAAGTTACAAATACTTGGTAGCCTCCCTTCTAATTATAAACCTGACTGGCTACTTTGGGAAGTGCTTGATTTCAACTGTGCTGAAATTTTATTGACTTTTTGATAATTTTTTTGTTTGCCCCTCAAAGTCTTTTTTTTTTTTAAATGAATAAGTAAAATAGATCCTAAGCTACAGTCTGATCTCATTGTGCAACACTTGCACAGGAAAAAAAAGCAAGAAAGCACATAGATCTTCCAAGCTGAGGATTCCCTGATGTCATTTACAATATGGTTCCTTTACACCACTCTGGCAATGTAAAGGAGTCTTAAAAGTTCTACATGTTTTAAGCTGTTGAGGGAATTGACTAAGGTGGGAACAATTAACTAGCAATAGGAATGTTCAACTACTTAGGCAGGCTCCTACATTTCTGCTGTGCCTTGGGACAGAGCTTATCTTAAAAGCCCTACTCCTCCATGCTTGTCTTTTACTTGCACGCACAGCCCCACCTTGGTATTGATTTATGTCTTCCTGCACATATGCATGATGTGCCTAGCCCTCCCCACTCCAATCCTTGCCATTTCATCTCTGCCAGCTACCCCAAACACTCAAAAAAGATGTGCCAGATTGCCCTCAGATTTTTTTGCTTCACCTTTTTTTGTGAGGAAGCAAAGAAATCTGTGGATTATATGAATTCTGCACCTGTGCAATAGCACAGAATTCCCCTAGGAGTAAAGGTGAAATATACACAACTAATTTAGATGTAAAGTGCTGTCAATGTAAGCAAACAAACTGGAGAATCTGCTTATTTAAACAACCAACTGTTCCTACTCAAAATATCAGTGTATAAACTAGTAATTCAGGAGTCAAAAGCAAAGCAGACTTATGCTTTGCAGATAAATATTTTTAAAACCTGTCCCTATATACTTAGGTGCCTAAAGATACACAAAAGCGTTTACAGAGATTTTCAAAAGCACCTTGGTGCCTAGCTCTCATTGATTTCCAATCAGAGTTAGTGGCTTTTGGAAAGTCCAGTAGGTACCTAAGTATCTTTAAACTATATTGATTAGCAGTTTAGAAATGCAGTAGATCACAGCCTGGAAGTTTAAAGGACACCAAAACCCAAGTGATAGTAGGTTCTAATCCCCTCCAGTGGTCACCCCATTGTAGAAACCAGATTTGTATGCTGCAGATTCAAGAACAATTTGTGCATTAATCATTCTTTGAATGGATCAATACACAAGGAACATCTCCCATGCATCCAGTCCCTCAAAATACCCCAAGTGATTACTACTGGATTATATTAAATCGAGTCAATGTTTGCAATCAGATATGTGGATCTGGTACTAATTTCAAACAGGAATCTCTCAACAACTAAAGACAAAATTCTGCCCTAATCCTATAACAACGCACTAATCTTATTATTGTTCTGAACACAGTAGGCGTTCAACCTATTGCAAACAAGTACAAGAAAATTGTATCTGCAAATTAGGAGGGCAAGCACCATCCAGCTGTCAATATGCACTCTGTGCAGTCCACATGTAGCTCAGAACAGCTTTTCTAATGTATTTTTAGGTATTCACCCACACTATCAATCACAGAAGGAGTGTGGCTAGCAATATGAAATCTGTAACCACACTGCCATATACTGGGTCACCTCATTAGCATCATCTCTATGATCTCTCAAAGTAGCTCTGTGATTCCACACAAAAGAGTTAAAAACATTAAAGATAAGTGCTTTAATAGAAAGGTGTGATGAACTATCTTCCCAAGACAATCAAGATTGTTTTCTCTGCTTAAACCCAGGATCAGTCCTGCATAAACCCAGTGTTATATATGATTGGACAGATCAATGCCATTAAAATTATTACTAATTTATTTAATAATAAAAAGCACAAACTCTTACAAGTAAGCAGTAAAGAGATATTTATAAAAGTAAATAGGGTTAATGTGTAAAACAATGTTGAAAGATACCTTTAAACTTACCTTCAGGGTGATAGGCGTGCTCACACTATATTTTCTGTGTGCAATTTCTAAAACTTCCTTCTCAATGTTTTCTTGACTGGTTCCCTTGACCTCAATATAGTGGCAATCTGCACTAGCATAGTGACAAGATATTGCCTGCGTGAAGAAAGTCAGGGGGTAAATCACAGTACAGCTCACAAATCAATACATGTCACTGGTCAACAATTTTTAATACCTCACTGACTACCTTAAATGCAGATATCACTGCTGTAAACAGAAAATATTTAAATTTGATTCTCATGCTTTTGGATATGTTCACTAAATAAAATAATCTTGCTAGAGATTCACATGGAAAATTTGCACTGTAACATAAGCTTAATGAATCACTGTCTCCATCTTCTCCTCACCCCTGCAGTGAGGTCAAAGCACTCAAGAAGTGTTCATGAAACTAATTCTTCTACAAAATAATTTTAACACCCAAGGAGTTCATTTACAAGTTCAACACTAGCAACTTAGGCTTGAATAAAGATATTAACTGGTTAATGCACGACAAAGACAACTTCCCTGCCGCCTCTGATATCTACATTTCCAAATTACATATTGTGAATGAGATGCATCCAGCCTGACTTAATTAGCTTAATTATAACCCTAACACTGGTCTTACAATTGACAGATAAATTCTTTTGCTGTTATATATAATGTACTCTGGATACTGTAATTTCCAGTCCAACTCCTCTGATGAAGTGGGTTTTACCCAAGAAATCTCATGACCCTCATAAATTTGTTATGTTTCTAAGGTGCCACAGGACTGCTCATGGTTTTAAAAGTTACAGAACAACACAGCTACCCCTCTGAGGAAAGTTCTTATTTATGTGTTTATAAAAACAAAACACTTGATAACTACTGATACAATTCACTAAAAATGAAATTAATGTGCCAGATTCTCAGCTAAAGTACATCAGCACAATCCCTCTGTATTCCGTATAGATATGCTGATGTACACAAGAAAAGTTTCTAGTACAAAGAAATTACTACTACCAAGCTCACCTGAGAGATGCAAGATTAGCCCCCTCTTTGTAAGTTCTTTGTCTAATTCTACTCTCAGTAACTAGACTGGGCAGCGTAACTCCATTTAATTTTTCTGTTGTATGCTATGCCATCTCTAAATGTAATTCATAATTAAATTATGTTGTTAATCAGATTGCAGTGGCCTCTGGTGCTCAGAAAAGAGAATGACAAAAAATTCATTCCCAGCTGGTCAAGGCAGAGGAAGAGACCTTGTGCAGACGCAAACAAACAAGAATGTCCACCAACATGGTTTTAAGGTCTCAGTTAAGGAATGCACACTTAATCACGTTCCTGAGCCAGGACTGCAATATATATATATATACTTAGGGGTACATAATTTTTCCAAAATTAATTATTCAAGATTAAGTATCATTGTAGCAAAATTACATAAGAAAGCAATAAAACCAAAACAAAAATTAAGATTACAAAAATATATTCATATGCAAAAGACTATAAAATCTCCACAAATTGGGGGGGGGGGGGGAGGGGCACGCGTTACTGTTATGCAATCTGCTTTAAAACAGGTTCAATGACTATAATTTGAAATGGCTTCCTACCTTCCGGAAGCCTTGAGTTCTGTTCATTCCAGAGCCATGAATCAACAAAGGATGGAAGAACACGGTGTCTCCCTTCTCCATAACAAGGTGAACCCTCGGAAGGTTTTTGTTGTAATCACGCACCCCATGGTACATCTTGTTAACACCACCCTAGAAACACACAGTGTTCATCATGGAATAATTATGATTATTAAAACTACTATATCTTAAATTGAACAAAAATATGCACTGCTCAGCTCTATTTCAGATAAGAATTAAAAGTACTGAATATGCCTAAGAGTCTACCTATTAGCCTTTGAGCCCTCTCATGCCTAAAAGTTTAAATCTAGCTCAACTGCTAAGGATATGTCTGCACTACATTTGAACACCCATACCTGGCCCATGCCAGCTGACTTGGCCTAAAGGGATTGTGGCTTAGTAGACATTTGGCTCTAGGACTCTACAAGATGGGAGGATCTCAGCCCAAGTCAGAACATCTGCACCAAGCTGTGGGTTTTTAACTACAATGTGGATATAAACTAGGAGTCAGAATGTACCTGCTGCTTTTCAGATGCTGATATCTAATCTGAATTCCTTGAAAAGATAAACA
Source organism: Pelochelys cantorii (assembly GCA_032595735.1). NCBI lineage: Eukaryota > Metazoa > Chordata > Testudines > Trionychidae > Pelochelys > Pelochelys cantorii. Next base: position 333,866,008 of record CM064326.1, on the reverse strand, counting down.
AGATAACTAGCCTTACACGACCTTCACATTCCACTTTCTTAATTTTCTTTCTTTTGACCTATAAACAGCTAACTAGTCCCTATGAAACGTTCACTTCATACAACTATATTTGATGCCAAACTATATTTGATTTGTTTTCTGCTTCTTATTTTTTGAAATGCTATTCAAATAATAAATTAGAGACTATCTTTTCCTCATTGGGGAGAAAGATAGAAAGCTTTGTGCAGAATCCTTGCTTAAGTAAAAAGGTCTCCATTTATGGAATTCTGTTAAGTAACAGGGCTGTCAATTAACGCGCATTAACACCTGTGTTAACGCAGGTCAGAATTAACACATTCATTTTTTAAACACACGTTAATCACAGGCGTTTCCGCAGCGTTGCCCCTTTGAAACGCTACGGCAGCATTTCAAAGGGGCAGCACAAAGCAGAGCTGGGATCAGCTGGAATCCCCAGTTGACCTGGCTCCAAGCAGTGCTGCCCCTTGCGCTGCCCCTTTGAAACACTGCGGCGGCATTTCAAAGGAGCAGCGCCGCACAGCTGATCCTGGGCTCTGCTTGTGCTGCCCCTTTGAAACACCGCTGTGGTGATTCAAAGGGCGCAGCACTGCATGGAGCCTGGGGTCAGCTGGAGACTCCAGCTGATCCCTGCCTCCCACAACACTGCCCCTTTAAAACACTGTGGTGGTGTTTCAGCACAACGCGGAGCCCAGGGTCAGCTGGAGTCTTATTGTTTAACAGCGCGATTAATCGTGATTAATTTTTTTAATAACTTGACAGCCCTACTAAATAATCTACCATTCAATTTCGTCCTAAAATCACCATACAGGCTTAGACCTTAATCCATTCCGTGCTTTTCAGCACATTGGGAAAACGACCCACATCCTCCATGCTTACTTATCAGTTGGAATGTGACCTAAGTTCTCCCATTTCAAATTCAATTTGTCAATTTTGTTGATGATTATATGCTTTCAAGTCATCCCAGGACTACCCGCTTGTTGGATTTTTGGCTTCCAACTGAAAGCCATACTCAGTAGTCGGTTATGATCCATGCATGACACTCACCCTAGCCATTGAGGTCTGCTCTTACAAATTATTTGTAATAGAGACCTTGCTTTAGCCATTTTCCTGACCTCATTGTTTATTTTTTTTCCCCTTATAGCTTACTCCTAATATCCTCTGCAAGCACTTATAATGAAATGCATCTTACTTTGAAGCATCTGTTTTCTTAAGTTGCCAAGTTTCACTGCCGTAAGTTGTTATGGCTGCAGTAATGGCTGAGTAGACACTTAGTTTTGTATCTAAGGATATGGTATTATGTTTCTAAATGTTCCTAAGTTTACCAAAGGTTGAGTTTGATTTGCCGATCCTTATCCTCAGAGCATGTACCAGCTCGGTTTATTGTGTTCCAAGACATTTGAATCCTTCTACCCCCTCTAGCAGTTTATCATCGGTTTTGATGTTTAAATCCATATCTTTAATTGCCATGGTTTTACATTTCTTTACATTGAATCACAGTCCTACCTTCCCTGAAGAGCAAGAGGTCCCAGGCTTTAAAAGAACAGTTAGTGTGATGGAAAAGACTTGTTTTTTATAACTGAAAGCTTCCTGGACACACATGCAGTGTTTGACATGTAACAAATGCACATGTAATTCAGAGTTCCTAACCCACCACAAAGAACTCTGCTGCATTTGTGTTCGAACCTCCAAAAAGGGCACTGACCCAGAAATGAACGATATCTAGTACCATAACTTTGCAGCAGGGTCTCAATGCTGTTGTTAAGGAAGCACTCTCCCATATTTCAAAGGCTATGATTTTGGTCTTAATAAAAACCATGAAACATTTCAGCCAAAAGCAATTTGGTGTGCAATTGAAAAAGTCTGCTGAAGGTTCAGTTGGTCTTTTTCTACTTATACTAAAATGAGAAAAATAACTTTTTGCTTTGAGAAAATGTTCTGTTCAAGAATATTACTCAGACAAAAAAAACCCCTTCATTTTAAAACTTCAGCCTATAAATCGCTCTAATGAGGGATGAACAATTTGCTAATATATAAAAATATTACATGCTATTTAAATTGATATGTGGTACTGTCATTTGCCTTAGGAAAACAAACATACTTACAGTAGAATCTAGGGTGTTAAAGGCTCCATATATGCTAGCAAAGGTGAGTCAGATATACTTTATTGACCATCTTCTATTGGTGAGAGAGACAAGCTAAGCACAAAAGCTTGTGTCTTACCAACTGAAGTCAGACCAATAAAATGTATTTCCTCAGCCACTTTGTTTCTCTAATATCCTAGGACTGACAGGGCTACAACACTGCATCCCATCTGCTAAACAGCTTGACAGAGGTTAACGACCTGTCCAAACTTTGTGGCAATGGAGTGCTGGGGAGAATATCTTCAACCCTCTAGAGGGAACTGCATAGCCCTTACATGACCAAACTCCTTTCCATCCCCAAGTTTAGACTCTCTGACACACAACTAAATGCTACAAAACAACAACAGGGAGCCACTAACCAATCACAAAGCCTTGGCAATAGTTGCACCTGGATGAGCTCCATCCATTGCCCTACTGTGTGCTGGACTGACTTAGGATAGATTAGCATAGTAAACAGCTAGCTTGTACAGCTGCTAAAGGGTTGTGTGAAGCACACATATTACAATCATTATTACCTCTGATTGCAGTAGCACCCACCACAAGCGAGGCACTTTCCAAATACAGAGGAAGTCAGGCCCTGTCCCGTAAACATACACTGTCATCTACTTAGGCATGGAGAAACCTCAGAGACATGAAAAGGTTTTGACCAAGAAAAAGAGAATATTCATAATTGCCTTGTAAAACTTGACTAATTTCCACAAACTCTTGCAAACCAAAAAACAAACCCCCTTGTCCCTGCCAGCTCTAAAATGCAGACCACAATAATCCCTCATGCCACTCTACCTCCCAGTCTGGGTAATCATGTTGCTTCAGGGAACCCTTGTGTGTTCCTGGCACAACAACCAGGCAGCCATTGCTGCGGTCTATCATCTCCATGGCAGTCCAGGCACACACAACAAGATCTGCAGGCCGGAATGGAAAATAATGCAAATCCTGATGCATGGGATGGCGAGAGCTCTTCTTGCCTGGAAAAAAAAAGAAAGGAGAGTTTGAATAAGAAAAAAATTAAATTGTTTTAAACTAAACAGATTTCTCACTGTTCAATACCCTTGGGGAGACAGAGTATGCTGCAAGAATTAGTTTGCTGCATTTAATCAAAAGAACAATTGTATTCAGGACCCATCAGAACAAACACTGAAATCCATTTTATTTCCACCACGTTACTTCTGCCTTTGTTGCTTAGTTTTAACAACTCTTTTTTTAATTGTAGTTTGTGCTACTGAAAGCCATTTAAGGGCTAGATCTTCCTCACACAACTGCCTCTTACCAGGATCTGGAGGTTTATTTATCAACATCGTGTGCATGGCCATGATGTTTGGCCCTGTGAAGCACTCAACGTATTTTAGGATCTAGGGTGAAGAACATATGTTAGAAAAAAAAAAGTGAGATGTTTATGTTGCAATATATATTACAAGAAAAAAAACTGATCATAGCGGCATGTAGGCCAAGTATAAAATTTTAAACTACAACTTTTTCCTGCATAACTATGTTAGTTGCAGTATGATGAGGTGTGATTTATGATTGACATAACTACACTAGCAAAAGCCTCTAGTGTAGACACAATTACAGCACAAATGCATTTTTGTGGTTATAGTTACCTTACTCAGGGGAGGGATGTGTGGTTGGAATAAAATATGTGAAAGCACAGTTTTGCCACTATGAATTTCATCTACGCTAGAAGCACTTTCAGTGTGTCATACCAGTATAACTGTACCAGTAATTAGTGCAGACCTAGCTGCAGTGTCTGCCGCTATGAAAGTGACTAAGAAAAAATGAACTCACATACACTTCAATGTCTTGGACCTGCCTTGAGCAATGACAGACCTACAACATTCTATGCGTTTATCTGTGCTTTTCTAAATTAGTCTGCAAGATAAGTGTCCTTTAAAAGCAACATTATCTGGCTTTAAACTGAGATGTGCAATACCATCTGTCTACAAAAGGAGAGGATTTATTTATACAGCTGCACATCAAATAGACTTACTTATTTTCCAAAAAATCACTTCCATATTCCATCAGCCATTCTCATGGATGCACATGTGGAAGAGCAATATGAGGAACAGCAAAAAAGACACTTGCAAAAAAAGACATTCTTTAATGCTGAGAAGTAAACTTTCTAAACTGTACAGTAAGGATTTTAGATAGCAATTAATTGAATAGTCGTGTAACCACATCAAATATTATCGGTTACACGACTATTCGACAGTCCTCGGGAGCAGCCAGCATGCGCCCAGCCCCACCCCCAGGGAGACGCCTGCTACTCCTCACTGCCGCCGCTGTATCAGAGGCAACAGAATGCATCAGCAGGCGGGAGCTGATCCGCGAAGGGAGCCAGTTTAAAAACCAGCTCCCCATGCAGACCAGTTCCTGCCTGCCACTTCTGATACAGAGGCAGCAGTGCAGGGCAGCAGCAGCCCCAGTCTGCGGGGGGGTCTGAGCGCCCCACGGACAGAAGCTGTGCCGGCATCCCAGGGAGCAGCCTTTGTCCGCAGCAAGTCTAGGCCTGCCACAGACAGAGGCTGCTCCACAGCAGCCTTCCCTGCCCCCTGTGAGACAGCAGCATGGAAGAGGGGAACAGGCGGAGCCAATGCTTGGGGGAGACAACTTTTAAGCTGTTTCCCCCACTAACACTGCTTCCTGCCTGCCTGCCCCCCCTCTGCAGGAGGCAGCAAGGGAGGGGGCAGGAGGCTCCATAGAGCTGGCACACGAGGAGAGCTGGCTTAAAAATTGGCATCCCGATTGTACTGGCTCCCACCTCCCCCTCTTGCTGCCTCTGATACTGAGGCAGCAAAGGGAGTGGGGATACAGGTGTAGCCTAAGGTCCAGTGTGTTTCAGCAGCAGCCCTGGGAACTACAAGTCGTGGACTACAAACTGCGGCATGTTGGGAGAACTTCCTGGTTCCTGCCAGGATGTGCCCTCAGCAGGGTCTCAGCAAGGACTGTGCTAGAAGCAGCACACAGGCTGCATGCTGAGAGAAGGGGCTGCTGAATTGTTTTCCTGTTCTAGGTTTTTTATAGAATAAAGCCTGATCCTGGTGATTTGTCTAAGTGGATCTGGTCTGAGATGCACTCACACATATACAACGCAGAGCACACCAAGCAGCCTCAGGCCTCACCTCCCACAGTGGTGTAAGAAGTCACAAGGCTTCCCCTATGCTGAATAACCAACCTCACACTGGGCTAGCCAACAGGAGGGGTTACACAAGTAGTCAATAAGATTAACCAATAAGCCCAGGCTTATCAGTTAATCGGTATTCAACTACGCTATGACACTACTACTGTACAGTGCCTTAAATGTAGCTGCATTTAAGATGTCTAAACATGAAAATTCAGTAGGTTATTCCGAGAACTCACACAGATCCTTCTTGTTGTTCTAAGAAAAAAAAATTTAGGAAATAATTTCAGTTACTTTACATGGGCAACTACCTAAATGTATGCCAAAATGTACCCTTTTTACCTGTGGCAAGGTACAATATCTGAAGAGCTCTTCATCTTCCTGAAAATTCTGTATTTTAGTAACTGCTTTTTGATCTGGAATAAACTCTGACTTAGCAATGGCCACATCCCTCATTATGATTAAGCCAGGCACTTGTACTTCCTTTTTACAGATCTTTGCAAACTCATTTCTAGGGGGAAAAAACCCACAATTAAAAACCATTTCAACACACATTCCCACCATTTTACTATACCAAAACATTGTTTAAATGAAGTATTTAAGTTATTTGTTAATAAAATGCTTCCCTCTTGGGAGAGACAAGTTCATGCTGTTTCAAAAAGCCCCTCAGCATTACTAAATATTAGTATGATTGTGTCTAGCCAAATAGCTCTTTTATACCTGAAACGCTCAATGTCTTCACCAGAAACCAGGTTTTTAATGAGTAGATAACCATTTTCATCATAAAAGGACCTCTGCTCTGGAGTTAGAAGGTTATTATCAAGGGTGTAACTACAAAAATAAATAAGAGAATTATACAAGTATACAGTTGGGGAGAGGGTAGGGGGATGGAAGAGAAGACTAAACGAAAAGCAATCAGATGAGAATTTTCTAAGCAGTGACCTGAAAGAGTACAAAGTAACAGAATTTATTTAATCTTCTTTGCTCAACAATTATCTGCAGAATCTCAGTAATTAATGTAGATCAGAGCAAGCCTCAAGACATAACAAAAAAAAATCCTAAATGTGCACAATAGTGTCTTACAATCTACTGTTTTTTCTGACTACTTGATGTTTGCAATCTAAAATGGAGAGAATTATTTTCTCAGCATGAAGTTTTTATCTTCAGTAGAAAATAAAATGATTCATACAGTAATTTTTACTATGAGATAATGTTTGTATATAGCATCAGAGATGTGCATGATAGTTTATATAAAATACTAGAAGATTTCCCCGGTGTTGCTTGGGTCCTTAACTCAAATAACCCCAGCCTCCTCTCACCATAGCAGCTTAGGGCCACGTGAAAAGCACCTGTCCATGGATACTTCAGCTGGCACAGCCAAGAGAGGAGTGCATGTCCCTTGACTGGGGTACAGACACACACATGCTCAAATATATAGTAGATAGCTGTCCCTTTCTCCACTCCCACCTCCCGAATGGGTTATAGCTGTTGCAGTCCCCATCTCTGGCCCCTTGCTGCCCCCCGGCGGTCATTATACAGCATAACTGTCCCTGCCAGCAGAGCCCTCTCTCTTGTTCTATGAGAAAACATCACATTCCAGGTACATCCCATTGTCCTGGCACAACCAAACCCTTACTTGCTTTATATTATGACAAGAGGAAGCAGCATACCAAATTTGGAGGTCCTAGTTCTTACTGTTTAGGAGGAGTTCTTGAAGAGAAACTCACTCACAGAAAAACTCTCAAATATACAGAAGATATAGAAATGGACCAGTCCTCAGAAATTTGCAGTTTTGGATGGGACAACATGACAGGATGTAGGGCAAGATGCATACAATATGCCAGGAAGAGACATGTATAGGAAATAAGCTCTTGAAGTTCCTTTATTTCACAAAATACACCTGTACTTTAATCCTGTTGAATACAGCCAATACATTGCATGATTATTCAGCATAATTGTTTTTGTGGAAAGGGGGTAACTGATCTTCAATATTTTTACTCATAGAAGCAATGCTTATAAAAACAGATCTTTGAAATCAAACTATTCACATTTTCAAAACTAAGCTCCAAGTTACTTTATTAAGTCAAATTAAATAGCTCAGAAAGTGTCCTTGCAAGATTTGAAACCATGAGGTCTTCTAATCAACATGTGAATTATGGAAGACAAGAAAAGATACAGAAATAAGAATTAAGTTTATATACAGATCAAATTTAACAGTAAAAAAATAGAAAAATATTACTTACTGAAACTCCACTGGGTGTTTAACAGAAGCAATTTGTGCTGAAGTGGGAAATGTTGTCTAGGGACTAAATTAAGGAAAATAATTAGTATAACAACTGGAGTATCAGATCTGAAGTTGCTTTAGAATTCCAGAATCTGATACTTTGTTGTAATCCAGGTTAAATCACGAGAAATATATTTTGCTTTTGATTATTGTTGCCCATTTCCCCCCTAGAATCCACTTCCCACATCTTTTGTCCTCTGCTACTAAAAATAAAGGTTTCAGAGCGGGAGCCATGTTAGTCTGTTTCAGCAAAAACAACAAGGAATCTGGTGGCACCTTAAAAATTAACAAATTTATTAGAGCATAAGCTTTCATGAAATACAACTCACTTCCTGAGATGCACAAAGTGAAAAAAAGGTAGATACACAGAGATGGGTGTGTAACATCAGTGCCAATTAAATCAGGGTGGACGTTGCTCACTTCTAACAGTGAAGAAGTGAGCATAGCTGAAGGGCAAATTACACTTCTGACTATTATAAAAGTCCACAGGGCCCAGGAGGCCTGGCACGCGGCAGCAGCAGGGGTCGGCATCCTGCAATCACTACGGTGGGAGTTGGAGTGAGCCGGCAGCCTGCTCCACTCTGCCACCCACCACCCACCCCAATGCATTCCACTTGCGGCGGTGATCCTGGGGCTCAGGAGAGGAGGTGCTTTGTTTGGGAAAGCGGGGGACAGAGAGGGTTGCCCCAGACCCTGCACCTCTGGCACTGGAAGGGATTGCCCTAGGTCCTGCACCCCACTAGGAACAGCCCTGTCTCACATTATTACCAAAACAGCAGCATATGCCTTACTTGAAGCAGCTGATACAACAGGGGATAACACAGGCCAGGCTGCCTCTCCCTGCACTCTCCAGACCAAGTACAAGGCAAAACATCTGATCCTTCCCTTTGCAAGCATCTCCTGGTACAGTTTAACCAACTCCTAGCACAGGCATACAGGGCTGGGCTCCTCTTAAGTAACCATTCTGAATGCTGGATGTGGCCCAGCAACCCATCCCTGCCTGAGGGCACCACATGAGGCAGGACCACCCTACGTTCTGGGATGGGAAGTCAGATGGGGAGAAAGAGTCAAAACAAGTACACCTGCAGTTTATCTTCCTTTTAAGACAGTAGTCTTGTCCTGTCTCAAGTTCATCCTGTATCTTAGGTAGTAGATTTCTATGCTACAGTGCTGATGGTTCAGGGTTCAAACCCTGCTAATAATGCATAATGGGTTGTGATTTGTTTATCTGGTTGGGGGTATTTTGGTGGTGGGGAAGGGAGTGGCATGGGAGTTCAAATTTTTGTGTCCAATTGGTTTTCACCTTTTTCCTTTAATGAAAAACACCAATGAAATTAGATTAAAAAAGCCTGCATTCAAAGAAAGGTTGCAGACTCAAGTACTCATAAGTTAGGAAAGGCCAAATTTATGGTTCCCTATGCACCTTACTTATGTGCTTCCTTATGCAGTTATATTATGATGCACTGTATTGTACAATTCATTCCTCCCCCCCCCCCCCCACCTCACTCGGTGCAAAGGTTGGACTCACAAGGGGACAGAATTAAAGTTGCATGGGCAATAGTAAAATGGGCATTTCCTAAATAAATTCCCTTTGTTTAGACTTTTTTGTATTCAATTTTGAATATTATATTCCAGCTTTTGAATTCAGGTCCCCATGAGAAATCTTCTCATGGATCATCTTGATCCTTGAAAATCCCCAATATTCCGCTGCTTGGCTCCACTTTGTAGACTCCCAGAGAGGCACACAGAATGCAACATTCAGTGGGAATTTGTCCAGAGCATTGGATTTTGCCTAAGTAGGATTAATTTTAAATATATATAGCTGTACAGGATTTAAGTTTCACTTAAAAAAAAAAAAAAAAAAAAGACAGCCCCTCCTACAAAACTGTTCTCTTCAATAGCTTACTACAGCAATACAAACTGAGAGAGAAAAGTGGCACCTAAATTATTAACATCACTTTTTCAGCACCTGTATTTTTCAGGGACGTTCTGGATCTAAGTGCTGACAAAGACCAGCCTTGCTTAACTTCTGCAATTTGACAAGATTGGAGCCTGATGTGATTTAGCAGTAGGTGCATAAATTAAAGGATTTACTGCACACACAAAAGACACATGCATGCATTAGCATGTCCATCAATATCCGCTCAGAGTTAGGTCAGATGGCCTCAAGGCTGTCTGAATCTTTTATGACCATGGAGATGTACGATGTCACTACAGAGTAGCTCTGCCATTTGAAAGGAATAAAAAAAAAAAAAGAGAATGACATTTTCAACAAGGAGAAGCAACCTTTTAACCATGTGCAAATCTCCTCAGAAGTTTAAGAAAGAAAAAAATTGTACACACAGCTAGTCCCAACCTATTTATTTTTTTATTATCCTCCATTTTCCTCCACCTGTTTGTCTGGGTCATATCTTTTAATTCTAAACTCTCTGGGGCAGACTGATACATTTCTATACACTGCCCATTACAAAAGGACTCAAGCCTACTTTAGTCCTCTAAGTAAAGCTAACATATGTTAAATATAATAAAAATAATGAAAAATACCTACAGCATTAAGTCACCCAATATATACGCAGCAGATGCACAACTGTTCCCTACAGTATGTTTGCCTCTCTAGGTTTAGAATTTAGGACCAAACTCCTGATGTTTCTTGCTATCAGTTTCTTCTGATTTCTACTTAAATTTTCCATTCTTAATTTAATTAAATTTCTCATATGCCATCCTAAATACTTACTATTCATTCCTGGTGTTTATATCCTTTACATATTTGTAGATTTAAGTCCCTGTCAATCAGTCTCTTCACTAGATTATTACTCAAAAAATTGTTGCTGTTTTCCCAACTTTTGCTGTGAAATTAGTTGCATGTTACAGCCCAAACTGCAGAAAAAGCTAAGTACTTTACACCCCATAAGTTACATAATTCTTTCATACCTTAGTTTCCATATTTGTAAAATAGAGATAATAATTAACAGCCTTCAGGCAGTCCTTGGAGTCACTAAGTTGAAATACAGCACATACAAAATAAATCACTATGAAAGTGTCCTTTCATCCCATTCCTGCTCTATATCTTGTGTTTTTTCCAATCTCCTAACTTTCACATTCACCTCCTGAGAACTTTTAAAATGTTTTTAAAAGACCCATTCAGAAATATAGAACATACATAACCTATCACCTCTCTGTGTTTGCTTCCACCTGCTGCACTGATATATCTCAGATTACAGTGTTTGAGAGTCACCATGAAATGTGAGGATCACAGAATTTAGCCCCCCACAAACACTTTGGAAATACAGGTGAAAATTTAGCACATACACACCTCTTTCTTCCCCAGACTTGTGTGCACAAACTAGCATAGGAAGCTGTACCAAAAAATGGGAACTAATGTGTATATCTACCTAAACTTTATACACAAATAGGTATAGAGCACCTTCAAAAATCTAGTTTTAATTAAAAAACCAATTCCAATATGATGTCAAACAGGGGAACACTGCAAAGAATAGTAAAACTAACATGTGCCCCTTAGGAAAGCATAACAGGTACAAAGGCCAATTCTGGCAGGTACAGGACTGGACTTTCAGACAGCAAGCACAGGGAGTGTATGACCAGAATAAGGCACAACCCTTTCCCTGTAAAACAACTCTCTGAAGCAACAAGAATCTGCAGAGAGAGGATTGCGAGGTAAGGACAAACATACCAGCCTGAAGTGACTGGTAGAATCAGGGCTACTTACTTACCCAGCCCCACAGCATGCTCAGCAATATACAGAAGGAGACATGATCCCCACCTCGCAGCCTAATACAATCACAGGGCGAAAAAGTGAGTGTCGGTGTGTTCTCCAGGCACCTGGTAAGACCACCAGGCAGCCCAGGGAGATGAGGGGGGGTAGGAGGGAAGCAGCCCAGGGCGATGGGGGGGGGGGGTAGAAGGAGGGAAGCAGCCCAGAGAGATGGGGGGGGGGTAGAAGGAGGGAAGCAGCCCAGGGCGATGGGGGGGGTAGAAGGAGGGGAGCAGCCCAGAGAGATGGGGGGGGGGTAGAAGGAGGGGAGCAGCCCAGGGCGATGGGGGGGGGTAGAAGGAGGGGAGCAGCCCAGAGAGATGGGGGGGGTAGAAGGAGGGGAGCAGCCCAGGGCGATGGGGGGGGGGTAGAAGGAGGGAAGCAGCCCAGGGATGTGGGGTGGGCTGGGGTAGGAGGAGGGATGCAGCCCAGGGAGTTGCGGGGGGGGGAGGGGGCGCAGAAAGAGAGAAGCAGCCCAGGGAGATGGGGGCAGGGAGGCAGCCTACAGTCCGCCCCGACACACGCGGGGCGGGGACGCGGAGTCCATGAGTGGCGAAGGGGACAGCCCGGGACCCGCTCGTAGGCTACCCCGACCCGGGAAGGATACGAGGGCGGCCGCGCCCGGCCTGGGGCTGAGGTGCCGCAGGATCGTGTCCAGCCGGGCTGCTGCCGCCGCGGCCTTCTCCATGACGCCGGAGGCTAGGGCCGGAGCGGGCACAGGGAGCTGTCAGCGCCACGGGCCCGGGGCCCGAGTGCCGCGCCGCAGCTGGGAGCCGCCGTCCGGCCCGGCCAAGCCTCTCCCCTCAGCGGAGAGTTTCGCGTCAGCGCTCAGCGATCCGGGCATGCTCAGTAACGGCGGCTGAGGCCTTTCCCTCAGCCTGGCTGCCCGCCCCGCGCCGCCCCGCCTCCTGGCTCTGAAGGGGGCAGCTCGGCGGGGCAGGGCGGGCAGCCTGTGAGCAGAGGCCTGGTCGAGGGGAGGCAGCAGAGTCCGCGTGAGAGTGCGGGAGGCTGGGGTTAGAGGCGGGCTGGGTGAGCTGCCCCACGGCGGGGTCAAAGTTATCTCCCTCCTCCCCTCCCAGCCAGTATGCATTCAAACAGGGGAGCACCCCAAAAGATGCAAAACCTGCAGACCTGAGAATTTGGTCATCCAGGTTGCTGGGCTCATATGGTGACGATTTGATTTTGGACAAAGTTCAGCTTGTTACATTTTAATGTTATCTTTATTTCTCTTACACCCATTTCTATATATTTTGAAGCTTCAGGGGGTAGCCGAGTTAGTCTGTACAGGATAAATTTAAAAAACAACAAATGCTCTGGTAGCACTTGATAGACTAACAAAACATATAGATGGTACCATTTGTTTTTTTTAATTTATCCTATATATTTTGGTTAGTCTCTAAGGTGCCATTGGACCATTCGTTGTTTGTTTAAGAGGGCTTTGCAGGAGATCAGGGCAAGGCAAATGGCATATTAGGGTGCATTAGGAGGACCATTGCCTGCATAGCTAAAGAAGCAATTATTCCCCTTTATTTGGCACTGGTGAGACCACATTTGGAGTACTGGTTCCAATTATGGGCTCCCCATTACAGAAAGGATGTGGATGCATTGGAGGAAGTCCAGTGGAGGGCAACAAAAATGATTAGGGGGCTAGAGCACATAACTTATGAGTAGAAGCTCAGGGATTTGGGCTTGTTTAGTCTACAGAAGAGAAGTTTGAGGGGGGATTTGATAGCAGCCTTCAACTTCCTGAAGGGGAGTTCCAAAGAGGATGAAGAGAGGTGTTCTCAGTGGTGACAGATAGCAGAAAGAGGAGTAACGGTCTCAAGTTGCAGTGGGGGAGGTCTAGGTTGGATATTAGGAAAAACTATTTCACTAGGAAAGTGATGAAGCACTAAAATGGGTTTCCTAGGGAAGTGGTAGAATCTCCATCCCTAGAGGTTTTTAAGTCCTGGCTTGACAAAGCCCTGGCTGGGCTGATTTAGTTAGGATTGATCCTGCTTTGGGCAGGGAGTTGGACTCTGTGACCTCCTGGGGTCCCTTCCAAGCCAATGATTCTATGAAATGCACTGGTGAAGAGGCTCATCTCTCAGGTTTGTTTCTGATGTTCATAGTAGAAAACCTAAATTTGCAGCAGTATGTTGATCCAAGCATCATTCAAAGATAGATAACTAGATTCTAGCTGTTCTGAAACTGGTCAACATATTGAGTCCTGAGAGGTGGTGAGTGGACAGACTTACTCTCTCCTGTGGAAGGTGGGGCAGTTCTGCACTCCCAGAAGGGGCGGAGCCTCAGGCAGAAGGGGCAGGGGCAGGGCAAGTGCCATCCGGAGTGTGCTGCTCCCCCTCCCAATGCTGTCTAGGGCTCTGCAGCATACTGTGCAGGGCTCTAGAGGTGATTTAAAGGGCTGAGCCCCAGGGCAATTGCTTCCTTTTGTGCCCCCCTTCTTCCATTGCCAGGCTTGAGTCCAGTAATCATGACATACCATATCATTGAATGTTGCCTTCAAGGTATCTTAGGCTTTGAAGCCTTCTAATTGAAAGGCACCTTTATCAATTGAATCTGAAGCAAGTTCTGTGCTTCAGAATGGCAGGGTCCATCAGCAGAGACAACAAATGGATCACAAACAAATAAAAAGCAAATTATTTGGAATTTTAAAATTCTCAAATGGCATTTTAAAATTTTTGATCAGATTGTTTAGGAATTCCTGCTTCATCTTTGTCAGTTTTGTCTCTAGCAACAACAACTTGCCATGTGGGAAAATACAAGATCTTTCAGTTAAGTCTGAAAGATTTAAGGATTCCACTGAAAGGTGCACACTTTTTGAAATAGATCCCTGACATTGCTTTTACGACCTCGGAGCTGCAAGTTAAAGGAATTCAGGTGACCAGTAGTCAGGTGCGTGATTTAGGAGGTTTATGAGGTGCTGTAGCGCCCCCTTCCTCCCCAAAGTTTGAACTTCTGCATTTCATACTTGAGGTCTGCTTAAGAGCTGTGTCTGAGGCTAGAGCCGTGGTGTCCAACACGCTAGCTGCTAGCCACATGTAGCTATTTGGCTGGCTGAGCTTGGCTAATTAGCTATCCACCTATAGTAGCTATTGCTTTAGAACTGGTTGGATACCACGGAGCTAGAGCATGCCGTTTAATTGAAACAGAGCTTGTGCTGCTCTCTGCTTTGCCTTTGGGGCAAGGAGTTTGTTTATAAATGGAGGCAGGGTGATTAAGATTACAATGGGCTTGTCTTTTCAAGTAATTGAAGGATCTTTAGATGATCATGGAAAACATTGCCACTTAAAAAGTAGGAAATAAAGGGTAAAAATAAATCATGTGCTCCAGGAGTAAGTGTTGGGACCAGTGCTGTTCAACTCACTCATAAATGATCTTGAAAAAGGTATGAACAGTGAAGTGGCAAAATTTGCAGATTATACAAAATTACTCAAAATAGTTCAGTCCAAAGCTGACTGCTAAGAGTTACAAAGGGATCTCACAAAATTGGCAGATGGAATTCAATATTGATAAATGCAAAATAATGCACATGGAAAAACAGAATGCCAGCTATACATAAAAAAAACCTATGGGATCTAAATTAGCTGTTATCACTGAAGAAAGAGATCTTGGAATCACTGTGGATAGTTCCCTGAAAACAGCAGCTCAATGTGCAGTGATAATCTAAAAAGCTAACAGAATACTGGGAATCATTAGGAAAGGAATAGATAATAAGGCAGAAAATATCATATTGCCTTTATATAAAGTCATGATACAGCCACATCTTGAATACTGCATGTAGATCTGGTCATCCCATATAAAAATAAAAAGATATATTGGAGTTAAAAAAAAGTACAAAGAAGGGCGTTAGAAATGATTACAGGTAAGGAACAGCTTCCATATGAAGAGATTAAAAAGACTGGGACTTTTTAGCTTGGAAAAAACTATAGAGAGTGGGAGGGATATGTTAGAGCTCTAGAAATCATGAATTGTGTGGAAAATGTAAATAAGGAAATGTTAGCTATTCCTTCACTAACATAACACAAGAAGGTTACCCAATTCAATTTATAGGCACAGATTTAAAACAAACAAAATAAATTATTTCTTCACGGTCAACGTGTGGAACTCTTTGCTAGGGGATGGTGGAAAAGCCCAGACTTTAACAGGGTTCCAGTAAGAACAAAATAAGTTCAAGATGGATAGGTCCATCAATGGCTATTAGCCAGAATGGGCAGGGATGGTGTCCCTATTCTCTGTTTGCCAGAATCTGAGAATGGGCAATAGGGGAATGGATTACTTGATGATTACCTCTTCTGTTCATTCCTTCTGAAGCATCTGGCATTGGCCATTATTGGAAGACAGGGTACTGGGCTGGATGGATCATTGGTCTGATCCACTATGGTCATTCTGACATTCTTATATAAAGAGGTGATGTATGTAGGATGACAGACAGGGTCATCTCTTATCCCCACCCCCTCGATTTGCTGCTTGGCTTGTACTGAGCATTTTTGATAACACTGCTGAGGCTGCTGTCCTCACTCTGTCCCCCCAGTATCACAGCATGCACAAGTCGGTCCCCTCTACTAAAATCTGAAATGGTGTCCCTGCCAATAATATCACACAGAAAAGCTACCTGTGACATAGAAAGGACATCATTCATAAATTCAAGGAACTTGCAAGCCTTTTTTGGTCTTGTGCCTTGAAGGAAAAACATTTTTTTTAAGTGCACAAAACCTCTCTAACATGCAGGAAATCACTGTTCTGCTTTGGGCTGAAAAGTCTCAAAAGAGCTTTAAAATGATGATGTTGCAAGCTAGAAGTTGAGAGTATGTAGTATTTCACTAATCTCTTCACAATACCCACTGTTTTTTTTTTTTCAAGTTCCCAGGTCATTTACCACACAGAACAATCTGGTGAATGATGCAGTGAAGTGTATTTAATGAAAGGTGTATCACTATCAGATAACAATTAAAGCCCTTCTCTTTCCCTTTCATGGAGGGACCTCTACCTGTAACAAGCAAATTTGTTTTCTGTACAGCTAAACCTTTTTTTTTTCTTCTTCACAAAAAAGCCTTTTACCTTTACAAAAGTCATCTCTTCTATGGTGTAGGTTTTTAATGATATTAAGCAAAAAAAATTCTTTCTTGAAAATTTCAGCATCATACAATCTAACCAACAGCAATAGCAGAGCAGTGTCACTAAATTGGTTCACTAATCCACCGCAAGAGACTTGTATTTGGCATTTTTTAAAACCACAAAGCAGTGTTGATAAACAGTCCTCAGAATCTACCTCCAAGTTTTCACAGTACTGTGGAGTCAGACAGGAGAACTTGCCTTCATGTGGTTCACAGTGTCATCTTTGCTTTTATCTCTGGCAAAATAACTCTTCCAGCATTTCCATTGGGCACTCCTTCACAATCTTGGCATCTAAGAAAGGCTTTTTTAGCTAGTACCAACTAGGGATATTAAATTGTGGTTAATTGTCTAGTCGAGTAGTTGATGGAATTTCTATCAACTACTTGACCAGTCACCACTGACTCCAGGATGCAGGCAGTGTGCCTGCTTCTGCATTTCAAAGCCATTGAGACCGGGGTCAGTCGGGGACTCCCCAGCTGATCCTGGGTTCCACTGAAATGCTGCAGGGAGCCCGGGATCAGCTAGGCAGTCCCCAGCTGACCCCGGGCTCCACAGTGCTGCCCCTTTAAAACGCCGCCTCTGGCGTTTTAAAAGGGAAGCTGCCATTGAGCCTGGTGATCCTGGGCTCCGTGTGGCAGCAGATCCGGGGTCTGCTGAGGACTCCCCAGCTGACTGTGGGTTCCACGTGGCATTACTCCAGAACCCTGGGTCAGCTGGGGAGTTCCCAGCTGACTCCGGGCTCCTTAGCAGCTGCACCTTTGAAATGCCGCCTTGGGGTTTCAAAGCGGTAGCGTCGCACAGCTGTGCCATGCTGCCACTTTGAAGTACCCCTTCTCTCCCCCCCCCTTTGCTGCCTCTATCTGATAGAGGCAGCAAAGGGGGGGGAATCGACTAGTTGACTAACTATCTGATAAGCAGGGCTCAACAATTAGGGCAATCTACTCACCCGTGGCGAGTAGATTTTAGCCCGGCATGGCACCACAGTGCGATCAGCGCATGCGCAGCACGGTCTGTTCATGCGCAGCATGCCAAACCGCACGGCTGGTGAGCAGGGCTCGCTGCCGCTTGTCAAGCCCTGCCGATAAGCATTTGCTTATCGGATAGTTGACTAGTCTTTAACATCCCTAGTACCAACCTTATCTGAAGTAAAGCAGGTGTTGCTTTTTCCTGGTCCACAGCTGATGTTGTAAGAATGACATTTGAAGTGTGATACAAAAATTTTAGATTTTCAGTGTTGTCATGTCTTGCAAGTCTTGCAACACTGCCAGGAAGATACGCTGTATTGAAGTTCCCATGCTTTGATTCAAAGTAGCACTTCACGTTAACAACCTTAGAGGCAGACAGTGGTTTGCATATTAAACAAGATGTTTGTATTTAAATGAGGTGCATAATAAAAAGAACATCTACTGTCTTGTTGGGGTTAAAAAGCTTGGCTTTCCCTGTGGATTTTGCAACATTTAGCTCCACTCACATTAATTTTTGGCTACATTTCCATCACTAATGAAAAAATGGGTGGGTGTCTTAGCTCAACAGAACCAGTAAGCAGTGTTTAATTTGTGCCTGAGCTAAGCAGCTGCCACTCTCCAGGTGCCCAACTCTGAAGGCAGCACTGCTGGTGGCAGCAGCAATGCGGAAATAAGAGTGGCATATTTTGCTACCCTTACTTTTGTGATGCTTCTGGCAGCAGCTCTGTCTTTGGTGACTGCTGGTTGGCAGTCACCACTCTCTAGCTGCCCAGTCAGCTCTTAAGACAAGGATCTATAAATAGTCTTGTTTTTCCTGTAAGCCTAAACTGTGGTTGGTCCTACAAAGACATGTGATCACGCCACCTGGTACTGGAATTCATCTTGAATTTGATATTTTTCCACAGGAGTGGGGGAAATGAGAGACAGACTTCCCAGCCTGTGGAAATCCTATTTAAGGAATGGGACACAAACAAGGATGGTCTTCAGCTGGCTTCACAGATGGTTCCTCAGCCTGAGAGAATACATGAAAGCACCTGGAAACTAAAATACTCTAGTGACAGAGGGGGAGATGAGCTTCTGGTCCCAGGTCAGAAAGAACAGTTCTGGCCTGAAAAGATTTCACCTGTTGAGAAACTATGATTTGTAACAACTTCTCTTAGGGCATGTCTACACCGCAGGGCTAAACTCAAAATAAGCTACGCAACTTGAGCTACACTAATTGCATAGCTTAAATCAAAATAGCTTATTTTGAATTTGGGCATGTCTACACAGCATGGATTTTGAAATAGAGCACTCTTCCTCCAACTTCCCTTACTCCTCATACAACGAGGTTTACAGAAGTTGGAGTAAGAAGCCCGTTATTTCGAATTTATTTAGAAATAACGGGCTTGCTGTGTAGATGTGCAATACATTATTTTGGAATAATGCCTGTTATTCCAAAATAACGCTGCTGTGTAGACATGCCCTTAGTGTATTAGGTTTAGCTGGCAAATTTTCTTTCATTTTAGCGTAATAAGTTACTTTGATCTGTTTTCAAACCCAGTGTAAGTAATTGTTACCTGGAGGAGAGTTGGAAGGGAACAACTGTACATCTCTCTCTTTCACTGATCAAGGGAGCAAACTTTGAATTTTCTCTGTGAACAATTTTTACACAGTGGATTTCTTTGGGGGTCTTGGTCCTATTTGGGGCTGTGATCCTGGGTGCTGTCAAGTCCCTGTAACTGAGCCCTCCCTGAGCTGAGCTGTTCTCAGTATCTGAGTTACTCTGGGGTCGGGGGGGGGCTGTTACCCCAATTCTGTGCCTTTCCTGGGGGAGACCAGATCTTCTGATTCAACAAGACAAGGTGGTGGCATATCCACAGGGGAGGTAAGCGGGCTCAACTCATCAGGTGACAGTCTCAGAGGGATCTCTGTGACCCAGCCCATCACGGTTATAGCAGACTGCAGCTAACCCATAGAGGCAGAATACATGTTAAATGAGGGTAATAAAACTCTATTCTTAAGGCCCAATTACAGTAGCATTGCATGAGAAGGTCTGTTTATGATACAGTTTTATGTTGTAGTGCAGATGGGATCTTAGTTATGTTCCTGAACTGTGCTGAAGCTTTGGACATGCCCAAGAATGAGTAAAGGACATCTGTAAATGTTTTGCACTGTTTGGGAACACAGTAAAAGTACCATCTAAACCAGGGGTGGGCAATAATTTTTGAGCGGGGGCCACTTAAAACTTTTTTGAAGTGGCTGCAGGCCACCCCAGAAAGGGTGGGGTCTCAGATGGAAGGGACAGGGCATTGGATGGAAGGGGCGGAGCCTTTACATAGCAGGAGTTGAAAGGGCTTGTGCCTCCCCTGCGACTCCCAGGCATCATGTTAGCTGGAGATGGGAGCTACGAGCCCTTTCAATTTCTGCTCTTTAAAGGGCTTACTGCTCCCGGCCTTGCTGGTAGCATGTTGCCTGGGAGCTGGGGACATGGGAGCCCTTTCCGCTATTTCTATTTAAAGGGCTCATGCCTTCCCTAGGGCTGTTGAAAGGGCTCACTGGGCTCCAGCTCCCAGGCAATGTGCTAGGGGGCAGGGCCTGAAACAGCTGTGTGGGCCCGATCAAAGCCCTAGGCGAGCCAAATCCAGCCTGCTGAGTGGCTTTTGCCCACCCCTGATCTAAACTACAAAATAAAATATGTTTAACTGAAATGAGGAACAATCACTTCTATCCAAATACCTTAAAATGGCGCTGTTTGTAGAGTAGATAGGTGCTAATGCTACCTGCTCTGAATACCTTTCCTACTAGCTTCTTGTACAGTTTTGCTTGTATAATGGGAAACAATGAGAGAAACAGAAACTTTTTGATTTAGAGGGTTTGTCTATATCATGCAATTTAGCATTGCTTTATCTCTGTCAGTTTCAAAACTGACCAAGGAACAAGAGACTAGAAAAATGTATAAAATCAAATCAAACCATGCTAACTAGAAACTTGTGTTCTGGAATTGTTATTCTCCTTATCTCTGGCTGCCCTCTCATGCATAAAAAACAACAATAATATTGGCTAGTGAAGTGGTTTTCAGCCTTTATCACACCTGTTAATGTCACAATAGAAAAACAGCTCAGAGACACCACATCTATATATCTAGAGATTCACTGATTCCAAGGCCAAAAAGGTCCAATGTGGTCATCTAATCAGATCTCCTGTATAACACAGGCCATAGAATGTCCTGCAAATAATTCCTGTTTGAAGTACAGCATATTTGTAGACAATAAAAAGGGGATGGTGGTCATGATCATCCCTGTTTGAAAGAGCTTGTGGACCAGTACATTTCATAGCCAATGCACTTGTACACATTTCATCTTTACAGTAACAAAAATATAATATTGATTCCAAACAATGCAGTAACTTGTAGTGCTCTTCATAATTTCTGTAGAATAACTAGCACTTTTCATAGATTCTTGCAGCCTGTGGTGTATTCAGATTCTTTAATGATAAGGAATTGAATAGGTTTTTTTTTTATTTTATAGCAGCTATATTTATATGCTAGGTTAGATGATTAATCACGTCTGACTTTTCAATCCTAGACTCATAAACAATACAGGCTGGAATGTGTTATTTTTAAAGCCATGTGACAAGATATACTGATGTACAGATTTTCTGAACAAAGAAAAAGGAATGTAGAAGTGGGGAGGGGAGAAATGAAGGCCACCAAAAGCATTCGATTGAAATTAATGGCATTTACCAGGGACTGTGGCTTTGGTAAATATTTTCTACAGCTATATCTCATTTTTCTGAATTTGATAGCTGTTTTGCAGTTAGCTTTTAGTTTTAATGTTTTCTGTTCATTAAATCACCACAGTAATAAAAACCAAATGATCAAAATGTCTACAGCAGTGTAAGAACAGGCCTAATGTACAGTACTATCATTTAGTAAGCATTTTGATTGACTATTAAAATCCACATTACGATCAGGGCTGAAATACAGAAGATGTGGTCTCCTGAAAGCTTCATTTAGTATAGTGGAGAGGAAGCTGCTGCAACTCAGCAAAATTATCTTAAAAACATTCTTGCTCTAGATGATTACATTAAACTAAGCATATGCAGGTGTACAGAGTGAAAATGGTTGGCCTTCTATTTATGATGTGGATGCTCAGATAATGGTGATGGTGCCATAGGAAGAGAAATCTAGGTGAGTAGAAAGGGCTTGTTGGGAGGGTATAGTATAGAAAATAATATGAGCTTTTTCTTATTACCTAAAAATATTTAGGGTGGTTCCTGGACACATTTCTTGCAGTAACAACAACTGGAGATTTTCTTCCTTCCCAGCCTGAACTGTAATCAGTTAATGAGACCTGGTGGATGAGGTAGCATCTTTTCCTCCACTGTAAGTTCTCGCTCACCTTGGCTACGTCTAGACTGGCATGATTTTGCGCAAATGCTTTTAACGGAAAAGTTTTTCCGTTAAAAGCATTTGCGGAAAAGAGTGTCTAGATTGGCACGGACGCTTTTGCGCAAAAGCACTTTTTGCGGAAAAGCATCCATGCCAATCTAGACGCGGTTTTGCGCAAGAAAGCCCCGATCGCCATTTTTGCGATTGGGGCTTTTTTGTGCAAAACAAATCTGAGCTGTCTACACTGGCCTTTTTGCGCAAAAGGACTTTTGCCCGAACAGGAGTGTCAAAGTATTTGTGCAAGAAGCACTGATTTCTTACATTAGAACATCAGTGTTCTTGCACAAATTCAAGCGGCCAGTGTAGAGAGCTGGCAAGTTTCTGCGCAAAAGCGGCTGCTTTTGCACAAAATCATGCCAGTCTAGATGCAGCCCTTGTGTTTCTAACATCTTAGGACCAACATGACTACAACACCACTGCATACAACAATCTACTAAACACACTAAAAGCAAGTGGTTCAGCAAAGTACACTAAATTCTACTCAGTAAAGGCATGTCTACACTAGGAAATTAGTTTGAAATAACTACATTCAAAATAACTCTCAAAATAACAATCAAAATAGCGTGTCCCCACCACAGGGGAGCCTTGAAATTAGTCTGAAGCAGGCTCTGTTATTGTGGACCCACTCCCTCAACTTAAGAGCCCCAGGAAGCACTGGGGAGTAATTATTTCAAATTACTCTGGGGAGTAGTTATTTCAAAATAGCAACAGCAGAACATCCACACTAACACTGTTTTGAAATAACTATTTCAAAGTAAGCGTTATTCCCCCAGGAAAGCAGTACAAATTTCAAAATAACCAGCCCATTATTTCAAAATAATGGTCTTGTGGTAGCGTGGATGCTCTGCTTATTATTTTGAAATAACCCCCCTTATTTCAAAATAACTCCCTAATGTAGATGAGGACTCCCTAATGTAGGTGAAACGAGGTTTACCGGAGCAGTCGACAAAGGCTTCCCTTGTCGACCGCGCCGTGTCTAGAGTGCCACGCTGTGCTGGATCAGCTGATCGTCGGCACAGCACGGCAGCCATTTTTAGTTTAATGAAGCGGGGATTATTTAAATCCCCACTTTTTTGACTGTGCTGAGTAAACTATTTTACATGGCTCCGTCAACGGAGCCATGTAGTCTAGACGTATCCCATGAGAGCTTTATAGGGTGCAGAGGCACTAGGAATGCAGAAATTTTGGTGGTGCCCAGAATGCCCAAAGCGCAAACCTCTCCACCATCCAAACTCCCCCTCTCCAACACACATACCTGCCTAAGGCTCCTGAAGACAGTATGTTCAGCAGGCTTCCTGATGTACTTTAAAAATTGCTATTTGAGTTTTTGGCTAACTGTTCTTGTTTTTTGGCCTTCCTAATTGTATTTTTACACTTTATTTGCCAGAGTTTATGCTCCTTTCTATTTTCCTCATGACAGTTTAACTTTCACTTTTAAAACATTTTTTTAATTCTCACTGCTTCTTTTACTTGGTTGTTAAGCCCTAGTGGCACTTTTTTGGTTCTCTTATTTGGGGTATACATTTAATTAGAATCTCTATTATGGTGTCTTTGAAAAGTTTTCATGCAGCCTGCAGGGATTTCACTTCTGACATTGTACCTTTTAATTTCTGGTTTCAGAAAGATAGCCATGATAATCTGTTTTAGCAAACACAACAAGGAGTCTGGTGGCATTTTAAAGACTAACAGATTTATTAGGGTATTAAGACCATAAGCTTCTGTGAGCTACAATTCACTCTCAGATGCTGGAGTGAAAGAAAGAGGAAAAAAAAGGATACAGAGATGGGCCTGTGACATCAGAGCTAATTAAATCAGAATGGCTATGGCTCATTTCCCACAGTGGTGAGAAAACCTGAGTGGGAAATTACTTATTGTAATGCAAGAACCACTCCATGTGTTTGTTTAGACCTTGGTTCAGGTGCCACATTTGCATATGAATGCCAGATTAGCAGTTTCTTTCTGCAGTCTGTTTTTGAAATTTTTCCTGGTTGAGGACAGCAATTTTTAATTTCTCTTTAACTAACCTCATTTTGTGTAGTTTACCCTTCTGAAATTAATTGCCATTGTATTGGGCTGTTGTGGTGTTTTTTCCCCCACCAGAGGGGTGTTAAATTTAATTCATTCACTATTTCCAAGTGGTCCAGCTTTATTCACCTCTTGGACCAGATCCTGCGCTCCACTTAGGACTAAATCAAGAATTGCCTCTCCTCTTGTAGGTTCTAGAGCCAGCTGCTCCAAGTAGAACTCATTTAAGGTGTCAGACTTTCTCTGCATCCCACCCTGAGGTGGCAATACCCCGTCAATATGGAAAGAGTTGAAATCCCACCCCACCCCCTTTTTTTTTTTTCCATAGCCTCTCTAATCTCCCTTAGCATTTCAGTCACTATCACCAGCCTGGTCAGGTGGTTGGTAATATATCCCTACTGCTATATTCTTATTATTAGAGCACGGAATTCCTATCCGTGGAGATTCTATTGTACAAATTGCTTTGTTTAATATTTTTACCTCATTTTATTCTATACTTTCTTTCACATGTAGTGCAACAGCTTTCTCCCCAACCCTTAGCTTAAAAACTGTTCTATGACCTTTTTAATTTTAAGTGCCAGCAATCTAATTCCATCCTTCCTGTATAGGCTCCCCCTTCCCCAAAAGTTCCCTCAGTTCTTAAGAAATCTAAGCCCTTCCTCCCTAAACCATTGGTCATTCATGCATTGAGACCCAGCAGTTCTGCCTAACTAGCCCAGTGCATGGAACTGGAAGCATTTCAGAGAATGCTACCATGGAGAGTCCGGCTTTTAATCTCTTACCTAGCAGCCTAAACTTGGCCTCTAGGATCTCTCTGTCCTTCCCCATGTCATTGGTACCTACATGTCCCAGGACCACTGGCTTCTCCCCAGCACTACACAACCTTATCTAGATGTCTTGAGAGACCTGCAATCTCCAGGCAGGCAAGTCACCAGGCTGTTCTCTTGGTCATCACAAGCCCAGCTGTCTATTTCTACTGGAGTTCACTCCCCCCCAAGATGTATCAGTGCAAGAGGACCACATCATCTAGAAGGAAGGTCCCAACTATGGGATAATTCCCCTGTTCCAGTTGGATGTTCTCCTTCCATGAGACTTTCACTCTCCTCAACAGCACAGAGGCTGACTGACTGGAGATGATATCACTCTATGACCCAGAAAGTCCCATCTCTGCCTCCCTTCATTCTTCCAGTTCAGCCACCCTGGTCTCCAAAGCCTGTACATAGGCCCTGAGGGCCAGGAGCTCCTTGCACCAAAATGCAAACATATACCACCTGCACATAGGGCAAGTTATCATACATGCTACGTTAGGTACAATAGACAGGACAGCACCCATTCTGATGGGCTTCTACCTGCATTTTCTTTTTACTCCTAGGGTGCGTCTAGACTGGCAAGATTTTGCACAAAAGCTTGCCAGCTGTCTACACTGGCCACTTGAATTTGCGCAAGAACACTGACGATCTAATGTAAGATTGTCAGTGTTCTTGCACAAATACTATGATGCTCCCGCTCAGGGATAAGCCCTCTTGCCCAAGAATACTTGCGCAAGAGGGCCAGTGTAGACAGGGAGGAACTGTTTTGCGCAAAAAAGCCCCGATGGCGAAAATGGCGATTGGGGCTTTCTTGCACAAAATCGCGTCTAGACTAGCCACGGATGCTTTTGCGCAAAAGCACTTTGGCACGGGTGCCTTTGCGCAAAATCTAGACGCTCTTTTGCGGAAATGCTTTTAACGGAAAAACTTTTCCGTTAAAAGCATTTCCGCAAAATCATGCCAGTCTAGATGCAGCCCTAAAGCTTATCCTTTCTTGATGTTTATTTTTTAAAATCAGGTGGTTCGGGTTTAGTTTAAAGTATATCTAGCACTCCCTCAAACTCTGCCTCTAAACTCCGTAGCAAAACTCCCCTTAGCCCACCTTTTGTTTCTTATCTTTTGACTAGAGTACCTGCCTATGCTTTTGGGATCAGACAATCCTTACTTCACTGTAAATGACAAATCTTTTGTTATCACTCTGCCTCTGTTCATAAACAAACTCTTTGCCCCAAGGCTGGGCTGCTACTAGCTCCCTAAGAGAAGATGCATTCTTTCCACTGTTAAATGGAATCTCATTTGGGTGCTTACAGCAGGAGTTAACTGCTGACTTATGGATGAACTGATTAAAAAATCATCCCAGAGTTCATACTTCTTAATAAAAAGAATAAGACATTTTTATATAAGCAACTCGTCCCACAACTGACATCACAAGACATGTCAAGCTGGATGGAACAACTTTCACATCCTTCCTATTAAAACTTGACCTAATAAATCCACATTTTTAAAAACATAGGTAGGATGTTTTCTATCCCTGTAACTTAAGTACAAATCAAAAAGGTCATGCACTTGTACAAGAGCAATAAAAAAAATTAAATATTTATTTGAATAACAAGCTTAAGTTCAAGCTGCAAAGTTGGCAATGTAGATTTTAAACACAGATCACAGAAGCGTTCACAAAGGTATTTGAGCAAAGAACAAAAATACTAAAATTATACTAAATAGCTGCTGATTTTAAAGAAAAAAGATTTGTAATCACTATACAAAAATGTAAAATGTATTAAACACTACCATCCACAGAACAGGTTTGTTTTTGAAGTGATTATATTTAAAAATTATTTGTGTAGTTAATTATATAGTGAATTGTAAATGAATATTATACAGAAAACTCCTTTTGGTCTGCAATTCCTTTGTTGCACTATAGCACATCCAATCACGTTGCAAAACTGAGCAATTATTATTTTTCCTTACTATCAATAAAGAAAACAATTATTGATAATACAGTAAATATTGTCAGGTCTACAAATAATGAAATTAAAATTTCTCCTTCAACTATGAAGTGCCTTCCATGCAAAGTTAGCACTTGCTTAACAGAGTGTGGTACCAAGCAATGTCCAGGGCTGTAGACGCTCTCGGATGAAACTAAACTTTACAAACCAATGACTGAATGTAATCATGCAACCCTCTTACTACTTGAGTATACCCACTGTGTCACCTATCAATTTACTGCCTTTCCAGAATATCATTCAAGGCATCCAAAATTAGACTTAATGATAAATACACATATAATGAAAGGACACACATTGCTATTTGACACTACTACTGGTAATGTCTGTGCTACGTGAAAGCACCTTTAAAAAGAGCCTATGCGGCAAGAGATAAGTGTCTAAAGATTCAAAATGAATCAACAGTATTGGATAACAATATAATTCTCAACTCAGAAGCTGCCTCAAGATTAGGTGCATCTTCAGTTAATGTAACAGGAAAAAAAGGCAATGGATTTTATATTTTATTAATTGTATCCACTCAAACTGACCTAAGGCCATCAGATGTGCAGACACGAAGGTTTGTTTTTGTTTTTTTACACAGTTCTTTAAATTGTAAGATGATAAAGGAATAGATCTATTTAAAAACAAAACAAATCGCTATTTAATCTAAATTAAGAAGTGGCACCAGGTGTCGGGTTCACATTTTGAGTGGCCACTTGTGGTGCAACTTCAATGATTCGTGGTTTATCTATAATTCTGGCAGTACGATTGCCTTTCTCTACAATCCCAATAATCCATGCTTGGTGACCCTCGCCATATTTTGGAGATTTGATCTCAGCACAGAAACGGGCTGCCTGTTCACGTGGTAAACAGATGAGGAGACCTCCTGCGAAGAAAAAGAATCAGCACATTAACCTTGGGTTGCATTTTATCTTCAAAACATTTAGAACCTGATCCCGCAGCCCTTACTCAGGCACTCTTGTTGACTTCACAGGTTGTCTGACTGAATAAAGGCCTCAGAAGTTGATCTGGTGGAAGTCTTTCTGCCATCACTGTGAAGGAGGAAGTTTACTAGAACCTTAAATTTGTTCAATTTAAGTAAATGTAACCAAATATGCACTGCAAGTTAGTAAAAAAAGCAACATGCTAAGGCAATGTTTCCCAACCACTGGTCCACGGAACAGTGGCATGCCGCAGCACTGTGCCATGCCACACCCCCAGCTGCTAAGTAGGGATGTGAAGGACTTGTTGTTGCCTCCCCCATCCCACCCCCCAATCAGATAGAGGCAGCAAGGGGGGGTGGGGGAGAAGAGAGGGTATGTCAAAGCGGCAACGCTGTTTGAAGCCTGGGGCCAGATCCCGGGTTCCACATGATGCTGCTGCTTTGAAACGCCACATGCAGCTCAGGGCCAGCTGGGGTGTCACCAGGCTGCACACAGCATTTCAAAGGAGCAGTGCTGTGTGGAGCCCGGGATCAGCCAGGGACTCCCCCACTGACCCCAGGCTCCGTGCGGCGCTGCCACTTTGAAACACTGCGGGGAGCCCGGTGTCAGGCTCCCCACAGTGTTTCAAAATAGCCACGCTGCATGGAGCTTGGGGTCAGCAGGGGAGTCCCTAACTGACCCTGGGCTCCACATGGCGCTTTTGCCTTTGAAGTGTAGCAACAGCCCTAGGGCTGTTGGTACACTTCAGAGGTGGAGGTGCCCTGTAGACTAATCGAATAGTTGATGCAAAATACACTTGACTATTCGATACTTAACATCCTTACTGCTAATGAGCCATGCCCGCTGGGGAGCTCCGTTCCCTATAAGGTGCGCATCTGCGTGCACACTAAAAGTTCTCCCACCCTGTCATGGTGAGTGGCACTGTGGACTGCCTCAGTGTGCCATGGCTGGAGCTGGGCCACCGTTGAGGCTGTCCCTGCAAAGGCAGCCTCACCACAGTCCTGATTCCAGCTCCGGTGGCACCCACGTGGCCCAGCTGGCAGGGCTGCGTGGCGGGCAGCTGCCCCGTGTCCTTTCCATTGCGAGTGGCGTGTTTAGGACCAGGGAATGGAGCCTTCACGGCCCTGAGTGTTCCAGCCTTTACTGATATTACTGAGGAGGATCAGATTAGAGGCCCCAGGGAGCCATGCTGGGTGTCTGCAGTATCTGCCCCATCTCCACCACGTGTCTGGCCACTTCCCAAAGTCCCATGGCGCTGCAGCTGGCAAAACCAGTTGGAGTTGGGAGAGAGGAGGAGGAGCTGGGCTCCCTGACTCAAACCAGCAGGTGGTGGGGGCTAGTACAACCCAGCTGTTGGATGGGTGCCATGAGCACATGGGCTGAATGACCCTATGCCTCTAGAGCCCAATAGTTAATGGCCTGGAGAGGAACTCTTGAGCCACCAGAAACCTGTGCCCACCCCTGTCGCTTGCGCTGTAGACACCGCTGATCCTGTGCATTTGTTGGGGATTGGGCTGTTGACAGGCTTGGCAGGGCAGTGGGTGGGCTCTCTTCCCTGCTGCAGAAGAGCACTTTGCTGTGTGGCAGGAGGGCCACACGGAGCCCGGCACAGCAGATGCAATGCAGGCAGCAGTGCTCAGCTGCCAGGCAGCACAGGCACTGGGGGGAGGTTCTGGGGGGGGTTGGGTGCAGTGGGGCTCTGGAAACAAGAGGCTGGCACTGGGGCGCTGACACTGGGGGACTCTTGAGGGTGGGAGGCTGGCACTGGGAGGGTGGATGCAGGAGACTCTGGGGACAGTGGCTAGTGCTGGGGTGTAGTGGAGGGCTCTAGTGGGTTAGGGCTGGCACTGGGGTACTCAAGGCTGGGGCATTTGGTGGACCGGCAACACTGTTTGCATATTCATTTGCAAAATGAATATGCAATTATAGTGTTGCCAGTCCACTGAAAGTTTTTGAATGGGTTTGCCAGTCCCTGGTATCAAAAAGGTTGGGAACCACTGGGTTAAGGACAACAAAAGATATATAGAAACACAAAAGGCATACCAAAAACATAAAACATTGCAACTCACCCCTACTTATAACCCCCCCCCCAAAAAGAAACCAAACACACACACTCTCATATCATTATAATGAATAAAGGACCCTTATCTGATATGCACATGGGAGTCAGGGTAACTCCTTAATCCTCAAATAGTCCAAGTGACTTCTCTGGAACCACTCAGAGCAGTACTGTTCAAGAGTGAGTAAAGGTTTCAGATTATGTCTAGGTCTGACCCTACATGTCTTGCTTGGTCTATATGATTTTAATAGGATTTTTTTTTGTAAATAAGAAACCTATAGGCTGTGTCTACATTGGCATGATCTTGCGCAAATACTCTTTAACGCAAGAGTTCTTGCATTAAAGTATTTGCACAAGAGAGCGTCTACACTGCCATGTGCCTTTGCGCAAGAGATGTGCTTTTGCGCAAGAGCATCTGTGCCAGTGTAGACGCTCTCTTGCGCAAGAAAGCTCCGATGGCTATTTTAGCCATCGGGCTTTCTTGAGCAAGAAATTCATGTTGCCTGTCTACACTGGCCTCTTGCGCAAGAACAGTTGCACAAGAGGGCTTATTCCTGAGCGGGAGCATCAGAGTTCTTGCGCAAGAAGCCCTGATTTCACACATTAGAACATCAGTGTACTTGCGCAAGAACTCCCTGCCAGTGTAGACAGGCAGCAAGTTTTTGCGCAAAAGCGGCCGCTTTGGCGCAAAATCGTGCCAATGTAGACACAGCCAAAGTCTTCTTCACAAAACCCTCTCCCCCACACATCGATTGAAAAGAGTATTTACAAATTAAAGTAGCATATTTAGCATTCACTTAGTAAAAATAGGAATACTGTGGTGCTTCTTCAATACTTGTCTTCCAACAATTACTTGCGAGACCACCCTTTTTCAGTATACTGAAAGGAACTGGAATGGATTTTTCAAGACCTGGTTCTTCCTGTGGGACCTTGGGCAGGGAGATTAATCTCTCTGCACCTCAATTGATGTGTAAAAAGCTGAAAATACTTCCCTACCTCATAGTACTGTTGTGAAGACAAATCTTAATAGTGCATATGACATGATCAGATATTATGGCAATAAGTGCCATGGAAAGTTCTGTAAATAAGTTGATTTCACTAATCAATCCTCACAACACCTGATAAGAAAGAGACATAGAATTGATAGGTTATTAAAAAACTACCGCATTCAATATATAGCACTCTCACAGACCCCCTCTAAAACAAGAGAAGGATAGTCCCAGAAGAATCTAACCAGGGCATTCTTACACTTATGAAAAGTGCCACAGTAACTTAAGTGGCCAGAAATAGTAAAGACTTTGGGTCTCATGTCTAATCTAGATAGCATATCCAGTCGCTCAGTGCCCACTATCATCATAAAAGGTCGCTGATTTAGAAGAGACTCTGGGAGAAGAACATCATCTACTAAATCACCAACAAAATTTTCAAGGATACACAAGAGTTTTTTTTAATCTCTTTTAAAGTGTGTCAATCCTGCTTATCTTCTGCAATCTTAGAATCACAGGGCTGGAAGAGACTTTAGGAGGTCATTGAGTCCAACCCCCTGCCCAAAGCAGGACCAACCCTAACTAAATCATCCCAGCCAGGACTTTGTCAAGCTGGGACTTAAAAACTTCTAGGGATGGAGACCACCTCCCTAGGTAACCCATTCCAGTATTTCACTACCCTCTTAGTGAAATAGTTTTTCCTAATATCCATCCTAAACCTTCCCCACTGTAACTTGAAACCATTGCTCCTTGTTCTGCCATCTGTCAATACTGAGAAGAACCTCTCCTGCCTCTTTGGAACCTCCCTTTAGGTAGTTAAAGGCTGCTATCAAATCCCCCCTCACTTCTCTTTTGCAGACTAAATAAGCCCAAATCCTTCAGTCTCTCCTCATAGGTAATGTGCTCCAGCTCCCTAATCATTTTGGTTGCCCTCCACTGGACCCTCTCCAATGCGTCCACATCCTTTCTATAGTGGGGGCCCCAGAACGGGATGCAATACTCCAGATGTGGCCTCACCAGTGCTGAATAAAGGGAAACAATAACTTCTCTAGATCTGCTGGCAATGCTCCTCCTAATGCACCCTAATATGCCATTAGCCTTCCTGCCTACAAGGGCACACTGTCGACTCATATCCAGCTTCTCATCCACTGTTATCCCCAGGTCCTCTTCTGCCAAACTGCTGCATAGCCACTCTGTCCCCAGCCTGTAACAATGCTTTGGATTCTTCCATCCTAAGTGCAGGACTCTGCACTTGTCCTTGTTGAACCTCAACAGATTTCTTTTGGCCCAATCCTCCAATTTGTCTAGGTCACTCTAGACCCTATTTCTACCCTCCAATATATCTGCCTCTCCTCCCAGCTTAGCGTCATCCGCAAACTTGCTGAGAGTGCAAGCCATCTCCTCATCCAGGTCATTAATAAAGATGTTGAACAAAACAAAAATCCTATGGATCACAGCTTGCAGAAGTAACTGCAGGCTAATGGCATGCCATGGCCTTTAGGGGTTTTTAAGCGTACTGAGCATCTTCATGTTCAAGATGCCCTGCTCATGCAAGCAAAAAAGGGAAAGGAATTACATGGGAACAGGACCATCTTTAATTTAAGGCTGCAGAAGCAGCTGTTTTTCCAGTAGTAACGTTAATACAAAATAATATACGTAAACATTATTTCTAGGTGTTACGTGGACTCACTAAGCGTGCTATGCATGAAAACTGTATCTCCCAAGCATCTGAAGACATACACTCTCCTGTGCCTATCTTTAATCAAGAGCAACAAAAGCAGAAAGGGAAAAAAAAAAAAAAAAACCCCAAAAAACCAAAAAACCCCACACACCATAATGTTTAAACTATTCCACGCACAATGGGCCAAATTAATCTCTGGCAGAAGCAAGTGCTATTTCCATGGAAGTCTACTTCAAGTTGAACAGCGACTTCATTGGTGATGCAAATGGGTCAGAGAATCAGTTTAAATAATTAAAGCAACTAACTTGCATTTGGTATTCAATGAATAACTTAAATACCAAATGGACAAACAGGGAGTGGTGGGAAGTACAGTATGGTAAATAATTAATAAAGATGCAAGAAAGTAACCTGCACACATCAATTTCCCCCTCACTCCCTCCTGATACCATATGCTAATCTCCTTTAAGATCTTTAGAAACAGAGATGTCATAATTTTCATATGAACACCATCACCAACTCCTAATGTAGAGTCAGGCCTGCCACTGGGGTGGGCAGGAACTGCCTGGCAATGGTGGCAGCAGGAGCCTCATATGACATGGAGTGCTGCCTTGGGTAGGCTAACCTCCAGTCCTGCCCCTTCTGTCCAAAGCCCTGCCCCTTCTGGGCATGTGGAGCTGGTTCTCCCCTCACCTTGCCCAGGGTTCTGAGAAGTCTGTTGGCCCCCCCTCCGTAGAGTCTGCTATTTGTTACTAAAGTCTTGTCACCCTAACACTGGTATTGGTGGATACTCAAGAAACAGCAGTTATGAGTGCTATCCATCATTTGCTGTACTCTGCTACAAAAAAAAGTTTGCAAAACACGAAAATTCCTGAAATATTACATCTATAGCTTAAGTAAATAAAGGATAACTGCTACAATTATCCAAAAAGTAAATACAGGAAATGTTACAAATATCCCAAGTCCAATTCAGATGTTCTGTAATACTGTAGGCCACTTGACTCAGTCCTGGGCCCCAGTCCTGTGCTTAGGCCTGTAAACCAACACCCAGTGGTCCTCTTTAAGCCAAGGCCCTGAGTACAGGGAGGGGCAGACAAATAGTAGTTCGCAGTCTAGGTAGGCCCAGGCCCTGTTTCAGGGTAGGGCAGACAAACAGACAGCAGTTCACGGTTCAAGTAGGCCCAGGCCCTGGTGCAGGGTGGGCAAGCAAACAGTAGATCTCTGGCAGGAGAGGGGGAGACTGCCACCCAGTCTGTGGGGTAGTAGGGGGAATGCAGGCCCCTCCCTACTCCATCGCATCCTGACTGAGAGCCCTAACAGTGGCAGGCTTGGCTATCACTGGGGTCAGCGGGCATCTGTCCCACAACACGCTGACTCACTCAAAGATAAGGAGGTAAGCATGACCATAATTGCCTTTCCCTGGGCCACTTCCAAACTCCCCCTTGGAATGTACCTGGCTCTGTGGTTGCTACTGGTACTCAGGGTCTGAGCCTTTAGGCAGGGGTAGAAAGATCTCTTCTTTGGGGTGGGGGCCTAGTGGTCCAGGCCAGTCCTCAGCTTCAGCCAGGTGTTCAGCAGCCTCCACACTTGGGAGCTTGGGGCAGGCCTCTGCTTCCTCTGGTGACTGTGGCCTTACTGTGCTCCTGGGCTGGGCTTTTATACTACTCACCCCTCCCCTTGGCTTCCAGGGAGTTAAAGGGGCAGGACCAGGCTCGGTCCATCCGGGCCGGGAGAGGGGTTCTCCCCAGTCTGGGTCAACGCTCACTATAAACACCTATCAAATCCATAAATGCCTGGAAAATCCACCAGAGTATTCAAGCACCATTCACATCTACAGTGCAGGTAAATAATTGTGGAGAAGCCACCTGAAAGGAATTCACACCAGAATCTGAGACACATGCCTTCCTTATGAATCATCTCATTTGTTTTCCAGAGTTTCATCTTTTCTAGGAAAAGACACTGCAGTGTGGGAGGACACCCCGGAGACTGAAGTGTATTATTCACAGAGCAGGGTTTAGTGCAAGGGCCAGGATACACCAGTGCAAGTTTCTGCAGTGCTCTTTCAGAGACCTTCCCTCATATGAGGGAAGCACCCATAGTTCAATCTTCATTTGCAAGCAGCGTTTGGGCTTCCCTGCAAGCATGAACTAGAGGTGCACTTAGGCCCATGTGAGGTGAAATTTGTTATACAGACATCTATCCACCAGAAAAATAGGCCACAGATGCTGACTTGTGGGTGCTCTGAGGCTGGAAAAAATTAGTGGGTGCTCAGTACCCACCAGCAGCCAAGCCCCCATGTCTCCCCAGTGCCTCTCAACCATCAGCTATCTTGCTGATCAACTCCTCCCTCTCCCAGAGCCTCCCACCATGCAGCATTTAGGACACTTTTGGAGGGCGGGGCACTAGGCTGGGGGAAAAGGAGTGGAATGGGTGTGGGTGAGTCGAGCATCACCTAGACAGAAAACAAGTCAGTGTCTACAACTCAGGCTAGTAAACACATTCACAAAGGTCCCCAAATGATATTTTTCATCTATATTGACACGGTCTGGATCTGAACTCTTAAAAGTGATCACATCCTATGCCCTCAGCATCTGAGCCACTAAGGCCAAGTCTAGAGTGGCACTTTACAGCACTGTCACTTTTTGGCTCAGGGCCCCCCCAGCATAGCTAGACACAGAGCTGTAAAGCACCGGTGTGAACCAAGCTACAGCCCAGCACTGTTAGGGTATGTCTGCACTACAGAGAAGATTGAAGCTGCCGCTGTCGATCTTCCAGGATTCGAATTAGCAGGACAAGTTAAGACAGCTACTTCGAACTGAGAGGGGCATTCCAGTCAATGCCTGTAGTCCTGCTTCCACGAGGAGTAAGGGAAGTTGAAGGGAGAGTGTTTTCCCTTCAATCTCCTGCAGTGTAGACAGCGCCAAAAGTTGAGTTAAGGTACTTCGACTTCAGTTATGCAATTAATGTACCTGACATTGCATATCTTAGTTTGACCAGCCATAACCTTAGCTACTCCCCACGCAGAGGTTGTGTTTTGCTTAGAGCACTCTTTCAGTGGCCACACTTTCAGTTTAAAGCATTGCTGTGGCTGCACTTTAAACTGTTAAGTATAGATCAAGACAAAGTCTCCCCAGAACAGAGCCTCTCTTTAAATACCTATGGCTAAAGAACAATTGAAAATATTACTCTAAGTTCCATATTCACTAGGGGGAGTTTCTCTCACTGGGACATCTCTTTCCAGATCTTTACATTGTTTTGCTATTGGGGCCTTCTTTCTGCAGAAAACCTGAATAGTACTTTTGGAGAGAAGAGATAAATATAAGGGATGCAGAGGAGATGAGACAAAAAATAAAGTGGTGAAGAAACAGGAGACCAAAACAGAGAGAGAAAAAAAACTTAAAGGAGAACGACAGCACTCTAAATCTATATGGCAAGGAAATTAACAAGATACAGAGCTGTTTCCCTCCTGGTCTCTGGTTCAAATGCACCTCTAGGAAGTAGTGACCAACAACGGTTGCCATCCCATAGCTGTTTAGAGGCTTATGTGAAATGGGTTTGGTGTTATCGGCCTAATTTCTAATAGATGGATGCAAATATGACAAAATTTGCATTACAAATGGCATCTTACTTAACAGACTCTATAGAGTCAAAGTACTGAATGGATCTGAGAGAATGAATTCCTTTCTCTCTGTCAGGTATGTGACACATTCAAAGGGCATAAACCTGCACTCGATACTTGTGCTATGTATGGATAGAATGACAGCTTCAGTCTGAGGGTTGGCAACCTAGCACTAAAATTCATACAGTTTTATAACGAAAGATACAAAAAAACCCCACATATTTAATTGGCAGTAGCATTGCAGGCAGTGTTATTTTTGAGAAAACGAAGTGTTGGCTGCACTGGAATATGTACATATTCAAATTCACTGATTGGTAATTAATATTTTAAAAGAAATTAAGATTTTAAAGAAATTCAGAACTATCACTAACTGTAAATACTAGGACTTTATAGACTAACGAAACATGTAGATGATATCATGAGCTTTCGTGGGCACAGCCCACTTCTTCCTGAAGCTCCTATAAATACTAAATGCTTCAGCTATTCCCCACAAGAGGTTTTCATAATACCATAGTTCATAATAGAGGAGAAATGCACATTCAAAATAGTTTGGTGGTTTGGAGCAGGCTAAAAAGATTAACTCTGAGTAAACAATCTTACTAACCTGATAACACCATTCAGAATTCAATACATGGTGATGGTAGCTACACATCTGGAAGACTGTGAAATTCTGAAAAGAAAAAATGAGTCACTCACCTGATGTCTCAGGACAGGTCCCATGCATGAGGCCAAACATGTTGCCACATGCTTTGCTAACTGCTGCCATCTTGGCTAGGACAGGAAGATTATGGATAACAAAGGACACCTCATTTCGTTGTTGTTTGGCTAAGTTTTGTGCATGCCCCAGGATTCCAAATCCTGTGATATCTGTAGCTGCATGTGCATTGAAAGTGTGCATGAGTCCAGCAGCTTGACAAGGAAAAAGAAAAAAAAAAACAAAACAAAGAAAGCAACATTTATATAGTATGACAGAGAAAATTAAAATGGTATACCAGACCTTTAAAATATCTATTTAACCTCCCTGCTCTAATAAAAGCCATCATGCTTTAAATCTTTAAATAGAAAATTCAGTTAAAAAGAGGGACAACAGAAATTCACAGGCACTAAGCAGATTCTCTTTAAACATTTCATTTGATAGTGGATTTTGCAGTGTAATTAAACACAGCAAAATAATTATATTTATGAACAGGTTATATAAAATGTGTTAATGGTGCCAGATCCAAGTTTCCCCAGTGTTTGCGACAAAGATGTTGAGTGTCCCAAGTTTTGGCTTGTATCATTGCTATTTCTATGATAAAAAAAAAGCAGAAAAATACCCTAAACATGACACACCACTTTTTTCCAGCAGGAAAGAGGGAAGGGGGTTAGGAGGGAGAGGGGGAGAGAAAAGAACACTAATGGGGAGAGCACTGATGGAGAAAAATGCTGAACTCAAAACAAATGAAAAACAATAAAATTGAAAAGTATGTGAAAATTTTTAAAGTTTTGACCACGTCCACATCCAGGGTTTCATTAGGCATCATAGAGAAATGCAAAAAAGCAATGCAGCTGCACAAACCCCATGTGTTTTAGGTTCTTGCCCTTTTTTCTTTCTGAGGTCCCCTTCCAACATTCTATAAGTACTCCAGGGTCCACGTAGGGAAGGAGGCACAGAGTGGAGGGGCACCTTATATTGCGGTATTGCAGGGGCAAGCCCCAGTGCGGTTCAGCTCAGCTTCCCAGGCCCTGCTGGGTAGAGAAGTGCCACCTCCACCCCCGAATAAGCTTGGCAAGCCTGCCACTCTGTCTGGGGTGCAGGGGCACACAACCAAAAAATATAAACTCAAGGTAGGGGTGGGAGATCATCATATCAAAAAGTTTGAAAATAGCTAGGTTGCACACAGAAGGCAACTCAGGTTGCAAAAAGAGGGGTTGCTGGAGGGCACTCTTGCATTTGCACCTCCCTGGGGACTCTGCAGAGCCAAGTCCCTGTGCCTGGGCAACTCTCACTGGCTGCACAGGCAAGCCAAAGGTGCTGGGAGCTGAGAAGCAGCTGCAACCCCACGCACCAGCAGCAGTAGATGAGGGAATGCAGCAGCAGCAGCCTGGCTCCATGGCGCCAGCCAGAGCAGCAGCTACCTTGCATTGCCTGGCTCCAGCTTCCAGCCTTCACTCTGGCCAGAAGATGGGGCCTTGGAGGAGGTGGGGAGCTGCCCCCCTCTGTGTAAGGCACTGCATTCTGGGGAACAATACCCTCCTACCCCCCAACTTCATCCAGGGACTCAGAGCTCCAGCCCCACAAAGGACACCAGGTCTCAGGGCTTCCACCCTGTGGGGAGCACTTCACCTCCAGGATTTAGCTCTGCAGAAGCATTGGGGCTTCAGGTGTGAGCCCCATGGGCTCCCAACACAGCTCCCTGCCCTGCAGGCTACACCATCCTCTAGGGCATTCTTATTCTTCATACCTGTTCTGTTGAGCCTTGCCATGTTCATCATTGCCTCCTGGTATGCTAGCTCCACATCTTCTTGAGTTACCACTAGCTTGATTTTATTCCATTTTTCTGGCTATTGGTGAAAGGAGAGACAGGATTAATTTAGTTTATTTTCTTAGTTTTGTGGATGTGTGTTTTAAAACGCATTCAAATTTATGCAACTTTAATCCAGGATGTACTTCCACTTCTTGAATGTTTAATTTTTAAAGGGCTAACATTTTAATGTCTTTGTAGAAATATAAAACAAGTTTCTCCATTATATCTGATTACCCTGCTGTGCCTTAATATTGCAGTTCATAAGACATTGGTATTTAAAGAATGTATTAAATATTTAAGTGGTTGTTCGCATTCTATACTGCCCTCTGTGGGCAGGTACCCTAGGATAGTAAATACCTCCCTCAGAGAGCTTGTGCAGGATCAAAAGAGATGCACCTTAAAACATTCCCTAACCAAGACACTTTTGGACAAAGAAAGTGAATAAATCCTAATTCTACAGCTGGAACTCTCCACTAACAACTCTGAGGCACAAGTACTGAGTTTCAACCCTCAGGACTGACAGCCAGAGTTTAAAATGACTTTTCATTGTTCAGACAGTTCTGAGTACTGTAAGGCTACATCTACACCACTGTCATAAATTGACCTAAATTGTGCAGCTCCAGCTATGTGAATAACATAGCTAGGTGAGTTGACATACCTAGGTCACGTAACCACTGAGTCTACATCGCTGGGTGTCAACAGGAAGAACTCTCCCATCAACTTGCCTTACTCTTCCCATCTGGGGTAGAGTAGAGGAGTCGACTGCAGATCACTCTGCAGTTGATTTGGCAAGTCTTAACTAGACCAGCTAAAATGGACCACTGGTGGATCAATCTCAGAGCAGCTGGTGGGTTGATCCAGGCTGTAGTGTAAACATAGGCTAAGGCAGAGCATGCTCTCATTCTAGCAAGCTGGGACCATACCAGTCCTGTAAGGTTCACCTCCAATTTAACAAGTTATCTTCCTTTTTCCAATGTTTTTATAGATTTACTCTACAGTCCATCCCATTCTAACATCATGTGCTAACAACTTGTAATTATATAGTACCTTTCATTCCAAACAATCTCAAAACACTTCATGAACCGATAAACAGAGATAATGTAATTTATTACTGGAAATAATGCCACATCAAAATTAATAGTTGATTTGTTTCAAACAGTTCAGAGCAACATAGACTTAGGACTGGAAATGAAAAGTTTATACAATGAAAAACCCAGGAAAGAGAATATAATTATCCAAGCTAGAATCTGGCAAGAACACAGGGATTAACACTCTTATAAGAAGGTCTTTACAAACACTAATAACCACTAGTGGATGTTGGTATTAACCCATATCTGAAGGAAAGTACTTTCAATAGTATAGTTACCTCTAACAGCAGTCTAGTGCACTGGTTTGGTAATGCCTTGAGAATTCCACCTCCCAATATCATCGCTACTTCCTGTAGCACATACTGTTCCATTAGTAAGTTCTCCCAACCAAGTACTGACCCATCTTGCATATCAACAAGTCATAGCAATTCCACTCCAGAGTTTTCAACTTTACTCCTCTCCCAGGATTACTTAACTGAATGAGGAAGATACAGTCAAGTACTCAAGTAGATACAAGCAAGTAGTCAAGTACTCAACTACCTGAAATGCTTAGTCTTATCAGATAATGGAGTTGAATCCTCAACTACTTGCTTCCCCCACCCTTGCTGCCTCTTTACAAGAGCCAGTGCTGGGGGGGGGGGAGGGACGACAGGAGCCAGTGCTGTGGGGAGTCTGAGGCAGCAGCAGCCCCTGTCCATGGGGGTCCCAGCAGGGATCTGTCCCCCCCGCAAGAAGGGCTGCTGCCGCAAAGCAGCCCCTGCCCATGGCAAACCAAGTTGGCCACGGTCAGCCCCAGCCTCCACAAACAGGGGCTGTTGGACCTGATGTGAGCCAAGACTGAGCAGTTCCAGCTCACACCAGTCCAGGACTGCTGCGCCTCTGCATTTTAAATATAGTAAGAGCCCAGCATCTCTTACTACATTTAAAACGCAGAGATGCGTGGTCTGAAGCCAGCACGAGCTGGGACTGCTCAGTTCCTGCTCGTGCCGGCTCCGGGAGCTACCCTTGCTGCAACTGCAGAGTGGCTCCCCTTATCGACTTATTGATAAGAGGGACTACATGATTTGTATCGACTACACGATTTGCCAAATAACTGCTCCTTAACATCCTCAGGCTGCAGACCTTCCCCATCTTCCTTTTTGTTTTTGCCCATGAATGATACAAACCTCACTTATATTTCCTAATACAGCATCCTTCCATTTCATTATCCCGGTAGCTATATTCTGCAAGAACTTATTATTTCTTTACCACCTTGAATGTTTTAAGCTCACTTTTTAACTCTGTAACTGATCTCCATATGCAAGCTTTCTTTTCTTCCCTATATAAAAACTACTGTACCAAGCAGTCTCTCTGCAAAGCATTTTCTGGTACAAAGAATCCATTTATAGAATATAAAGTAATACCCCTTCAGAAGCTTTATATATAAATATGATGGGTAATCTCTATTTTCTGTTCTTTTATACAAAACACAAAAAAGGTGGTGCAACCTCAGAATTTTTCTTTTGCTCACAATTAAAAGATATACATTGGATTTCCTTTCTGCCTCTGTTGTTCACAGCAGAAAGCAAATTTGGTTGACGTAAAAGAAAATTAGAAATACTTGAAATATATGGAACTTCAGAATACCCTTCATTTGTGAGTCTGTATGTCATTGAAACAGATGTCAATAAGTAAGATTATGGTCAGAAAAATCAGAAGAGACCATAAAAAGATCATCTTGCTGTTTCATGTTTATTTTTCACAAATGATTTTCACATTACATTTTTCTCTCAGCGCCCATCTCCCCCACCTCCCTCCGGTCCCCATCCTGAGATCTGATTAGCATGGGTGGAACTCTACAGTTTTGCAGATTGCAAGATTAGACCTTAGATCTTCTTTTATAAACCTAAAAAAAGGACAGAAAAAAAAAAGTGTTCTCTTTAGTTCTCCATTCTTCAGACTCAACCTAGGCTCCTGGTGGGGGAAAATGAAGCTAGTTTCCACCCCACTCCTTCTGCTAACAGACATTCTGGAATTAGAATTTATCTGGTAATTTAGAGGCTGACACCCCAGGCAAATTAGATACCAGCTCACTTTTCTTCCAGTCTATTGGCTCTGTAGTTCCCATAACACTAAAAATGCATCTTTTAAAAATGCAAACTAAGCAGTGGTAATTCTGAAGACATACAATAAGAGCCAAATCACAAACAGATGCCAATTTTACAATCACTTTTCAGCTCAGTAGCTACATTTGCCATAAGTAACACATGGAAATATTTCCATGCACATAGTACAACTACAGATATTTTCTTAAACTCAAATCGCAAAATGGAGCATTAGAGATGTTTCCATGTAACCATATGCAGAAAGTCTATGAACACAAGGTGAAATCCTGGCTCTACTGAAGTAGACATTGCTTTGTTCATCACCATGCATCCAAATCCATTTCAAAATTTTTTTTTTAAAACTACAGTACTATAAGTGCCTCAGGACACCAAAAATGGACCCCATTGCGTTAGGCACCATACAAATGAAGAATAGCAGAAAAATTGCTGCCCAGAACAACTTGTGACCTAAATGTAAAAGACAGATACAGGGTTTGGGGAAAGGGCAAGACAGCAATCCCCTTGAATACTTCTTAAACTAATGTACATTTGCATTTCAAAATGTTGTGGCCTTGAGCAATAACACTGACATTTCAACACATTCTAAGCAGTTTACTCACAATATCTAGCCATTGGTGGACAGCTACAGCCACTTGTGTTCCCAAGGGTTTAGTCAACACAAGCACATCTCCTGGAACTGCATTGTCTGGCCTGCAAACAAAAGTATTGACATTAATTAGGAAGTGAAATTTACAGTTGAATATTTTAGTTGCATTAGTTTGGGAATTACTTTTTCCACAGTACCATACATTCCACTGCATTTACAATGGGTATTTAGTTGCGTATGTTTTCCATAGACTGCTTATGAATATATTTTAAAAGAAGACTAGAGCTTCATATAAAAGGATAATGCCTGCAGTTTAACAAGATCATGTATTTTTTCTATTAAGTTGTGGAGTACATTAGACCAGAAGAAACAAAAGACATGTTATCAGTTCTCTAATTCAAGGCATACATGAATCACCAGCTGGGGCCAGGATGAAATTTCTTCTTATGGTTTAATACTCCACACAAAGCAGGGTTGATGCTTTCCTCCATAGCATTCAATATTGGCTAATGTTTGATACAAGGTAACAGTCTGAAGGCTGTCGGCACAGCACTGGTGTGATATTTCTCCTATTCTTAACGATCATTAATCTGCTGATTTTTTTTAAAATCTGAAGTACCATTCTAACCATTTTTTTTTAAAAAACAGGCTATCCATCCCCCAACTATCATTCAGATCTAAAAGTTCCAAAAAACTTAAATCTTCCTCTTGAAGCACCATATAGTAGCACAACATATCAGAAATGAACCCCTCTTTCTGAAAAAGCAAACCGCTGCAAGAAAGATGTTGGCAGCAACCTTAGATATCTCTAAGGTATCCATCAGCAGAGAACCCAAGAGCTGAAAAAAATACATTTTTATTTAATCAGAAGAAATTAAAAGTAAGAACGTGATATGGCATTAAAAAGGAAGATGCACCTTTATTTAATCCTTTGATATGGCACCATGCGATTTTGTTCAGTAATTTAACTTACATTATAAATTCATTAGGCTGACAAACTGTAGTGGCCACTCCTCCTAAAACAATCCAAGGATTTAACACTGTTTGGCCACCAGTCACAGATGTTCCTGCCTCTTCTGCTGCATCTTTGAAACCCTGGATAATTAGAGGCATCACTTTGTCCCTTTCCTACAGATCAAAGTACAGAGGTCAGAGTTTCATATAAGCAGAACTTACTCATTTCACAACTGGATCAGGGCATTAGGAACTCAATCTAGCTCCCACTGAAGTCCCAGGCAAGATTCTCATTCAGAAGAAGCTGGATCAAGCCCTTAAAAATTAGCCTTCAACAACTGACATTCCATATAATATAGTCATGGTTTCAAAGCTCCTTGTAGGAACATCTCCAAAAGGTCACGCAGGAGGTAAAGAATCTGGGACATGAATTAAGGATTGCATAAATCCAAGTCTATTCCCTGTGGACTGAAGAAAGTTCTGTAAATCAGAACCACAGCCTACTGCTTAATCTGGGGCAGCCTATAGGTTAATGCCATAGGGGAAAGCGGGATTTGGCCCCTGAAAAAGAGATTGCTCTTTGTTCTCAGCTTCCCACTATCCCACCCAGCAGAGCAACCCACAGTGTTGGAGGTTATTTCTTCCTCCAGCAAAGCAGCTCTTTTTCTGCTCTGCCACAGGTGCTGGTGGTTCTGAATAATCCACCTCACTCTCTTTTGTTCCTTTGAAATACTATTGATCTGATACCAAAACTGGCATAAGAGACCCCACAGAGTGCCTATACAAGGGTACATCTAGACTACAAGCCTCTTTTGAAAGAGCATCTAAACTACAGCCAGTACTTTCGAAAAAGCGAGCCGCTTTTTCGAAAGAGAGCAGGCAGTCTGGATGCTCTCTTTCGAAAAAGCACAGTTTGCGTTTAATAACGCCTTTTTTTGAAAAAGCAATTTTGAAAAAAGGCATTATTCCTCGTAAAATGAAGTTTTCTGCGATTGAAAAAAACTGCCGCATTCTTTCGATTTACTTTCGAAAGAACGTGGCAGCAGTCTAGATGCAGGGGAAGTTTTTGATAAAACCCTGTAGTCTAGACACACCCCAAATTCTTACACTGTACCTATCAATACGGTATTAAAAAGCTGGCTCAGGCCCCTACTGTACAAGGTTGAGCAGAAACAGGGACACCATTTGGGAGAAGACACCTGACATATGGGCAGAAATCATGCAGCCAGAGAAGAGCTGTTCAGGACCAGCCTGTCAGCAAGCAAACCCAAAAGTCCCATCAATATGTAAGTGAT
Organism: Pelochelys cantorii; assembly: GCA_032595735.1. Lineage (NCBI taxonomy): Eukaryota > Metazoa > Chordata > Testudines > Trionychidae > Pelochelys > Pelochelys cantorii. The sequence goes on along the minus strand of CM064326.1, from coordinate 333,821,523 downwards.
TGATTCTTAGGTCCAAGGCCCTTTTTAAAAAGACTCCAAACTTTGAGGGGAAAAAAAGAACATAAACATGAATTGCAAAGCTAAATGTTCATCTAGGGTAACACACTGTGGCAGGTAGTTATTTGGGTCCATTTGTTTCACTGTAATCACCAAAGACCTTACCCTATCTGTCATTTTATTACTGATCCCAAGGAGCATCAACATGTTGTCACACTCCGTGACCCCCATAGCATAAAGGTCACTTAGGACATTAGCACAGGCTATACGTCCCTGCAAATAAACAAAGACAAAAAAAATCCAGATCAGTATTTCCGTATGTTGAGATAACACTTAGTGAACAGGACAGTCATAGCCTTTAATACATGGTTACACTCAGATCATAAGACTGATACTCTCTCACTTCACAGGTCTGCTCACTGTCTCTACTCTGAGTCAGAGCTTCTCACTTTAATGATAATGAGCCCAGTACTGAACTAGCTTAAACTGTACCTCCATTGAACTCAATGGAGCTATAATATGGTAATTTGCATCATTTGATGATTTCACCCTGAAATTGCTTATTAATAAATTGATATTGTTCTCTATTTCTGCTAGACCTTCAGAACCAGCATAGCTATGAGACAGTAAATTGGGTTCTAATCCTTATTTTATATTATCTCTGAACTGTTTACTTAAGTTCCCATCAGTTATGCCTATGCAACACTACTGATAGCAATGGGAAACAAACAGTTGTCAGAATGCAGACAGCAGAGTGGAGACAGCAAGCACTCCTTAATGAGCCAACATAGCTGAAGACACTGAGCTTTCCAATGAAGGAAGGGATGTCAAAAAATAAAAACCAAACCACAACATGAGCCAAATTCTTACACCAATGTAATTGAGAACAGCCAGGGTAATTCCACAGGCTTTAATAAAAATTAATCTGGATTTACTTCTATAGACATGGAACCGAATCTTACCCCTATGTTTTTAATGTCCATTTTTTCTGCAATTTTCCCAAAACAGTAATATGATAAAATATCTAATCTGTATATTTAAGTGCAATAATTTGGCCAAAGAAAAACATCCTAGATAGAAAGCAGATTTTTAAAACATATTTTACCTAAAGTGCAAATCGTCTCTGTATGAGCTATATTAGAAAGCAAGCTCTTTGGAGCAAAGACCATGTCTTGAAATTTCGCTAGCAGGCAGCATATAATCTGACCACAATGGACCATCATCAAGCTTCAGATACAACCCTCTCCTCCCCATTTATGTTAGTGGAGCCCTCAGCATGTATCTGAAACCGGAATACAGTTCAGTACTTTGAATGGCTCCAAGGAAACCCACTGCTAGTTGGGTAGATGACTAAGGAGACTCAAGCATGTCGTTTTCCTTTTTGTACCAGGATTATCAAACTATTAAGCACTATCTTCAGTGTTTACCAAGCAAGCTGTTGGTTTATGTTCTCTTAAGAACCAATGATAAGGTTTTCAAAACCACAATGACAACAGTGCTCTGGTCTAATGGCAGGTCAATGCAATACCCTGCCAATAGGTAAAACTCAGGAACTGAAGATCTCAAGTCTGAGAAAACTGAGGTGGAGACAAACTTGGAAACACCACATTTAGTTTGCCTCCAGTGCTGGTGAACACTAAAAGATCATAATTGTGGTTAGCCTGGGTAAAAGTGTCCAAGCTCTTGGATGTTTATCTGAGCTATACATGCCTCTTCAGTTTGTAGAACTGGGGCCTCATCTTGCAAACCTTTAGCTATATGATTAGTCCCACTAAGTAGATCTACTTTAAGGAATAAGGACAACTCATGAAAACAAAGCTCTCTTTCTGCTCCTTTACTTAAAACATGCTTCTCTTATATTCCAGCTGGGGCTTGTAGCACATACCACCTATTAAGACTCACTCCAACACTTCCCATTAGAATGGTTTTCAATTGCTTATAATTTTGCTGCACTATAACCTTTTGGACTAAAATTCTGTCCTGTATCTGCCTCAGGCTGAATGTTGTTGGAAAATTTCAACCAAAATATTTCACCCGTTTCCAAAAACAAGATTAGGCAAAATGTTTTGTCCATATTAAAAAAATATTGCACCTTTACTTAGAAAAGACCTAGTATACCATGCTTTGAAGTTAGAACTTGAAATTTGGTAACCAAAGGATGACCTTTGTGTCAGAGATTAGCCTTATCCAGGTGAAAAATGTATCCAAATTTGTCCCAGTTATAAGTCCTTTGAAGGATATGTATATATACACAAACACAAAGACTTCCTAGAGCTTATCAGCTAAAATGTCCAAAGAGTCTGTCCTCTAGCCCATCACAGTTACTAAACATTAATCAGACTGCACATCATGTGCTATTCTCACAGATCAACTGACCATGCTCAACTCAGGGCTACAGGGATTCATAAGGCCTTTCTCTATAATTGTTGCTCTGTCCTGGGGTAATGCCAGTCACCAGAAATAAGAATAGGGCACATGCCCCTCATTTCAGTGCTCCCAAAGTGTCATGGAAAAGTAAACATCTTACTCAAATATAGACATGAGGGAAAGGATGTACAGTAAGACTGGGACTGCAGGGAATGGAGGTGAGACTTAGAGCCAGTTGGCTTGCAGGGAGAGAGGACATTGAGGCTACGTCTACATTATGAGTTTTGCCGGACGTGGCAGTGCAAATGAAGCGAGGATTAGCATTTTCTTGCGCTTCATTTGCATACTCTCTTCTGATCCGTTATTGCGCTAGGGGTTTTTGCGCAAAAACCCCTAGTGCAAAAATGGATTGGAAGAGAGTATGCAAACGAAGTGCAAGAAAATGCTAATCTGCGCTTCATTTGCACTGCCTCTTCTGGCAAAACTCGTAGTGTAGACTTAGCCTGAGATTGGAGCGGGAGCTGAGTGAAGGGTGTCTGGAGCTACCTGGACAAGGAGACAGATTAGGAAACAGTGCGTGTGGTAGGGGAGGAGATACCAATCTTATGAGGAGCTAGAGTTCAGAAGGGAAACTGGGAATAGATAGGCATAAGGTAGGAGGTAGAAGGACAGATTGAATGAGGAGCCAGAAGTGGGGAAACTGGGTTTTGCTGGACAAGGACACTGGGACTGGGTGTGGGAAAGGGAAGAGAATGGGAATGAGGAAGAAATTAGACTCAAGAGTGTGCTCAGAGGGGGAAGACTAGGATGGGCTTAACAAGGAGACTAGGGTGAGATGTCTAAGGAGCAGAGACTAAGACTGGAACAAGGAGTTAGTAGTGGAGAAGAGAGAACAGGGACAGGTTGGAGAGGATGAGACAGAAGGATCAAACTTGGGGAGTATGAAAGAAAGAGTTAGCACCCACGCAACACTACTCCCTCCACGTCTTGAAATGGAACCCAAGATTTTGGAGTCTCGCTGTCAGCAAGTTTCTAGGAAATTCACTGGTAACATGTGTCTCAGCACCCTGTAGTGCTGGTTCACAGTGAGATTTGACAGCTTGCTATTATATCTGTTACTCCATTAGTTCAACTGATAGAAGCCTGCATGGTGAATCTAAAGGTTCCAACTTATCATAATGACATCTTTGTGGTTCGTCAGCTGCCAGATGATGGAATTTGCTTTTTCAGTATATATTTTTTAAAAACCAGAAAATCATACACAAATTTTGTTTAAAGAACACGAGTAAGTTTGCAAAATTGAGCGCACAGAAGTTAGGAATTGGAAAAATTAAGGTTGTCTGAACCCTATACATTCTTAACTGAAGCAGACGTGCTACAGAAAAATAGTATGTGATTGTGTTAAAGACTCTAGTACCCTGGTGTCCAACCAGTTCTGAAGCAGTAGCCACAAGCAAACTAGCCACACTCAACGAGCCAAATAGCCACATGTGGCTGGTGGCTAGCATGTTGGACACCACAGCTCTAATATAATGCTCGTGTGCAAAGGAACTGTATTAAGGCTGCTTAGGCAACTTTAATTTGGACATTTCTAATTTTTGAGTGTTTGACACTGCAACTTTTATTATGCTTTTTAAAAAAAATTTGGTGCACAATAAGATTGTAAAAATACATGCATCTTTTTGGGAGAGAGACAGTAATATAATCAGGGTACAGAACTAGAAGCCAGCCCAAAATCCTAATCTAGTTATTGTTCCAGTATTGTTCCAGGATTTTAACCATCACTCTGCAACTTACATGCTATATATAACCTTGCACAAGTCATGTAGGCCCAGATCCTCAAAGTTATTGAGGCACTTAATGCCCATTGATTTCAGTGGCATTGGGTGCCTAAGTATCTGTGAGGATCTGGGTCATAATCTCTTTAAATTTCAATTTTTCTATCTGCAAGGTGGAGAGATAACTATCTATCTATCTCAGAGCTGGAAGGGACCTTGGGAGGTCATTGAGTCCAACCCCCTGCCCTCATGGCAGGACCAAGTACCATCCCTGACAGATTTGCCCCACATCCCTAAATGGCCCCCTCAAGGATTGAACTCACAACCCTGGGTTTAGCAGGCCAATGCTCAAACCACTAAGCTATCCCTTCCCCAACAGGTACTGACAATACAAAGAAGTGTTGGGGAGACTAGTGATTTTGCAAAGAGTTCTGAAGTTGAAGAGTGCAATATAAATTGCAAAGTAGTCTTATTTAGGCTCTTCCAGTCTTATCTAATCATTTCAAAACCTCAAAAAGAGATCCCAATTGGAATTTGGTTCCCCGAGTAGATCAGAAGTTAAAAAGGGACTTTCTATTTAAACTGAACCAATGCCTCCCAGAAAACCTCATTTCCCTTGATAGCACTTTCCCAACCAAAGTGACTCACTGAGCAGAAGGAGGCAGCTTTGATTTTCAATTTAGCTGTTCTCCTGACATTCCCACCTTTAGAAAGCATTGCTGCAACTGCACTAGCAAATATGGGATTGACACAGGAATAGAAATATGAAAGAGTTTCTTTGTGTCATACATATCTCGGAGAGATACAGAGCATGACAAACCAATCAGTGCAATGGCTGATTGGAACATGCTGCTCTCTTACAATCAGCATAGACAACTCAGATTAATGAAAGCACAAATCAAAGTCAATTGATACATGCAATTGCAAGTTTAGTCAACTTACCATCATATAAGGGTCATCCACAATGGGATAAATGTAATCTGTTGTCTGGACCAAAGACAAACCACCATGTCTTAAAGGAATGACACAAGTGTCCATCCCAATTCCTGCAAGGACAGGAAACCATCAATCAACTGAATAATTTGTTCATCCCTCAGATGACTGTATTTCTCGATAAAAGGGAATTTGTAAAACAAGCCTATGAAATACAAGCCACAGCCAAAAGAACAACCATCAAGATTTTGTTCCTTACAAGAGACATATCAGAAACAAATGAAACTGAGAGACAAAGAAAAACTTGAGAATGAGACAGGAGACTAAAGTGGGGAAGGTATAAATGTAAGGAATAAACATCCATGAGTTACAATTTGATGTAATTTAATATATATAACAAGTTTAATTGTGATAGGAGGTTTCTTCTTTTTTGAAAACATTTGCCCTGTACTATCTCATTATGGGGAAAACCTGGCAGATGTACTTCAAATCTGCTAGGTGGCTGTTCTTGACTGCCTTGCCAAACATATAACAGTAGTTCTAATATTTAACTATCATAACCATTATGACAAATCTCAAAAGGGATGTAGCCTTCTTGCAGAAGAAGAGTGGTCAGGATCAATCTATAACTAGGTCCTTAAGACAGTCTTGCTGGATGTTCAGTCTAAATCTGTTAGCAGCAGTCTTATCATGCCAAAGTTTGGTACCCACATGATCATTGATTGTATAGCCGCATTCCTTGGTAAACAAGCAATGTAATCCATTGGCCTTCCCTCCTAGTAAATCCATACCAAGAAAGCTGCTGAAACTGAACAACTCTGATGAAAGAAACGGTCAATGAATATCCTCAATATATACCTCTCCCCACTGAAAAAATGCTAAGTGTACTACAGTCTGCATCTTAGGCCCTCATTCTGCAAACTAATTCATGCACACGAACACCCTGAAACTATGTGAAGCTGTACTGAGCTCAGTGAGGTTTCAGAGGGGCACAAGATTCTGCAATACATTAACAGTGCAAAGGATTAAGGCCAGAGTACCCAAATCTGCAATCTTATTCATGGAAGTATTCTTGACAGCATTTGGGACTAATTTGAGTGAGTCATAACTACTTGTGGAAGTAGGACCCAATTCTGCAGATCCTATTATTGCTATTTTCCTTCCTAACAGCATCTCAGAAGTACCATCCATATGTGCAGATAAAGTCACTGGCCCTTTTTTAAAGCACAAAACATCAAAAGAAATACTACCAAATGCATTCGTTAAAGCAATATTCATCTTAAAGCACATTTTAAAAGACTAAGTAAGCCTATTAATAACAGGTGAGAAAAATTCCTTCCAGCTTTTAACTTTATTGCTGCTCATAAGGCTGAATAAAAACTAAGCTAGCAATTCTATTGTTGCTTAGAGCCAGTTTTGCTTTCTAGTTCCCATACTGAGTTGAAAAACTGCAGATGACTAATTAAATGCAACTAAATGAGCACTTTTTTTAAAACTTAAGAAAATATTTCTATTATTTAAAGTGCCACACAAACATTAAATCTTGGGCCAAAATGAGATCAGAGTGTCCCTTATTATGGTATCCTCTTAGCTTACATTGCCACTCAGCCTCACACACAATTCCTTCATAGATATAAGAGATAAACAAGGGCAATCTTTGTCAGTGGGAACATTGGCTTTCAACTGATTTTCGCTGATTCTGCCCTCTTCGGTAAAACCATGTTGTAACCTGTTCGTCTACTAAGAGCTTTTTCTAGGTACATTAAAATTGTTTAACGTGAGCTCACTGTATGCTAGATTAAATAATAGTAAAATATTTTCCAAAAAACAAACAACTAAGCTGATAAGCCTGAAGTGTAGGAGTTTCTAAAATTTGCACTGTAGAGAAGATATTAAATACATACAGCTAAATAAACAGATCAACTGAATTAAAAACCCATCATCATCAAATATTTTATCTTGTCTAATTTATTTATATCAATATTAGGAACTGTAGCTGGTATCAAAATATCCACATTCACCCTGTTCCCTGTAAGGGTTGCTTCTGCAGGTTACTTTTCAGTTCTCCTTGCATCACTATATAAATGCCAAAGAGAAAGCAAATCTGGCAAGAGCCATATAGGTCTTGTAGAGACAGCCTTTCCCATGAAACCGCTACAGGCAGAACAGAAGTTATAAAGAACATGACACAATGAGAGGACTGAAAGAAAAAAAAAAAAAAAAAACAACACACACACACACACACTCTCTCTCTCTCTCTCTCTCTGCTCACAATGGTGGATTCAATTTAGAAATGAAGAGAGACTGGATTTGGGAGCCGGATAATTATTTACAGTCAATTTTCAGTTTCACTTTAAGTCAGAAAATAATTGCAATATTTTAGCGGGGGAAAAAAATCTACAACTGTAGTCATAGCACTGTTTCAGCATTCATTACTTATTCTGCATTCACTGAGGAAATGCTAACATGGATACATTTGTTTTTAGAAATCAATTGTTACTATTTTGGTTGCTGAACTTCCACATAATTCATGTACAGAATCTCTTAGTGAAAAAAACTATTGTTTTTTCTCTCTACTTTTAGGGTCATTATATAGCTCCTTTTTTCCCCTTTAGTTAAATACTTTGCAGAAAGGATATTTATAATTACAGTACAAGCATAATAATTTTGTATTAATCAGTGGTATTAGGTGACAACTGCAGGTTTATCCTTTACATTCCTGGACACAATCCTGACCTTACTGATGTGTATGCATTGGACAATACCTTAATTTTAAATAAATTAACAAACATATAAATTAATAGGCTAACAGCTAACTTATGATACTGCTCTCTCCCGGTTTCATAAAAGTAGATCTTGTTACTAGAGGGACAAATACTCACCCAGCCTAGGCATAACTGCTCCCAGAAACTGTTCATCTTCTTGAAAATGGTTTTCTTGTAGGGACTCAAGCAGTTTCTGTAAAACATCTTGAGGCACTTTACAACCTGTGCCTTTAAGTTCAGTGAATCGAGTCAGACGGAAGCTCTTGTCCAGTTCATAAGTTTCTGGGTTAAAGGACTCCCGAACAGACATGGTTCTCTCAGAGAATGCTAGCTTCCCCCCCACCTTGAGCAAATGTATCTGTTGGTTTCTCTGCTGATCAACCTAGTTAGAAAAATTGGGATTAGAAAATTCTTAGAACCTACAAGACAACAGGTTCGTGTATATACTGTAAATACATACATCAATGTGGGGGGTGGGGGGGGAAGAGGAGGCTGGAAGAATCTTTTTTTTTCCTCCTCTTCCCTGTTTTAAAAATAAGTAAAGCAAAGCATTGAACAGAGATTATCTGTTACAAGAGGCAGGCATATTCCACAAGGTGAGTTTGGGTAACTATACGCTGTCAGGTCAGTCAGAGAAGTGATATGACTTTTCCCCTACAGTTATGGTACAGCAATGTTTCATTACCAAAAAAAAAAACCCAACAAAAAACAAAAAACCACCACAAGTCCACACAGACCTCATTTCGGAGAAAGGGGGGCATTACAGTTTTTAGTTACTGGAATCAACCTTTTCGAGGAGCTTCAGGCCCTAATCCTGCAAGATTTCAAGGCACAAAGCTACACTAAGCTCATTACACCTTTCAAACAATGGGGCAAGTTCAATTCTGATCATAAGAAAGCATAACTCATTACTCATTGGAGTAAACAGAAATACACCTGTTCACACCAGTGGTCTAGTTTCCCCAGAGGACATATGTGCTGGTGATATAAAGTAATAAGAAAGGAAAATATTTAATCAGGATATTTCCTGTAAAAACATATTACCTTTACATTTTGATGTTCATACACTAAAGTTATTCAAAAGACACAGAGTTCTTGCCTTTCAGGACTTTTTTTGGAACTGAAAATATGTAATCATAGTAACTGCCCATTAGAAAGTTAATGTGAAAAGACACTGATGAAATTTAATAAAATTCTTAAAAATGCACATCTAATTTTAGAACATTTTCCACTCTGAGTCAGACATACAACACACTCCAAAACTAATCAGAGGCATAGCAGAAGCCTTTAACTTCTCAGGCATGGTAGTGATATGGTACAATTTATCTTCCTGGGAAAAAAAGCTTTTCTGGAATTATTTAAAGTGACCTACATACAGCAGTGTCTCAGAAAGCAAACAACATGCCTACCAAAAGGGTTCAACATGCAGCACTGACTGACTGCTGATTTGGTTGTTACTGGGTTAAGCAGAGAAGTTTAACACCACTACTGGCCACTATTCAGTACATTTGGTACTATTAAAACCCCTCCCCATCTATAGCCTTCTGCAACTGGGTCCCCCAATATATTGCTTATCATCAAACTTCACAATCTCCTAACAAGTTCTACAAACACTCAGGGATGTTATTTTATTGAATGTGGCACAGAATGGCAATTCCAGTTTTAAAGTCTTTGAAAACTTATGATCAGGAACTGAACTCCCCTTTTACATTGTTTTCCCTCCTTCCCTGGGAGGCGTGTCACTTATTTAAAACAAATCTTCAAAAGCCCAAGTTTGGGCAGTAATCCAAGTGCTCATTACAAGAACGTGTCTTGGATGAGCAATGCATTTGGTTTGTAAATGTCTGTCTTCAATGCTAGGCAATAAAAACTAGTAATCTGAGATAATACTAACTAGAAAACAACCTGTAAAGAGAAGTAGGAGAAAAGTGGCTTTTAATGAAAAGAGATTTTTGAACTCACCAGCCTAGTTATTTCCAGAAAAATTGTAAAAAGTAGCATTTTCCAAGTTGGGCAACACTTCCCTTCACTCACCCAAAGACTGGTGTACTCTTAGCACCCCCCATCCACTTCTCTAGGAAAGGATTTAGAGGCCAAAGGCAACAAGCAGAACTTTTTGCATAGTCTGAGTCACAACACTCACTTAAATATATTCTCATCTGAAAAATAAATTTTGAGCTAGACAAATTATTTAGACAAAAAACTCAATAGGGAAAGGAACATAAAAGGCTTTTTGATCAAGATCTGAAGGTGCTGCAAGCAATAATTTCTTACAGGGTCATGGAAGCAACCTTACAAGATCCAATTTCATGTGACTTTGGCACCCTGCACAAACATGCATGTCTAGCATTAAACGTATTTGCAAAATAAACAACCCTCCCTATCAGAGCAAATCGCCCCCATACGCCAGATGCTGTTACTTTAAAACAATCACAAATATTAAAAGTTTAACCCTCGCCACTGTATCACCCTAAGCATAAACAAAACCGTACGTTGAAGGGTGGAGAAAAAAATACTGTGGAATAGGACCAGGTACCTACCCAAAATAAACCCAAGGACAGGGAATAGCAACACAAGTGAGGGATATCTACAGGGTAAAGAACTGCAACGAGCATTTCTCCATTGAGTGTAGCGCTGAGGGCTGCGGATAGACATGGCTCTGGGACACCTTAAATTTCAAGCTGCTGCCTTTAAAGGCAAGCAAGGGCCTCTACTGCTGCTCTTTGTGCAGCCGTGTTGGAGCCGAGCTGGCGGTGCACAGGAAAGAGCCGCGCACACAGCAATCCCCTTCCAACACTCCACCCCACCCCCGGAGGCTCCTCCACGGAGCTGTGCAGAAGCGGGGGTGGGGGGCACGGACGATCTCCCTTGCACACGAAATTATTAGCAGCAAAAGCGCGGAGGAAGGGGGGGGAACAGGTAAAATGTCAGCAGGAGCAGAGTTAACCCTTCGCTGGAAGCAGAGGTGCCGGGGCAGCCTTTGGAGGCGAAGCGCCGCAGCCGCCCCCCATTGCCGCCGCAGCCCCGGGGAGGGCGGGGAGGGGGTGGAACGTTCCCCGCGAGCGGCGCGCGCCAGGCTCCCCGGCCAGGGGACTCTACGGCGCGGGGCCCCAGCGGCAACAAAAATGTCGGCGGGTGAAAAATTTAACCCGTCGCCTGCCGGCCTCGGCGCGGGGAGTTTTTTAAAGCAGCCCCGGCGGCGCTTCCCATCCCCTTCCCCCGCCCCCCCCGCGGCCGGGCTCTAGGGCTGGGGCCAAGCGTGCCCCGTGCGCCCCGACCGGCCGCTGCAGCGCCCAGAGGCCGCAACCCGGCCCAGGGCCGGGTGTTTAACGGCGGAGGCGGATTCCCCTTTAAATCTCCCCGCCTGCCCCCCCCCTCCCCAGGTCTCCCTCTTACCGGCTCGCTCCTCGCCCTCCCTCCGCCTCCTCCCGCGAACGGGACTCCCAGCCCAGTCCCACAATGCACCGGGCGCGCCGGGCTCCCTCAGCGCCGCCTGAATGGAAATGCCGCCGCCGGGCGCGGGGGGAGCACCGACGCGCCCCCCCCCCGGCCAGGCTTCGCGCCCCCCTCCCGCCGGCTTCGCGCGGCACGACTAGGGAGTTAATCCCCCCCCCCCCCCCAGCACACCGCCCGGTCCGGCCTTCGCCCCCCGACTCCGCGCGCACGGGCCGGCGGTTAGCCCTCTCCCCCACACGCCGCCCCACCCCCAGCGGACTCCGCGCGGCTCGACTCGGGGGGCTAATTCCCCCCCCCCGTCCCCTGCTGGGCTCCCTCTGCTCCCCTCACGGGCGGGGGTTAATCCCCCTCTACCCCTCACGGGTTCCGCCGCGCGGCACGAGTCGGGGGGAGGTTACCCCCCCCCCCAGTACTCCCTGCCGGGCTCTGCACCCCCCCCCCCCAGCACTGGGGCCGCGGGCCTTTAACTGCAGCTACCTCCCTTTAAGGGGAGGAAAGAGCCGAGGAGCCCAGAGGGCTGCGCTAGAGCGGCGCCGTGAGAGACTCCGGGACGGGGGAGGCCTCTAACCGCCGGGATCCCCGGCCCTGCGCCCCCCCTGGGGAATGGGGGCGCAACTCCCCGGCATCCCCGGCCCTGCACCCCCCCCCTGGGGAATGGGGGCGCAACTCCCCGGCATCCCCGGCCCTGCACCCCCCCCCTGGGGAATGGGGGCGCAACTCCCCGGCATCCCCGGCCCTGCACCCCCCTGGGGAATGGGGGCGCAACTCCCCGGCATCCCCGGCCCTGCACCCCCCCTGGGGAATGGGGGCGTAACTCCCCGGCATCCCCGGCCCTGCGCCCCCCCCCTGGGGAATGGGGGCGCAACTCCCCGGCATCCCCGGCCCTGCACCCCCCCCTGGGGAATGGGGGCGCAACTCCCCGGCATCCCCGGCCCTGCACCCCCCTGGGGAATGGGGGCGTAACTCCCCGGCATCCCCGGCCCTGCACCCCCCCTGGGGAATGGGGGCGTAACTCCCCGGCATCCCCGGCCCTGCGCCCCCCCCCTGGGGAATGGGGGCGTAACTCCCCAGCATCCCCGGCCCTGCACCCCCCTGGGGAATGGGGGCGTAACTCCCCGGGACCCCGGCCCTGCGCCCCCCTGGGGAATGGGGGCGTAACTCCCCGGCATCCCCGGCCCTGCACCCCCGTGGGGAATGAGGCGCAACTCCCCGGCATCCCCGGCCCTGCTCCCCCGTGGGGAATGGGGGCGTAACTCCCCGGCCCTGCACCCCCCTGGGGAATGAGGCGTAACTCCCCGGCATCCCCGGCCCTGCACCCCCCTGGGGAATGGGGGCGCAACTCCCCGGCATCCCCGGCCCTGCACCCCCCCTGGGGAATGGGGGCGTAACTCCCCGGCCCTGCACCCCCCTGGGGAATGAGGCGTAACTCCCCGGCATCCCCGGCCCTGCTCCCCCGTGGGGAATGGGGGCGTAACTCCCCGGCCCTGCACCCCCCTGGGGAATGAGGCGTAACTCCCCGGCATCCCCGGCCCTGCACCCCCGTGGGGAATGGGGGCGTAACTCCCCGGGACCCCGGCCCTGCGCCCCCCTGGGGAATGGGGGCGTAACTCCCCGGCATCCCCGGCCCTGCACCCCCGTGGGGAATGAGGCGCAACTCCCCGGCATCCCCGGCCCTGCTCCCCCGTGGGGAATGGGGGCGTAACTCCCCGGCCCTGCACCCCCCTGGGGAATGAGGCGTAACTCCCCGGCATCCCCGGCCCTGCACCCCCCTGGGGAATGGGGGCGCAACTCCCCGGCATCCCCGGCCCTGCACCCCCCTGGGGAATGGGGGCGTAACTCCCCGGCATCCCCGGCCCTGCACCCCCCCTGGGGAATGGGGGCGTAACTCCCCGGCATCCCCGGCCCTGCACCCCCGTGGGGAACGAGGCGCAACTCCCCGGCATCCCCGGCCCTGCACCCCCCCTGGGGCATGGGGGCGTAACTCCCCGGCATCCCCGGCCCTGCGCCCCCGTGGGGAATGAGGTGCAACTCCCCGGCATCCCTGGCCATGAAGACTTCCGGGATACCTGGCTTGCCCCCCTCCCCTCCCGCTTACGGAAAGTGGGTGCAACCCCTAGGGATCCCCGGCCCTGCCACTACCGGGAAGAAGGATTCCCCTCTGCGGGGAACCTGCAAACTCGACTGATTTTCTCACGTATAGTTGTGGAGAGTGCAGTGTGAGAGGCTCGCTAACTCCACTAGGTTTGTTGCTGTATACATCTGCGAGAGCCAGCCATGCACCGGGTGGGGGATTGCTAACGTGTTTGAATCGTCTGTGTGAAGCTGGGAGAGTGGGGAATCCTAAGCACGCAGCCAACCGATGCAAACTGCACTGTGTTTTGCATGGCATTTTGCGAATTGTTTGAAAGATTTTAAGCTCGGTTTTTATATCAGTTTCCCTTTAGTTTACTTCAGTTTCAAAGCACATTCTTCTTCCGGAGAGAAGTATCAATCACTTTGTTAAAAAAAAAAAAAAACCTCTTTAATTCATACCAACATATAGAGCTTGAAAAAAATCCAAGTAGGATTTCAGGATTTTCCTTGGAGAATGCCTTTATATCTACAAAACAGAACAAAAATGAGAAGTCCTGTGGCACCTTAGAGACTAACAAAATACATATATATATAGTAGTATGAGCTTTTGTGTGCAAAACCCACTTCTTCAGATCATATGAGGTGATTTTGAGTGTTAATTTAAGTTTTCTTTTAAAAAGCAAATGCTACACATTGCTAGCCCTTAGGTAGCCCAAATAACCTTCTGTCATGGAGGGTCAGTAATGCAGTGCTGTCTTTTACACAGGAAAACATACCAACATAATTATACCACTTTTACTCCGTGGGTGGGCAGCACTCTGTTCCAATACCTTTTCCAGTTGTGCTTATACCACTTACAGTGAGACAAAGCTGCAGGGAGACAGGGCTAGTGGTGCAGTTATGAGCAGAGAGACTTTGGGCAGTGTGTCATTAGCTGGAGCATGGATCCCACTACCCCAGAAGAGGTCTCTGCATACTTGTGGAAGGGGAGAAGACAGAAAATGGCACTATTTCATTAGAGAGGATTGGCTCTTGCCACCCAGCAGAGGATTTTGGGAAGAGTGGAGGCTAGTTCTAAAACCACTCCAGCGGAGGGTTTTTGCAGGATATGAGTGTGGACTCCCCATAAGAAACCTTCTCTGATGACTTGGTAGATCTGCCCACCAAGAGCCATCTGTTTGGTGTAGTATTGGCAGGGGGCCCATTACTGCAGGTCTTCAAGATGGCTGTGACTTCTCTGTTCTTCAGCTGCTTCTTCCTGCTTTGGGACAGAGATGGGGGGTCAGTGCTGGAGAAGAGAAACATCAGCCCCTACTTCTCACCCCAGAAGAGGACTCAGTGTGTTTGGGGGCTAACACAAATTGAAGACTCTCCAGATGGTAACTAATTTGGTATGAGGTGTTATGTGGCAGCATTGATTGAAACCCTAGGATCTTGAGCCCAAGCAGTGGATCGACCAGAAGGAGACAGCAAAAAAGGAGTATAGATCGGGAGGTGCATGGTTCTGCATGGTTGCATTTCAACCTGATGACAAGATTTAGTTCTTGATCTATTAGGCATTTGAAATATTTTTTCAAGCCCTATATAAAGGGAAAATATAGGGATATTTGGATTAAAAATCTATGCTTAAAAAGAAATCCTTACCTGTGCTGCAAATAATACTTTGGATTATTAACATCAAGAGAAAATGTAAAAATATTACTTTAACCAGTTACATTTTTCACATTTTTTCACATTTTTCATGTGGACTGCGATAGACTGTAGAGCCAGTTTCAGGTGTTTACAAGTAACTTTTTTGCTTTCATGTGGTTTGTGTGGGCTGGTCCCAGGTGGCAGTGTTTGGATTGCAAATACTGCAACAGAGAGTTTAAGTCCAAATCTGAAAAATAAAAATGATGTTTGGTGCAGCAGTAGATACTTTAATATCACCTTTGACCATGTTTGCATGGGGGGTGGTGATCTGCATTTTTAATGTGAAAATTATAGTGGAGGCAATGGAAGTTGGAGTTTAAGCACATTAGAGGTAAATCTCACAAAGAAACCTAAAGTTTACTTCATCCAGGTAACATACTACAATTATAGCTTGCTTGTCTATATTAGGATTATAATATATTAAAATAAATTCAATCTATTTTCCTAGCAAAGGCAAGGCTTGAAAAGTTAGTTTCACTGAACGCTCAGAAAGACTCGGTGTTTGACTGCCTTTGACTTGCCTAGACTCATGTCTACACCAGGAAATTATTTCAAAATAACTACTAGAGGGTTGCTCGCTACGCTCATCACGCTCTGTCTGCCACAGCCAGATCATGGCCTCTCCTCTTACCCCTGCCTCAGCAGGAGGGGGGGCCACCACCAGCCCTTTCTGTAGCTAGATTGGGGCTGGACCACGGGGCCTGCCCAAGGACCAGGGCTGGGAATAGGACGCTCTGGCCAGATGGAGGCTGGGCCCCAACTAAGGCCTTTCTGGCCAGGCTTCATCTTATAAATATTTCTGAAAGTTTGTTTGTCCTGAAAGATCTCCGAAACGGTAAGAGCTAGAAACACCAAATTTTGCATGGTTACTACTGATTTCCTAACTTAAATAACTGGATTGGTTATATCTCGAAATCGGTTCCCCCAGATCCCCAATTGGGCCCACTGATAATTCCGAAAGATCTCCGAAACGGTAAGAGCTAGAAACACCAAATTTTGAACAGATAGTACTGATTTCCTAACTTTAATAACTGGATTGGTTAGATCTCAACATCAGTTCCCCCAGAGCCCCAATTGGGCCTAGTGATAATTAGCTTTTAGTAGCGCCTGATCATAGAAACACAAAATTTTGCATGGATACTCCTGATTTCCTAACTTCAATCACTGGATTGGTTATATCTCGAAATTGGTTCTCCCAGAGCTCCAGCTGGGCTGCTAATTAACTTTTAGTGGTGCCTCATCATAGGCATTTGCTGGACTCTTCTGTTAAGCGTGTCACATAAACTGCAACTACGAGATCCTTTCCCTATGATAACAGACAAAGTACTAGCTATGTTATTTTCTTACAGTAATATATGAGAAAAGTATTTCAAATAAAATATGCTATGTTAATGTCATTGACGTAGTTCATTCATCACACTTTTTACTATATTTTCCCCAGGCGGCGCCGGGTATTTCTGCTAGGTTTAAATAAAGTAAAATATGTCCAACACAAAAAGGTTTCAACATTGCCTTTATTAATGGCAGGGGTGGAGAACCTTTTTTGGGTCGGGGCCACTAACCCACAGAAAAATCAGTTGGGGATCACACAAGTGAGAAGGGAAAAAAAAGTACCTCAAAAAAACCTCCAACCCTCACTGATGTGTCGCCCAACTGAAACACCTCAGTGCTCTGGTGCTCAGGCCCCATGATGAAGAGCGGGGGAGGACTGAGGATCAAGTGCTCAGGCCAGATTAACTCTTCTGGGGTTTCAGGGCTAGTGGATTTTGTGGGCCCCGTACACTCTGGGGTGGGGCCAAAAATGAGAGGTTCAGTGTATGGGGACAGGGCTGCCAGTGAGTGGGATAGGGATGAGGGTGCAAGGTCTGGGTGGGAGGTAGGGTGCAGGAGCAGGATGGAAGCAGAGTCTCAGCAGGGAGGTGAGTGAGGGGCGGGGGGCAGGGTCTTGGAAATGAGTGAGAAGTCTGGGGGTGGAGAGCAGGAGCAGGGTAGGGGTAGGTGTCTGGGCAGGAATGGGCTGGGAGCAGGGTATCTGGCCAGTGGAGGGAGGCAGGGTCTTAGTGGGGAAGTGAGTGAGGGCTCTGGGAGGGCAGGGTCTGGGCATGAGGGAGTGTGGGGGGGCACTTACTTGTCTTTGGCCTGCACCCATACCAGGCTCAGCCTCCCACTGCTCCTATTAACCAGATTCTGACCAATGGGAGTGCAGGGAAAGACTCCAGACAGCCGGCTTGCATGCTGCTGTTCCCCCAGCCTGGGAGGGGGAGCGCTTCTTCCCTGTGCAAGGAGGCTCAGGGCTTTCTCACTCCACCTCCCTTCCTGCAGTGGGAAGCCAGCGCTGGTGCTCCAACTGCACTGGGGAGGAGGGAGGGTGTCTTCCCCATGCAGTGGAGGCTCCCGTCCACTGGCTCCTGCCCCAACTCCACTGCCTTGGGCAGTGGCTCCGGCTCGGGGCTCTGCGGCAGCTGTGCCTGGAAGCATGTGCTCAGGCCATGGGCTGCCTCCAGTGGGGTCAAGTAGGGAGGGTGGTGGGCCCCCACACTGCCTCGGGCTCAGTGTTATAGTGTGACAGGGTGGAGTGGGTCTTGAGCACCCAGCTCATGAAACCGCTGAGCAAGTGGGCTAATCACAATCCCGACTCACCCAGCCCAGCCCTGGAACAGCCACTTACTGAAGGAGAGATTCTCCTTGGTGCTGCCAGGGCTGGCCGGCCCAGCGCTGCTCACCCTGGACAGGGGCAAGGATCCACCAATTTCTCCGGTCTCTCTGCCCCCCTGACCACCACAACCAGGGAGCAGGAAGGCAGCACTGCTGAGGGTGGAGGGGCAGCAGGATAAAAACTTTTCCTGTGGGACGCAGAATGATTTTCTGAAGTCACTCTGTCATCCCGCAGAAAAACTTTTTAAAATATATATAGAGAAACTAAAAATAACTCCTGAAGTAACTATTTCAAAGTAAGCTTATCCCCCCACGAAAGCAGGAGTACAGATTTTGAAATAACCAGCCTGTTACTTTGAAATAATGGGCTTGGTAATGTGGACACTCCACTTATTATTTTTAAATAAGGGGGGGTTATTTCAAAATAACTCCCTATTCTAGACCCGGGCTCTGAAATTTAAATGATTATTTAGAGTCTGAACCCTTTACTGGGTTTGCCAACAGTGTGATAAGTGGTGTTGTTTTATAATGTATTAGATAATATGTAGGGCTGAATTAAAACAGAATTCCTGTCCCTTGGGGAAGTCCAATAGTTCAACATTTTGTTTCATCCCAAACTGTGACAAAGAGTAGAAATCTTGGTGTTTTTCATTTAAACAAATTATTCTGAAATATTTCAACTTTAGAAAAATGTTTGTTTTGATTTGGTCAGAATGTTTCAACTTTATCAATTTGATTTTTATATTATATTCAATAATGCAATGTAAAAGTTTAAACAATCTAATCAGAACAAAATGTTTTGATAAATTCCCATAGAAAATGTCAATGAAATTGATATGTTCCAGCAAAATGTTTTGATTTTATCAAATCAGTATTTTCTGACAGAAAAGCCTTACTGCTCTAACTAATATATTTTAAAATGCTAGCATAGATTCGGTAAATTGTATTTTAACACACACATTATCATGTTGTAGCCTAGTGTAATGCACACACCTTCTGGATGCGGTTCACCGTCCCCTCTAGCGGCATTTAGCCCACTTACACAGAGAATGAGTCTGCTCTATAGCTAGGGCTTGACAAATCATTGAATCTACTCACCCGTGGTGAGTAGATTTTAGCAGGTCGCCCCCTTCACCAGCAGCGTGTGCATGCGCAATGCGGGTCTTGTGCATACGCAGTGCGGGTCTGGCGAGCAGATTTCGCCGCCGTTTGTCAAGCCCTGTCTATAGCCTTAGCTGAGAACTAGCTGGCTTTTGGCTCATTTGGTTGTCAGGGCTGTTCCCCACTCTGGCACTCCGAGTGCAGAAGATGGGGCCCACAAGAGATCTTAAATACCTTGCTTCTAAAGGTTCTGTTTAAAAAAACTCCCCGGAGTCATAGATTCACTGACTTTTTTGGGGGGGGGCATTGCCACCACCACCAAGTGAAACAAAAGAAAACCCCTTTCTTCCTGAACCCAGGAAGAAAGCACTTGGACTTCTTCCAGAGGGAGTGCCCCCAAGCTCTTTTACCACAAGAGAGCTTGAAAAACAAAGAGAAAACAACTGCAGTCTCTGGTAGCTGACTACTCAGTCTTAGTCAGGCAGACAAACACACAGACAGACCTGTTTCTTTCTAGGACACAAGACTCAAATCGTCGCTTTCAAAAGGGTGATTTTATTAGCAAAACAAAAAGATATACTTGATAAAGCATACTTGGTTGCTAGGTATTACAGAGCAACTGAGTAAAACAAATTAAAACACAGAGAACAGAACATCTCTTGGATAGTGAATGCAGGAGGGAAGGTTCACACAGAGAAGTTTAACCAAACAACCAAAACAAAGAAAAACACCCTGATCGTGACTAAATACACCTTTTTCCTCTGCTCACGATCCATGGTGATCCATACTTCAAGGCCAGTTCTCTCCCATAGGCATGGCAATTCTGAGTATTGCGTCTGCTCCCTCCAGCCCTTAATTTAGAATTCCAAAGGAAGAGCAGACCAGGTATCTATACCCAATTCAAATGTCAACACTGTATCCCTATTGGTTCTTCTGGCCCCCTGCCAACACCCTTGCTAGCTACCTGAGCTTAACCCCTGGTCACCAGCTGCTGGCCAGGACTCCTCCTATCCATCACAGCAGTGGAGGCTCATACACTAAACTCCAGAGGGCCCCGATCCGGTTCTGCCTGTCGGTATTACACTAGGCTTTCCCCAGTTCATTTTGACGAGCTAACACTTGTTAAAATATAACATGCCCTATTGAATGTGTTTTGAAATTATACTTTTTATACCTTGTGTAGACATATCCACTGAACTAGTATTCAGTGAAACTTCTTGCTTCAGCACTAGTTGTGGGATTTTAGGGTATGTTTTAGCCCACGATGTGACTAGAAGGTGCTCAGGTACTGTAGTGATCACCCTAGTGTAAGAACTATCATGGTGCATATTTTTAAATATTTATTTGATGGGTTATTAAAATCAAACATTTATTCTGTTACTACAGGTTGAATCTCTCTAGTCAGCACCCTCTAGACCTGACTGGTGCTGAACCAAAGAATTTGCCAAACCATGGGAAGTTAATATTGTCTAGCAGCATTACCAACACTTCCACTGCTTACTGGGGTGTTAGAAGACAGTTAGGGATAAAGTAGAGCTAAATAACAGCACAGAACACTGAGAGCCAGGACTGGTGGCTGTAAGCAAACTTTATGGGGACTGCAGGAAACTTGGCCACACCCATGACAGGTGGACATCCAACTAACTAAAATCATGCTGGACCCTGGATGTTGCCAGACCAGAGAGTAGCTTTTTTCCTTGGGTGGCAGTGTAAAACTCTATCACCATTTATAAGAGTGCCTTTTTAATATCCAATCCTCTCCCACCAGCTATTTTAATTAACAAAATCAAAGTTTGGGGGCTCCCATTCCTTGACAATAACTCCAACATACTTGCCACAGGCCCAAAAGTGAGTTGGTAAAAGACCCAGGAGTTCTTGCTGCCATCTCTCTTTTTAAAGGAGCTTTGTGTTTAAATTTGAAAAGACCTGGTAAAATCTATTTTAAAAAAACCTGAATACCCATAAGGAACATAGATGACATTCAATCTAGTTCAGGGAGCACACTCAAACTTCTCTATGCTAGGGATGTTGCTGGTGATGCTTACTGGGTAACAATTATCTGGTACCCAGGGAGCAGCCCCCTGCCCGTGGCCTGCAGAGGGCTGCTCTACCCTCCCCCCCCTTCTCCTCCAGACCTTTGTGTGGGGCTGCTGCTTCCAGCCCTGTGCAGACAGGGAGCCAGCAGCCTCTGCCCCTAGGCAGGGGTTGCTCCAGCCCAGCTGAGCTAGAGTGGCCCTGCCACCTGTCCCCGTTTAATCAATTAACCAGTGAAACTTAACGTTTAACCGATTAACTAATTAAACAGGATTTTACATCCCTACTCTGTGCCCTTTATGTCCCACTTAATACAGGGTGGGACATAGGGTGTAAGGATTGTTATGGCCCCCTGGGCTGGAACATGTTTCATCGAATAACTGTTCAGAAAGTTTAATTCTACTGTCATTGCAGCCTCAAGTTGCTGGATGCCCCAAAGAAATCAGTTGTGTGTTTGTCACAGATGGCAGAATTTTCACCACATTGTATGTTCTCTTGACATGTATCAGACGCATCATGCTTTATTAAGATAATGGGCCTGATTCTCCTCTTGTATCAGTGTAAAATCAGATATAACTCCAATAGAGTTACACTGATGTGAGAAAAGGAAGAAGCCTATCAAGTACAGCAATAGCTGTAAGAGGAATGGAGGGTAAGGAGAATTGCAGCTACTCAAACTAAATAAATGAAAACATGCACCAAGCTGAAACAATACACATGCAGAGTCTCATTCCGTGGCATGCACTGTTAACATGTTTACAAAAACAAATCTGATCTATTGGAATCTAAAATAATAAAAGGGTCCAGATTTCAGTCTCTTTCATTTGATTGTATAACTCATAAATGGTTCATATTTCTTTTAAATTGATTTCATTTCCAAGAAAAAAAACACATTAACAATAAAAGCCAAGATGCTTTAGCTTAAAACTTGTCTGGCTGCACATGCCTGGTAAGTTTTCTTCACAAATGTAGATACTTTGTTCTTATGGATAACATATTTTGTACTTGCAGAAAAGATCAGAAAGGCTGTTAGCATATTCTTAAGTTCAATTAAGTACCTAATTAAATAATTGATTGCTAATTCAAAGAATGTCTTTTGTGGAACTGCCTAAAAATAAATGGAAACAAAGGAAAATAAACTGTTGCTTTTCTTTTCTGTTTTTAATTACTCTTTAATTCCAGGGCCCAGCCCTGCAAGATACCAAGCAACTGAAGTCACTGTAACTTGGAGGTGCTGAGGAACTTACAGGATGAGCCCCTATACGTGGACAGAGCTAATAACATTTAGCTGCTTTGCAAACTTCCCTATGTAGATTTGTTAATGTACTTCAAGTTCTTCAGCTGTTCCACGCTCCTGAGTGGATATTGTCTGTTTGCATGAATATTTTTATGGTGTGGACAAATGGGAACTAGAATGAGCAACCTCCTAGTCACGTCTGATCTTTTATAGAAGGTGGGTTGATGTATGGCTAACGGGAGTGGGAAATCAGGTGATGTTTTGTGCAAACTGCGTCAGTGTGTTTGTATGTGTTTATATAAGATCTGTACATGTACCTAGAGGTTTTGATAGAGATTTTAATTGTCTCAACAAAAATCGTGTCTCGATAAGTGACAAGTTAGTACTCTTAACCAGCAGTTCTCAAACTTTTTGTCATCTCACAATTGCCAACCCACAGCATTGTGAGACGAGGGTCCAGAAAAAGTAATGAGATTAAAAGAAACAACTCATGATTTTTAAGTGAAATAATACATTGTGGGTTATTTTTCTTTGTCTTACGATTTGAGTCTTTTAGTGGTACTCATATCTTCAAGCTTTTCTCCACAATTAGGAGAGTTAGAAATGTAGGGTGTGTCTACACTGCACCCTTAGCTCGAAATAAGATACGGAATTTGCCTGATGCAAATCGCATATCTTATTTCGATTCTATTTTGAAATTTGGCACATCTCCACAGTGCCAAATTTCGAAATAACGCATTATTTTGAGACATTCCTTATCCCTCGTGGAACAAAGTTTACAGAGATGCCAAAATAGCGAGTCTGCTATACTTCACAATAGCAGACACATTCAAAAGACGAGGAGTAGCTATTAGGTATCCCAAAATAGCCTTGCAATGTAGACATACCCTTACTTTGAAAGAAAGCTGAGATTTTCAGCTTGTTTCATAGGGGTGCTGGCTTTAATGTGGCCCCAAGTCAGGGGGACTGGCAAGTGCAGGGGGGGCAGACAATGAGATATGGGGCATTATCTCCCAGATCTCTTTACCCACAACTTCAGGAGCTGGGCTTTAAGCCAAACACCAAGAATCACAAGAGCTCTGATAAATTTCCTTCCTTTCCCCCCATTCCTCTGGGTTTACCCTTCCTACAGGATCCAGATGCCAGGACTTCCACTTCTCCCTACCAGGTTTTCTCCTCCCATCACTAGCCCCAGAAAGTGACTGCAGACTAGGGATGTTAAAATTAGATTAATCAACTAATTGAATAGTCAATGGAATTTCCATCGACTATTCGATTAGTCAATAAGGGCGCTTCTGCTTTGAAATGTAGCAAGGGCCCGCCTTGCTTTTGCTACATTTCAAAGGAGGAAGTGCCACAGCGTTCCATCTTTGAAATGTGCAAGAGCCCCAGTGGGGACTCTTGTACATTTCAAAGGTGGAACACCACCACTGTGCCCCTGCCCCCTCCTATGGAGCTGGAGCTAGGGGGAACCAGCTTTTAAGCCAGCTGTCCCCAGCACCTCCCCCCCCCCCCTTTGCCTCTTTCAGATAGAGGCAGCAAGGGTAGGGGGAAAGCAACTATTCGACTAGTGTGTTGACTATCTGATAAGCTTTTGCTTGTCAGATAGTCGACTAGTCTATTAGTCACTTACATCCCTACTGCAGACCACTATAAGACAGCTTTCTTCTGCTTTCACTTCCTGGTTTTATACAAGCTCTTCCACCCCACTACTCCTGCTCAGGTGGGCTCAATCTTTGATTATTGCTTGACAGTCAAGCTTAAGTCTCCCTCAGATATAGTGCACTGGGGTAATTAGCCCCTTCTGAGCTACATGAACCCCTTAAGGGGTGGTGTGGGCTGAACACCCCATCTCAACTAGATGAGATGGATGCTTTCTATGCAAGTTTTCTGGTGGAGGAGTTTCCACTTGTAGTTT
The DNA here is from genome assembly GCA_032595735.1 of Pelochelys cantorii. Taxonomy (NCBI): domain Eukaryota; kingdom Metazoa; phylum Chordata; order Testudines; family Trionychidae; genus Pelochelys; species Pelochelys cantorii. The sequence continues at coordinate 333,797,517 of CM064326.1, read as the reverse complement.
CCCCCCATATTCCCATCAGGGATTGAGTTTGTAAAATCTTCCACCCCTAAAGTCATAGCTCACAAGGTAACAGCAGAGGGCAGGAACAGCCACATGGGAGTTACACTGCTCCCTGGACTCCTTCCTCTTCTGCAGATGACAACACAGCAATATATAGTACATTTAGGCTGCTAATCCGCACAGTGATTTGGTCAGTTTGGGCTTTGTCTAACAACAGGGTCTGTGGCTGATGAGGCTTTATAGTTTTATTTACAGCTTGAAAAGCAAATCAGTGCATGGGATTTTCTTTCAGATTCTCTACATGCTTGCTCTACATAATGTTTTCCTCCCGTTACACTCTCAGCAGGACTGCAAGGACTGGCTTCTCATAGGAGCACACACCAGAAATTTAACTGGCTGGTGCAATCAGAGTGGTCTCTGGCCAAGTTAAAGGTCTGGTTAGCTAGAACCTCTTGTATTGCTTCTCTGTATTAGCTGCAGTGCAGAGCCTGAAGTAGGAAGTTGAGGGAGGGGTATGGTGAGAAGGACTGAGATAGTGCAGACCTTAGCTGCAGACTGTAGGGTTCTCAGGCTGGATCGTGGAGTAGTAGATGGGCCTATGTTCCCCTACCCATCACTTGATTGGGAAGACTGCCCAGAATGGCACACAACCAGCGTGTTTAGTAAAATTTTGTTCCCCTGGAAGGGCAAAACTGGTGACCTGGCTGGAGAACCAAGCCATTAAGAGAAGCCATTGTGACTCCTAGGGTATGTCTCCATTGCACCCGTAGCTCGAAATAAAGCGCTATTCCAAAACGTCCCTTAATGCAATGAGGTTTACAGAGACGTCAGAATAGCGAGCCTGTCATATTTCAATATAACGAGCTTGTTCTTAAGACATGGAATAGCTATTTCGGTATACTTCTGGTATCCCGAAATAGCTCCACAGTGTAGACATAGCCTTAGCCTAGAAAGCAAGAGGGATTGTGGTTCAAGGGAAGGAAGGAAGGGGGTATCAGAATAAGCAGAACTAATCTCCAGATGCAGCTATGAGGACATACCCATGAAAATGAAGAATTTGGTGGGATACTGCACTGCCCACAGGTTTTATCTGGGGCTCTCTCCTGGCCTAGCTGCAGGGTCCAAGCTGCCAGCCCCATACCCAGATATGCTCCTGGCTCTGTACATGGGGTGCCAGCCCCACACCTGGGGCTCTGCTGCTGTCCTCCCCCATGGGGTACCAGTTGCCCACCCAGCACTCTGCTTCTGGCATCATGCCTGCTCCCAGCTGTGTGGCCCCTGTCTTGGCTCCCTTACCCCTGCCATGTCCCCTTTTCCCAGAAACACAGCCTTGCTCCCAGCCCCAGCTGGGGTGGGGGTGCAGATAGCGATAAGGGGCTGGCTTTCAGCACCCCCTCTATGGAAAGTATTTCAGCACCACTCTTATGAGGAGGTGCACCTGTGGTGAGTAAACCACATTAATATTCCACACAAAATGTTTTAAGAGAACACTAAGGCTGCATGGTTAGACACCTGGCAGTCAGGAAATGCCAACATTAAGGTTGCATTCTAATTTAAGTGTTTCCTATATTATCATATAGTTCTTAAGTATAAGTTTAGAAACACATAATATTTTTGTGTGCCATTCCCTAGGGTTCTTTTTTATTTTCATTTTTTTAAGGATTTCTTCCTTGGGGACTTCAGAGCCATCTGGCTTGAAAAACAAAACAAAACAAAAACAAAAAAAACCCCCAAACACATGGCCATACCATGTATAAATTCCATGATCTGGAACTAGCTGGCCAGATGCCACTGCTCTGTTCTACGTCTCTCCACTGCAGCATTTATGAACTACACAGCTCATAAGCTGCATCGAAGCAAGACAGTCTCCTGTGTAGCTTACTAGGCGTGCAGCACTCCTGAACCTCGCTACATGTTAAACCACCTTCAAAGACTGAGTTTCTTAGGTCTCCTCCTCTGATGATTCAGTATTATTAGGAGTTAGATTCCTTTTGCCAAAGAGCATAGCTAGCCAAGTTACATTTAAGCAATGTTGCTGGGTCAGCTAATACATTGTATCAGAACTAGAAAATAGAACTTATTTGAACACTAACTGGGAACCATGAAAGCATTCATTGTAGGGTCCTCATTCAAGTTGTGGAGGGTGGTGAGGGAATGGTGATAAGTGATGAAGAAGTAAATTAGGACCCAATCCTGCAAAGACTCCTGCATGTGTTTAGCTTTATAGTCAGAGTAGTCCCAACTGACTTCAATGAACATGCATGTGCGTAACTCTAAGCTAGGGCAAGGGAACCTTTTTTGGGTTGGGGGCTGCTGACCCACAGAAGAATCAGTCAGGCGGGGAGCAGCAGGGGCTGGAGTTCCCCAATGCTGCGGGGGAGGAGCCCTGAACCCCAGGGGCTGGATCCAGGCAAGCTGGGGACAGCATCCAGCCCGTGGGCCTTAGCTTCCCTACACATGCTCTAAGCACAAGTCTTTGCAGGACTGGGGCCTTATATGTTAAATAGTTTCATCTGTTAGTATGTTTGCAAAATATGTGATTTTTTAATCCCATTGACATTTTGAACCACATGTTACATTTAAATGGCCCCTGGAGTTTCTCACACTCTTCCCTAGTTCTCACTAATAAATATAAATGCCAGTTTTTGCCAACTCACATGCCACTCCCTCCTGGAAATCATTAATACATAGCATTAAAATAATCATGATTGCAATACTGACCTCTGATACACCTCAATATTTACTTCCCTGTACTCAGACAAGCAAGTGTTTATTATGATATTGTTTTCTGTTACTCACTAAGGACTTTGCCCTTACTCTGTGATAAGTTACTTTACTTAATAGTTTTTTTATGAGGGACTTCATCAAAAGCCTATGAAAATCTAAGTAAACTATGTCCACCAGCTCACTTCAATCCATGGTTTTACTACATTTTCCCCAGATTACATACAGGTTTAACCTCTTTAGCCTGTCACCCTCAGGACCGGACCAGTGCTGAACCAGAGAATTTGCCAAACCACAGCATGTCAATATTGTCCAGCAGCATTACCAACACTTCCACTGCTTGCTGGGATCTTAGAAAACATTTAGGGGTAAATTAGAGCTAAATAACAGCACAGCACACTGAGAGCCAAGACTAGAGGCTGTAAACAAACTTTATGTGACCATAGGAAATGTGTCTGTGCCCATAAGTGAACATCTGATTAACTAACATCATTTTGGACCAGAGAGTGCTGGACTAGAGAGGTTCAGCCTGTAATTATTTACAGAGGTGCAGTTTTCCCTTAAGGAAGCTTTGCTTGCCTATCCACATGTTGTGCTACTACCTCCTCTTATACACTCTTACACACACACACATACACAAAATAATGGGAAGGCAAAATGCATATCTTGCCACTTTCCTAATTTCACAGGCAAATGTTCTTCCATTCCACAGAGCTCTCTGTTTGATTCGAGCATAAATGTGGCCATCACTACTGTAGTGTCTGAGCACCTATCAGTGTTCAGTCCATTTATCCTTATAGCACCCCTCTGAGGTAAGGAAGTGCTTCTAACCCTGTTTTGCAGATGGGAAATTGAGGCACAGAGATTAAATAATTGAGCCATATGATCTCACAGGATGTTTGTAGCAGAGGGGGGAACTGAACTTGTGTGTCAGGTCCCAGGTTAGGACACTAAATGCTGGACTATCTTTTCCCTCTTCTCCCACCAAAACTTACTGTCTGTGATTTTAACTCCCTTGTTACTGGCTACTGCTGCTATTCCTGTGCCTCAACATTCTCTGAAGTTCTTCAACTGAAATCCATCACCATGGGAGTGTTTAATCCCTTAATGGTATAAGGGCCAGTGGACAGGGGCACTGGACAGGGAGTTCGGTTCTATTTTTGGCTCAGGCACTGACCTGATAGATAAGTCACTTCTCTTTGTCTCTCACTTCCCCATGTGTAAACGGGAACAATAATATTCCAGCACATGGCTCATCTCTCACTCTGTGTTTACAGTGCCAATTGGATGATGCCTCCAGGTGTTACTGCAATTCTAGATAAACATAATGCCAAAACATGAAATTGGCATTTCACCATGTACATGCAAATGCATCTCATATGACTTCTGTCTTTCTCCTTTGCTAGTCCTGCTGCGTGCCTCACTTTAGGTCTTTTGCCTGTGTTTGGGTAAACTGAAAATAGCCATAGACAATACACTTCTTGGCTTTTATGTGTTTAATTTTCCACTCATCCCTTGGTTTAATAATGGCTTATGGCTACACAGCTTTGCATGGATCCTGTTGGATCTCACACGGAAGTTGGCTTGAATGTGGGAGTGCCAAGGAAAATCCATATGGTAGGAAGTGAGGGGCACAGTTCAGTAGGTGGTGCCGTTCCTCCAGGATGGTGAGGTGAGGTTTGAAGTTCCAGCCTCTACATGAGAGTTTCTTTACTTGTGATCATTCTCATGTGCATAATTGTTCCTGTGTGGTCCTGTTTGCAAGAAGAGGCAGCTTTTAACTCTGGGTTTCTGGTTAAATTTTTGTCAGGATAATTATATTCTGCCCACACCAAATTCTCTCTGAAGTTTCTGTTTGGTATTCCCTCTCCCCACCCCTTCCAATTTCCTGCCCTCACCAGTTGGATAATGGTTTGGTGCCCTCTTCAATAGGCTTTCCACTTTCTCTCCTAGGCACACACACAATATTGGGAAAGTCTGTAGTAAATGTTTTGATCCCAGTCCTGCAGCTGCATCCAAATGGGAGGCCTCTCAACTGGCCCAAATCCCACTGACTTTAGTGGAGGCTCAGATTGTAAAGATGCAATTGCAAAATCATTAAAGAAAACCAAAACAGTGGGTGAAATCCTGACCCCATGGAATCAGTATTTTATAACTCCCGTGTGACATTTCTCCCCACCCTCCCCCTTCCAAAACACACACTTTGTTATTCTGGGAGCTGGGTTAAGCTTTGATGAAGCTGATGGATGTAACTGTAGCCCTTTATTCAGGATAATATAAGACACAATCAAGCTTCTTTGTGCAACCGATAGCAGGAGTCACAGCCTGGGACACAGACCATGCAAGGCCAGCCAGAAACTAAGCTATGTAGGTGGAAGGTTTTTTCTGGGCATTGTTTAAGAGAACAGTATGTAGATGCAGCCAGAACCACTGCAGACCCATATAAGGAAGCACTGGGCAAGACACAGCAGGACTGATAGCATGACCCTGGTTAAAACCCTGTGGAGTTAAGTGCTGGCTGGAAGGAAGTTTGAAATTGCAGTGGTGCAACATGGCCTGAGTGGACCATGATGGAAGAAAAGGTCAGGGGTTCCCTTCCTGAAATCAGCTCCCTCACAGTCCCAGTCCAATCCCAGAAGCAGATAATGGCAATCTTCCAGGCCTGGTTACCCCTCCATGGGCCATTCCCCATGCTACTCAAATGTGGCTGCTTACCGTTCCATTGGGACTGAAAAAGGAGGCGGCTGGATCAATCGGAATGACGGGTGCATGGGGTCACAGTCCCAGGACAAAGGGGCACCTGCCTAGAACTCTGCTGTCCTAAGCAGCTGCCTGGTAGCGTGCTTATAGCTAGACAGAGCAGCATCTGCTGACCCCCTGCTTCCAGCTTTCCCCAACCCGGATGGCACCTGTGAAACCCCAGCCCAGCCAGCAAACTGAGTCGGGCAGCTGGGAGAAGGGGGGAGCCCTCAGCACAAGCAGCTGGACCCCCAGCATGTTGGCCAGGCATGCAAACACAATCTTATTCCTATTGCAGCTCCCTTCCACCTGGAGAGGAAATGTCCAGGAGCCGCGTAGCCAGCTGGGACCAGGGGTTACCACCAGTGACTGCTGTGCTGTGTCTTACCCGCGGGGAGCCAATGGGGAGCCATTCTGCCTGCTCTGCTGTACCCCATACCCCAATATCCCCCCCCAGCTGCAGGGAGCCTGGCAGGGGTGTGTGCTGTATGTACACCCACCAAGAATCACTGCTGTGCTGATGCCAGCCAGGACGAATGAGGATCCAAAGCTGGAGGCAGAAAAGAGCAGTTCCCTGCCACCAGCAGCAGGTCACAGGGAGCCCCATCAGGACAATTCCCCTGTCCGCCCCTGCCCGGGGAATTGTAGACTCTCTGGAGCTGCCCCGTTTGTGTGGCACTCACCCTGAGATCAAGGGGAGGGGCTTCTCGGCTCCATTGCAAAGCTTGGTGGGTTTGGGGTTTTTGGTTTTTTACTAATATCTATAAGTTTATACAGATTTTACAAACAGGTCCAATTTTAGCTCTTTTTTTTTTTTTTTTTTTTTAAACAGGCTGTCCTTGAATATACTGATGCTTGGCAACCCTAACCCCCCTCCTCCACCCTGCCCACCACCTCCTCTAGTCCAGCCCTCTGCTCCTCCATTCCAATCAAATCACCCTTCCAGGCACTTAGCTCCCTTCCTGTTCCCCTTGCCTTCCCTCATTTGCCCTACAAGCCTTAGAATAATAGAATCATAGCGCTGGAAGAGACCTCAGGAGATCATCAAGTCCAGCCCTCCTTTCCCTAGCTCCTCTCCAACCTTTGCACTCCTCCATGCCCCCAGCTCTGATCTACAGGCCTCTGAGCTCCACTTCAATCCCCTCCCTCAATGGCTCCAAGCCAGGCCTGTGGCTCCACCCAGTTCCTTCCACTCATTGCTTCACGCAAAGGGGCCTCTGCTTTTACCTCACACTCCATATCTAGAGCAGTCACCTCTCCTATCTTCAGAGACCTGCTTGCACCCTGGCACACCCCCTGAGGCCATGAATCCCCCACCTTCTCCATACATGGTTACTGGCTGCTTGCTTCTGGCAGGCGGGAGCTGGTCCACGAGGGGAGCCAATTTTAAAAAAACTGCTCTCCTCTCAGACCAGGCTCACCGCCGACAGAGGCTGCTTGGTGGGATGTAGAGCAGCCTCTGTCCGCGAGGAGCTTGGACCCTCCTTTCCTGCTGCAGACAGAGGCTGCTTTGTGGCAGCCTCCCCTGCTCTCCCCACCCTGCAGGCAGCAGTGGTGGAGGGAGGGGTGGAGCTGGTAACTTGAACTAAGTTGACTCCAGCTACGCTATTCATGTAGCTGGAGTTGTGTACCTTAGTTTGACATTGCCCCTTAGTGTAGACCTGGCCTTAATATTAACCATTGTTGCTCTTTCATTGGCTTTCTTTTTTGAAATGCCATAATACCCAGAACATAGATTCCAAGCCAAAAGACTTAGGCCAGGTCTACACAAGGCGGGCTAGGATGTGATACCAACAGTGCACCCCTAGTGAACGCAGCCGATACTCGTGAAAGTGCAGTCTTGCCAGTGTAACTGCATCTACACTAGGAACTTTTGCTGGCTACCTCAGGCAGAGACCACAACTCCACAGAACTCTGTTCCACACAGGTGTGCAGGCAAGGGTCTGTAGCAGGGATCTGGCTTTTGTTTCTGAAGTGACATTGATTCTGCATTGCAAACAGGGAGGAAGCTTTGATCTTTACTGTTTGGAATCAACTGCCCCACAGAAGCCAGACCAATTTTTCACGTAATGCAGTCAGCCTAGTCTGTATTTTCCTGTACCAACATTCTCTCTGCATCTGAATCTGAACAGTCTAAAAGCCTCACCTGCTGTCAGGGTTACTGCATCACTGACCCCCTTAGTTTTGAGAAAAGGAGCATGATCGTTGATGCCAGAGCTGCAAATTCCGGATATATGGGGGGGGCTTAACTCTCCCGGGATGCACCTTAAGCACTAACTTCCCACATGACCATCTCTAGCACCGGGTGCAGTGGGACTGAGCTACCTATCATGTTCCAGCAGCTGGCAGTCACTAAAACATCTGCCTGGCCTCCATTGTGCACAGCTTCCAGTGAGTCATTGGAGAATATCAAGTGAGTTCCTGCAAGTCGGAACCACCTGCTTTGGATAATTTTTTGGCACACTGTCTTCTTAGTAATTCAATCCAGGGCTGTTTTTTTGGTACGCTCTCTGCTGCCAAACCCACAGCAGTAGCTCCTGATTTTAACTGCTGCCCTCAAGTTTAGCAATGTGCACAGGATGATTGCTCTGTGGGGGCTCAGCACCACTTAAATCCCTTTTAACTCTCAAATAAGACTTGTGTGACACAGAGGGCTCATACTGGCTCCCCTGTACAGGGGCACTGTTCACCCTGTGGCCTCTTCTCTTCGGAGCCCAGGCCTCCCACTCAGGAGAGATGGGATTCTATTCCTGCCATTGCCATAGCATTCAGGCTTCTCAGAAGTGGCCTCTAATTTTGGGTGCCTACCTTGAGACAGCTTAACGAGCTTAAACTTGCCGTTCAGAGGCGTGGCATTACTGAGAGCTGCAGGTGTCAGCACCTCTAAAGAAACCAGATTCTAGGTATCAAGCTGGGCAGCCAAAATTAGAGGCCACTTGGGAAAATGTGGGCCCTTCACTTCTGCAGATCCACTACATTCTCTGAGCAATTGGGCAGAATGCTTTCAGGTCAGCAGATGAAGAGTGTGGTCCAAGTGGCCTTTGTTATAAAGGCAATTCTTTCCATGTGCACTGCTATTAAGTACAGGCACATTTTTCCTTTCAGTGTAGGGCCTAAGTCACTGCCAAACGGTTACCGTGGTAATTTGGCTGCAATGTGGTCTCTATGAACACAAAAATTCCCATGTCCTAACTATCAGCTCATCTAATTCTAGGAAAGACAAATATTGCTAAACTGAGGTCAACACAGCAACTTTCCAGGAGCCTCTAGGCTGTACCCAATGTGTGTAAAATAAAGTGGACTGCAGCCATTGTTTAATAGAGACGTGACCCATGGAGAAGGTAGGTTCCAGCATGAAGTACTTCATCTAAATCAGTGGCCCACAAACTTTTGAAGGTTGTATCCCTTCTTACCCCCATCTGCATCCTTCTGCTAACACCCCAGATCGAGTGCTGGGGGGAGGGGGGTGCAGCTCCAGGGGGGAACATGGATGGGGTAAAGGGGCTGAGGCTGGGACCACAGTTGGGGGTGGGTCTGGAGCAAGGAGCAGGGCCACAGCCAGTCACTGAAGTTAAGGATGGGAATGAGAGCAGAGCTATAAAAGGGCAGTGGTGGGGATTGGCAGCTGGGCCCATGGCCAGGTGCAGAGCTGTGCCAGGACAAGGGTGGAAGGAAGAACAGAACTGGGAACCTGGTAGAGCTGGTAGCTCCCTCTGGCTTGGCCCCACCTCATCCATCCAAAATGTTCCTCCATGCCTTCTGGGGGAGGAATGCACCCTACAGTGTGGTGATCTTGGAGCTAGATCCACACTGCTCTAATTAAGATGAAGCACCTGAAACACTGGACACTTTTTCTCCTTGAACTACAATCCCATATGATAGAGGAGTGGAACTGTGTGCACATTGGTTGCCCCATCTCAGAAAGGACATAGTGAACTGGAAAAGGCTCAGAGGAGGGTAATGGAGATAACCAAGGGGACCAAGGGGATGGTACAGCTTCATACAAGGTGAGACTAAAAAGTTTAGGGCTGAATCAGCTTAGAAAAGAGATGACTAAGGTGGGGGATGTAATGGGTCCATGAAATCATGAAGGATTGTGGGAAAAGTGAGATCATCATATACTCATTCTGATAATACAAAAATCAGTGCTCACCCAGTGACATTAATAGGCAGAGGTTTTAGGGGGGAAAAAGAAAGTACTTTTTCACACCGTGCACAATTAACCTATGGAACTCATTGCCATTGGATGGCCAAAAGATTAACAGGTTCCAAAAAAGAACTAGACAAGTCCATGGAGTAGCTATTAGTCAAGATGGTTAGAGCGGTGGATTGCTCCAATGGTCTGACCCAGTATGGCTGTTCATGTGAGCTGCATTGTGGACTCCATTGGATTATCTCTGATGCACAGACTGTAGCTGGTTCCAATTCCACCCAGACTGGTGATGACGAACAGCTATAATATCAGACAGTAGTGCCCCAAATTCACTTCACACAGGCCCTTGGTACTTAGCTGCTTGCAACTGGACTCAGGCCAATGCTATGGGGACTATTTCCATGTATGAACCACCCTCCCTCCCCTAAAAGTAGACTTCACTCAGGAAAAGCGAGACAGATACAGATAGGCCAATGTGGAGAGGCTATATTGGGCTGCTTGTTCTGTGGTTATGGAGTGGACCCCTCTCTCCAAAGTCACCTTTTGCCAGCGCTAACAATCACATGGGAAACAGCAGAATGCATGATATGCCCATGCTCTCTTTCCTGCTCTCTCCCATTGCTGTACTCAGTTTCAGTCTTCCTGCCCTTCCCCCACCTCTGGAACCCTTCCTCTTTCATGATCAAGTTTGAATATTTCCTTATGATGGAGCCTAGACCAGTCGCTGGGTCACTGTCTGCTATAGGGAATCCATACCTTCCATTGGAACACCTGGTGCTGACTACTGACAACAGACAGGATACTACACTAGGATCACTGGTCTGACCAGGTGTAACGTTTTTTGTGCCTAGTGCTGATGGCAGGGACAAATGAGCACAGCTTGATTTTCTGGTCCCAGGGGATCTCACAAAGCCATGGGTTAGGAAAAGCATCTCTTGAGTTAAGAGCAGGGTGCAGCTGATCTAGAATCAGATTATTACAATGATGAGACTCCACAGGGTTATGTTGGTGGAGTCACTTTTCAGAGGTGAGTCCACTGGGGTGGGAAAGAGCTGCAGAAAGTGATCACAGCCTCCTGTCTGTGAAGGGAGGGACACTTGCTCAAGCAGCAGACGTTGCTGCCCAGGAAGGGTGCATGGCCTGCAGAGCTAGAGGAAATCCTGATTCAGCAGCCTCCACTGATTTGACTCCTGTGGTCCTGCACTGCTACACACAACCTTTGTCCCTCTGCTCTGTGATTAGTGACCTTGGTAGGACGGCTTGGCAGGCATTCTATAGCCTGGGCTAAGGACGCCTCCCTCTGGCCCACTACCGAGGAGCCCAGCTACATGGACTAAAGAACTTGGTCCCACGTGTGGAGCTAATAGCTTAATGTTCCGCTTGGAAGTCAAGTTTCTACTGGGCATGATCATTCCCATGTGGTCAAATCTTCAGAGAATAGAAAATTTGGGCTGGAAGAGACCTCAGGAGGTCATTGAGTCCAACCCCCTGCTTAAAGCAGAACCAACTCCAAATAAATTGTTTCAGCCAGGGCTTTGTCAAGCCAGGATTTAAAAACCTCTAGGGATGGAGATTCCATCACCTCCCTGGGTAACCCATTCCAGTGCTTCACCATCTTCCCTCCTAGTGAAATAGTTTTTCCTAAAATCCAACCTATACCTCTCCCACTGTAACTTGAGACCACTGCTCCTCGTTCTGAGAACAGCCCTCTCCATCCTCTTTGGAACACCCTTCAGGTAGTTGAAGGCTGCTATCAAATCCCCCCTTCACTCTTCTCTTCTACAGACTAAAGAAGCCCAGTTCTCTCAGCCTCTCCTCATAAGGCATGTGCTACAGCCCCCTAACCATTTTTGTTGCCCTTCATTGGACGATCCAATTTGTCCACATCCTTTCTGTACGTGGGGGCCCCAAAGCTGGATGCAATACTCCAGATGTGTCCTTACCTGTGCTAAATAGAGGGAAATAATCACTTCCCTCAATCTGCTGGCAGTGTTCCTTCTAATGTAGCTCAATATGCCATTAGCCTTCTTGGCAACAAGGGCACACTGTTGACACATATCCAGTTTCTTGTCCCCTGTTATTACCAGGTCCCCCTCTGCAGACCTGCTGCTTAGCCAGTCGGTCCCCAGACTGTAGGGGTGTGTCTAGACTACAGGGTTTTTTCAAAAAAAGTGTCCTTTTTTCGAAAAAACTTTCCCTGTGTCTAGACTGCTGCCGCGTTCTTTCAAAAGTAAATCGAAAGAACACGGCAGGTTTTTCAACCGTGGAAAACCTCGTTTTATGAGGAACAACGCCTTTTTTCGAAAGTGTTCTTTTGAAAAAAGGCGCTATATAATGCAAACTGTGCTTTTTCGAAAGAGAGCATCCAGACTGCCTGGGTGCTCTCTTTCGAAAAAGCAGCTTGCTTTTTCAAAAGTACTGGTTGTAGTCTAGACGCTCTTTTTCAAAAGAGGCTTTTTCGAAAGTAACTTTTGAAAAAGCCTCTTTCGAAAAAGGCCTGTAGTCTAGACGTACCCTAGTAGTTCATGGAATTCTTCCGTTCTTAGCACAGGACTCTGCACTTGTCCTTGTTGAACCTCATCAGATTTCTTTTGGTTCAATCTTTCAATTTGTCGCTCTGGACCCTATCCCAACCCTCCTGTGTATCTATCTCTCCCCAACTTAGTGTCATCTGTAAACTTGCTGAAAGTGTACTCCATCCCCTCATCCAGGTCATTAAATAAGATGTTGAACAAAACTGGCCTCAAGACCGACCCCTGAGCCACTCCACTTGATACCAGCCACCAGCCAGACATCATACTGTTGCTCACTACCCATTAAGCCTGATGATCTAACCAGCTTGCTATCCACTTTACAGTCCATTCATCCAATCCATATATATTTAACCTGGTAATTCATGTCCACTGCTTTTCACATCAGGAGCAGCTTGAGGAGAGCTGCCGGCAACTGGCGCCCAAGGCGGAATGTGGGATCGGCGCCCCCGCCTCCATGGCCCTCAATGGCGTGACATCATCATTGGGCGCTGCGTTAAACGTGGCGCCCTAGGCAACTGCTGAGGTTGCCTACATCCACGGTCCACCCCTGTTCCCCATATCCACAAAAGCCAGTTATCTCAATATAGAAGGCAATTAAGTGGGTCAGGCATGACTTGCCCTTGGTGAATCCATGTTGACTGTTCCCGATCACTTTCCTCTCTTCCAAGAGTTTCAAAATGGATCTCTTGAGGACTTGTTCCATGATTTTTTCAGGGACTGAGGTGAGACTGACTGGCCTGTAGTTTCCCAGATTCTTTTTTAAAGATGGTCACTACATTTGCCCTTTTCCTTTCCCATTCAGTAAGGGTCCTACAACTTCTCTGACATCTTCTTGCTAACACGCTTGTAGAAAACTTCTCGTTATCCTTCACATTCCTTGCTAGCTGAAACTCCAGTTGTGCTTTGGCCTTCTTGATTACATACATCCCTGCATGCTTGAGCAATATCTTTATACTCCTCCCAAGTCATCTGTCCAAATTTCCAAGCTTCCTTGCTGAAAGTGTAATCCATCCCCTCATCCAGGTCATTAAATAAGAAGATTTCTCCGTTAAGCCAAGCTGGTTGCCTGCCATATTTGCTATTCTTTCTGAACGTTGGGATGGCTTATTCCTGTACCTCCAATAAGGCTTCTTTAAAATACAGCCAGCTCTCCTGGACCCCTTTCTCCCTCATATTAGTTTTCCAGGGGATGCTGTCCATCAGCTTCCAGAGGAGGTCAATGTCTGCTTTTCTGAAGTCCAGGATCCATATTTTGTTGCTCTTCTTTCTGTCATTTGTCAGGATCCTGAACTTGACCATCTCATGTTCACTGCTGCCCAGGTTGCCACTGCTTCTGCGATCTTACATACAGTGCAGCTCTTCCACCTTTTCCCCCATCTGTCCTTCTGAATGGTTTATACACATCCATGACAGTGCTCCAATCATGCAAATTACCTCACCGTCTGTTATTCCAATCACATCTTAGTTTCTTGACTGTGCCAGGATTTCCAATTCTTCCTTTTTGTTTTCCAGGATTTTTGCGTTCATGTACAGGCATCTGAAATAACTCGCCAATTGCCCTGTTTTCACAGTATGACGCCTCCCTATTCCACCCTCCTCCTTGTGTTTCCTCCCTGTAGTCCGCTCCTTCACTTACCTCAGGGCTTAAGTCACCAACCCCTGGCAAACTGAGAGAGTCTGCATTGGCGTTTGCCGGTGGGGAGTTCCCACACAATGTTTTTGCCTTTCAGACTTCTGTGAGCAATAAATGCAACATCTGAAGAGTCTCTTAGCAGGAAGACATATGGATAGTGAGTGATCAACTGCTGTGACCTGCAAAGGATGTGCCATGTTTGTTCTCCCAGAAATTATGTTGTCTGTACCAGCTAGTCTTCATATTGGAAGAGAAGGTTAAAAGATTAGAGACTCCAGTATCTACCCTGTGTTGCATCAGAAAAAACGAAGACTTTCTAGAAGAAAAAAAGAGGAGAATTCACATACCCCCAGTGCAGCTAGAGGTAAGAAACTGTTTTCAGGATCTCTGCACAAGTATTATGGTATGGAAGGGTTATCTGAGGGATGGGATCAGAAAGAGACCCTGTCAACTGGGAGGCATGGGATGCATTGTCCTAGAAGTGGGGGACTCCCTCTTAAGGGGGATGGGAGTCGGGGGTCATCCATCTCCCGTCCAGACCGGGATACTTGAGAAGCATGCTGCTTGCCTGGAGCTAGAATTCATCATGGGATGGCATGTCTGCTGAGACTGATCAAGCCATCGGACTACCACCCTTCCTACTTCTCCACGTGGACACCAATGATACTGCCAAGAATGACCTTGGGCAGATCACTGCAGAGTATGTGTCTCTGGGAGGAAGGATAAAGGCGTTTGAGGTGCAAGTCTTGTTCTTGTCCATCCTCCCTGTTGAAGGAAAAGGCCTAGGTAGGCACCATTGAATTGTGGAGATAAATGTATGATTGTGCAGGTGGTGTCAGAGAGAGGACCATGGGATGTTGTTCCAGGAAGGATTGCTAGAAGAGAGAGGATCCACCTAATGAAGAGAGGAAAGAGCATCTTCACAGGCTGGTTTGCTAACCTACTGAGGAGGGCTTTAAACAAGGTTCATGGGGGGATGGTGACCTGTTCATGACGTGCATTTTGAGGAACAACATTATACCAGGCCCTGTCCCCCCAGCACAAACTACTTGTTAAAGTCTGTTGACAGATTCCAGGCTCTGGTCTACACAACAGTGATCAGTCTAACTACAACGCTCATGGGCATGAAAAATCCACCCTCCCTCCTGTGCAACATAGTTACACCGACTTAACCAGTCATGTATACGATGCTATTGCCTCTTGGGGAGGTGAATTAACTATGCTTAGAGGAGAGCTCTCTGCTGTCAGCTTAGAGTCTTCATGGAAGTGCTACAGTCTCCCAGCTGTGCCAATGCAGCATTTTAAGCATAGAATTGCCCTAGGCCATGACCACAGCATTCCTCCTGGAGCCTGGAGGAGACATTGCATTCCCAGTGGGCACCAGTCCAGCCTCCAGCATAAGATACAGCCCAATGGCTGCTCTGTCTTTTGTCCAATTGCTCCTGGGTCATGCAGGTGGCTGGGAATTGGCTGATGGTAACTGCTCCCTGGTCACAACAATCTTGTTTCAGCATTTCTGAGACAACTGTTCTAGTATTTCTAGAATTCTTTTTTTTTTCCACCTTGGAAACTATTTGCCAATTTAACCTGAATTTGCAGATAGTTTGGGTCTGCCTGAACCACATCTTTTGATGATCAAACTATTTTCACAACAAATTACATGTGGTTCTAGTCAGAATTGCATTCTTCTGGCCACATCCACCAACCCTGAGGTCTTCAAACGGGGCATCTCCAGGAAGCCAGCTAAATTAGAATAATAGAATCATAGAACACTAGAATTGGAAGGGACCTCGAGAGGCATCGAGTTCAGTCCCCTGCCCTCATGGCAGGACCCAGTACCATCTAGACCATCCCTGATAGATGTCTATCTAACTTGCTCTTAAATATCTCCAGCAATGGAGATTCCACAACCTCCCTAGGCACTTTATTCCAGTGTTGAACCACCCTGAAAGTTAGGAAGTTTTTCCTAAAATGTCCTACCTAAACCTTCCTTGCTGCAGTTTAAGCCCATTGCTTCTTGTTGGCATATTGTGGGGCCAGGCGGGTGCCCATGGCTGTGCACAGCCGGGGATGGGGGTATAGGGGAGACAGAAAGGGCCCAAACTGGTGCAGGTGGGGGTGATGGAAGGAGGGAGAAGGGGCTCAGGCTGGTGCAGCCGCAATCCAGCACTCCCCGGTGACAGGGGGAAGAGCCGGGACTGCCTACCCTCCCCCCATGAGAGGGGGATTGGCAAACATAGTGAACAGGGGGCACAGATTGACAGAGCCAAAAGAGTACCCAGATACGAACTACTTCAAGACAGGCCCAAAAGAGAAAACAACAGAATTCCACTTGTCATCACCTACAGCCCACAACTTAAACCCCTCCAACGCATTATCAAAATCTACAACCTATCCTGGAAAATGACTCCTCATTCTCACAGGCTTTGGGGACAGGCCAATTCCTGCCTACAGACAACCCCCTAACTTCAAACAAATTCTTTCCAGTAACCACGCAACACACCTCCATCATACTCATCCAGGAATATACCCCTGCAGTCAACCCCAGTGCCAACTGTGTCCACACATTTATACAAGCGATATCATCATAGGACCTAGCCACATAAGCCAGCACATCAGAGGTTCATTTAACTGCACATCTACTAATGTGGTCTATACCGTCAAATGCCAGCAATGCCCCTCTGCCATGTATATTGGCCAAACAGGACAGTCTCTATGGGAAAGAATTAATGGACACAAATCAGATATCCAAAAAGGCAGCACACAGAAACCTGTTGGGGAACATTTTAACTTGCCCAGGAACTCAGTAATGGATCTCAGTGTCACCATATTGGTTCAGGCCAATTTCACAAGCCGACTCCACAGGGAAGCCTTAGAACTTAACATCGTTTACAAGTTTGATTCCTATAACAGAGGTAAGAATAAAGATATTGGCTGGATGGTGTGAGGAAGTGGAGAGTTTTGGCGGTCCAAAGGAGGGTGTTACATACAGGCGGGCACTCAAAATTATTGGTTTAATTTGACAAAGGTGGGGAGTATGTTGTTTCAGAGAACAGCCCAGAGTTAGAGCCGTGGTATCTGGGACTCTGGTGACCGCGACCCTGCTTAGAGGACACAGCCAGTTCTGGCCAGACGAGAGACAATGGGCTGCAGAGAGGGACGCCAGCAACCGGCCCAGCTGACCCCAGTGAGGGGAGAACATTGGACGGAGGAGAGGAGGCGGAGAAGAGAGCGGCCCAGGAGACCCTCTTACCTGGGGAGAAGACAATGGACTGGAGAGGGACTGTTGCTGGGGATATTGGAGGCTCTGCGGGGAGACTGAGGGCTGTTTTTTGGGGGACTGAGGGCAAAGCAGGCAGAGCTCAGCTGGCTACAGGGGGGGAGGCTGACGTGTGGGCTGAGGGCCCAGGCCTACAGGCCTGAGGGACCCATTGCTATGTTCAAAGCTCAATAAACCCTTCTGTTTTGTGCTGGCTGATAGTTGCTCTGGTCTAGAGAACAGGGTGGCACAATTCCTTCTGAGAGTGGAGCCCCGGGGGTCCAGAGAGAGTTGCCCCCCCGAAGGGGCTCACGGCAGAGGCAGGCGGTTGAAGGCCCTGAGAGGCACTGACCCCCCAGGTGAGAGTGGGCACCCCAATAGAGGGTCGCTGCACTGGAGTGGACTCCCTGAGAAAGGGCTGTCTGACTGCCGCTGGAGAGGAGTGAGCTCCCTGAGAAGGGGCTGCCACACTGGAGAGGGGGGATCCGCCCAGGAGCCGAGGAGCCAAGTGTGGGCATGACCTGTGAGCCGTGACAGATGGCCCACTACATTCCACATCCTAATGACATTAAAAAAACCCAAACAATAGGTACTTAAGAACAGTTAGTACCTTCTCTATCAGCTTCCTGCAGCATGAACACCCTAATTGACTATTTCTTTCCCCTTTTTTTCTTTCTTTTCCTTTTTTTTCCTTCTCTCGCCCCATCCCCTCTTTATTTAGAAACTGAACCTTTAATAACTCCATTAATCTGAAGAAGTGGGTTGTCCCCACGAAAGCTCATGATACCCTCTACATGTTTTGTTAGCTCTAAGGGTGCATTCTAAACAGCAGGGCTTAATTCGAAATAAGCTATGCAAATTGAGCTACGTCAATTGCGTAGCTTATTTCAAAATAGCTCATTTTGAAATTGGGAGCATCTACACAGCACTTATTTCGAAACAGAGCACTCTTCCTTGTTACTTCTCATACAATGAAGGTTATAGGAGTTGGAGTAAGAAGTCCTCCAGCTTGACAGTATTTTGACATTATTTCAAAATAACTGCCTGCTGTGTAGACATGGACTAAGTTATTTTGAAATAACACTAGTTATTTTGAAATAATGTTGCTGTGTAGATGTACCCTAAGGTGCTACAAGACTATTCGTTGTTTTTTAAAATTTTTCCACTTACAGACTAACTCAGCTACCCCTCTCTAGTTTAATGATGTCAATGGAACTATTCCGATTTACTCCATCTGAAGGTCTGCAGCTGATGAGATTAATCTGCCTGCAATATCCAGGATGTGTTGCATTTCCCTGTGAAGTTTGAACTTCCAAGTGTTCATTGCTGTGTGATTTGAATATTATTTGAAATAATGATATTTTACAGGCTGCTACCTTGTATATGTCATGGTGTTACAGTATACTATAGGCCAAAGGAGACAAAGATCAGAATACAAAATTGCTAATAGGTTCTGTCACTTATGATATCAGAAGTAGCTTTGATTCTCAGATTTATAGAATGTAACTAAAACCGCCACACACACACACACTTTCACGAAATATTTAGTCACTTTTATCAAGTTAAATAAAGCCCTTTGATTGGATTTATGCAAATGGCTCTTCCGTCAGCGATTCTAATTTATTTACATTTCATTTTAAAATTGCCTATGTACCTTTCTGATCCTCACTAACACCATTAGCAGATAAAGGAATGAGTATCAGGTCACAGATGCCACAAGATGGCAATAGTTGAAGAGCAATTTGTTTCAGTAAGAAGGGATCTGAATTCTCTGGCAAACTTGTGCCATATTTAGAAGGGCACCACACTGTAAAGGTCTGATGCATTAACCTTAGCACTGACACGATGTTTTTCCTCTGAAAAATCTGAACACAATTCCCACAAGGAAAATCTCATTTTTCTTTCCAGTCCTGATGAGGAAATGGAGGCACAGCACAGGTGAGTTACCGAAAGCCAGTAGCGGAGTTAGGAATGGAAGCCACATCTTATGTTGCATCCAACAGACTATAAAATCAGTGCAGAGGGTTGGTAGCTTTGGGACAAGAGTGAGTAAGGCCAGCTCTAAACTAAACCTGTAAAATATGGTTCAGGTACGCAACTCCAGCTACATAAAATACATAGCTGGAGTCTGCTTACATTAAGCTGAGCTTGGTGCCATCTTCGCAGAGGGAGGCTGACAGGAACAAACAAGGAGTACCAGCTGACTGCGAGGAGTACCAGCTCTGACCAGAGCTGCCCTCAGCATTCGATTTAGTGGGTCTTAACTAAACTCGCTAAATCCAAGGTCAGAAGATCAATCTCCGATGTGGCCTAACATTCAAATCAGCAGCATTAGCACAGGCCACTGCAGCTACCATCAATGCAGTTTCCCAGGGAGTGAACTGCGTGTCCTAATTGTCTTAGTTGAGCCATAATTTAAGAAACAATGTAAATGTTGGCTTTCCTTGCAGATTATCCAGCTGTAACCTCACCTGTGCTCCTCACAAGACTCACCTGGACCGGCTGTGAG
Organism: Pelochelys cantorii; assembly: GCA_032595735.1. Classification (NCBI taxonomy): domain Eukaryota; kingdom Metazoa; phylum Chordata; order Testudines; family Trionychidae; genus Pelochelys; species Pelochelys cantorii. Next base: position 333,777,966 of record CM064326.1, on the reverse strand, counting down.
CTGCATCTGGTTGTGTCAAGTCCTAAGCTGACATTGGTGAGAGGCGACAGAAGAGGTTCGTATCTCTACGCATGGCCTTGGAACCTCACCCCAGTGGCATAGACAGAAAGGCCCACATGGGTGGGTGGGCAATGATAGGGAGCAGGGGGAGTTAAGCTCCAAGGTCCCGACCCTACATGCCGGCTGGAGAGCTGGGCAAGCAATGGGGCATGAGTAGAGTGGGGGGTGGACCTGGATGCAAAGTGGGTGGGCCACAGCCCACTCAGGCTCACTTGTGGCTACACCCCTGCCTGACACCTCTGTATATCAGCACTCACATTTAAGCAGCTCGTAGCCCCAGCAATTCTGGGCTTGCTTCATCAGTTATGAATGTAAAAAAAGTGTGTGAGCCCCAGTACCTCTCTGATTACAAATTAAGCACTGGATTTAAGTAAGGCAGGTTTGGATCCTCCTAGCTGTTGAGTGCCACATATTAGCCTGCAATAAGAGTGGAGATGAAGGAGTTGGGGGAGGGGAGCTGTCTGTGGAGCGAGAGCATGAGACTCTAATATAACAGTTACAATGTGTAGAGAGGACAGTCATGTACTGGATATGGGCTAAAACCTGGCTATGGGCCGTGGCTAAATCAGTGTTAGGTTTTGAGCAGCCTACACATGTAACTGGGGATTCCTGGACCTCACTGCATTTGTCGTGTAGATGGGCTCTTAGTCCAAAAGCACTTTAAAGTGCCCTGTGCCCTAGATCACCAGCAATTTTACTCATTTATTTATTTTTTATGGAAATATTCCTGTTTCAAATATAGCTGCGACACAAAAGTTGGGCCTGGAACAAAGTACATGGTATTTATTTCATATCTAAGGGGGGAGAATTCCCCCCAAATTCCTGCAATTTGATAAGAGGCAATTTACTCTTTAGTCAACAAAATGGCCAACTTGATCAAGTACTGCCCTAGGATTCAAGACACCTGTGTGTTGTTCCTGATTCTGACACTGCCTTGCTGTTTGCCCTTGGTCAAGTCACTTCCTCTGCTGTGGCTCAGATTCCTGATCTCTAAACTGGGGATACTGACATAGACTTCATTAGCAAAGTGCTCTGGGATCTATGCAAGGTCAGGGCCCCATAAAAGGTAGATTTATACATAATAGCAAAATTATTTCCTCGCCCAGACTTGTCATTGCTGGGCTCTGGCCTTCTGTAGTCCAATGAGTTGAATTACTGATACAGTGGCTTTACAAGAAACAGCGAGCTGGTAAATACTTGCACACCAAAGTTACTGGAAGCCTCAGAGTATTGTCCAGCTAGGAACAAATCACTGTGGGCCCAACTGTGCAGCCCTTACTCACAATGGTGAGTAGTAGTCACATGGATAATCCCATTGACTGGCAGACTGGTCTCCCTACAGAGGTGCCAGGCAAGTCCAGAAAGGTGGGAAGCTGAGAAAAGAAGAGCGACAGGGACAGCTTCAGGACCCAGATCCACCCTCTCTCAGCTCTGTTTCCACTGTTGTAAATAGTTCCTCGCAAGCTACCCAACTCCCTGCACCTGACACAACCCTTAATGCAGCCAGCCACAGGTGGGGCTCAATTGTACCTTGCTGCAGCTTCTCTGACTGCAGAGTGCTCAGGTCAGTCGTAAGTGGCCCCAGACCATGGCCCCCACTCTCATGCTCAGCTGCACATAACCTGCTGAGCTGGAGGGATGGGAGAGGGGGAGCAAAACAAAGCGCAGAAGTGGCAGAAATAAGAAGCCAAAGGGGAGAGGAAAGAGGTGGTGGCACAAAGGCATGCAGAAGAAACGGATTCATTCTCTGGCCCCTGACACGTGGTTTGGGCCAGGGTTCAAAAGGTTAAAGCCCCTGCCACCTGGCGAGCCACTGAGTCCATCTGCCACTGTTACAGGTAGGGCAGCAGTTGAGCCAGGAGTCATGAGGTTGCCCTGGCTCTAGCTGCTAGACAAGACAACTTCCCAAAGGGATTCTCCCGAAGCCAAGGGGAAGGGCCCCAGCTACCGATCGCCTTCAAGAAATGGCCGACAGTGAGTGATGAATGGCCAGCGCAAAATGTGTTGAAGCACTAGGGTTAGGTGCAGTTGATGCTACACTGAGGTTCCACTGTCAGAAAAGCTTTGACTTGAAACCAGGGTGGGGAATCTTCTTTTGAGCTGGGGTCCATTGACCCACAAAAAATCAGTCAGGGGCCACAAGCAAATGGGAATCCCTCACTGAACTGGCCCCCAAGTAAGGAGAGAAAACCCCCTTCCAGATGTGGCCCCCCCCCCGACTGAGAGGTAGAAAAAAAAAAGACATTCACCTCATGACCCTTAAGCTCCATCCCAAGCCTATGGGGATCAGAGCTAGTAGATTTTGTGAGGCTCCCAGGCTCAGGGGAGGGGCCAGAAATGAGGGGTTCATTGCACAGGAGAGCCAGGGAGCGGGCTGAGGTGGGGATGTCGAGTCTGGGCAGGAGGTAGGATGAAGGAGTGAGCTTAAGGTGTGATCTGGGTGAAAGGTAAGGTGCAGGAGCAGATTGGGGGTGAGGGGTCTGGGTAGGAGGGAGAGTACAGGAAGAGGGTCTGGAAAGGTGGGAGGGTCAAGGAGTGGAGTTTGGACGAGTGGGCACAGGAGCAGGATAGGCGTGCGTGAGCAGGAGGGGGCTGCTCCTGGTGGGGGTGCACCTGGCTCCGGGCAGCTCTGCATTGCAGGGACGCACCAGAGCATTTCCTTGTAGCTTGCAGAGACACGCAGGGCCACTTCCTCCCCCTACCAGGCAGAGCCTACTGGCTAGATCCGGCACTGGCTTGCCTGGATTGGGCCCTTGAGGCCGGGGGCTCCTCCCCTGCGCAGTGGGGAGCAGGTGCTGGTGATCCAACCATGCACCACACCAGTGCCAGATTGCACACCTGCAGAGGCCAAGCCTCATGGACCAGAACAAGGCAAGCCATGAGCCGGATCCAACCCATGGGCCATAAGTTGCCCACCCCTGCTTTAAACCCATACAAGCCAGGAAATGACAGTGTTCCTATGTTGGGGAGGAACCTATATTATTGTATGTAGTCTGGGTAAATGAATGTGCTCAACAGTTCGGCTGTTACTGTGCCTCTTCAGAGGGCTCTTCCTGAGTAGTGTAGGTGAGTTATGGTAAGTGGGAGAATCATCGTGCAGCACTTTGAGAAGCAAGTGTTCCAATGGCATCTTCCATCGTGCCTCAGCAATTTTCCTCCTCAAGCATCTTTAGTTTATGTGCAAACCACACTGGGCCAGATTCTCAGCTGGAGTAAATCAGCCTCACTCAGCTGAGCTCAGTGGCGCCGCCCTGATTTACAATAGCTGGATCCAGTTCATTTTTTTCTAACCACCAACCCTGCAAAGTGCTGCTGAGTTTCCTGGATGCAGTAAGCCTGCAACTTCTGTCTGAGCTGTAGCATCTCAGAGAGACATCCAGTTATGACTAAGGCTTCAAATGGAGAATCCAGCACATCCCTGGGTAACTAGTTCCAATGGCTTATTACCCTTGCTGGAAAAATGTGCCCCTTATTTCCTGTCTGAATTTGTCTAGCTTCAGCTTCCAACCACCGAGCCACATTATTTCTTTTTCTTCTAGATTAAAGAGCTGCCTACAGAAATCTCTTCCCTGTGTTCATGTAAGCTCATTGAGTCACCTCTTAACTTTCTCTTGGATAAACTTAATCATGGAGCTTTGCAAGCTTCTTACCCTAGGGCACTGACAGGCAACCAAGGCTAGAGTGTGCCACAGGTGTGAGCCTCCTTCACCTGCAAGATTGTCATAACCAAGACAGTTACCCAGAATAGTTTTGCTAACTGCACGTTCATACCTCGAATTCGCGGGGCTGTGCTGATTGAACCGTAGCAGTGTGTTGGTTGGATGCAGCGGGAGCGCACGGCTCTTGCTGTCAACTTTGTGTGCAATCAGCACGCACTTCACTTCGTGGGCCCTTCCTTTACATGCATGTCACTTCAGTAATACTGGTAAAAAAAAACCACTGGACAAAAACCAGCAGAATCTGGCAACCCTGCACTTGGGCAAAATGTTTCAGGGGCTGTACACAGAACCCTGATGGGCCACATGTGGCCTTTGGGCCATGAGTTGCCCACTTCCGCTCTAAGGCCTTGTCTACACTGCAAAGTTAGGTGAGCTTAACAACATTGCTCAGGGCTGTGAAAAAAGCCATGCCCTGTGCAACATGGTCAAGCTGACCTAAGCTGTGCTGTACACACGGCTAGCAGAGGAATTCTTCAGTCAACCTAGCTACTGCCTCCTGATCCCACCATGGACACCATGACAGTTCTGGTCAGGCCTAGGGTAGCCAGGTGTCCGGTTTTGAACCAGACAGTCCAGTATTTGAGCTTTCTGTTCAGGAAACAAATTGAGAAAATATAAATGAGAAAATATAAATGTCCGGTATTTTCTAAATAAGATGTAATGTAGATTGTGATGTCATGTCAAGTGTGTCCGGTATTTTTGTTGAAACCATCTGGCAACCCTAGTCAGGCCCGGCCTTAGGGCAAGGTGAGCAAGGCAGTTGCCTTGGGCCCTACGCATTCAGGGACCCACACTGCCCGGCTCCCAGCCCTGCCCATCTGGCCACTCACTCACTGCTCTGACTGGGAGCCGCGCGGCTCAGCCATGCTGCCTTGGGCCTTGCAACCTCTTTGGCTGGGCCTGGTTCTGGTATCAGCTCTGTGGCTGGTGATCTCAGCACCTGGCTTTAGTGATGTAACCTCTTTGTTGCCTCTGGGCACCAGTACTGTCTGCCTATCATTCAAACATGCCTGTTCTTACCAATTATGAAGCCAGAGGCTGCTCAACGCCCATCTTAGATGAGGCCCCCAGCTTGCCTGGATCTTGCCCCCGAAGCTCAGGGACCTCAGCATGCTGGCGTTTCAGGGTCCCCGCGCCCACTGTCTCACCACCAGGCTGGAGCACACAAAATCTACTAGTCTAGGACCCCCAGGGTCTGGTGTGCGAGGGGAATGTGGGGAGTGTTCTCCTTCTCGGTCAATAAGGGTTGTTTTTGGTTTTTTTGTTCTCGTGTGCGTGTGGCCCCCGACTGATTTTTCTGTGGGTCAGTGGCCCCTGACCCAAAAAGAGTCCCTACCCCTTCTCTACAGGGACAATAGATCAGAATATGGCAGGGACTAGCTAGGACAGCTGAGGGTTTAGTGCAGTAAAGTGCTGCGGCTGACTTAAAAGTTGGAGAATCACTGGAGCCAACACCCTGCAAAGCCCTAACTCGTGTGAGTTAAGCTAAATATGCATACAAGGATCTGCAGGATCAGGGCCAAGGATGGCAAATATTGTGGAGGCCTGAAATTAACACACACACACACACACACATGTACACACATACACACCCTTCCAGTGTGGGTGTAAACAAACAACACAGATGCCAAGTCATTTCTCATTCTGTTGGGAACCTTTAATTATGCTTATGTATCATTTTGGTGATTTCTACCACTGTCTTACTGTGGGTTCTGTTTTCTCCTCAACATCCTTTCCATTGCTGTTTTTTAACATGACTGTTCTGGCTCTTGAATGCAGTTTCCCCTTCAATTGCTTTGATTTGACATCTTTCCTAACTCCACTACTGATGACTGCAACGTCTTTATACATGGTCATCCCTGCTTCTGTTTTGCAAAAAAAGTTGATCCTGTCCTTACAAACTTTGGCTGATGCTACCCCGAATGGGTCAGTGTGTAGCTCACATTGCATCGAGTCTCACTGGAGGTTTACAATAGGACCAGAAAACTGCGTGTAGGGGGCGTTTTGCAGGATCTGCTATGCACTAAGGCCAGTTGCTAGGCAAGGGTAAATGGTAAATTGACCTAGTTCCAGAAACATCAATGGAGCAACGCTGTTGGCACCAGCTTCAGAGACGGCCTTACGTGAAGTGCCTTATTCTCTCCTGCTTTAGGTCACAGGAAATACCCAATCAGAGCCAAGGTCTATCAGTCCAGCAGTGTGGCTGTTAGTAAGTCATCATTTACACCTGTGCAATCTGGAAGAACAAATGGAATGGAAGTAAATCCAGGAAACAACAATGGTATTTTATACCCACTCTGCACAGCTACACATGAAATGAATTGGAGAGGAGAACTGAGTCCTAAAACTCCCTTGGGCTCAGTTACATATGTGTTAAATCAGTCTGTTTTTCTGTTCCTTTGCTAATAGAAGTATCCAGAGATAGGATCTGTTGCACATCCTTCCAGTACAAACTGATGATTTTGTACTTGACTGAACTGCATGGAAGTGTTCAGACAAACCTAAAAATCACTAGCAGATAGACCCGGTCTTGCTCGGGTCTTTAAGTGAAGTGATGGGTTTTGGGGTTTGTTTGGAAAATAATAGGAAAATGTACATGCTTTATTTAAATGATTGTATTTTTCAAAAATGAAGGGAAAAAGAAATTTGTATTAATAGAAGAAAGGAACATTAGAGCCTGTTGGTAGACAATATTTGCAGTTTTTCTGTCTCATGCTAGAATAAAAAGGGGGTGGGAGTGCAGGAGTGAGGGCAGGGGGCTTGGAGAGTTGGGGGCACAGGGCAGGGGGTGGAGGGTTCTGGAATGAGGGTAGGGTGAGAGACTCAGGGTTTGGAATGTGTGGGGCTCAGGGCAGAGGCAGTGAGATAGGGGGCTCAGGGCAGGGATTGGGGGAGCAGGAGTCAAGGTGGGGAGACTGGGGAGTGGGTAAGGGAGCTTACTGGGATCGTCCGTAGCAGTGGCGGTGGCGCTGCTCTGGCGGCGGTTCCTCCTAGGGGGCTGGGGCTGCGCTCCCTGGCTGGTGACTTCTCCTGTGGGACTGGGACTCTATGGGCCAGCCCTCATCTCCATCTTGTCTGGGGGTGGGTGGGGGCAGAAGGCAGGAATCTGAGAGCTGGCCCTAGCCTCCAGCTTGTCTGGGGAGGGGGAGCCAGGGATCTATGGGACAGCCCTGGCCTCCAGCATCCCCCATGCCCTGCAGCTGATTTGAGGTGTGGGAGCCAGTGCTGGCCTCCAGGCTCCATCCCCCCCATCCTTCAGCCTGTCCAGGAGAGGGGAGTGGGCAGGGCTCTGGAGGCTGGCCCCAGACTCCAGCTGCCTCCCCCTCTCCCCAGTCTGCAGCTGGTCCAGGAGGGCGCAAGGTTTCAGGATTGAAGCAGCAGGACAGACAGCCTCACCAAGGCCCTGGGCAAGGTGGTGGTGGGGGTGGGGCAGGCTCTGCTCCCCAGCCTGGAAGGGGCAGGGCTTCAGTCAGAAGAGGTGGGGATGGGGCCAGGCACCTCCCCCAGCCAGCCCTCGGTGCTGCCTAGAGCACAGCACGCGATACTCTGGCAGTGATTTAAAGGGCCTTTTTGTATTGCCAGCCCCGGGGCAGTTGTCCCCTTTGCCCTCCCCATCGGTGGGCCTGGGCTGAAGTGCATATTCCTCCCAATTCCTGCTCCAACGAACAGAACTTTGGTGTTACTATCAGGGAGCTGCACTTCTCCCCCCACTCAGGATGGTATAACAGCAGGCCTATAGCCTCCTGGTACTCCCTCAGGGACAGGCAGACTCAGCATGTGCAAGGCCCTGAAGCCCTGGCTCCAGCTTGCACTCAGATGTCTATACCACAATGAAACAGACCCTTAGTTTGAGCTCCAGAATCAGCTGGCACGGGCCAGCTGCAGATTTTAAATCACAGGGTAGACATACCCTAAGGGCACGGATCCCTTATAATATTATTTCTAGCTGAGGATTCCCTGTCACGTTCCCTGTTGTATGAAAATGGAAGCCAGGATTGTAATAGTTGGGATAAGGAATCATTTGAGGGGGGCATGAGGTGAATTCTCTTCGGCCGCTGCCCTCCTATTTTAAGTTATGTCCTGGTGGCTGAGAACATATATCTGTGCAATGAAAGAAATGAAATATGATTTCTTAGTGTAACTCTTCTACTGGGTTGCCAGGAACAAAAAGGGTGCATTCAAAATCTTGGGCCTCCTCTTAAAATTAACTATCACTGGAAAATTTTATGAAGGGGACACGGCGTTAATTTGGGACAACACACCAACAATAAATCAACAACATGTTTATATGAATAATGAGTAAAACACCCACCTCAGTTTCCTCATGGGAAGCAGCAACCATCTGATGAAGAGCTGTGCCTTTAACAGACCACTTTCTGTTTCCCCCACTCAGTGTCATCCCATTAACGAGACATTGTGAGTGGTTAGCAAAGTATAGGAGTGCACTCAGGCAGGTCTGGCTCCAGCTCCTAGCAAGAAGTTCTGCCTCACTTCTGTGAGGAGGTGCCTGGTTGCTGCTTCTAGCTACAATATTACCTCATCAACAGCTTCACCTCACCCCCTCTTGTAGTGGTTACAGCTCTAGCGATATTGGGTAGGAGGTGCCTTGCTAAACCCCTGCATCATCTCTTGTCATGCGATGCTGCTACCTCTCATTACAATAGTGTCTCCACACCATATCCCACTACACTACTGTGTCTTATTACATTATCAAGCCAAACACCTTCATTGGATATAATTAAAGTGAATTCACCTCTGTCAGGATAGCATTTCCAAAGTGCAACAACATCTACAACCTCAAGGCACTGTCTTTCATACAAAATAGGAACCTCTTCTTTGCCTAACCAAGCTCCAATAGCCAGCCATGCAAGACTAAGAATTTAGTTAGGGTGACTCCCCATTCAGGGCATATTAATTACAGCCCTACTCCCCTTTTGTCACATAACAACATTTCATTACTGCTACAGCCAAAACTTAAATCACTGTTAAACAAAATTACCTGGATGATCACACTCAGCAACTAACATGCAAATAAGGCCGTTCATTCTCTTATTCTGGTACATCAATAGATGGCAGCAGAGAGCTCTTTCCCTCTAAAACTCCCTAACGAGGCAGGTGGTTGCCTAATTCCCATTGACTGATTGCTTTGCCCTTTGTGCTTTTGAAAACCTCCTGTGATACCAGGGCTTTGCTACCAGTGACTCTTTATGAAACTCAGATGCCTGCCAGGTAGCTTGGCTGAGCTCCATTTCCCAAAACCGTGCAAGGAATTTGAGTATGCAAAACTTCTTTGCGAGAAGAAAAATAGTTGCATTGGTGGAATCTAGTAGTGAATGTATCCAAAGTACTTTCACCCATGTGGAAAGTTTTACCTGCCTGCTGCCTTTGGCTCTAATCCCTTAGGGTATGTCTACACAGCAACATTATTTCAAAATAACGTAGTCCGTGTCTACACAGCAGGCAGTTATTTTGAAATAATGTTGAAATACTGTCAAGCTGGAGGACTTCTTACTCCAACACCTGTAACCCTTATTGTATGAGGAGTAAGGGAAGTCAGAGGAAGAGTGCTCTATTTCGAAATAAGTGCTGTGTAGAAGCTCCCAATTTCGATATAAGCTACGCAATTGACGTAGCTCAATTTGTGTAGCTTATTTCGAGTTAAGCCTTATTTCGAGACGCACTCTTAGGCACCCTACAGGGGTTGGGGAAAATTTTAATTTCTCCTCTTAGATGAAGTGGAACCAGGGGCAACATTTTTAGTCCCCAGGCCAGGGCACTGAATGCATCAATCTATCAAAGAACGTGAAAAGGGCAGTCAGGGCCAAGGGTTGGAGCAGGGTCAAACCTGAGGCTGAGAGTAGCAAAAAAGTTTGTATTCAAGTTCCAGGCCAGGAGTAGATATCAGAGTCTGAGTCAAATTTTAAAGTCAGGTGAGATCCAAATCAAGCTAAGGTTGAAGCTGGGGATGAAACACAGGACACAGCAGTGACAGGAGGGCTGGCAACTTCCTGAAACAGCCCTAGAAATTATATAGGGCAAAGAGCCAACTAAAAGCCATGAGGCTGCTGCCTGTCAGACTCCTTGAAGTGGGACTTCCCACTGTGTCCACAGTATGTTGTAGGCAGCAGAGTGCAAGCTGGTTACAGCTACTGCTGAATGGTGGCATGGAGGCATTTGGTGCTTAGCAGCTCTGCCAGCCTGTGTCTGAAACCCGTGGGCCCTACAACACACTATGGCTACGTCTACATTGGCAAGTTTTTGTGCAAATACTTTTAACGCAAGAGTTTTTGCATTAAAGTATTTGCGCAAGAGAGCGTCTACACTGACATGTGCTTTTGCGCAAAAGCATCCGTGCCCAGTGTAGACACTCTCTTGCACAAGAAAGCTCCGATGGCCATTTTAGCCATCGGGCTTTCTTGCGCAATAAATTAACATTCCTGTCTACACTGGCCCTCTTGCGCAAGTATTCTTGCGCAAGCGGGCTTATGCCTGAGCGGGAGCATCAAAGTATTTGTGCAAGAGCACTGATTTTGTACATTACAAAGTCAGTGTTCTTGCGCAAATTCTCGCGGCCAGTGTAGACAGGCGGCAAGTTTTTGCGCAAAAGTGTCCGCTTTTGCGCAAAATCTTGCCAGTCTAGACACACCCTATGGGTATGTCTACATTACAGAGTTTTGTCAGAAAAATGGCCATTTTTCTGACAAAACTTGAGGAACGTCCACACTTCAATTGCGTTCTTCCGCAAGAAAATCGAAAGAACAGAGGGGCTTTTCCAGCATTGGTAATCCTCATTCTATGAGGAAGAAGCCTTTTTGAGAAAGAGCTCTTTTGCAAAAAGGTGTGTGTGGACAGGGAAGAGGGAGTTCTTTCGAAAGATGAGGAAAGAAGAAAAAGCACACGTGCTCTGGTGGCCATTCCATCCATAGCAATCACAGCTTACGTCCATTCAGTCTGGATGTTCTCTTTCGAAAAAGCAGATCGCATTTTTTTGACGCACTTTTGCAGTGTGGACGCTCTCTTTCAGAAGAAGCCTGTAGTCTAGATGTAACCTATGAGAGCACCTGATAGTCTTTCTGAGTGAGCATTTATACTCACAGCACCTCTGTGAGGAGGGGAAGAGCTATTAGACTCTCTAGCACAGTCTCAGTGATTAAATAACATCACTAGGAGACACTTTTGTGACAGTTCCCTATGCCTGAGGCCACTGAGGGCAGCCCTTCTCAGGTGGATCAGCGCTGCCCATAGTGATTCAGGTCTGTGGAGAAATGCAGGGCTGACAAACTGGCTCCTCTCATCCATGTAACATTTTCTTTATACCCCGTACAGACTCCTGGACTCATCTTGGCCATGCAAGGCCTGGGGAGAAGGGAGGAGACACAGACTGAGCTCCATAGAATGTCAATCCCCTTACCAAGGAGCACTTGACTCTTTTGTGGCATGACATGAGTCACTCCTTCTCCCCAGGCACTGAGGAAGCAGGTTTCCTGTGAAGCATCCCTGCTCCTATCAGCTCAAGGCCCAGAGGTGGGACCTGATCCTAGTGAATAGCACTGTGAAGAACTAGGCCATTTGACAATCTCCATGCAGGGCCACAGAAAGGGTTAATCTGTCACTGACACAGGCTGGGGCACAGGAGGCTGGAAAATGCCATCCCTCCATATAGTAAACACATCTGCAAAGGCTGGGCTAGGGGCATGGAAGACAATCCTCAGAGGCTCATGCTGCATCTGTCCCAAAACCAGTGGCAGGACGTTAGCTATGCAAGGTGACCGCTGATACATAAACCCATTAAGACAAAGTTATACTAAGGCGAGGCAAACGGGAGGGCAAAATGACCTGTCAGTGACACAGTAAGCGGCTCTTAAGAGGGCATCATGAAGTTTATGAACCAGTTTGGCAAGTACCTGGCTTGAGGTAAAGCCAAGAGCTTGTTACCTGCCAAACTGGTTCCTGATGGCTGGTGCCGCTCTCACCAGAAGGTCGTGTTGCTGCCACGTGACACGGGTGAGCCAAAGTGGGTGCTTTTTACATTTCACCCCTATGTTTCAGGTCTTTGTTCATCTCCAGCGGCCAGTCTCTAACGACAGGGGAGCCCAGTTCATGTTTCATTCCCTTGTTACCTACGCCTATGGGGTTCTGTGGTTGTGTGGTATATGGCGGCTTGGCTAGATGTTTGGGGTTGCACTCAGAGCAGGCTAATTTAATGTTCACTTTGTTGTTTGTCTATTTGATTATTTAGAGTTTGCATTTAGTTGTTCCCTTTGCCTTGGAAATTAGAGCTGTGATCACTACACCCCCCCCCCCCCGCACATTTGGACTGCTGTAACATACATACAATTAAGCCTCACTTTTGGTTACACTGAATGCCGACAGCAGGCATGGCCATGTACAGTGTCTTCAGGGAACTGACAATTTAAATGCAAGATTCTGCCCTCAGCTGAGGTGAGAAAGGACCATGGTGTGGACAGAGCTTGTCCAGTTGATGTCTCCTAATGGGACCTGGATAGGTCACAGTACAGTGTACACAGCTAACTGATGAGCCTTGGTTCATTGGTTAAATGTCACGGTTACACGCAGGCTCCCAGTACATGCAGGGATCCAGCTTAAAAGCCAGTTTCCCATGCACATGGGCTCCTGGGGAGCTGCTTTACTCCCCCTGCCCCTTCCCTTGCCTGCTGCTGCCTCTGTATCAGAGGCAGCAGTGCAGGACAGCTGACAGGGAGCTGGTGCATGCAGGGAGCTGGTTTAAAAGCCAGTTCCCCGCAAGCGCCTACTCCCAGGGAGCTGACTGCTGCCCTACCTATATCTGCATAACTCAGCGTTTCCCAAACTATGGGCCGTGGCCTGGTACTGGGCCTCAGGAAAAAAATACTGGGCCTTAGCGTGGTTGCCGGGATATTCCAGGCTCCCAGAGTGCCCGTGTGGCACCGGGTCCGCCAAGCCCTTGGCCGGCCTGGGCATAACCTGCAGCCCGATGTTCTGGCTCCCGGGAGAGGCATAGCTAGGGGAGGTTGGGAGTGGGGCGGGGAGGAGGAGGAGCAGGAGGAGGAGGGGAGAGCTGGCCACCGGAAGCAGCACTGGATAGGGGAATCGGGGCGGGCTTTGGAGATTTGGGGTGGAGGGCAGCCGGCGGAAGCAGAGCTGGCCGGGGGGAAGGGGGCAGGGGGCTGGCCGGGAGATCGGGAGGAGGAGTAGGGGAGAAGCGGCTGCCGGAAGCAGGGCTGGCCTGGGGCATCGGAGCTGGCCAGGAGAGATTGGGGGGGCCGGCGGAAGCAGGGCTGCCAGGGGGCGCGAGGTCGGGGATAGGGAGCTGGTCAGGGAAGATGGGGGGGGGGGGAGAGAAGCGGCCGCCAGAAGCAGGGCTGGACGCAGGCAGCGGGGCTGGCCAAGGGAGATTGGGAGGAGAAGCGGGGGAGAACTGGCTGTCTGGGAGGGGGTTGGGGGAAGTGGGGCTGGACAGAGGTGCAGCGGGGGGAGTGGGACTGACGCGGCCATATGTAGATCTCGGGGCGCTGCCCCCCGCCCGCCCCGCAAGGCACGAGTGAGTCTGGCCTGGGGATTCTATTGTGCCCCCCCCAAGTAGTTGCAAACTGGCTAGCTGGTAGACACACTCATGCAGCCTGAGCACATTTAGCAGCCAGACAGTTTGAAACTACAAACTGATACATCTAGTAATAATAAAACGTACCTAATGAGAAAATACCAGACATGTTATATGTCTGCTATTTTCTCAGTTTGTTTTTTATGTGTTTATATTTTTGGGCTGCAAAAAACAGTACTGAAAAAAATGGGTTCCAACTAAAGTAAAAAGTTTGGGAAACCCTGGTCTAACCAGCTTTCTGTCTTACACTCCATTTATCCAATCCATATTCTTTAACTTGCTGGCAAGAATATTGTGGGTGACCATATCAAAAGCTTTGCTAAAGCTGGCACTGGGGGCTTTGGGAGGACCAGAAACAACTTATTTGAATATTCATCATTTGATTAATGAATATGCAAATATGCAAATGAATGTTACGGGTCCTCCAAAAGTTCATGAATGGATTTACTGGTCCCTGTGTCAAAAAGTTTGGGAACCCCTGGCGTAACTGCTGATATTTTCATTGGTAACACGGTCACTTAATTAAAAACATTTTAACATCCCAAGTAGATAATAGAGTCTACCCATTATACCAAACCTGGTTAGCTCCATGTGCTGAAGTACTGACTTAAGAACATAAGAACATAAGAACGGCCGTACTGGGTCAGACCAAAGGTCCATCCAGCCCAGTAGCCTGTCTGCCAACAGTGGCCAGCACCAGGTGCCCCAGAGAAGGTGGACCGAAGACAATGATCAAGCAATTTGTCTCCTGCCATCCCTCTCCAGCCTCTGACAAACAGAGGCCAGGGACACCATTTCTATCCCCTGGCTAATAGCCTTTTATGGACCTAACCTCCATGAAATTATCTAGCTTCTCGTTAAACTCTGTTATAGTCCTAGCCTTCACAGCCTCCTCTGGCAAGGAATTCCACTTGTCTGCATCAGCCTTTTTCCTCTCCAAACATTGATCATGGTACTGTCAAAAGCACTCAGTATTGGCTAACTACTTCCACTCACACCAATGGGAAAATGCCCAATGATTCCAAGAACTGCAGAAGGAAGCAGGGTGTATCTTCCCCAATGAAATTCCTGCTAGTTTTTTTTCCAGATCCAACAAGAGAAAGAGGCAAAGGTTGAGAAGTTACAAATCAAGCTGTTTCTACAGCTCTTGGAAACATGCAAAGCACCTGTGCTGCCGTGTGGGTTTCAGAGTGACAAAGCCACTAAGCCCTCCACAAAGAAAGGAACCACAATAGAAACACAAGAGGCTTGTTTCCAAGATTTCTCAATCTTCTTTAGTGCTAACAATTTTTATAAACAGCCCGTTTGTACTGGTGCACAATAATACCTCCATACAGAGGAAGGCAGTGAAATTATTTCATTTCTTAAAGCACAGAATCAGTGTTTACACAGCTGAGCTAAATTATTTATACCTATAATGTTATAGGTTTCACATCAGTGGCATTTATTAGCATGCAGTGGATGAGAAATCAGACTTGACCTACTTATGAAAAATTATCTAAACTCTCTCTATGAAGTTAGGCTACACAAGGAAAGGTACTAGTGGTGAACCTTCATTCTCTACTCACCAGACAACCTGTACCCAGGGCTGGATTTAAGGACAGGCAACTGCCTGGGCTGCCAGGCACAGGAGGAGCTGTTTTTGTTAGTCACAAAAGGGAAAACAAAATGTTTGAAGTAACATTTCAAGTATTCAGTATGTGGATTCGTTTTTCACTAACCTCCTAGAATGTTCTGGAATTTTGTAGAATCTTGTAGAACCTACCAGACTTTCTGAGAACTACATTTTCCCTGAACCTCTTAGAATGCTGTAAGCCATGCCCTTGCGGCCATATAAGGGGTGGGACATCACCAGTCAGTAAGATATAAGAATGAACTGAAGTGAGAGCCCAAAAGTGATACTGTGAACCTTCTTTTATTGTGTAACTGTGAAAGTGTACTTGTGTTTTAAATTTGAAGAGTGCAATTAGCAATCACTACAAGACATTTAATTAGATGCCAGAGATATCTACTGAACCCCAATCTACACAACAATATAAAAGAAATATTGTTACTCCTTCTGCTATGCATAACATTTAATGTTTGATTACTGTTTTCCCCTGCAGAAAATAAAAGATGCTCCCAAAGAAGCCTCCAGGAGCTCAGTATTGGAAGCAAAATGCTCAGTTGCAATCTAGCTTGCAACAAGAGGCAAATTTGATGGGAAAATATCAGAAACAGAACAACATAGACTGGCTTTAGGTAGTAGCAATCATGCCAGTGCAGAAGAAATTGAAGTGCCAACTATAAATGATGGAATTCCTTTTATTAAGGAATTAACAGATATACCTCAAGATAAAGAATGAAAATGTGAGGAAAGTGATGGAGGATCATCCAGTTTTCCCAGAGGCATTAAGAAGAGTGATGATAAAGAAGACTGTGGCTCACATGAAAAGGCAAATAATGGCAAAGAAAAGTCTGGTTTACATGAAAAGGAGAGAAATGAAAAAGAAGAATCAGCCTTGCATGCTGACAAACAGCAGTGAGAAAAATTGCGCACCAAAGATTAATACATCAGATCCTGTTCTACAGATGGCGATCCTAAACTGTTGGTATTCACTGTTCCATTCTGAATGGGCCAGACAAAACTGAGGGTACGTTTCCAGTAAATGGGCAGAAGCAACACTTCTCAGAGTCACACTACAAATATTTGATATTTGATTTGTCCTTTTCATATGTGTTCATTTTTTTAAATTGTATCCTTTGGTATATATGGTTGTGACAACTTTCTTCCACTATTTGATCTGAGGAAGTGGGTCTGGCCCATGAAAGCTCATCACCTAATAAACCATCTTGTTAGTCTTTAAAGTGCTACATAGTCCTGTTTTTTGTTTCAGCTACACCAGACTAACACGGCTACATTTTTATCACTGCAAATATATGATGGAGAATGGTGAAAAACTGAATTCCTAGTTGCTGGAACAAAGGGTACTGCAGCATCCCCAGACTTGAAGAAGTTTCCATTATATACAAGATTTACAATTTAGTTAATTGGTTCTCAGCACCCCCACAGTAAAAATTGTTCCAGCTCCATTGACTGAATTGGCGTTGGCTAGTTTATCAAAATCAACTAAGTGCTCTATTTTTCTTCTGTTTTGACAAGAATGCTAAATTGTTGTTTGCGCTTTCCAGGTACAATTACTGGCATAACTTTTAGCTGATGCTCTGCAGTAATATGAAAAGTCACCTGGCCATTTTATGGCCTACTCCAAACAGATGGAAGCTGGCTGACTCCAGAATCAAGTCAAATAAATGCATAGATGCCGAAAACCACTGCATTATTAATGTAGAAACCCAGCACTGGAGGAACGTGCTACGGTGTCTGATCTCAATTACCCTCTTTCTTGCAAAGAATAATTTGGTTTTCTGGGGCTCGTTGGATAAGTTGTTCATTGAACAGATTTTCCTCAATTAGGTAGAGCTCCTTGGGAAATATAATGATGTCATTCATGAGCAGCTATACTGAGTAGTTCGTAAAGAAACTATGGACCATTACTGCAGCAAAACAATTCAAAACAAATTGATTGACCTTCTGGCAAGGAAGGTGCTTGTTAACATATTGATGTGGCTTGGCAAAGCGAAGTACTACTCTGCACTCCCAACATTAGTCACAGTGAGGTGTCATTTAAGGTAAGATTAGTTGACTAAGAGGATGACTGTATCCAAGTAAAGGAATACTTTATTTCCAGTCTGTGGATGATTTTACTGGAAAAAGCCTAACAGAACTGTTTATGACCATTTGGAATGAGAATAAAATAAAGCTTCAGGACTGCTATGGTCAGGACTATGCCAAAGACATAAAAATGAAGGGATGAAAGAGTGATGTCCAGGCAAGGATCCTTGCACTGAATCCAGGAACTTTCATTGTGCCTTGTGGTTGCCATTGCCTCAAACTGGTTGCATCAGATGCAGCGTCATCTCCTTTTGAGTCAGACCCTCTCTTCAGAGTACTGCGAAGGAGCTACGCGTCTAGTTTTCAACATCAGCTGAGGTAGAAGAGGCTCATGGACATGCTTGCGTGTTGACACTGCTTGAGTGTCCACTGATGAATGGTTTGGCCAAATGAAGCACCACCAAAAGACATGGAAGATTTTGAATGACCTTAGTATAGGGTTGCTAGATACTTTCACAAAAAATACCAAACATGGCGGGGAAAAAAAACCAAAAACCCACTACTGCACAGAAAAAAAACAGTCACTGTACCTTTAAATCCCCATACTCCCTGCTCCCCTAGGAATAATGTCCCAAGCGGCCTTCCGTCTGAGAAAAACAGAAAATACTGGACATTTTACATGTCCAGTATTTTCTGTTTTTTTTTTAAACCAGACAGAGGCCGCAAATACCAGACTGTCCAGGCCAATACTGCACACCTGGCAACCCTACCTTAGTAAGCTGCCAGTACACAGGAAAACACTCATGGACAATTGTATGGACCTTCACCAGATGCTAACATGTCGGGAATGTTTGGACATCAATGATAGATTTCTATATTGAACTGAACAATGAAACATTTGCGACATGGGAAGCACCTCAACTCCTAGTTCTCTAGTTCATTCATGATACAGAGCTGGAGGATGCTTTTCCTAATATGTGGATAGGCTTAAGGGATTCTATTCAACATTGTCAGTCGCGAACACCGAGTGCAGTTTTTCAAAGCTCAGGCTCAATAAAACGTATCTTCAATCAATGATGACTGCTGAGAGATTGACACTGCTTGCTTTTTTATCTCCTGAAAATGCCATTGGCCTGTCTTGTACTTGAGTTTCCAAGGGCAAAGATGAGAAAAGCGGACTTCAGAACTAAACAACTGTGGTTAACATTCTAAAGTGGTCACCTGCTGTAATACTGTTTCATACTGGTCCACCCAAAGTTGGTGCACAGTTCAATTCCTTGATGTTAGAAAATTTCAATAATAAACTTAAAAAGTTTCTATAAGCTAAGAGGAAACAATTTGATTTGCTTGTATATGACATGAATAAATCATAGGATCATAATAAATAAATTAGGATCATAGCATGCAAATTTATCATCTTGTAAGACAGGGATAAATCAAGCATGGAAAATCATGTATCAAAGCCATGCATTTGTAACCAATTTCAATAAAAATAAGGTATTCCAATTTTTTTTAAAAGCGTGCGGGGGATGCCAAAGACACTCCTCATCTGGTTTGCCATTTGATCAAGAGCTGGCCCTGCCTGTACCTGCCAATAGTGGCAGCAGTGGGGTGGGAGTAGGGAGAATGAGGGCAGCAACTTCCTTCAGCAGACGTTACTGAGCATGCTCAGACCATGTGAGCATGCTCAGTACAAGCCAAGTAGCAACACTGGGGGGCGGCACATGTCTCCACATTCACTCCCACCCATACATTGCCTCTGCTAGCCACACTGTGAAAGATTCCATCAGCGGCATGTAAAAATGAATGCCAGGCCACACACATGCCACCAGTATTTGCAGACACGTCCCCATAGTGCCATCTGCCATTTGTCTGGGTTTTGGTGAGCATCCACGTGGCCAGACTTTGCACACCATGTCTCAGGTGTGGCAAAGACATCTATTTTACTTTAATAGCTAATTTTACTCTAACTGGCACAGGGTCAGGGCTGACAGAGCAGGAGTTCTTCATTGCTACAGCTTTGGAATTGGCTTGCTTTGGAGAGTTTAATGAAAGTGGGGGTCTCTCCAATGCTGATTGACAGCTCTGCCTTTGTTCCAAAGAGTGAAGGAATATCCTCACTGTGAGGTCTAGGTCTATAGCAATAATCTTTAGTTCTTATAAATAAAAGCAATATCCCCACCACTTAATGTTCCTGTTTAGTGCTTTCCAACTGGAGATCTCACAGCAGTCTGCAAAAGGAAAATAATTACTTCATCAGGCTGTTCTAGCTAGCACACTTCTTTGGCAGATCTCAAAGCATTTTACAAAAGAAGTATCATCATCCCACTTTTTTTATTCAAATGGGGAAACTGAGTACAGAGCAGAAAATAATTTGCCCAAGGTCACCCAGCAAAACAGTGGCAGAGCTGGGACTTGAACCCATTGTGCCAGATATGGCAAATATCCTTGAAAAAGTTGAAGCATTTTTTCAATCCATTGTATTATATAATAATGGCCATACTGGGTCAGATAAAAGGTTCATCTAGCTCAGTATCCTGTCTTCTGACAGTGGCTGATACCAGATGCCACAGAGGGAATGAAGAGAACAAGTAATCATCAAGTGATCCATCTCTTGTTGCATATTCTCTGACAAACAGAGGCTAGAGACATCATTCCTGCCCATCCTAAGCTATTGATGGACCTTTCTCCATGTATTTATCTTGTTCTTTTTTGAAACTCTGTTATAATCTTGGATTTCACAACATCCTCTGGCAAGGAGTTCCACAGGTTGATAGTGCGTGTTGTGAAGAATTATTTCCTTTTGTTTGTTTTAAACCTGCTACCTATTAATTTCATTTGGTGACCCCTAGTTCATGTGTTCTGGAAAGGAGTAAATAACTCTCCTTTATTCACTTTTCCACACCAATCATGATTCTATAGACCTCTATTATATCCTCTCTTAGTCATCTCTTTTTCCAAGCTGAAAAGTCCCAGCCTTATTAATGCAAAGGTTGTGGGCCAGGATTGTATATAGACTCTTTAGGGGGCTAGGGTGGTGGAATGTGATATGAACTGTGGGAAGTGTTATAACTTCAAAGGACTATGCTGAATTTTGGGCCAGAAAAGAATGGACCCTTGGGACAGTGTCACATAATTTGCCTGGGAAATCTCTAGGAGGAAGTGAATGCAAATTCTCCAACTCTAATGGTGCAAATTTGTTGTGAGAAGAGGACCATTGTCTGCTGATCACTTGTTTCCAAAGGCTCAAGATCAGAGGATCTAGTAGTTTACTCTGGGAAGAGAAAACCACTTATCCAGTGCCCTGTATACCTGCCTTCCACCAGCGTGTGGCAGCCTGCTGGCTTAGTCTGTCACACTTGTGTAAAGAAAAACTGAGCTATTCATCTCAGCTATTCGTTCTAGACTTAAGCTGGTATGAACTGACCACAGACAAACTCCTCTAGGGTTTGAAGGACTGTCTCCTTTCAGAGCCCATGTTGGAGATGGGTGATCTCATTGGCATATGTGTAGGTTCTTTCATTGTTTTAATATATTTTCTCTGTAATGCTTTCACATTAAGAATAAACATGCTCGCTTAGAAAGAGCTGTGAGATAACCTGTGACTGCCGCTGATTACACTGTTCTGAGCCTTCAGAGAGAAAGCACAGATGCCGGCCTCTCTAGCAATCTGGCTTGATGGGAATATTACACTGTAGGCAGAGAACTGAAGCCTAGAAAATACTCTGGTCAGGAGGGAGAGAGACATGGCCCTCACACTTTGTTCCCTCTAATCTCTTCCATCCATGTGTGGATTTTTTCCACAGATGTGCAGAATAAATTTTTATGTATACCAAGGCATGTGCAAATGTGCACCATCAGTAGAAATATTTTTTTAAAAAACCCTAGTTGTGAGCGCTCTATTACCCAGCTGGGTGGCATGTGAATCTCTCCTGAGCAGTCGCACAAGTGCTCACTTTACAGGGAACACTGGTTTCACCCAAGAGAGGTGATGGCTGGAGGATACCGAAGCCCTTGCTGGACCATGGAGGGGAAATGCAGGTGCAGGTGACCTGACCTGTGACACCCATGGTTTCTGAATCCCAGTACAGTGCTTTTCTACACTAGAACTCATCACCTCCCTTTCCCAGCTAAAAAGAAATTCCTTTTCCAATATGAAATCAGCAGATTTTGGTAGAGCTGGTGGGAATTTTCGAAACTCTTTCACCCTCAGCAAATTAATTCTATAACATTTATGGCTGATGTATTTTCCTAGACCAGCTCAGACTAGGCAACACAGTATGGGAAGGAGGTGGGCAGCCCTCGGCAGAGAAAGAAGAGGCTAAGAACTATTTAGAAAAGCTAGATATACACAAATCCATGGGTCCAGATTTAATACATCCGAGGGTACTGAGGGAGTTGGCAGATGTCATTACAGAGCCTTTGGCTATTATCTTTGAAAACCCGTGGAGATCAGGAGAGGTCCTGGATGATTGGAAAAAGGCAAATGTAGTGCCCATCTTTAAAAAAGGGCAGGACGACAATTCAGGGAACTATAGACCCATAAGGGAAGTAGGTGGATGTGACATACCTTGACTTTAGCAAAGCTTTTGATAGTGTCTCCCACAGTATTCCTGCCAGCAAGTTAAGGAAGTATGGATTTGATAAATTGACTGTAAGGTGGATAGAAAGTTGGCTAGATTGTCAGGCTTAATGGGTGGTGATCAACAGCTCAATGTTTGGTTGGAGGTCGGTATTAAGCGGAGTGCCCCAATGATCAGTTCTGGGTCCAGTTTTGTTCAACATCTTTATTAATGACCTGGATAAGGGGATGGATTGCACCCTCAGCAAGTTTGCGGATGACACTAAGCTATGGGGAGAGGTAAATATGTTGGAGGGTAGGGATAAAGTCCAGAGTGACCTAGACAAATGGGAAGATTGGGCCAAAAGAAATCACTTGGGTCGGAAGAATCCCAAGCA
This sequence comes from Pelochelys cantorii, assembly GCA_032595735.1. Lineage (NCBI taxonomy): Eukaryota > Metazoa > Chordata > Testudines > Trionychidae > Pelochelys > Pelochelys cantorii. Next base: position 333,755,975 of record CM064326.1, on the reverse strand, counting down.
CTTTTACAGGCTGGGAACTGACTGGCTAAGTAGCAGTTCAGCAGAAAAGGACCTGGGGATTACAGTGGATGAGAAGCTGGATATGAATCAGTGTGCCCTTGTAGCCAAGAAGGCTAATGGCATATTAGGGTGCATTAGGAGGAGCATTGCCAGCAGACCTAGAGAAGTTATTCCTCTTTATTCGGCACTGGTGAGGCCACATCTGGAGTATTGCATCCAGTTCTGGGCCCCCCACTATACAAAGGATGTGGACACATTAGAGAGGGTCCAGCGGAGGGCAACCAAAATGATTAGGGGGCTGGAGCACATGACCTATGAGGAGAGGCTGAGGGATTTGGGCTTATTTAGTCTGCAGAAGATTTAGGGAGGATATGATAGCAGCCTTCAACTTCCTGAAGGGAGGTTCCAAAAAGGTGGAGAGAGGCTGTTCTCAGTAGTGACTGATGGCAGCACAAGGAGCAATGGTCTCAAGTTACAGTGGGGGAGGTATTTAGGAAAAACTATTTCACAAGGAGGTGGTAAAGTACTGGAATGGGTTGCCTAGGGAGGTGGTGGAATCTCCATCCCGAGGTTTTTAAGTACCGGCTTGACAAAAGTACTGGCTAGGATGATTTAGTTCAGCCCTAGGATTTTATGATTCTTAAGTTGGTCTCAGGTGCTGTGCAGCAGATCCCAAGTTTTAGAGTTTAGCTTTACGCAGTTTTTCTAATATCCCAATGGCTCAGACAGCCTTTCCCTCTGAACCAACACGTCCAAGGCACTTACACTTCAGATGTTTTTCTTCTTGTCTTGCAATTGATACATTTTTTATGAAGCTCAGGCTCCAATTTCTTTTCATGTTATAGAGAGAATATCCTTTTCCTGTGAAGCTGTACGAGGATTTTCCCTTAAAGTAATATAATCTAATGTCCTGTAATTAGGTTAAATGAACATATTAGCCAAAAGACAAGGCACTGGTCACTGATGCTTTAATTGCAGTATATGTTCATTCCCATTACTTTGTTTGCTAGCACTTATACAGCTGTTTCAACTGTGTAAAATGGCAGCCGTACCACAGCATTTGATATTTACTTTTTAGCAGATGGCACGATTGACTACCATACATTGGCTTTTGATAGAAAAATGACATCACTGGTAATGTAGCTAAGCTCCAATTTAAGTTTTATAAAAATATTTTTAAAAGTTTATATTTCATACTTACATACATTTAAAACCAAAAGATGACAAAATTAAAACAAAATCCAATCACACTGAGACATCAAAGATGTACAGCAGAGGACAATTCAACAAAGTTACTAACGTGTTTGTGATTTGATCCACAAAGTTAAATAAGCATTAATGGTAGGAGTTATGAAATACATTTGATCTGAAACCAATTTATTTACTTGGTGGACCAAAGTGAACACACAGTTTAATGATTTTTTTAAAAGATACTTTACAATTAAGTCACGTAACTGATTCAAGCTCTGTACATGCATGCAAAATTTCAGAAGCTCAATAAAACCTCTGAGATCCGTAATCGAATCACCATCAGACCCTTTACTACACAATTCTTCACAGTTGCTACTACATAAAAATAGACAACATATGGCTGGCTGCTCTTTTACTTCAATAGGCCACTGTAATTGACTGATTATTACTAAGGAACATGTTTGCACAGGAAATATTTTCTAAAGCTAAACGATGTTTGATGATGGGTGATACAATGGAACCTCAAAGTTACAAACACCTCGGGAATGGAGGCTGTTTGTAACTCTGAACAAAATGTTATGGTAGATCTTTCAAGTCTATAACTGAATGTTGACTGAATACAGCTTTGAAACTTCTCTCTGGAAGAAAAAGGCTGCTTTTAACCACCTTAGTTTACATGAAAACAAGCACAAACCCAGTTCCCTTACCTTGTCAATTTTTAAAAAACTTCCCCTCTCTTTTTAGGAGTTTATGTTTAATACAGTACCGTACAGTATTTGTGATGGTGGTGGGGGTGGTGGTTTGGTCTCTGTTACCATATTGCATATGTCCAGTTCCAAATGTGTAAGCTGACCAATCAATCTGCAACGCTGGTGTTCGTAACTCTGAGGTTCTAGTTATGAAGATGTATGCTGTAGCAGCTACTTTTGCATTATGAATACTGGTTTGTCTTTTCTATGTGTTGTTTCCACAGAAGCAGAGCTTAACCTTTTAAGTGAATATTATAATATTATAACGGCACCTAATTCAATTAAAATTGTTAAGCATGTCAACACTTGATATTTATGAGATTTGATGTAGCTATATTGTTCGATTTGGCAGACAAAACAGTTTAAAATTCAGATAGAAAAGCCTTATTGTGGTGTAAGCTATAGGTTTTTCCATGAGCTTCCCTGAAATTGCCATTTTTGTACAAGGTTGTTAAAATATTAATAATCATTAAACTAACAAGTACCCTGTTCTAAAATAGAGACATCTGGTATATAACAGAAAACACAAAATCAATTAAAGTAATTTATTGTGGGTTTTTCTTTTCTGAACTGACAAAGAGGATTTCCCAGAGATTGATAACACAACACAACGTTATACACCATTTCACAACTAGCCCCTTGTTGTTTTATTAAGAACATAGCAATTTAAAAATATCTAAATATTTACATATTAATAAAACATATATACAGAAGATTGAGATGCTTTACCTAAATATGGAATGATTTTTCTAATAAACCCTATAAAAATTGCTGAAGAAAGTCTGAACAGTAGTCACAGTAAGTAAACACAAATGCAATTTTTAAAAATTTACAAAATGATGATTCCATCAGTTAAGGGTTGTGACATGTACCTGGTAGATTCACTGCACAGACTGTAGATTGCCACAGCCCTGCTCAGAAATCCAGGTCACGGGGGAAGCAGTCTCATCAGACTTTGAAGGAAAAGCTCTTTAAGGTCTGCAGTGCACATTCAATATAGTCCACAATTTTAAAGAGAACATCATTACTTTTAATAATACATGTGTTTTAAACAGGAAGGGAAAGGTCAACAGCCTGATTTTCAAAGGTGCTGAGAATCAGTAGCTTCTGTTGGCTTCAGTGTTAGTTGTGAGTATTCAGCAGTTGTGACCATCCGGCCGCTCGTCTTCACGCTAGTTAATGATTTTGACAAATATTTCTTTTTGAAAAGCAGCAAAAAAAACGTTAAATATTTTGAGAAAAATTCCACGCTCTGTAAAAGCACTTTGTTAAAACACTTGATAAAAAAGACCAAATAGTTTCAAGGAGAAAGCATCATGATGGGCTGAAAATATACAAAGGAAAACAAAACACAATGGCGAAGACTACTGCACTCCGTAGCATTCCAGGAAACACATACTCTTAGTTAACTGGCTGGTGATCAATATATTTGTGGAATAAGATACTTTCTATATTTTTCTCTCTATTTTTTTAAAGTGAATTTAGTGCTGGTGAAGGTGCATAGTTAAAGGTGCAGAGGGCAACAGGAGATGTTGCATAAGAAGCAGCAGTGCCGTTTTCCCCACCCTGCCATATCAGTAAGCCTCAGTCCTGACCTAAAGGGACCACATAGAGGGTTGAGAGGGTAGTTAATCTCTTGGTCAAACTAACTCATCCTAACTGCTGAGACTGTCAATAGAAGACAGTAATGATGGTTTATGTAGGTGTATACATGTCCACAGGTCCACATATGTCCACAAGGGCAGTGGTTTTCAAATGGTGGTCTGTGGACCAGCAGAGTCCATGAACCCTTTTTCTGGTGGTCTACAAAATAAAATGCGTTGAGAATCAGTCAGCAGGGCATTGTGCGAGGCTGTGGGGAAGGGTGGTCTTATGAAGTAAAAACTCTGGAGAGCTACTGCACCAGAAAGTGGCTGAGAACGCCACTCAGTTCACAAATACATTCTGTATATTATCCACTAGGAAACAGATATTGTCAGCACGTACCCTGCTCTAGTCGCCCTATGTCCAAATACAATATGTGCCTTGTTAGTTCAACAGGCAGTTTGTACCATCTTCAAACATAGCGAAATGGTGAACAAAAAGCAAAAATGGGCCTTTCAAACAAACAAACAAGAACAAATCAATCCCCGTAACTGAATGTACTTATTAGCTTCCTCGTCCCATGAAGGGAAAGATTCCATCACAGCTCCCTAAACTGTTAATTTTACTTCTGTATAATTTAAAATGAAATACAATTAGCATGCATACAATCATGTGGGAAAATATAATCATGAATGAAAAACAAAGGCAAATGAATTTATTCAATTGCAGTGGATACCACACTAATTAGGCAATGAACTGGATATTGAAAAAAAATCACCTCTAATTATGATGAGAAATCTTGAAACAATTTGGTCACTTTGTTATCCTATGCTTCATAAAAAAAAAAGGTGGAACAACCCAAACTTGAAGGGAAAACTGCACGGAACATCCCCCACTTGGAAGCATGCAGAAATGCTTACATAGATCTTGCAGGAATGATGTTCAAACTGAAGGATGTTTATATCTGCTAATGAAACACTGATGTAGAAAGTAAAATTTAAGCAGAAAAATCTAATTTTGAGTCGACCGGCTTATCTGTTGTGATCTCAAGAATGCTACCTGAAGAAAGAGAGGATTTCAATAAATTAGAAAAAATAAATTATACCACTTCAGTCATTTCCTAAAGTTGTTTTCCAAAGTAACCAACAGGAGTTAAATATTTGAGACTCAAAGGTAGTATCTGTGAGGTTGCTAAATAATGTGTCTGTGTTTGGATGGCAACTGTTGGATATCAGTTTAATGTCCAAAAAAGATCCTATTATATACTGAATGTGTGAATAGAGGTTTTGATACCAAAAACACAGAACACATGAAGTGAGGCATAAAGTGTTAGAATTTTGTACAAACTGAACTACAGTGCTTATATCTTTGAAGTTCAATGGTTCTAAAGAGGTGAACAAAGCACCACATGATTTTCAAACCCACAGTATACTTCGGGTTATTTCTTTGGAAAACTTGAAAAATCATGATACTATAAATGCCTATAGCAGAACAAAAACCAGAGATAAATTGTATGATTATATCGCATCTTTTTTAAACCACATTAAAATATATTTTTAAACAGAACAATGGAAGATGGACAGAAGAATTACAACTACAGAAGGAAGAACACAGAACATAGAGGAGACAGACATCAGTCAGTTTAAGAGGCAAATACAACAAGATGAAAAGGGAGGACTTGTAGAATCATGCACTGAAAGGATAAAGATTACAATAAAGAATTTATATTTAAGGTTTTGAAGAGGTTTCTAAGGTATCATTTTCTTCACATTGTATTCTAAGAGAAAAGGAGGCAGAGCATACAGGATTGGCTCATACTTATTTTCTTATCAGCTCTTTCTTTAGTAAGAGATTGTTCCCGTCTTTTCACAAAGCTGTATCTCCCTGGAACCTGAAGATTGAGGCTGGAACTCTTATTAGCGGTCTCAAATTCTTTCACAGCTTGATATTCACTCTAGTGCAAAGGAACTATGCAAATTCTTCAGCCCTGCTTAAACCTTTAGCTTGAGGCTAAAGGAGGACCTTGTAGTATCCCTGGACGTACACATCTTTAGTGTATAATGTTTCGGCTAAAGATACATAACCACTGATACTGAGGGCGGATTAGATTTGTTTCCCTGCTTGGTATTTTAGGAAAGTGAGTCAGGCAGAATTAATCCTCATTAATTCCAAATATGCAATGTAAATCATATGCCTGGATCAGAACTCTTGTCAAAGCCACTATTCCTTGAGTAGAAAAGTTAAAGATCCAAGAGGGGTGCCATATTTTCACTATGCTCAAAATAAATAAAACATCTATCCAACATCTGCAATGGTTTCCTTAACACCAAGATGTTAATCTGGTTAACTAGCTGTCTGATCTCCCGCAACACCAGTTGGATTTTGGCAAGTCCTAAACAGTCTTCTGCCTATGTTGAAGTGAATACGGGACTGTAAATTTACCAATACTTTGAAAATCCTAATGACAAAGTTTGAAACAAAACCCAAGTTTTTGATAAGTTCAATTTTAACAGTCATAATTGTTCCACTTCACTTTAAAGGCCTCCCAATTCATTACACCAATTAAGCAGAAGGGAATAATTAACATCAAAGATACTTTTTAAACCACACCATGATTTGTTCTCACAGCAAATGAATAACTTGGCTAGGCAAAAAATCCTTCCTTGGTTTTAGAATTTAAAAATAATGAAAACTAATTAAACATTTGGACGTCATATTATCTTAACACAAGAAATCATACGTCCAAAATTTCCTTAACTCTGAGCACAAAGGCTGAGCGATTTCTGTGTATACTGGGATTCCTCAGCCTGTATCTCCCATGTTCAGATTAAAACAAATAATAATAATATACCCCAGGGACATTAGGGATAATGGACACCCTCTGAGTCTTCCCTCTGTGCAGATTAAAGACATTTGATTTTTCCATATTTATCCAAACCTTATTCAATTTACCTGTTCTGGACTCTCTTCCTTCTAAATTTTGTCGAGTTCTTAAATACCAAGGTAATAAATGTTTTAAATATATACACCCTGAATAGTTAAGCATTGTTGATCCTAGTCTCACTTCCTGCAGTAGTCTTTTCAAGTAATCCCATTCAACCTGTGTGTCAAAGGATTTCTCTGCATCATGGAAGACAAACATGATAGTTTGCCCTTGGCCATTATTGATGTATTATTTGTCTTACAGCACTCCATTGAGGTCCCCTCACAGATCAAAGCCAATTGTACCGGGCACTGAACAAACACATAATAGGAGAGTACTGAGAGCAAAGAGCATGCAATTTAAACACACAAGCCCAGATGAACAGATCACATCCAAGATTTTCCTTAAATGATCCACCAATGATATCCCTTTTGAAAACTAGGTATTGTACAAAGGAATCTTATCTACAGGTAAGGATTGCTGTAAAGATTATTTCTACCTCCTTTTACCAGCCTCCTTGATAGAAGGTGTCTATTTTGGCTTCCAACTTCAGTAACCTTTATTATAATTACCAAAATTATATTGTCTGTAGATCACTTAATATATCATTCTTGGGATTAAATAATTTTAACTATTTTTAGGGCTGTCAAGCGATTAAAAAATTTAATTGAGATTAATTGTGTGCGCCTCCCCTTTGAAACGCCGCCACAGCTTTTCAACAGGGCAGCGCTGCATGGAGCCTGGGATCAGCTAGAGTCCCCAGCTGACCCCGGGCTCCATGCAGTGCTGCCCCTTTGAAGAGCCACAGTGGCGCATCAAAGGGGCAGCACAACACGGAGACCAGGATCAGCTGGAGTGCCCAGCTGATCCTGGGCTGTGTTGCGCTGCCCCTTTGAAGTGCCGCTGTGATGCTTCAAATGGGCAGCACATTAGGAGCCTGGGATCAGCTGGAGTGCCCAGCTGACCCTGGGTTCTGTTGCCACCGCCTCTGGCATTTCAGCTGCGGACTGCCCACCTGATCCTGGGCTCTGTGCGGCAGCAGAACCTGGGGTCAGCTGGGGGCTTCCCGCGGCAGCGGAACCTGGGGTCAGCTGGGGACTCCTCAGCTAACCCCAGATTCTGGGGAAATGCCACGCAGAACCTGGCATCAGCTGGGGAGTCCCCAGCTTCCACTGCCACGCGGAGCCCAGGATCAGCTGAGGAGTCCTCAGCTGACCCAGTCTCCAGGGCTGCCCCTTTCAAATGCTGGACTCCCCAGCTGATCCCGGGCTCTGTGCGGCATTTCCCCCAGAACCCAGGGTTAGCTGGGGAGTCCCCAGCTGACCCCGGGCTCCACTGCCCCGTTGAAACAAGCAGAGGCAGCGTTTCTAAGGGGATCAGCTGTGAGGCAGCTGCTCCTTTGAAATGCCACCTCCGCTTGTTCCAAAGGGGCAGTGGAGTCTGGGGGCAGCTGGGGAGTCCCCAGGTGATGCTGGGCTCCGCACTGCGCTGCCCCTTTGAAGCACCGCAGTGGCACTTCAAAGGGTCAGCGCAGCATTAACGCCTGCAATTAATGCGTTAAAAAATTTAATGCGTTAATCCTGGACTGCATTAATTGCAGGCGTTAACGCATGTCAGTTGACAGCCCTACTATTGATACAATTTCTGAAGAGTCACTTGTACATATATAATAATGTGTGTAATTGAAATGCTTGGCTGAAAGCCTTTGGAGTTCATCTTTTATACTCTCTCAAAAAGAAAATGATTGTTGGACTATTGCAGGGCATGTCTACACAGTAGGGCAAAAGTTAAATTAAGATACATATCTTCAGCTATGCTGACTGTGTAGCTTAAGTCGAAATAGCTTAATTCAGCTTTTGGCGCTGTCTACACAGCAGGAAGTCAAAGAAAGAACACTCTTCCGTCAACTTCCCTTTCTCCTCGTGAAATGAGGATTATAGGAGTCAAAGTAAGAAATCCTCCATCTCAACATTATTTCGAAATAACATCAGTTATTCTGAAATAACGCTGCTGTGTAGACATAGCTTCATTTATTTAGGCATCTGCTTAGAGATCCCAGGGAGAAATATACTCTGCAAGACAGATCTTAAGCCTTAAAACTGAGCACACACACGCATGTGCAGAGCATATGGGCATGCAGTTTGCATGCATTCAAAAATACACATTGCAAATCTTGCCAAAGAGAGAACAGAATTCCCAGAATGGAAATCTTCTCTCTTTACTAATATGGCTGTCTTAATGCATTATATTAATGTTTTCCAATAATATAAGATGTGAAATACTAAAAAAACTACATTAGAGGAAATGAGCTTCAATAAAATAATTCTGGTACTGAATAAAATTACTAGAGAAATGAAAAGATAACACTGCATAGTAACATAACATTTATTAGGGTTCTCCTTTACTAGAATTGCTTCCATCCCTGTTAACAGAAATACAGGAGATCACTTGGAATAGACTTTTAAAACCAGACCTTCCTGCATCTGTTATCAAAATAGCACCACGAAATGTGCAGCGGATAGCTAAGAAAGCAGCCCTGTAGCTCCTATCACAGTCCGCACGTGCCCCCAGTACTCCATGAACAAGACTACAGTTTGTCCTCACAACTGCTTCACTGGTACTACTCCTGAGTAACTACACATGGTTTGAAAACAAGATTTCAACCACCAATACCTCACTGCTAGCAGTTCGTGCTGGGACAAATGTTGCAATACTGCGCTCATGATCACCATGGAGCATTTGTGGAGTATATAATATCACTGTGTGGAGCTGCTGTCAAAGTACTACCCTGGATATAGCAAGCTGCTAGCCTACACTTATTCTTCACAGACGTTGCATGGCTAATATCCAAGGAATCTTTTTCATTAGTGTTCATTATATTATACTGACTTGAGAGACACTAAACCCAAGATCCTGATCATTCAAGACTTTTACCACATTTTTCTCATGTCTAGAGTTACTAAGCTGCATTTTGGTGAAATTTTAAAAACACAGGTAATTACCATCTTTATGGTGAAGATTCTCAAAAATGATCAGTGATTCTGGAGGCCCAACTTGGAACACATCAGAGGATATGTGCTCAGCACTTTCTAACTATCAGGTCCTGGTAGGGTCTCTCATGTTCAGCACTCAAAGTCACTAGAAAATTCTTGGCCTACCTACTTCCAACTGGGAGTTTCAATTGCATATGGAAATCTTAATCAGCTACCGCCTTAGACTGTTGCATGATACTGCTGTTTGCTAAAAAAATAACGGTCATGTTTGATTTGAGGGCAGATGCATTTTGAGGGAATGTAGTGAGGTTAAAAGTGATCCTTTCTTATCCGATAAAGAACTTTGTAATCTTTTTATAAACCTAAGATATTATTGCTAGTAGTACACCAATGCAGACCTCAAGCACATGATGATACAAACTGCTGTGCCAGTCCTTGGAAGTAATTTTGTGTCAAGAATTTTGAAAGTATCCAGAAATATAATGAATGAGCACAAAATGCTATTTGGAGTTAGGGATGTAAGTGACTAATCGACTAGTCGCTTCCTCCCCTTGCTGCCTCTGTATCAGAGGCAGTAACGGGGGGGAAGCAGGAGCTGATGCTAGGGGAAAGCCAGCTTAAAAGCTCGTTCCCCCAAGCACCGTCTCTGCAGGGGGTTGCAAGGGAGGCAGAGGTGCAGCGGGAAATGGCTCAAGAGGGGACTCAAGCAGTCCCCGCTTGCGCCGGTCTGCTTGCTGTGCCTCTGCCTTTGATATGTAGCAAGCGCCCCCCCCGGGCTCTTGCCACATTTCAAATTCAGAGGCAGCGCAGCAGGATCCCAGGGCGAGTGGGGACTCAAGCAGTCTCCACTCACCCTAGGTTCCCTGTTGCGCCTCTGCCTTTTAAATACGGCAGAGGTGCAGCGGGGATAGAGAGTGCCCCGCCCAACCCCTTATCAACTAATTGAGTAGTCAGTGGAAATTCCATTGACTATTCGATTAGCTGATTAATCGATATTTAACTTCTCTATCTGGGGTCAGGACAATTACTTACTTGTTTGTGTCACTTAGTCATTACAGTGAAACTGGAGGTTTTATGAACAGGAAATCAAGGAAGAAATAGTGTAATTCTGGTACATGTTCTCTCTCCTTTTTTCATAAAGACAGGACACTCAAAACTTAGACGTCTGGGCCTTGTGTACAGATTACCCAGACTGTACATGCAATATCTAGAATATTGAAAACTGCTTTATACAAAATAAATAAAAAATGGAACCCGATAAAAAAAACGTAATGCATTTTACCTGTTTGTAGTAGAGAAATGTCTGGTTTCTCATCGCAGTCAGTCGCCTCTGCTGATTACAAATATAAACAAGAAATCTCATTATTTTTATTGAATACAGGAATATGATTAAAAAGCTCCCTACTGTAGAATGCTTTTGCATTTTCTATCTACTCTTCTCAGCTGCAATTTGCTAGCATCCAGTTACACAGTCATTGCTTGTGTGGAAATGTCATATAATAAAAATGCAAACTTAGAAAAGGTAGTCTGGGTATTAATTTGTAGTTATGCTGGGCATTAGGTTGGAGTAATACACTACTCCTTTGAAGAGCTCAAACTCCTGCTGCTATAAAAAGCTTGCAATCATTTTGTAAATTTAACTGAACAACTGCCATTCCAGATCAGACCAGGGAGCCACAGACTGGGAGTCAGTCTCCGATAGTGGCCAGTATCAGATGCTTCACAGGAAGGTGCAAGAATCCCCAGATGTGACCCTTCTGTTTAAAAAAAAAAGGATTTTTTCCCTTAATTCTCATCAGTTTGTGCAGAGTGACTGTTACAATAAACACTGTTACAGACACTAGAGCTGGGGTTTGGGGGTCCCTGCTCTGCCCCAGTGGGATCAGCCTGGTGAGGAGGCTGGGCTGCTCTCCTGTCCCTTGTGGCCTGGCCAGAGGACTGGGCAAACTTGAGCCAGCATTGTCCCCAGCTGCAGGGGAGGGTGTGGCTGGAGGCCTGGGAGCTGCCCTGCGCTGGGGGTGTGGCACACTGGGAGCTGCCCTGGCTGGGGGGAAGAGGGAGCCAGGCGCTGTCCCCCATGCAAGGTGTTAAAAGCAGGAAGCACCACATCTCCAGTGTGTTAACCCTCCCTCCCCACGGGTATGTCTACACTAGCTCGTTAGTTCGAGCTAGGTAGGCAAATGTGGGCAACCGGAGTTGCAAATGAAGCCCGGGCGTTAGTTCGAACTAAGGAGTTAGTTCGAATTAACGTTTAACTGTCGCGTCTAGCCGCGGGCAGTTAGTTCGGACTAAGGGGCATTTAAAAATGGCAGCGCCCGGGAACATGCAAATGAAGCCCGGGATATTTAAAGCCCGGGCTTCATTTGCAACGCCGGTTGCCCACATTTGCCTACCTAGCTTGAACTAACGAGCTAGTGTAGACATACGCCACCAGACTGGGAGCCCTGTGTGCCAGCATCATGCCCTCCAGGGGCAGGTCTAGAACTGCCCCGCACACGCAGCCACCCTGCCTAGGGCCAGTTGCTACAGAATCAGCTGCTCTTCCCTGCTGGCTCCAGCAAGCTTGTAACCCACCTCCCTACCCTCAGCTGGTGCCAGCTCTAGGCCTGGGGAAGCTGGAGGCAGCTGCCCAGCTGCTCCTAGGGCAGGACTCAAAACCATGACCCCAGGTTCTGGAGGCTGACACCTTATCCATTAGGCTACTGGAGGACCCACCCAAGATTGCTCAAGTCTTCCAGTGTATTCTCAAATGTTCTGTGACTGACAGCATGACACCCACTTCTCCTTTTATAATAGTATAGATACAGATACCACTCCTTATACGTTGATATTTAATATTTTTCCCCACAGAGAATTGTGGTCATAAAGCAATGGGTACATTGCCCCCAGATGTCAGAAACTGGCCAAAGTACTATAGACACACAGGACAACCAAATTCAATGCATGTCTTTCATTGGGATGTTTGTGCAGATTAACTTTAACAGGGACCCACATGCAGAGATTTTGCACTGTTCTGTATGTAAACTGTCATCCCAACTTATGTTGGAACATGGAGCTCTGAAGTAGAAACAAACGTTATTCAGTTAGAACAGCTCAAGGCAAGTCATTTCATTTCGGAAGCAAGGACAGCGCCATAAATCGGTAATAGCAGCTTTTTCTCTCTGGGTTACTGGTTCAAATCCAGGCCAGACAGGCAATAACGGAAAGTCGCTGTTTCCTAATTGCTATTGGGTGAGCAATGTGATAAGAGGTAGTGCTGTGAAGTGAGCAGGACATCAGAAACTGTGACAATGCATACTGTATAAAAAAAAAAATCTACAAGGTCCATGTCCAGTTTCTAGTGGACTGTCCATGTTTACAAACAAGGCCAGAACACTGGCACAGATGGGCAGCCCTATTGGAAGTTTCAGCAGAGACTCCTGAACTAGCTACAAAGACTGAAACTTATATGCATTAGATCTGGACACTCCAGGTCAGAGTTGGTGCACACTGGCAGGTGGCCGAACCAGGGGAAAAGGACACTACTTCTGCTGCACCCATTCTTTGAGCAGATAAAGCACTTGCGTCTTTTGTCAAAAAGCATCAAACTCTTAAAAACAAGACTTATTTTATTTTTTAAGCCACTGAAGATCTTAAAGCACTATGACCTGCTCAGAACCAACATTAAACAGCATATTTCTGAGCCCTTGCCCAGTGGGCTCCCTTGATTCCCAACAGAAGAGGTTTCAGATGACTATCAGGGAAGCATGTCAAGCTAAGTGCAAGTTCACAAGTTAGTAACAGACACCTTCATCCTGCAAATGCTGAGGTAGGTCACCCTTCCACATTCCATTCTAAACAGGAAGATGTGGTTTGCCTTCAAACACCACTCCTATAAAACTGTGAGCCAAATCTTACTTGTCTTGACTTCATGGTTAAACAGGATTAGATATTCTAATGCGAATTTTGAAGCCCTTTTGTATTCTTTGTTTATAAAGTATTTGTTGATTACAGCAAACACCCCTGTAGCCATGTCCTTCAGACCTTTTTCCAAAATCACTTCACTGCTGCTAATGTGCTTGTTTGGCAAACGTGCACCTGCTATTTTGCTGCTTGCACAGATGCATGTATATGCAGGTATGAAGGGGTTAATAGAGAGGTTGCCCTTATTAGTACTGCTGTCTTTACTCTCCTTAATCTAGATAAAATACTGACCTGGAAAGCATGATGTTCTTTCTGTGATTCCCATCCAACATACTATCTGCCCTTGCATCTGCTACTACACATAAATCAGCACTAGCAAGAATCTGCTCTCTCACAAGACACAGACGCCTTGTGTATTAATTACCTCAAAGAGAGAACCAGAGAAATCAGAGGGCAGAGAGGAAAGGCAAAGACAAAAGAGAGGAGAGAAGAATACCACAAGAGACATAGGGAAATAAGGTAATGGCAGAGTGGAGGCCTCAGTACATGGGTGGGAGAGACACTACAGTCCAGCAAGGATTTAATATTTTTGAAGTTTTTTCCTCTTACCTCCAGCATCTTCCATTATTTTCAAACGTTGCCTGATTACAAACAATAGTAAAATGATGCAACTATTATCATCAGATCAGGTGACTACTTTATACCACTTAGACCTGAAAAGTGAGAGCACATTTCAAGGTGCTGCTTCATTTTCCTTTATTATGTATGGTCTTTACAGGCTTTTGAGTTACATACAGTAAAATCATATTGCATGAAGAGCTCTTTCTTACTCTTTGCTTTAGAAGCATTTAGTCATACTGTACCAGCATTCCTATCTATATGGAGGCTTTTAGCAACATACTGCCATTAAAGAATAATGATTCATTTCCTTTTCAAGACATGAAAAGGGAGGGAAGACTTACCACAAGAGATGTGTGGCTGCCTCATTTTTTATAGGAGAAGTGCCTGGTTTGGATACTAGTTTTGGATGCAGAGATGATGAGAACTGCAGGGCTGTTTCCTGCTGGCATTAGCCCATTCATGACCCTCCTTAAATCTTTGTGCCAACAGCTGTGTCTCTGGCTGTGTTGTCACTTGGCGGTCCACTAGCCACCTACCCATACTCCCCTTTTATACCGTGGCAAGACAACACAATGGAAGCTACTGCTGGTCAGGGCAGCAGTAAATCACAGTGCAATTTGCACTGTAATTTATCCTGTTCTACAAAGAGAAATGTGTACATCTGCTTTTCCCTCAACTTTATGCCCCTCTTTCCCGGGCCGCATTCCCTCCCTGCCCAACAGTTGCAGAGAGCAGAGATTAGATGTTGTGGAGGGGACAGTGTTGGCAATACGTTCCAGTCCCAGAATGCATGTAACACATGGATTTTGGGTTTTGGCCATGCCAATTGCATGAATTGGGACCAATATTTAAGGGTGGAGAATATTATTGTGCTATTTAATTTTAATTACGCCACCTACGTGTAACATTAACTTCACAGTCTTTCCCCCTCTTGTGACAGCTAACTTGTGAAATTTTGAAAAGACTGAATAAGGCCAATAAAAATTTAATGGCAATGACAGCTTTATTCTCTGATCTAACAAATTAAAAGAAAAAACCCAAGTCTCAGATCTGAGGCAATAATCTAATGAAACTGAGAAAAATCCAAAGCAAAATAAGACTATTTCTAGTTATGAAAAAATGGTATAGCTGATGCTAAACTTCAATTAATTTTTATTTGTATTAGGATAACAACCTTTCAAAACCTACCCAGGGAAGTTTTTTCTAGAGAGAGCAGGAGTTTCTTAAAAGCAGTTTGCTGATTAGCCTTCCCAGTCAGAGACTATTCTGTGTCTAATTCTATGAACTGAGTCAAATACGATAAATAAGGTTGAAACTGGACAACAGCTATGATCCTGTGATCAGAATATCATTTAATTTGAAAATACTCAAGAGGGTAAATACTAAAGAAAGCAGCACTAAAGGCAGATCCTTCCCATCCATTTGCTGGAGTTCTCAAACTATTACTGTCACAGATGGCTAGGGTAATACACTGGTGTTTATACCATTAGCTTATCAAATTATCAAACCACAGGATTCAGCATGGAAGATTACTCATGAACATAATGTGTCATCATGTGGACATGCAAATAGCTACTTGGCCTACATAGAAAAACCCAGACGGAGGGTAGACTGAATGCATCAGAGGATTGGTAATGGAATAGAGAACCTTTCCGTTCCAACTCAGCAGCCCACATCAGTAGGAGCCAAATGGGTTTTGGTGGCATTTGTGAAATACAGAAGTGGTCTCAAGTTTGACCACACAGAGTCTGTGCACCAGCTTAACTAGAAACTGATGTAGTTAAATTGGTGTAACCCACCAAAGTGGAACTCTTATCAGTTTAACAAAAGTCTTAAACTTACTTGCAAACAAGATCTTTAGGCACCTTGATACTTAGGATATGTCTCCATGGTGAGTTAGTGCAAAATAAGAACATCCATACATGGAGTTAATCAGGAACAGCTGTTCTTTAACTATATAGCCTACCTTAAATTGAATCTACTTTTCTATGCAGACAATCCTTCAGGCTGATCTACACTGCTTATGCACTTGTTTATGGGTACAGTTATACCAATACAAAAAGTGTCTGATAGCTTACTCCTATTCAAGTATACTATAGGGCAGGGGTGGGCAATAATTTTTAAAAGGGGGTCACTTCAGAAATTTCTGAAGTGGCCCCAGACCACCCCACAAGGGGCAGGGCCTCAAGCAGAAGGGGCGGAGCCAGGATACTTCTTGTGCTCCCCCCACACCCTGATTAACCTGCGGTGGAGGAGCAGGAGAAGTCTTTCCCCTACCTCCCTCCACCCCCAGGGAGAAACACCAGCTGTTTTAAAACAGCTCGCATTTCCTCTAGATGCCTAGTGGGAGGAGACCTCATGAGCCCTCCCTGCCCTCAGGCCAATCATGGTCTAGGGGTGGGGGAGTGTGCGAAGTGTCCTCGCCCCCGTGGAAGCTAGACACACATGCCAGCTGTTTTAAAACAGCCAGCGTGTCTCTCTAGCTACTGCACACCACTGGCAGGACAGGGAAAGGACGCAAGAGATTTTGCGCACTCCCCGCCCCCAGGTCCTAATTGGCCTGGGGGCGGAGAGTGCACAAAGCTCCCCCAGCCACCAAAGGCGTGCAGCTGCTAGAGATAAAAGCTGAATGTTTTAAAACAGCCAGCATGTCTCTCTAGCCACCGCACACTCTTGCGGGTGCGAGGAGACTTCACACCCACCCCCACTCCCAGGCCCTGATTGGCTTGGGGTGGGGGAGCAGCAGGCGGCCGCGAGCTGGATCCACCGGCTCGGCAGGCAGGATCTGGCCCATAGAGGGCCCTTTGCCCACCCCTGCTATAGGGTCATACTGGTATAACTATATCTTCTTCTGTACCAATACAGCTAAAGTACTACAAAAACTGAGTGCGCACCAGTGCTTAAATTGATTTAAGAGTGTCTGCACAAGAAGTTGTATAAACTAACATAAAAATCAGGTGGGTGAAGGGTGAGGTAATATCTTTTACTGGACCAATTTCTGTTGGTGAAAAAACACACTTTTCAAGAAACCAGGGTTTTCTGAACTCCCTATGCTGGCCTTCAAACAGTACCTGCAGCCTCCCTGAGCTTACCTTCAGAAATAAGGTACCCACAGACCAAGGCACACCAATTAAAAGTAGCACTTGCCAGAGCAACATGTGAGAAACCTGCAGCCATATTTCCACTGCTATGATAATCAATACTCCTCACAACATGCCTTTCAAGATCGATGGTCCTATCCATGACTATCACAAGGTGGTGTGCTGCATCCAGTGCGTCAAATGCACAAAGAACACTACTATGTGGGTGAATCTGGACAATCACTATATGCTCGAATGAACTCAGAGAAAAATGATAAAAGACAAACACAATATTCCCTAGGGGGCCAACATTTTTCACAAAATGATCATACGATAGCTGACCTCTCAGTCTGTGTTCTCAAAGCAAACCTGCACAATATCTTCAAAAGACAAGCTGGGGAGCTTAAATTCCAACTTTGCTAGACACCTAAAATAACGGTCTCAATAGAGACACCATCTCATGACAACAGTTTGTAAGCCATTCTCTCTCCTTTTCCAATATTGCAAAGATGTTAATTGCCAACTTCATTTTGAATGGTTTCTTGCAACTTGTGTAAGTGCCTTATGCTTAACAATCTGTTCCACCTTATCGCTTGAAACTGTGACGCTCTGATTACCTTTCCCAATCCTGAAGAAGAGCTCTGTGGAGCTCAAAAACTTGTCTCTTTTATCAGCTGAAGTTGGGGCAATAAAATATATTACCTCATTCACCTTGTCATTCTAATATTCTGGGGACAACATGCCTACAGCAACAGTGCAGATTTAAAAACCACACTTTAAAATTACACTGGTGCAACTGGGGCACACTTAAATCAATGGGAATTAGAAACCTAAATACCTGTGAGGATACGGGCCTGAGAATACAGATTAGACTGCAGTTTGTGAAAGCACCCCATCACAAATCATGGCCTTTGGTACTAGGTGATCTCTCCAAGGAAGGTGGAGTGTGAGGGAAGCTTGCACAGCCACCAACAGATACATATTGGTACACTCTAATAATGAATTTCAGCCTCCGGATATGCCAAATAGACCCATTCATTTCCCAAGCATTACATTCATTATGCAAAGTTTTAAAGTAAAAATAAAGAGTACTGGTTTCAAAACAGGGAGCAGCATTTTGAAATTAGCCCCAAGCTCAGGAGGCATAATAATTTTTGTTGAGGGGCCACTCCAAGATTTTGGAAAGTGGTCAAGGGCTGCAGTTTTCTGCAGAAGAAACCCTAATTGTTACC
Source organism: Pelochelys cantorii (assembly GCA_032595735.1). Classification (NCBI taxonomy): domain Eukaryota; kingdom Metazoa; phylum Chordata; order Testudines; family Trionychidae; genus Pelochelys; species Pelochelys cantorii. Next base: position 333,737,699 of record CM064326.1, on the reverse strand, counting down.
CTCTCCCTCCCTCCTGAGCAGAGAACCACATAGAACAGCCCGCCGCTGAAAACAGCAGCAGCTGTGTGCCTGAAGGTCCCAGCAGGATCGTCCACAGACTGGATCTAGTGGCTTGGCAAGCTGAATCCAGCCCATAAGACGTATCTTGCCCACCTCTGTCCAAGGTGCTACAACTCTGCTTTGAGAACTCTTTTGTAAGCATTTTCGGCTAGGAAAATGATTACATAGTTCTGTGATGATGTCAGAACTGAGGATGAAGTAAATAATGAAAAACAAAAGCAATCAATCACATACAGAAGATGAAATCCTGACCTCGCTGAAGTGAATGGGGGTTTTGTCATTAACTTGAAAGCAGATAGAATTTCACTCCAGACCTACATCTCCTCTCATTTATTTTACTTCAACTTCATTGATTTCAGTGGTATTACTCCTGATTTACAAATGTAAAGAGTACATAGAGTTTTCAGTTTTAGTACCAGTATATGTCAATTATGGGTTGACATACTCATTCAGTATACGGGGCTCAGTTTCACTCATCTCTTCATAAGGAACCTATTACTGCTCAGACTGAGATGCAGCATTCTACAGTTAGGCTTGCTGATACTGATGAAAGAGCAGAGATGGGAGAGATTCTTGGGTAGCCCCTCAAGAGAACCTGTAAAGCCACTGCTTACAGGAGAGCGGCAGCACTACCTACCATCCTGGAGAGGCACACCAAAGAAAGCAAACGGAACACTGATGAAATATTCAAAACAAACTAACCCAAATTAGGCCAATGGAGTTATCCACAAAAGGTCTTCTGCATCTCTTCAGACACCCCAAGGACTCCGTCTTTCTCCCTGTCCCCAAACTGCACATATGTATCTATAAATCTTCATGTCATTGAAGAACTGTACCACAGTACAATTCTTCCAGTCAAGGAGGAACAGGTAGCCTTCTGAAGCCTCTATCAATGGAAAAAGAGGGTACTGCTTTGCAATGACAAGCAATCTGATGTTTCTCACTAGCAAGCTTACCTTATAACTTCATATTTAAGGGCACACAGAGTTGGCTTGATAGTTTAAGAAATCTGGTAGATCACCTTTTTGAAGAGGGGGATTCTTTTATGCGACTACACAATCTGCACCTCTTTCCTCCTTTTTGTTTCTATTTCTTCTTCCTTCTCTCTTCCTTTATACTAGGGCTGTTATATAGCATGTAACTGAATAGTCATGTAACTGCATCAAATTTTAGTGCTTACACAACTATTCGATAGTTCCCAGGGTGGGGCCAGCAGCCAGTGTGCTCCCAGTCCCACGCCTGGGGAGCCCCCTGCCATCCTGCACTGCTGCCACTGATACAGAGGCAGCAGCACGGGGTGGCAGCAGCCTCTGTCCACGGGAGGGCGGAGCTCCCCGCAGACTGAGGCTGCACCAGCATCCACAGAGCAGCCTCAATCCAAGGTGAACCTGGGCCTGTTGCGGTCAGAGGCTTCTCTGCGGCAGCAGCTGCTCCATGGATTCCAGTAGTCTTTGTCTGCAGGGAGCCTGGGCTCCCTGTGGACAGTGTCTGATTCCGCAGAGCGGCCTCTGCCCAAGGCAAGCCCGGACCTGCTGCAGACAGACGCTGCTCTGTGGAAGCCTACCCTGCTCCCCCACCCACCCTGATAGACAGCAGTGCAGGAGTGGGGGAGAGAGCGAGCGGAGCCAGTGCTCAGGTGGAGTCGGCTTTTAAGATGGCTTCCCCCGAGCACTGGCTCCTGCCTGTCCTCCTGCTGCCTCTGTGGGAGTGGAGGGAGGAAACACCACAGCAGGCCAATGCTGTAGCATTTAATTTCAGAAAGGGGAACTACACAAAAATGAGGAGGTTAGTTAAACAGAAATTAAAAGGTACAGTGCTAAAAGTAAAATCCCTGCAAGCTGCTTGGAAACTTTTCAAAGACACCATAGTAGAGGCTCAACATAAATGTATTCCTAAAATTAAAAAAACACAGAAAGAGAACCAAAAAAGTGCCACTGTGGCTTAACAACCAACTAGAAGAAGCAGTGAGATATAAAAAGGCATCATTTAAAAAGTGGACGTTAAGTCCTAGTGAGGAATATAGAGAGGAGCATAAACTCTGTCAAATGAAGTGTAAAAATAGGCCAAGAAGGAATCTGAAGAACAGCTAATCATAACTTCAAAAAGTAATAATTTTTTAAGTACATCAGAAGCAGGAAGCCTGCTAAAAAAACAGTGGGGTCACTGGACAACCGAGATGCTAAAGGAGCACTCAAGCACAGTAAAGTCAAAATTCAAAATGGTTTGGACAAACTGGAGAAATAGTCTGAGGTAAATAGGATGAAGTTTAATAAGGACAAATGCAAAGTACTCCACTTAGGAAGGAACAATCAGTTTCATACACACAGAATGGGAAGTGACTGTCTAGGAAGGAGTACTGCTGAAAGGGATTTAGGGGTCATAGTGGACCACAAGCTAAATATGAGTCAACAGTGTGACGCTGTTGCAAAAAAAGCAAACATGATTCTAGGATGCATTAGCAGGAGTGTTGTGAGCAAGACATGAGAAGTCATTCTTCTGCTCTGCTCTGTGATGATTAGGCCTCAACTAGAGTACTGTGTCTAGTTCTGGGCACCACATTTCAAGAAAGATGTGGAGAAATTGGAGAAGGTCCAGAGAAGAGCAACAAGAATGATTAGAGGTCTAGAGAATATGACCTATGAAAGAAGACTGAAAGAACTGGGCTTGTTTAGTTTGGAAAGGAGAAGACTGAGAGGGGACTTGACAGCAGTTTTTCAGGTATCTAAAAGGGTGTCACAAGGAGGAGGGAGAAAAATCATTCTCCTTAGCCTCTGATGATAGAACAAGAAGCAATGGGCTTAACTTGAAGCAAGGGGGGTTTAGGCTGGACATTAGGAAAAACTTCCTAACTGTCAGGGTGGTTAAACACTGCAATAAATTGCCTAGGGAGGTTGTGAAATCTGCATCACTGGAGACATTTAAGAGCAGGTTAGATAGACCTCTATCAGGGATAATCTAGATAGTGCTTGGTCCTGCTGTGAAGGCAGGGGACTGGACTCGATGACCTCTCGAGGTCTCTTCCAGTTTTAGTATTTTAGGATTCTGTGATTGCGGAGAAAACTAAATGAATTCTTTGCATTGGTCTCCATGGTTGAAGATGTTAAGGAGATTCCCAAACCTGAGCCATTCTTTTTAGGTGACAAATCTGAGGAACTGTTCCAGACTGAGGTGTCATTAGAGGAGGTTTTGGGACATATTGATAAACAATAACAAATCACTAGGACCAGATGGCATTCACTCGAGAGTTCTGAAAACTCAAATGTGAAATTGAGGAACTACTAACTGTGGCTTGTAACCTATCTTTTAAATAATCTTGGACCAAATGACTAGAAGATAGCGAATGCAACGCCAATATTTAAAAAAGGGCTCTAGAGGTGATCCTGGCTGTTACAGACCAGTAAGTCTAACGTCAGTACTGGGCAAATTAGTTTAAAGCATAGTGAAGAACAGAATTGTCAGACACACAGATGAACATAATTTGTTGGGGGAAAAAGTCAACATGGTTTCTGTAAAGGGAAATCATGTCTCACTATTCTACTAGAATTCTTTAAAGTGGGGTCAACAAGCATGTGGACAAGGGGGATCCAGTGGATATAGTGTACTTAGATTTCCAGAAAACCTTTCACGAGGTCCCTAACCAAAGACTCTTAAGCAAAGTAAGCTGTGATGGGATAAGAGGAAAGGTCCTCTCATGGACTGATAACTAGTTAAAAGCTAGGAAACAAAGGGTAGGAATAAATGGTCAGTTTTCAGAATGGAGAGAGGTAACTAGTGGTGTCCCACTGGGGTCTGTACTGGGACCAATCCTAATCAACATATTCATAAACAATCTGGAGAATGGGGTAAACAGTGAGGTTGAAAGATTTGCAGATGAGACTAAACCGCTCAAGATAGTTAAGTCCAAAGCAGATGTGAAGAGCTTCAAAAGGATCTCACAAACCAAGGTGACTGGGCAAAAAAATGGCAGTTGAATTTTAACATTGATAAATGAAAAGTAATGCATATTGGAAAACATAATCCCAACTATATGTGCAAAATGATGGGGGCTAAATTAGCGACTGCCACTCAAGGGAAAGATCTTGGAGTCACTGTGGATAGTTCTCTAAAACATCTACTCAATGTGCAGCAGCAGTCAAAAAAGCAAACAGAATATTAGGAATCATTAAAAAATGATAGAGAATATCTTATTGTCTTTATATAAATCCATGGTACAGCCACTTCTTGAATAATGCGTGCAGATGTGGTCACCTCATCTCAAAAAAAAATCTTGTATTTGACAAAGTTCAGAAAAGGACAACAAAAATGATTAGGGGCTTGGAACAGTTGCAGAATGAGGAAACATTAATAAAACTGGGACTTTTTAGTTTAGAAGAGAGTAGACTAAAGGGGGGATACGACAGAGATCTATAAAATCATGTCTGATGTGGAGAAAATAAACAAGGAAAAGTTATTTACTTGTTCCCATAACACAAGAAATAGGGGTCACCAAATGAAATTAATAAGCAGCAGGTTTAAAACAAACTAAAGGAAGTATTTCTTCACACAATGCACAGTCAAACTGTGGAACTCCTTGTTAGAGGATGTTGTGAATACCACGACTAACAAAGTTCATAAAAGAACTAGTGGCTATTAGCCAGGATGGGTAGGAATGGCGTCCCTAGCTTCTGTCAGAAGCTGGGAATGGGTGACAGGGAAAAGATCACTTGATTATCTGTTCTGTTTTTTCCCCCTGGGGCACCTAGAATTGGCCATGGTCAGAAGACAGAACACTGGGCTAGACGGACCTTTGGTCTGACCCAATATGGCCATTCTTATATTCTTATTTTATTTAAGAAGGGGCTATATATAAACACACACAATTTCAACTGGTTAAGAATTTAATTCCACTTGGTTCAAAACCTATAGCTTTGCACTGTCATATTGGATGCCACTGTTCCCGATGTCATATCAGGAACAGTACAATTATTTGCAGTGAGGAGCAGTAAGAAAAAAGGAAGCAAGCAAAGAAAGGTGTTTGTAAGGAACAGTTATTGGTGTGTGACAAATAATATGCTTCATACAATGGGGGCAGGTGCTATTGGAGAGAGAGTTCTTAGAGGCCTGGGAATACTTGCATATGGAGAGTCTCACTTCCCTCCCCAGCATTTTTTGAAAGTCCCAACATAAGAAGAGAGTCCTCAGGAGGAAAGTGGGCAAAATACATTACACACATATATCTTTATTGGGGAGAAATGGTTTTCAGCTTCCTGGAAATTCTACCATGGATTTTGATGATATAAATTCTCATTTCAATTGTAACTGACAGAACATGGCCAGAGTGCAGCACTGACATGCCCTTAATTGTAGGACTAGAGCCCAAGGGTGTATCTTCAGTGCAGTGTTAAATCAGGTAATCACCATCTGGGTCTGAGCACTTGGATTAGCCTAACCTGAGTGTGGGCAGTGACACTGCAAAGCCATACTTGAACTGCTGCTGCACTTGCACATGTGTGTCACTAGGTCTTCTGGGGACATATGCAAGGGTATCATTTCAGGAGGGGGCGGGGAGGCTACAGCTGCACATACTGGGATGTTGCTTGTTCTTATTCCCCTTCCCCTCACTATCAGGGAGAGACAATCAAGTGCACAGATTGCCTGCATTCTTCTCGCTCCCAGCTGGTGAGGGGAGGGGCAGAGGAGTGATACATGCTGTGTACTTTTCCTTACCTAGTGACGGGAAGGGGAGGAAGAGCAAGCATCCCAGTAAGCATGGCTATAACACCCCCTGATCTCTCAAAGTGACACCCTTGGACATATCGTATGATTCCTTTGGGCTCCAGTAAACTGAGCTCTATGAGTCTCTCTCAGTGAATTGTGGGAGAACTTGTCTATTCTTTTGGGCAGATTGGGGAATTGTGGGAAGACACTGGAAGACTCTCAGGAGTCAAATAATTTAGCCTGTGTTAAGTGGGAAGGTTACGCCGAAGAAAAAGCAGCACCTAACCTCTAGTCAAGACCCCCAGGTCAGAAGCCAACATGGGCTTAAAACACTCAAACTCAGGTGAGAGGGTTGTGCGTGTAGACAGGAAGGGGCTGGCTCAACACGTGAGAAAGAACCTAATTTATTCTGCGGTGAAGACATACCTTAAGACCATTACTATTAAAAACAAATCAAACACCATATTTTGTATTCTAGCAATAAAATGCCAGAAGCTTATCAGTTTCATTTTCAGAGCTCACAACTACAATTCAAGTCAATGGGAGTTGCAGTGCTCAGTGCACTTCTGAAAAAAATTAGGCTTTATGACTGTAGTCTTAGGCTAAGTTGTTATTTCTGACATTTTCATGCTTACCTGAGCCTCTTTTTAACCGTCTTCTTGCCAGTTTAATTTGATCTTGTAGAATCTGTACCCAGTCTCGGGGGCCAGGAAGTTTATCCACGTGGTTAGCAGTGCAATACTTTTCTGTGAAGACTAAAATAAAAGGTACCATTTTTTTTTAAAAAAAGTGTCTTATCAAAACTGAAAAGAGGGGAAAAAGAAGAGAAGATTAAAAATAATACCAACAATAACAAAAACCGATGTTAAAGCGGTCAAACCTGGGAGGGCAAGAGCAGAGGCCAATTCAACATTCTGTGTATTTTTAAAAATATTATTTTGTACATAGATACTATATTGAGTAGCTGCTTATAAAAACCTGAGAGAGAGAAAATGTCTACATCTCATGTGATATACTCATGTACTATATCTCATGTGATATACTTTTTAATTTACTAGAATTCAAGTTGATGTCTGTTACAAAGGATAATGTAATCTTTCCCATCATTAGACTCTGATATATTGTGGTCAGTTGTTGATTATTATTACAGTTGAACCTCTTTAATCCAGCAACCCTGAGAAACAGATTTTGTTTAAGATTTTGTCAGGCCAGGGAAGCTGCTGCAGGGTCTTGGCATACAAAACCTGTATTGAAATAATGGTGAACTCTGACCTAAGCCTCAAGGCATCATAGATATTTATAACTGCCTGTCCACCATATTCATTTGGCATAAGTGGAGAACTGCAGTTCTCTTCCTAGCACTTCTGGTCTCATATGGTCTTGTCTGTCAGGCTGCTAGCAAGCAGGTGATATGAAGAGAGCATTTATCATACTGGCAAAACACATATAAAAGCAAACTGCCTCCAGCACCCCATCCCCATCATGCCAAGACCCTGCAGCAGCTTCCCTGGCCCGACAAAATCTTAAACAAAATCTGTTTCTCAGGGTTGCTGGATTAAAGAGGTTCAACTGTAATAATAATCAACAACTGACCACAATATATCAGAGTCTAATGATGGGAAAGATTACATTATCCTTTGTAACAGGCATCAACTTGAATTCTAGTAAATTAAAAAGATAATAGTTTTAGCTTCTACTTCTCTGCCAATTTTTGTGATTTTACAATCACATTTGCTTACTTGTTAACAAGATTTCTCTCTCCTCTATGTTGTATGAAAGACACACACAGACAGAGGGAAATGACTACTTGGGGACAACAATGAAATGGGCACTCCACAAAATGTGCAGAAAGTAGAGAATTTCTCCTGTAATCATTTTCACTTACAGCAGAGGTGGGGAGCCTAAGACCAGGGGACCAGATGCAGCGCCTGGCTTGCCTGGATCAGGCCCCCAAGGCTCCCCCCCCAGGATTGTAAAGATGGTAGGTAAAATGTTTTCAGATAGAAGGCTAATTTTTAAGTGGACAGTGGTGTGTCCCCTTAAGTTTTCTGCTAATTTCTCCAATGAATGTAGCTTTTTCTATTTCTATATCCACATCATGGAAAAGGACTAAAAGCACCACTAAACAATATTCAAGAAGTTGGCAGAGTAAAGTCTTAATGATAATGCAAACAATATGATGTTGTTCTCATGAAGATTTCACACTGGCTCAGTCATTACTTGGAATAAATGAAACCACAGTATCTTATAGCATAGCTCCTCAGGGAAAAATAGTGCTATTGGAGCCAGGCTGAGTAAAGTCCCATAGTGTGTCAACCCTTGGCAACATGTTACATTAGGCCCTAGGAAAGAATTCCCCTAATGAAGCATGATAAGGGTCATGCACTATCATTTGGTTATACTCTAAATGCAGTGAATGCAATCCTCTTATTATAGCAATGCCTAGTAGTACTACACAAATACCTTTCTATTTCCATTACAAACTCCATTTTTTAGTGGTGTGTAACTCAGGCTTTTCAATTTGCATCAGTGACTGAGGCTTTCTACAGTGGGGAGAGTTTTGTTATTTCAATGGTGTGGCCCCACCTACTGGAAATATCTGTCCCCTGCTACCTTTGCTCCAGATGAGCTGGTTTTAAAATTCATATTCAAACCTTCCTGGTCTCTCTAGCTCAGGGATTGTCAAGCTCTGGCATGCGGCTTTTCAAGGTAATCCACTTGTGGGCTGCGAGACAGTTTGTTTACGTTGGACGTCCCGCGGGCCTGGCTCCCGGCAGATCCCAGTGGCAGCAGTTCGCTGCTCCCGGTCAATGGGAGCTGTGGGAAACCACAAACTCTCATTTCATGATCACTTTCACCCAAGCTGCCTTCCACTCTCTTGTCCCTGCTATAATGGCCCAGGATCCCCCAGATCTCGAGCCTTCTCCCAGCTTTCCATGATCCATATAGTCTTCACCCCCAAGTTAGCTTATGGCAACTCATAACTAGGAATGAATCACATATACTTAAAAGCTCCAGATGGTACAAAATGCAACAGCTTGTCTAGTTAACATAGACCACCCCTGTGCTTTCCTTTTTTCACTAGTTCCCTGATTAAGTTGAACAGAGTCTCTGTCCTAATATTCAAAGCCCTGGACCATAATTTCCCTAGCACCTACATTCTACTGGAATCCTGAAACCACTGATCAATGGGGAAGACAACTCAGAGGTGGACAGAACATTTGGAGGAGCTTGACCTAGACCACAAGTACATATGCCACTCCCAGGAGTATATCAACCCATCTAGATGTAAAAATAGGTAAACAACAGGCCACATACAAAGCACTAGTGAAGTCAGCACAAACTAAAATTTCAAACAATGGGCACTATATATATACATACACACACACACACACACACACACACAAATATAATTACAATATTTATATTGCAGTTGATTTATAATTATATGCTAAAAATGAGAAATGAAGCAATTTTTCAATAATGGTGTGCTGTGATACTTTTGCATTTTATGAATGATTTTGTAAGCAAGTAATTTTAAGTGAGGTGAAACTTGGGGATACACAAGATAAATCAGACTCTTGAAAGAGGTACAGTAGTCCGAAAAGGTTGATAGCTACTGACATAGGGTGTGTCTATACAGCAGGGCTTAACTCGAAATAAGCTATGCAAATTGAGCTACGTCAATTGTGTAGCTTATTTTGAAATTGGGAGCGTCTATACAGCATTTATTTCGAAATAGAGCACTCTTCGGGCGTGTCTAGACACAGGGTTTTTCCGAAAAAAGTAGCCTTTTTTCAAATAAACTTCACCTGCATCTAGACTGCAGCTGCATTCTTTCGAAAGTAAATCGAAAGAACGCGGCAGTTTTTTCGATCACGGTAAACCTCATTTTACGAGGAATAACACCTTTTTTCAAAAGTACTCTTTCGAAAATGCAGTTTGCATTCAATAGCGCCTTTTTCTGAAAGAGAGAATCTAGACTCTCTTTCGAAAAAAGCGGCTCGCTTTTTCGAAAAATCTGCTTGTAGTCTAGACACTCTCTTTCGAAAGAGGCTTGTAGTCTAGACGTATCCTTCCTCTGACTTCCCTTACTCCTCGTACAAGGAAGGTTACAGGAGTCGGAGTAAGAAGTTTTCCAGCTTGACAGTATTTTGACATTATTTCAAAATAACTGCCTGCTGTGTAGACGTGGACTAAGTTATTTCAAAATAATGCCAGTTATTTTGAAATAATGTTGCTGTGTAGATGTACCCATAGACTGTGGAACTCACTCCCACCAGACAAGCAGGACCACATCATCACTGACATCAGAACTAGATTCAAAAGTCATTTCTTTTACTAGATTTTCCTCAGTAAGATCTTCTCCACCTCTCAGTCAGTCAGAAACCACTAATCCAGTTATTCACAGAATAGATATGACACAGTCAATCTAATGACTGAGCAGTGCATTTCTATACTTGGAGCGAATGTTTCAGGTTGTCTTCTAACTCACACAGAAGTACTCAAGTATGCTGACTAAAGTATTCTGGTCACATTTTCAAGCTTTTCACTGCAGCCATAAAAAAGATAAAGTTGAGATTCTTATTTCACTACGTGCCTTTGGGGGGGGGGGGGAGACCCTATGCATGGGCTTCTATGGCTTAACCTGGCCTGGAGAGACCACTTCAGAATTTATGGAAAAATTATAAAAATAAAAGAGTGCACATTTTTCTGACTCAAACTCCAGGGAGTCTAACTAAATGGTATTACTCAATGTCTAGAACACAGTCTCAACTATGCACATGCACACATACACACAAACACGCATACATGCACGCACGCACACGAAACAAAGCAGAAACGTACCTTTTATTGCGCCCACAATATTTTGGTCTAGTCCTTTCCGGTTGTCATTAAGTCCTCTTTTCCTTTTGCCATTAGGTAAAGAGTTAGCCAAGGTCTTGTCATCAAAAAACGCACACACCAACTTTCTAAACAGCAGGCTTCCTGAGCGAGTATAGTTTGACAATATAGAGTCCAGCTGAGATTTGGGCATAAAAACATCAAAGCCTTCAGCAAGTTGCACTTCTGGCTACCAAAGGAACACAAATAAATATTTTAATTAGAATATTATTCACACACACACTGTTTTACATGCACACCCAGCAAGACTTTATTGTCACTACATGCATGTGATCACGTAAGCTTTTTTCCAAGAGTCATGATAATAGTTTATTTTACTCACATAAAAGTAACCAGTGAATGAGCACATTACAAGGCAAGTCAAATACATTGCATCTTTATGTACCACTGCAGATACTCAACACTAACAATGCTACTTCGAATCTCTGCACAAAACAAAAACCCAAAGGGTGAAAATACCTTGCTATATCTAATTACAGGTAGGACTCAGAGGGTTACCACCAGAACAACATCATTTGAACAAGGCCAAATAGCCTTTTAAAATAGGGTTTATAGGACCCTTTAATGGACCGGATTCATTCCTGCGGGCACAGGGAGTACAATCTGTATCCTTAGGCACTAATGGAGAGGAACATCAACGGGGCACCATAGAAGGGATGTTTTCAGAGAAGACAGGTGGTTGTACAACACCCATCTTCCAGTAGCGAACTGGCTTAAAGTTCCATTCAAAGCTCCACAGAAAGTCAAATCAGTAGGATCTAACAGTGCAAGGACAACCCATGTGTGTTAAAAGTGGCAGAAATAATAATGATTGCTCCCAAATCCTGTGCTGGTTTACAAGTCGCTCTCTTTTCTGTTATCATGTATGAGTGCATCCTTAAAACATGATGACATTAAATTGATATCTTATAGTCAAAAGAAATTGTGGTAAATCATATAGCTAAGCGCCATTATCAGAAGAAAAGGGACATGATCCATATAGTCTTCACCCCCAAGTTAGCTTATGGCAACTCATAACTAGGAATGAATCACATATACTTAAAAGCTCCAGATGGTACAAAATGCAACAGCTTGTCTAGTTAACATAGACCACCCCTGTGCTTTCCTTTTTTCACTAGTTCCCTGATTAAGTTGAACAGAGTCTCTGTCCTAATATTCAAAGCCCTGGACCATAATTTCCCTAGCACCTACATTCTACTGGAATCCTGAAACCACTGATCAATGGGGAAGACAACTCAGAGGTGGACAGAACATTTGGAGGAGCTTGACCTAGACCACAAGTACATATGCCACTCCCAGGAGTATATCAACCCATCTAGATGTAAAAATAGGTAAACAACAGGCCACATACAAAGCACTAGTGAAGTCAGCACAAACTAAAATTTCAAACAATGGGCACTATATATATACATACATACATACACACACACACACACACACACACACACACACACAAATATAATTACAATATTTATATTGCAGTTGATTTATAATTATATGCTAAAAATGAGAAATGAAGCAATTTTTCAATAATGGTGTGCTGTGATACTTTTGCATTTTATGAATGATTTTGTAAGCAAGTAATTTTAAGTGAGGTGAAACTTGGGGATACACAAGATAAATCAGACTCTTGAAAGAGGTACAGTAGTCCGAAAAGGTTGATAGCTACTGACATAGGGTGTGTCTATACAGCAGGCTTAACTCGAAATAAGCTATGCAAATTGAGCTACGTCAATTGTGTAGCTTATTTTGAAATTGGGAGCGTCTATACAGCATTTATTTCGAAATAGAGCACTCTTCGGGCGTGTCTAGACACAGGGTTTTTCCGAAAAAAGTAGCCTTTTTTCAAATAAACTTCACCTGCATCTAGACTGCAGCTGCATTCTTTCGAAAGTAAATCGAAAGAACGCGGCAGTTTTTTCGATCACGGTAAACCTCATTTTACGAGGAATAACACCTTTTTTCAAAAGTACTCTTTCGAAAATGCAGTTTGCATTCAATAGCGCCTTTTTCTGAAAGAGAGAATCTAGACTCTCTTTCGAAAAAAGCGGCTCGCTTTTTCGAAAAATCTGCTTGTAGTCTAGACACTCTCTTTCGAAAGAGGCTTGTAGTCTAGACGTATCCTTCCTCTGACTTCCCTTACTCCTCGTACAAGGAAGGTTACAGGAGTCGGAGTAAGAAGTTTTCCAGCTTGACAGTATTTTGACATTATTTCAAAATAACTGCCTGCTGTGTAGACGTGGACTAAGTTATTTCAAAATAATGCCAGTTATTTTGAAATAATGTTGCTGTGTAGATGTACCCATAGACTGTGGAACTCACTCCCACCAGACAAGCAGGACCACATCATCACTGACATCAGAACTAGATTCAAAAGTCATTTCTTTTACTAGATTTTCCTCAGTAAGATCTTCTCCACCTCTCAGTCAGTCAGAAACCACTAATCCAGTTATTCACAGAATAGATATGACACAGTCAATCTAATGACTGAGCAGTGCATTTCTATACTTGGAGCGAATGTTTCAGGTTGTCTTCTAACTCACACAGAAGTACTCAAGTATGCTGACTAAAGTATTCTGGTCACATTTTCAAGCTTTTCACTGCAGCCATAAAAAAGATAAAGTTGAGATTCTTATTTCACTACGTGCCTTTGGGGGGGGGGGGGAGACCCTATGCATGGGCTTCTATGGCTTAACCTGGCCTGGAGAGACCACTTCAGAATTTATGGAAAAATTATAAAAATAAAAGAGTGCACATTTTTCTGACTCAAACTCCAGGGAGTCTAACTAAATGGTATTACTCAATGTCTAGAACACAGTCTCAACTATGCACATGCACACATACACACAAACACGCATACATGCACGCACGCACACGAAACAAAGCAGAAACGTACCTTTTATTGCGCCCACAATATTTTGGTCTAGTCCTTTCCGGTTGTCATTAAGTCCTCTTTTCCTTTTGCCATTAGGTAAAGAGTTAGCCAAGGTCTTGTCATCAAAAAACGCACACACCAACTTTCTAAACAGCAGGCTTCCTGAGCGAGTATAGTTTGACAATATAGAGTCCAGCTGAGATTTGGGCATAAAAACATCAAAGCCTTCAGCAAGTTGCACTTCTGGCTACCAAAGGAACACAAATAAATATTTTAATTAGAATATTATTCACACACACACTGTTTTACATGCACACCCAGCAAGACTTTATTGTCACTACATGCATGTGATCACGTAAGCTTTCTTCCAAGAGTCATGATAACAGTTTATTTTACTCACATAAAAGTAACCAGTGAATGAGCACATTACAAGGCAAGTCAAATACATTGCATCTTTATGTACCACTGCAGATACTCAACACTAACAATGCTACTTCGAATCTCTGCACAAAACAAAAACCCAAAGGGTGAAAATACCTTGCTATATCTAATTACAGGTAGGACTCAGAGGGTTACCACCAGAACAACATCATTTGAACAAGGCCAAATAGCCTTTTAAAATAGGGTTTATAGGACCCTTTAATGGACCGGATTCATTCCTGCGGGCACAGGGAGTACAATCTGTATCCTTAGGCACTAATGGAGAGGAACATCAACGGGGCACCATAGAAGGGATGTTTTCAGAGAAGACAGGTGGTTGTACAACACCCATCTTCCAGTAGCGAACTGGCTTAAAGTTCCATTCAAAGCTCCACAGAAAGTCAAATCAGTAGGATCTAACAGTGCAAGGACAACCCATGTGTGTTAAAAGTGGCAGAAATAATAATGATTGCTCCCAAATCCTGTGCTGGTTTACAAGTCGCTCTCTTTTCTGTTATCATGTATGAGTGCATCCTTAAAACATGATGACATTAAATTGATATCTTATAGTCAAAAGAAATTGTGGTAAATCATATAGCTAAGCGCCATTATCAGAAGAAAAGGGAAAAAATATCACTGCCTTGTATTTCTGGTACAGCTAAACTTTGAAGTCCAACACTTTCCAACAGTCTTTGAGAGGGTCCCTAACCCCACAATACACACTGGGCATGAACGATGTATATTTTGTTCAATTACAGATTTTTGGCCTGTTTGCTCAAGCAACATTTTGTTTTTGCTTTATTAATGCAAACATCCACCGGCATATACTCTGGGTGCATTTTCAAAGACACTTAAAATTACAGGGCAAATTTCATCCTAACGTGCCTCCTGCAGCCTCATTGAAGGCAGGTCTACACTACAAGGACAGGTTGATCTAAGCTACGCAATTTGAGTTGTAACATAACTCAAATCGATGCAACTTAGATCTTACTGCAGGGTCCACCATGGAGGGGGTGGGGGAGGTCGACTGAAAAAACTCTCCTGTTGACTCTCCTTACTCATATCATTCTGCAGGAGTATCAGAGTTGACAGGAGATCGATCGGCACTCAGTTTAGTAGGTCTTTACTAGACTTGCTAAATCTACTGAAAGTGAATTGGCTGCTGCAATGTTGATCAACCTTGTTGTAGAGACAAGCCCTTAGTCTATAGGTGAGAAAACAGCTATAAATCTGGGTAGGCTTTCACCATGCAATTCTTCTGCTGTAAATTTTCTGAACAGCACCAGACACCCAAATTCTAGATATTGCAAGCAGAATATTTTCTAAAACAGTTTTGTCATGGGGTAAATACATTTACTGGAAAACAAGCAAGTAAAATTGGCAATCATGCTGCTTTTGAACCTGGGATCAAAGGTCTTAAAATGCATAATTACAATTTTAAGATAGAAGTTTTTCAGTGCAATGACAATGGCTCATCACATTGTGAACTTTTAAAATGCTGGGTTCACCAAACTTGCCACATTTGACAGCAAAGACCTCTACCATGTTTAAAACAAATAAACAAAAAACACCAAAAAAGAGGGAAGAGTTTTACAAGTCAGGATATACTAAGAAGGGATGTTAGCAGGTAGTCATTTACACTATTAACCAATAAGCCTGAGCTTATTGGTTAACCCCCCAGGCACTGTCCCCTTGCTGCCTCTGTATAAGAGGCAGTAACTGGGGGGAGGGAGGGGCATAAGCCAGAACCCATGGGGAGCTGGCTTTTAAGCTGGCTCCTCACAAGTGCTGGATCCCACTGAACCACCTGCTTCCCTCCCCCCATACTGCTGCCTCTGATACAGCGTGAAACTTGCCCTCTCCCCCCCCCGCCAATAGAGGCTGCTGTCACCCTCCGCTGCTGCTTCTGTATCATAGGTAGCAGTGTGAGGCAGCAGGCAGGAGCCGGTCTGCTCAGGGAGACCATTTTTCAAGCCAGTTTTTATAGTCCGCTCCCACGGAGCCACCTGTGCCCTCCCCACACTGCCTCCAACAGAGGCAGCAGTGCAGGGGAACAGGTGGGAGCCGGTGCTTGGTGAGAGCCAGTTTAAAAAGTTAGCCCCCCCATGAGCAACAGCTTCCATGGAGCTGCCTGCTCCTCCTTTCCCCCGCTGCTGCTTCTGATAGAGAGGCGACAGTGCAGAGGTAGGGGGGCAGGCAGGAACTGGTACGCATGGGAAGCCGGCTTTTAAGCCGGCTCTCTGCGCATACCAGCTTCGGCACAGTTGCCTGACCTCCTTACACTGCTGCCTCTGATAGAGAGGCAACAGCACAGGCGGTGGGGAGAGGCACGTGGGAGCTGGTATATGTGGGAAGTTTTCACACCAGCTCTCCGCACATATTGGTTCCTGTGGAGCCGTCTGCCCCCTGTGCTGCTGCCTCTCTATCAGAGGCAGTGGAGAGTGGGGGAGGTGGGAGCTGGTGCTTGCAGGGAGTAGGGTTGCCAGGTGTCTAGTATTGAACCAGACAGTCCGGTAAAAAAATTCAGAAAATACCGGACACCTAAAATGTCCAGTACTTTCTGATTTTTTCCTGGCCAGGAGGTGAAAATCCAGGGCTGTCCGGCCCAATACAGAGGCAGCCTTGCAAACCTAGTGCTTACCGGGTTCTGCAGAGGAGCTGTCCAGCCCGGCGCAGGGAGGCAAGATGGTGGGCGGCCGCCAGCAGCCTGTTAGGGATAAAAAGCCTCACCACGTGGTTTTTAAAAGGGGCCATGGTGTGTTTTTGTTTTGTTTACAACTCTCGGGAGTCAGCTTTTAAGCTGGCTTCATGCAAGCACCAGCTCCCACCTGCTTCCCTGTATGTAAACGTGTAACCACTAAAAAAATCCAGTGGTTACAGTGTTACACAAATACTTGTTAGTTAACATCCCTAATACTAACCATAATATACTTATGAAGTTGTTAGGGTGTGAATGACAGATGGTGGGTAACAGATATTACTTTGCTAAACTTGGCTTGAAACTCTGGCCAAGTCTGTACATACAGAGCGTCTGGTGAAGATGGTCTCTGCTGACAGGAGCCAGTTCTCCTGTTGGCATAAAAAAAAAAAATATTCCACAAATGGCAGAAGGTATGTCAGTGACAGACTCTGTTAGCCATTTCTATACCACCGCTTATATTGGCAACACTTATGTTGCTCAGATGCGTGAAAAATAACATACCACTGATGAACATAAGTTACACTGGCATAAGAGGTAATGTGCGAAGCGGTAGAGCGCCTACATGAGAGATCTTACAGCAGTGCAGTTGCGTACAGCTCTGTTGCTGAAAGCTCTCTAGTGTAGACATAGCCTTTGAAATCTAAGGCCCAGTCCACATTGACAAGCTTACAACGGCACAGCTGTACTGACACATCTGTGCTGCTGTAAAGAGGGCTTATGTTGCCATGTTATGCTGATGGGAGAGAATTCTCCCACATACATTACAAAACCAGCTCATCAGGTTTCTTCCATTGACATAATGCTGTGCACACCGGTGCGTATGCCAGTAAAGCTTACAGTGCTCAGAGGGTTGATTTTATTCATACCCACAAACAATAATCAGACATAGCCTAGCAAGATTGCAGTGATGCAAGGAGGAAATGCCATAAACAAATCTCATTAATACTGCTGTGAATTATCTGTGAAACCCACCTGTGCATTGTGCAGAGCAGGAAGGACAGAATCTGTGTTACACAAATTGATTAATTTATTTTAAAAAGCCTAAACTAAACGTATCAGCCACATAAATTGATTCTATAAATCCTGATTTACATCTGCTTTACTTTAGTAGCAAATTATTCTTCAATCAAAGGCAATCAGTATCTAACTGAGCTTTCATGGACAGCTTAGCATGTGATTTATTAAATAGAATAGCCCTTGTTAGCAATAATAATAAGCAGGGTATAAAGAACAAGTGTATTCATGTGTAGTGTAACTTTCATTATCTGCATTAATAGTAAAGCAAAGACAAGAAAGTTTAACTATAAGTAAGTGATCATTATATTTTAAAAAGGCTAATCTGGTTCATGGGCCACATTCTGAGCTCTGACTCACTGATGTGACTCCAAGGTACCTCCAGTGAAACCTTAACACTGGTTTACTGAAGTGGAATAGAGATAATTTCTAGCCAAAGATGTAGTGAAAATAATGGCATCAGTTAGCAATTGTATAAATCAGTACATACAAGGGGCAATTTGTACAATTCTCCAATGAGAGTATTTATATACTGTACTATCAAAACTGCCTTTCAGCTTTCCTAGGGGCTCAGACATGATGATCGTGAGTGCAACATAAATGCCTATAAATAAACAGAAGGAAAAGATAAAACAATGCCCTCATTCAGTTTTTTTTAAAGTGAGATTATGTAGTCCATTCAAAATGTTTAGAGATTGCATTTTATTTTCACTGGTAAATACATCCATTCCTAAACTTCATCTTTCTTCTTTTTAAAACAAAACTCATACAGTTTAAGTAATAAAGCCTTGCTTATTTTCAGAACTGTCCTAAGCTGCACTGGGGGTGGGGAAAGGGAAGTTACTCACCTGTGTGATAACAACGGTTCTTCGAGATGTGTCCCCCTGCGGGTGCTCCACTGTTGGTGATGGAGCGCTGCCGATCAGAGATTTTTCCAGGAGTGCCTGGTCGGGCCATGCACGTGCAGCAGGGGCATGTATCATTTGCACCTTTGGAGACTGGGTGCGCACGTGGCCCGACTCCCCTCAATTTCTTCATGCATGCCCTCTTGCGTGTAATGAATCTTAAGAAGAGCAGAGGAAGAGTGGGTTGTGGAGCACTCATCTCAAAGAACCGTCATTACCACACACGAGTAACCTCCATTTCTTCTTCAAGTGATGTCCCCGTGGGTGCTCCACTGTTGGTGGCTATGGAGGAGTACCCATGATCTGGCAGGCGGGCTTTGGATTAAGTATTGTGCATCGATGAAAGGACTGCATGAGCTACAAAGAGGGTCTTTGCCCACGAAAGCTTATGCTCCAATAAATCTGTTAGTCTATAAGGTGCCACAGGACTTCTTGTTGTTTGTGCAGATTCAGACTAACATGGCCACCCCTCTGATACCTGTAGAGGTTGAGTCTACTTGTGAAGGGATTGCATAGTGTCTCATGACTGTGTGGTTGGATGACAAAGTAGCTGTTGCACGGACGTTCTTGAGGGAAGCACCCTTCAGAAAGGCTGTTGAGGTGGCTACTGCTTGCATGTGCTCAGGGGGTGGGGGAGGTGAGGAGTGTGCTCAGGGGGTGGGGGAGGTGAGGAGAAAACACACAGGAAGTGTTCTGCCCCTGTGCGAGCAACATTGGGTGATGCAAGACATTATTAACTTGGAAATACACTGGGATGATAATGGTGTTCCCTGAGATCGTTCCGCAAGTGATAAAAATAGAGTCTGTGATCTGTGGAAAGGTCATGTGCGGTCAATGTAAAAGGATAATGCCCTGCATGCATCTAAGGTACGTAACACTGCTTCCTCATGGGACTTATGAGGCTTTGGGTAGAACGTAGGGAAGACAATGGACTCATTGATATGGAATTCTGTGCAAACTTTAGGTAGAAAAGTAGGGTATGGAGAAGTGTCGGTTCCTCTGGTAAGGAGTATAACATGTTCTCCTATACGGTGGTATATACATTCCCAGAGTACGTAATGTTATCCGGGAGTCTTTACTAGAATGTAAAGCTTCATTGGTGTCTGCAGCAAAGAGTTTCTCCTTGTCAAAGTATAAGTCCTCAACTTTAGTTTGCAGCTCTTTTGGCACTGCTACTGCTTGCAGCCAAGAAAAATGTCACATGACTGCTGAAGTAGCCATTGCTCTTACCGCTGTATCAGCCGCATCCATTGCCATCTGAAGTGCTGTGTGGGAAGCAGCATAACCCTCCTGAACAACGGATTTCAAAATGGATCGTTTGTCATCTGGTAAATGCTGCATTAATTCAGCTAGTTTGGCATAATTGTCAAAATCATGATTTGCGAGTAATGCAGTGTAATTAGCGATTTGGAGCTGCAAAACAGAGGAAGAATATACCTTCCTACCAACCAGATCTAGTCTCTTATCATGGGCAGACATCTTGTACTGGGTTTTTTTGGATCTCTAAGTTGCTGCATCTATGACTAAAGAGTTTGGTTGCAGATCCAGGAAAAAGAAATCCATGCCTTTTGAAGGCACGATATTCTTCTAATCAGCCCATTTGTTAGTAGGCGAGGCTGATGCCGGTGTCTGCCATAAGAACATAAGAACATAAGAACGGCCGTACCGGGTCAGACCAAAGGTCCATCTAGCCCAGTGAAACCCACCTGTGCATTGTGCAGAGCAGGAAGGACAGAATCTGTGTTACACAAATTGATTAATTTATTTTAAAAAGCCTAAACTAAACGTATCAGCCACATAAATTGATTCTATAAATCCTGATTTACATCTGCTTTACTTTAGTAGCAAATTATTCTTCAATCAAAGGCAATCAGTATCTAACTGAGCTTTCATGGACAGCTTAGCATGTGATTTATTAAATAGAATAGCCCTTGTTAGCAATAATAATAAGCAGGGTATAAAGAACAAGTGTATTCATGTGTAGTGTAACTTTCATTATCTGCATTAATAGTAAAGCAAAGACAAGAAAGTTTAACTATAAGTAAGTGATCATTATATTTTAAAAAGGCTAATCTGGTTCATGGGCCACATTCTGAGCTCTGACTCACTGATGTGACTCCAAGGTACCTCCAGTGAAACCTTAACACTGGTTTACTGAAGTGGAATAGAGATAATTTCTAGCCAAAGATGTAGTGAAAATAATGGCATCAGTTAGCAATTGTATAAATCAGTACATACAAGGGGCAATTTGTACAATTCTCCAATGAGAGTATTTATATACTGTACTATCAAAACTGCCTTTCAGCTTTCCTAGGGGCTCAGACATGATGATCGTGAGTGCAACATAAATGCCTATAAATAAACAGAAGGAAAAGATAAAACAATGCCCTCATTCAGTTTTTTTTAAAGTGAGATTATGTAGTCCATTCAAAATGTTTAGAGATTGCATTTTATTTTCACTGGTAAATACATCCATTCCTAAACTTCATCTTTCTTCTTTTTAAAACAAAACTCATACAGTTTAAGTAATAAAGCCTTGCTTATTTTCAGAACTGTCCTAAGCTGCACTGGGGGTGGGGAAAGGGAAGTTACTCACCTGTGTGATAACAACGGTTCTTCGAGATGTGTCCCCCTGCGGGTGCTCCACTGTTGGTGATGGAGCGCTGCCGATCAGAGATTTTTCCAGGAGTGCCTGGTCGGGCCATGCACGTGCAGCAGGGGCATGTATCATTTGCACCTTTGGAGACTGGGTGCGCACGTGGCCCGACTCCCCTCAATTTCTTCATGCATGCCCTCTTGCGTGTAATGAATCTTAAGAAGAGCAGAGGAAGAGTGGGTTGTGGAGCACTCATCTCAAAGAACCGTCATTACCACACACGAGTAACCTCCATTTCTTCTTCAAGTGATGTCCCCGTGGGTGCTCCACTGTTGGTGGCTATGGAGGAGTACCCATGATCTGGCAGGCGGGCTTTGGATTAAGTATTGTGCATCGATGAAAGGACTGCATGAGCTACAAAGAGGGTCTTTGCCCACGAAAGCTTATGCTCCAATAAATCTGTTAGTCTATAAGGTGCCACAGGACTTCTTGTTGTTTGTGCAGATTCAGACTAACATGGCCACCCCTCTGATACCTGTAGAGGTTGAGTCTACTTGTGAAGGGATTGCATAGTGTCTCATGACTGTGTGGTTGGATGACAAAGTAGCTGTTGCACGGACGTTCTTGAGGGAAGCACCCTTCAGAAAGGCTGTTGAGGTGGCTACTGCTTGCATGTGCTCAGGGGGTGGGGGAGGTGAGGAGTGTGCTCAGGGGGTGGGGGAGGTGAGGAGAAAACACACAGGAAGTGTTCTGCCCCTGTGCGAGCAACATTGGGTGATGCAAGACATTATTAACTTGGAAATACACTGGGATGATAATGGTGTTCCCTGAGATCGTTCCGCAAGTGATAAAAATAGAGTCTGTGATCTGTGGAAAGGTCATGTGCGGTCAATGTAAAAGGATAATGCCCTGCATGCATCTAAGGTACGTAACACTGCTTCCTCATGGGACTTATGAGGCTTTGGGTAGAACGTAGGGAAGACAATGGACTCATTGATATGGAATTCTGTGCAAACTTTAGGTAGAAAAGTAGGGTATGGAGAAGTGTCGGTTCCTCTGGTAAGGAGTATAACATGTTCTCCTATACGGTGGTATATACATTCCCAGAGTACGTAATGTTATCCGGGAGTCTTTACTAGAATGTAAAGCTTCATTGGTGTCTGCAGCAAAGAGTTTCTCCTTGTCAAAGTATAAGTCCTCAACTTTAGTTTGCAGCTCTTTTGGCACTGCTACTGCTTGCAGCCAAGAAAAATGTCACATGACTGCTGAAGTAGCCATTGCTCTTACCGCTGTATCAGCCGCATCCATTGCCATCTGAAGTGCTGTGTGGGAAGCAGCATAACCCTCCTGAACAACGGATTTCAAAATGGATCGTTTGTCATCTGGTAAATGCTGCATTAATTCAGCTAGTTTGGCATAATTGTCAAAATCATGATTTGCGAGTAATGCAGTGTAATTAGCGATTTGGAGCTGCAAAACAGAGGAAGAATATACCTTCCTACCAACCAGATCTAGTCTCTTATCATGGGCAGACATCTTGTACTGGGTTTTTTTGGATCTCTAAGTTGCTGCATCTATGACTAAAGAGTTTGGTTGCAGATCCAGGAAAAAGAAATCCATGCCTTTTGAAGGCACGATATTCTTCTAATCAGCCCATTTGTTAGTAGGCGAGGCTGATGCCGGTGTCTGCCATAAGAACATAAGAACATAAGAACGGCCGTACCGGGTCAGACCAAAGGTCCATCTAGCCCAGTATCCTGTCTGCCGACAGTGGCCAGCACCAGGTGCCCCAGAGGGGGTGGACCGAAGACAATGATCAAGCGCTTTGTCTCCTGCCATCCCTCTCCAGCCTCTGTCAAACAGAGGCCAAGGACACCATTTTATCCCCTGGCTAATAGCCTTTTATGGACCTAACTCCATGAAATTATCTAGCTTCTCTTTAAACTCTGTTATAGTCCTAGCCTTCACAGCCTCCTCTGGCAAGGAGTTCCACATGCTGACTACACGCTGTGTGAAGAAGAACTTTCTTTTATTAGTTTTAAACCTGCTACCCATTAATTTCATTTGGTGTCCTCTAGTTCTTCTATTTAGGGAACTAATAAATAACTTTTCTTTATCGGCCCTCTCCATACCACTCATGATTTTATACACCTCTATCATATCCCCCCTCAGTCTCCTCTTTTCTAAACTGAAAAGTCCCAGTCGCTTTAACCTCTCCTCATATGGGACCCGTTCCAAACCCCTAATCAATTTAGTTGCCCTTTTCTGAACCCTTTCCAAGGCCAAAATATCTTTTTTGAGGTGAGGAGACCACATCTGTACACAGTATTCAAGATGTGGGCGTACCATAGTTTTATACAGGGGCAGTAAGATATTCCGGGTCTTATTTTCTATCCCTTTCTTAATAATACCTAGCATCCTATTTGCCTTTTTGACCGCCGCTGCACACTGTGTGGAAGTTTTCAGAGAACTGTCCACGATAACTCCAAGATCTCTTTCCTGATTTGTCGTAGCTAAATTAGCCCCCATCATACTGTACGTATAGTTGGGGTTATTTTTCCCAATGTGCATTACTTTACACTTATCCACATTAAATTTCATTTGCCATTTTGTTGCCCAATCACTCAGTTTGGTGAGATCTTCTTGGAGTCCCTTACAGTCTGCTTCTGTCTTGACTATCCTAAACAGTATGGTATCATCCGCAAACTTTACCACCTCACTGCTTACCCCTTTCTCCAGATCATTTATGAATAAGTTGAACAGGATTGGTCCTAGGACTGACCCTTGGGGGACACCACTAGTTACCCCTCTCCACTCTGAAAATTTACCATTTATTCCTACCCTTTGTTTCCTGTCTTTTAACCAGTTCTCAATCCAAGAAAGGACCTTCCCTCTTATCCCATGGCCATGTAATTTACACAAGAGCCTTTGGTGAGGGACCTTGTCAAAGGCTTTCTGGAAATCTAAGTATACTATATCTACTGGATCCCCCTTGTCCGCATGTTTGTTAACCCCTTCAAAGAACTCTAATAGATTAGTAAGACAGGATTTCCCTTTACAAAACCCATGTTGACTTTTGTCCAACAAATTATGTTCTTCTACATGCTTCACAATTTTATTCTTTACTATTGTTTCGACTAATTTGCCCAGTACTGAAGTTAGACTTACCGGTCTGTAATTGCCCGGATCGCCTCTAGAGCCCTTTTTAAATATTGGTGTCACGTTGGCTACCTTCCAGTCATTAGGTACGGAAGCCGATTTAAGGGATAGGTTACAAACCACAGATAATAGTTCAGCAATTTCCCATTTGAGTTCTTTTAGAACCCTTGGATGAATGCCATCCGGTCCCGGAGATTTGTTAACATTAAGTTTTTCTATTTGTTCCAAAACCTCCTCTAATGACACTTCAATCCGGGACAGTTCCTCAGATTCATTACCCACAAAGGACGGTGCAGCTTCATCTTCATCTTCAGCTTCTAGGATTGCTTCATCAATTGGAAGCACAATCTTTGATTTGGTTGCTGGGTGTAAGTTCTTTAGGAACCTATGTTGTTTTTCCTTAATCTCGGACAGAGTAACCTCCTGGCTGTTAGTGACCTTTTTTAAAAAGCTTGTGAAATTGTTTCAGGTCATTGGTTGGGAATGTGTTGTCTGGAATGACCAACTCATCAGGAGAAGACGATGACTTGTCTGTTGGTGAGGTATCTTGTGGTTCATGGTCCGGCTCATCAGTGACCTGTCCCTCTTCAATAGCTGGGTCCTCTGTTGGTGGAGGAGGGCTATGAGAAGAGGGGGGTGATGGCCTGTG
This sequence comes from Pelochelys cantorii, assembly GCA_032595735.1. Classification (NCBI taxonomy): domain Eukaryota; kingdom Metazoa; phylum Chordata; order Testudines; family Trionychidae; genus Pelochelys; species Pelochelys cantorii. The sequence goes on along the minus strand of CM064326.1, from coordinate 333,712,718 downwards.
GACAGGAGTGGGTGGTGCTGTGGAATGATGTTGCAATGGAACACAATGGCGGCATGGTGACCACCATGCTGTGTGGTGAGAGTGACAGGACCATTCAGAGTAGCAGGCAGGGCAGTGATGGTATTGCGGACAGTGTTTGTCATAAGGTATATATAGTCTGGTTGGAGAGGAATGCTGAGAGGAGAAAACACTACTGTGGTCAGCCTCGTATTTCGAGTAGTGAGAGAGAACTGGTAATCTTGGCAAATGGGGGGAGTATCTAGTCGGTGATGGAGACGTGGAATGCTGCATGCAAGATTCATCACACGATGGTTGAGATCGCAGTGCCACCGTCGGTATTGGTGTGTCGGTGGTATGTTTGTGATACGAGCGGTGCTGAGAATTAGAAGACTTTCATGGTGTGGGTTGAACATAGCTGCTGATGGAGGAGGCATTGGTACCAGGGGGCGGGGAGGGCACTGGTTCCAGGCTTGGTGAGCACGGCAACGGCCTCGTGCATTTAGCCTTAGCTTTTGGGCCTGGCTCGGCACCTGCAGTGTTGGCACCATGACGTTATCCAGTTCCAAGTCCACCCGCGGCTTCTGTGCCGTTGATGCCAGTGCCATTGACTGCAGGGTTCTTGGTTTAGGTTCTGCAACTGATGCGGCATGGGGGCAGCTGGTGCTGGATGTACCCAGCTTGTCTCCAGTGCTGAATCTTGGAGGCAGGGAATGGGCTGGAGAGACCTTCTTCTTTGGTTGTGATTTAGATGAAGAAGAACTTGAGCATTCCTTCTGTTTAGCAGAGGTCTCTTGATGAGTATTCCCTTTTTCAGTTGCTTGGGGCTCAAGGGCTTTATTAAAGAGGAATATTCTTAATCTGAGCACCTATCTTTTTGTGCCCTGGCTGTGAGGCTGCAACATTGCACACATTTCTGAGGGAGGTGCACCTCACCCAAGCATTGAATACAGGATTCATGGCCATCCAAAACAGACACTGGGTCACGACACTTGTCGCATTTCTTAAATCTGGATGAACCAGGAATTCTTTTGGTTCTTCCTTGTTGTTGTTGTTTTTTTAATTTGGCACTACCTTAGTCTCTCGGTAAGGGGGCCATTTGATTCCCAGTTTTGCTGCAGCATTTCTCAACAGGTTGAGGGGAAACTATTTACATTAAGAAACAAGTCTTTTTCATTTAAATGACTAAACCTAGAAACTCCAACAGAAAGATTTATAAGTGATTAACTAACTAATTAAATCTGTTCTTGCTCGCAGAAAGGGAAGCGGAGGAGAGTTTTAAGCTCTATCTGTGACTGAGGGCGGTACAAAGGAACTGAGGGGAGTCGGGCCATGCGCAGGATCTCCAAAGATGCGAATGACATGCATCCCTGCTGTGTGTGTGCAGCTCAACAGGGCATTGCTGGAAAAATCTCTGATCTGCGGTGCTGGGATGAGCCCACCACCAACAGTGGAGCACCCACCGGGACATAAGTGGAAGAAGAAGGTTCAGAGGCTGGAAACATACTGAACCATCAAGTGTGGCAATAGTGTACCTTAATTCCAAAATAATGGAAGAAAAATAAGACCTGATTTTTAAGCCAAGCTTCCACTTTTAGGTGCAAACCTGCCATCTACAACAGTGGTCTCAAACTGGGGTCCACGGACACGAGGGTATTCCAGAGGTCTGTAAGTAATGTATGGGGCCACTGGCCCCACTGATCAATTCCTCCCCTACCCTCTCTCCCAGTAAATTCTGCATGCTGAGTAATGGCTGTTTAGCAGTCTGTAAATGGCACAGAGGGAAGGGAGAGGAAAGAGGTGGGGAGGAGAAGCGGCAGGAGTAGAATAGGAATGAGAAGAGTGGGGGTGTGGCCTAGAGGAAGGAGATGGAGTGGGGTTGGGGTCTTGGGCTGAGCAGGGGTTGAGCACACCCTGGAAAAATCAGAAGCTATCTTGGAGGTCTGCAAAAAAATTTTATATCAAAATACAGGTTCTTGGGTTGCTAAAGTTTGAGAACCACTAATCTACAAGGAATTGCACCCAGAATGAATCACCACAAAACTAGAGTGAATTAAATGAAACCACGAAACTGTGGATGACATTCCACTGCATGCACAAAGCTTCCTAAAAAATTGGAAATCCAGCCTAAAAATCAAGCCACAAGCATAGTATTCTTAGAAATGTAAATTGTACATTTGAGGCAGAAGTTACCCAATATCTACTATCACTGCGAACATTTTTAACCACAATACAACAACAGAAGAACCTTTGAAAAGCATTAAACTAGTTACTATATATCATTACACACAGGCTCTTGCATGACACTGTAATCTAATTAGTGGTGTAGCTTGCATCTATATAACTGAATTATCATGACTGCTCTTTTTTATGATTAGTTTGCACTTCTAGAAAGGTACAACATTATCTACAGGATTCTTTTCATTTACACTCATTGATACAAAACGTAATTATGTTCCTCTAGCTCACTGTACTTAGGAAATTGGAAACTGTCTTCTCAAAATTAAAAATATATTAAAGAAATTAATGATTGGCTTTCATCAGTGAATTTTTCAGACACAACATATCTGATCATTAAACAAAGCCAATCTACCACCCTATGGTCACCACACAGACACTTCATTAATCAAAATATACACATTATCTGAAGGAGACAATGCCACCTGCAACCTTCCAATGCTCCAGTCACATACTCTAATTAGGGATGTAATAGTGTAGTTGGTTAACCAATTTACCAATAAGCAAAAGCTTATTGGTTAATGCTATAGACTAAACACAATCCCCCCACACCAGTAAAAATTTTTAGCAGGCTGGCCAGCAGCCTGGCTCAGTCCTGGCTTGCGACAGGTCTGGGACCTACTCCCGCTGTGGCTCTGCATTTAAAGTGTAGGCATGCAGTCCGGCTCAGTTCTGGTTTGCATCGGGTCCGGAAGCTCAGACATCGGGCGACAGGCAGCTGGTCCACGAGTGGAGCTGGTTTTTAAACTGGCTCCCCTTGCGGACCAGCTGCTGCCTCCGATACAGAGGCAGCAGCATGGAGTGGCAGGAGCTCCTTGAGAGCAGGGCTAGAGCGCACTGGCTGCCACCCCTGCCCCCAGCTACTATAGAATAGTCAAGTAATTAATAAGAATTCATGAGGTTACTTGACTATTCAATTAACCAATATTTAACATCCTTAATTCTAATAGCTGCTAATTCTAATCCTGAAACTGGATCTGTCAGGGAAACCACCTACACTCCTAGAGAGTCCCACTGACTTCACCTGGATACCACAGGGATGAAAGTTTAATATCCCAATCTTGCAAAGACTTGCATACATACTTAACTTTATTCATGTGAGCAGCCCCACAGACGCCAGAAGAATTACTCAAGTGTGTAAAAGTGAATAAATAAGTCTTTTCAGGATCAAGGCTTAGATGTAAGCCTAATAATTACATTAGTCAAGACAGACTAGGGTTCTGAATTCCTTACATAGATCCTTTCAGGGGCTCCCAGACTTATTTGGGTCCTGGATAGCATGGCAGATGGGGAAGCAAGTTTATTTTGCAGTGTTAAGCAGAGATTCTGATGCCTACAAAGTACCTGCAGAGTGGTTTCTATGGGCCAGGGAAAAAGAATGTAAGGCCTTGGCAGCAGCACTTTCCTGACTCCAATATAGCCTCAAATAGACTTCAACATTGATCCCCAAGCTACAGTTCTGTAAGATCTCTGGCACTGTATGCAAGTGAAATATTAACTTACATCTGAGGAAGACGATTCAAGAATGATGCCAAATCCTGAAACAGGGGTCTCCGGCTTTAGAGTATGTTCAGCTACTTGCAGGCTGGCTCTTTCAGAGTTTACTGACAACTTCTTTTCATTCTCTACAGTGCTGGGTTTCTTATTCACTGTAATGGGCTCAAGAGTCTTTTGGGGCATTTTTTTCTTTTTATTTCTCTTTCTTGGTATTGTTGATTTCTGCGCACAGATCAGGGGAATCAGAGGCTGCTGTCTGTTTTGAGTGCCAACTGAAGGGGAAAAAAAGCTGTGAATATATTTACAGAAACATGTACACAACTGCAGTTTAAACCAAGTTATTGCATTTATCTATATTCATTCTCTGGCTAAGCAGCACTATTTACAAGACAGTTTGTGCAAACGAAACATTTTCTCGAGTTTGCATAATTAATACTTACTATTAAAAAAATACTTGAACAATTATTATAGTTGTGTTAAATTGTATGTCCTATCACATTATCAAGGATCCTATGATTTTTAGCATCTTTTATTGATGGAAACAAGAAAACTCCATGTGCATTTGCAATCATGCTCTTTTCTGAAGAAAACTGGCTCAAAGAGAACGTTGAAAGAACTATTTTAATCAAGAATCAGTAAAAAATATTTAACAATTTAATTTTTATATTCTGGAAAACAATTACTAGAACTTCATACAGTTGGCTTTGTTTGAAACCTAATGACTCTTATTTCTCACATATATCAATATTTTACATTTATACAGCATTTTTCAGGAACACGTGAATACTTTATAAATTAAGGCTCCTGCAAACAGAACTGCAAGGACTGACTCTGCAGATGCAAAGGAACATCCACATGAATCAAATTGCAGAATCAGGACTAAATAATCAGTATCAAGCAGCTTAGGGCTTGTCTACACTTGAAACACTACAGCAGCACAGCTGCAGCTGCACTTCAGTGTATACACCAATGGGAAACATTCTCCCATCTCATAGACTTTCATGCCCAAAGGCAGGATTAGGGAACCTTTTTTGGGTTGAGAAACAGTGACTCTCAGAAAGATCAGTTGGGAGCCACACAAAGTGAAAAGCCTCCCACAAAAGCCCTCAATGACCTGGTCCCCAAGTGAGAAAAAATACACTCTTCACAGATGTCACCCCTAACCGAGGAGTAGGAAAAAGAGACAGTCCCCTTACTCCCCAGACCAAAGGGAAGCACCAAGGTTCAGGATTTATCAGGGCTGGATTAGCTTTTCTGGGGATCTGAGGCTAGAAGATTGTGTGGGGCCCCCACTAGGCCATGGGGTGGGGCCAAAAATGAGGGGTTCAGTGTGCAGGAGGAGGCTGCCAGGGAGCAGGCTGGAGGCAGGAGTTCAGGGTCTGCATGGGAGGAAGGGTGTGGGAGCAGATTGGGGTGGGGGTGGGGGTGGGGATGTGGAGTCTGGAAGGGAGGGAGAGTGCAGGAGTGGGCTGGAGGAGTGGGGTCTGGATAGCAAAGGGCAGGGGACAGGAGCACCTACTTGGCATAGCTCCAGGAGTGGGGGGGGGGGGAGGAGGGCACAAGTGGCTCCATGTGGGTCTGCACACTGAAGGAAAGCACTCCCTGCAGGTACCACCCCCCCAGTGCTTCCACTAGCCATGATTCCCAGCCAACGGGAGCAATAGGGGGCGATGCATGCAGAGAGTAGTTCCCTGCAGCATGCAGAGCCACTTCCTCCCCTTGCCAGGCAGAGCCTGAAGGGTTTGCTTTGATCAGGCTTGCAAGACTCGACTCGACTCGCGCCCGCCCCTCCCCCCGCAGTGTCACTGACAGCGCCGCCCCCCGCATGGCTGGCTGGTTTATGCCGATGCTGGGGGGGAGGGGGGAGTCCTAAGCCTTGCAGGCTCAATCAAGGAAAGTCACAGGCTGAAGGTTCCTCACTCCTGCCCTAAGGAACCACTGTGATAATCCTACATATCACAGGGCACTGAATCTCTCCCATCCTCTCATGAAACAGACCTATAATCTCTGGCCGACTTTCTGAAGACTTCAAACAACAATTTAAAGACATCAAGTTACAGAGAATCCATTAATTACTCTAGTTCAAATCAACAAGTTGACCCTGTCACATACTGCAAAGAAAGCAACCCCATCCCCCAACAGAGTTTCTGCTAACCTGATCTGGGAGAAAAATCCTTCCTGACCCCAAATATGGCAATCAGTTTGACCCTGAGTATGTGGGCAAGATCTACCAGCCAGACAAACGAGAGAGAATTCCCTGCAGTAACTCAAAGATCTTTCCAGCTAATGTCCCATCTTCAGCCACTGGAGACACTTACTACTTAGCAGCTGCAGTTGGGCCACATGCCATTGTGAGCAATCTTAACATAATATCTCATCTCCTCCATAGATGTATCAAGCTCAGTCTGGAAAGTTTCAGTAAGGTTTCCCACCCCATCCCACCCCCCACTGCTCCTTTGGAAGGCCAAGTACTTCACTTCTCTGATGGTTAGAAAGCATAGTCTAATTTCAAGCCTAAACTGGTTAATTATTAGTTTATAACCATTTGTTTTGGGGTCAGCATTGGCCCTTACTGGGAACAACAACTCTCCCTCACTGGTGTTTATTCCTCTGATGTCTTTATAGAAAATAATCATACCTCCTGTCAGTGTAGGTAATCCACCTCCCTAAGGACTGGTAACTAGGTTGACAGTAAGTAAAAATTCTTCCATTTATCTAGTATTATCTACACTGGGGGGTTAGATTAGCTTAACTACCTCACTTAAGGGTGTGGATTTTTAACTCTCCAGAGTGACATAGCTGGGTAAATGTAACTGTTTAATGTAGAACAGACCTTATTTTTTGTCCACGTGCTACTGACAGCCCCATTCAAAATGCTATAGCTTCTAGTTAACAGCAAACTGCCATCCTCTGCAAAGGTTTCTTAATAGGAACCCCATTGTAAAGTGACAGTTAATTAATGGATTTTTGAGAGGTTTCTGGCAAGAATTACGAGTGCTGCAATTTGTACTTTAATTTAAATAGTAACGTTCTTAACTACCAAAATAAATCATTATGTTTTCGTGTCCATGTTTGTATTTTAGGTGCTAATTCTTTTTATATTTATATATAACAAGAATGCCAAACAAGCTATTCTGTTGCAAGTACTCTTTATTACATATCACAAACTAAAAACGATTCCCCACACCTTTTCATCAAGAGGTCTATTATGCACCAATTTACTTACATTACAGTTACACAGTATGGAAAGAGAAATACTCCTATTATCGTGGATTTAAGTTTTTATTCCTGAAGGTCTAGTCCCACATTTTTATCCCCATTAAGGATGTTAAATATCGAGTAATTGACTATTTAATTAGTCAATAGGGTGCCTCCACCTTTGAAGTGTAGCAACAATCCTAGGGCTGTTGCTACACTTCAAAGGTGAAAGTGCTACATGGAGCCCGGGGTCAGCTGGGGACTCCTCCGCTGACCCCAGGCTCCGTTGCCGCTTTGAAACACTGCAAGGAGCCTGATGCCAGGCTCTCCGCGGCACTTCCAAGTGGCAATGCTGCATGGAGCCTGGGGTTAGCGGGGGAGTCCCCAGCTGATCCCGGGCTCCATGTGGCACTGCTGCTTTGAAACGCCAGCTTGCAGCTGGAGATGCCCCAGCTGGCCCGGGGCTGCATGCAGCGTTTCAAAGCGGCAGTGCACGTGGAGCCCAGGGTCTGGCCTCAGGCTCCATGTGACGCTGCTCCTCTGAAGTACCCCTTCCTCTCCCCTGCCTTGCTGCCTCTTTCTGATAGAGGCAGCAAGAGGGGAGTAGGGAAGCGACTAGTCAACTAGCCTGTCGACTATCCGATAAGCATTTGCTTATCGGATAGTCGACTAGTCATTCACATCCCTAATCCACATATCATCCTTACTCATGCAAATAATCCAACTGAAGTCCATGCAACTACTTTTAAAGGATTTCTCACCTACATAAAAGTTGAGGACCCTCACTCTTCTTTGAAACCCAAATATCTTTACTCAAACTACATGACATTACAGTAATTGTCTCATCTATCATTAGTTCATATTAACATTATCTCAGGTATGATACTATGCCTTTGCATCGCTTTCATTGTCCTTTCAACTTCCACCATATTTCAATTAAAAGAATTTTCCCCCAGTTTTGTGGACTGTCATAGTTCAGATGACTGCACCTGTGTATCCCCGTCATAGTTCATCAAAGGTGCTCACTTTCAAACTTATGACTTCTCAGTTGTCAATTCTCGTAGGCGAAGACCTGCATTTCTCCCTGTCCCGACAGGGGTATTTCCATGCTGCAGTTTCCTATCTACATTGTGAATTATCGAGCATAACTGATGGCTTAAATAGGCCTCTTTTGCCTATTCCTCAGAGACTATGAACAGCATAACTCCTCCAAGGTGGTGAACCTCTGTTTAAATAACTTCTCTCTATCATTCAGTGTGGGGATGTGAACCAGTATCTCCCACACCCCAGGTGAATACCCCAATCAAAAGCTGGAAGGGAGCAGCTGCTCCTCCTCCTTTCCCCTTTGTTCCCAGGCCATGTTATGTGGAATTCTATGGCTGTCTAACATTCTCACAAACAATAACTCTGGTTGCCAAAGAGGGGCTCCCATTAATGGATGACAAGCAGAGACAGAAGCCTTCCTGCAGCTGAGATTATGCACCTATCTCCATGAGAGAGGCATGGTTTAGGACACACCTCTCTGGTTGGCATCTCCCCACTTAGCACTCTGGATTTTGTGAACTGCAGTCTAACGTGCCTATATCTCCCCATTTGTTGTACAGAGAGTCTAGCTCAGTGTTTCTTAAACTTTTTAAGACCGAGAAACACCAAACAATTTATTTTTTATGAGGAACACCAAGGAGTTTTGGTTGAGCAGAGCAAAAAAAAGTCGGGGGGAAAAGGGTTGGAGGGAAAGTTATTGAGGGAAAAAAAGGGTTGGGGGAAAGTTGAGGGGGAAAAAGGTCGCCTGCCCCGTTAAGGGTGGCCATTTTGAATTGTTGATCTCCGTGGCACACTGGTGTGCCGCGGAACACAGTTTAAGAAACACTGGTCTAGATGCCTAACTCAGGCTTTGTGGAGCACATTGTTGTTCTAGTGATTTTCTAGTTATCTAACAGTTAGTCACTGTGACACTTAGCATACCAATAGCTACATTTCTTTGTGGATCCAGGCCTTAGCAGTTTTCAAGTATCTAAAAGGGTGTCACAAGGAGGAGGGAGAAAAATTGTTCTCCTTGGCCTCTGATGGTAGGACAAGAAACAATGGGCTTAAATTGCAGCAAGGGAGGTTTAGCTTAGACATTAGGAAAAACTTCCTAACTGTCAAGGTAGTTAAATAGTGGAATAAATTGCCTAGGGAGATTGTTGAATCTCCATCACTGGAGATATTTAAGAGCAGGCTGGATAGACATCTAACAGGGATGATCTAGACAGTGCTTGGTCCTGCCATGAGAGCAGGGGACTAGACTTGATGATCTCTTGAGGTCCCTTCCAGTTCAAGTGTTCTATGATTCTATGATTGTTAGGTAACTAAGTCCCTTATCGAGCTAAGTCACCTAGACGCTTATGAAAACTGACCCTGAGGAGTAGGGAATTGAACCCAGGACCGTTCTTTGTTGTGAAAGCAATCTAAAAACATCCTGATGAAAGGTATCACATGCAGATTAAAGGCATATGAGAGTGAGAGATCATGGTACCTGCTTGAATCTGCATTAACTTCCTCATGGTCTTCAGCTCTTGGAGAATGGCCTGCAAAGTGGACTGGCAATTACAAGTACAACAGTTTGGTCCAACTGATGAATTGACCCCTGGAATTTCTCCTGGAGGAGGAATGAAATAAAACAATGATACAATCAAAAGAGCTGGACAGGATTTTAAGCTAGCAATGGTTGCTATCGTGAAGTTGGACCCAAGGAAAGCACAGACAGTAATTACCATAACATTCTTTTTTTGGGAGAAAGGGGCCATTGGATTTTATCCAGTTATGCTTATATATTTGGGGAGGGACATGATGTTATTGGGGTTGGTGAGCACTGCACAAAAGTGTGAACACAATGCACTCTCACAGCAGGGCTCTCTATTGCCAGGCTAGTTCATCTCAGATAACAATAGCTCCACATCTCATTATAAACATGCTCATTTTATCACGCACAAAAAAACCCCATCTCCTAGAACAGCCCCACAAAGAATGGGTAGCCATCTGTGTAGTAAAGGTTTATATTAAGCATTAAATAAGAGCCTAACAATTCTAAAATTGCTTGAATGCTATACATGTTGCTTTAGAACATGAATAATTGAGAATGAAAATCAGATCCTATGGTCACAGAAATTGCAGATGGGAAAAAACCATCAGCAAGAAAACCTACATAATCTGCTCCATCCTTCTGCCACTAGAGGTTTATTTTCTACAGTATGTTTCCTAATACTGTGTCCCTGAAGACAGTGTTCCCACAAGTCTGCTTGGGAGATTATTCAACAATCCAATAGACTGGTTTGGTCCACAATTTCTTACTGATATTTCAGCCTAATTTTTCTGTTCTTAATTTCATTCATTTACTTCTAGTTCTAGCTCCTTGTAAAAACCTTAGCTCTGCCTCAGTCTCCAGACCGTTTTCATCTTCACATACTTTCAGGTCTTGAAATGGATGGATGTATCTTTTGCTGCAGAATCTAAAGTTTTTGTTATAAAAATTAAGCTTCTAGCATTTAAAGCTGCAAGTAAAACTTATAAAATACAAACAGAATGTCAACAGCTGCAAAGATATCAGTCCGAACTTGTGAACAGATAGAAACTGACCTCATTTCAATAATCATTAACACTGAAGACTAATGATGATTATTTAAAATGGTATTTTTCTGTTTAGTAAAGCACAAGAGGTATGATCATATTATGAAGATCTGAACAACCTAATACAAGTCATCTCATTTGTGTGTCACAGGTGTGTGATAGGGATGTTAAATTGTGTTTAATCAACTAGTCAATGAGTCAATAAGTGGGGTAAACTGTGGCTCTGCCTTTTAAATTTATTAAGAAGTGGCCGGCTCTTAATGCATTTAAAAAGTTGAAGCACAGGCGGGGGAGTGGGGGGGAGATCAGGCATGAGCCGGGAATCAGCTGTCCAGACTGGATCTTGGTCTCCCCCTCCTCCTCCCCCCCCCCCCCGCTTCTGCTTTTTAAGCTTCAGGGGGTAGCCGAGTTAAGGATAAACTTAAAAAAACAACAAATGGTCTGGGAGCACTTCATGGACTAACAAAACATGTAGATGCTATCATGAGCTTTCATGAGCACAGCCCACTTCTTCAGATGACTGGAGTTTTGAGTTTAGAATGTGCAGACCGAAAATAAATAGGGGAGAAGGGAAAGGGGGTGAAGGAAAAAATGGAAGGGGATGGGAAACAAGAAGCAGAGGGTATGAAAATATCAAAGGGAAAACCAAATAGGCAGAACAGGTCCTCTGTAAGCACCTAAAGATTGGATAGTTAAAAGAAGCGGATAAGGATCATAGGATAGCAATTAGAGAGGAAGGGTACTAACACAAGAATCCACACAGACAAAGAGCTGTTGGCACCTTCATTGAATGTTAGGTTGATAACGTCCCAGCCATCCATTATCTCGATTGAGGAGGCCATCAGCGTGAGAACTGAATTTGCGGATGAATTGTAATTCCAATGCCTCTCTGTGTATTTGGCTTGTGACAAGACAGACGTTTTAAAGATGTGATTAGGTAGACTGAAGTGTTCCCCAACTGGTTTCTGTATGTTCCCTTTACATATATCTGATTTGTGTCCATTGACTGCTGGCTCTTAATACATTTAAGAAGCAGAGGCGTGGTGCCTAGGACTAGGCGCGTGTCAGGATTTAGCTTATGCCCGGTCCCCCACTGCACCTCTGCCTCCACTGCCCATTGCAGAAACAGTGCTGGGGGGAAACCAGCTTTGAAGCCAGCTCCCCCCAGCACCGGCTCTTGCTCCCCCCCCCCTTGCTGTCTCTGACAGAGGCAGCAAGGGAGGGGAAGCGACTAGTCGACTTATGCTTATTGGATAGTCAACTAGTCACTTACACTGGGAAATCCCTAGTGTGTGAACCTTGGGTGAGTACCACTGTTTATTTTTTCTCCAACCTGACTAGTAGAGTTATCATATACCCTTTAGTTATCATTTAGCCAAAGTCTAAGGATATATCTACATTAAATACCTGACAATGGCACAGCTGTCTCGAAGCAGCTGAGATGCTGTAAGATCTCGTATGTAGCTGCTCTGTGCTGACAGGAAAGACTTCTTTTATTGACATAATTAAACCACTCCCAATGAGTGGCAGTAGCTATGTTGGCAAGATATACTCTCCTGCCCACACAGTGCTGTCCACACTAGCACTCATGTTACTGTCATTTGTGTTGCTCGGGAATTTTTCAACACCTTCGAGCAACATAAGTTTTGCTGAATGGTAGTGCAGACATTTAATCAGTTAATCTTCTCTCAGAAGTCCCTCAGGCTCAAATACTTTTGGTGTCCTTCTCTGAACTCCCGCCTGTTTGTTAACAACTTTCTAGTTTCAGCTTGACCTTCTGGATCAGACCCTCAAGCTAGTGTAAACTGGTAAAGCTCCACCGGCTTCCATGGAGCCATGCCAATTTATTGTGAAGAGCATCCTCATTTCTCCCAATCCCTAGAAAATCATTTCTGATGTGGCCTACTATGTTTCACCTCTCTTCCTTCAAGTCTCTCCTAAGCATGCCTTCTTCCAAAAGTGCTATAAACTCTAGGCCTTCCCATAGAAAAGTACTGGCAAAACTAAACAACAATCTCCCACCAAAAAAATTCAAAATAAAGACTGGGAATCAAAGATTACTGAAGAATTACATTTCCCAGTCTCACACTACTTTGTGTGACACCCCCAAAGAGCAGACTGAAGGAAAAATAAGTAGTGATAATTCTCCCAAGAGCCTCCCACTGGTGGTACCAAAGTGAGAGGTCACTCTCAGTAGACTGCACAGCCTTTCACAATATGATCCTTCCTTTCTTTACTTATATATTTTGATTGCCATCAGCAAAGTAATTAAGAATGTTATCATTTAAATTTCTCTCCCAGGGAATCTACTATTAATATCACATTGAAATAATGGGAGCATTTCATGTCTGAGACCTATTGTTTCAGGCTTTCTGTTTATTTAGCAAACAACTGCACCAGTTACACTTGAGTCATGTTTTATGTCTTTGTTTGCAATCATAAAGGTAGCAATTAGGTTTTGGTTAAATGTAATAAAGCAATTCTGAAGACTAGGAAGATGGTCCCAATTTAAATAAAAAAAAAAACAATCAAGAAGGGGGTTACAGACTTAGCACAAGCCCACCAAGTTTTGACCCCTTGCCTAGTCTACACTACACCATTTAGTCAATGTAAATTGCCTCGTGTCTTCCTTGTTGTAGAAGCATCCTCATTTAAACGTAGCTCCCACTGATTTAAGTGCCTTTCTACACCAATTCAGTAACACTACTTCCTCAATGGCATAGTGTCAAATTCGATGTAATTAGGTCAATGCAATGTCGGACTGCATTGCATATGTCAACTGCTACTGGCTTTCAGGAACTGTCTTATAATGCCCCACATTGGCAAAATAACTGACACAAGAGCTCTTAGTCTGGATGCATACCAGCGACACAAGGAGCCAACTAATAACTGCAGTGGCTGTATGCCAACATAAGTTAGGTTGACATAATTTTGTACTGTAGATTTAGCTTTAAGGTATTTTGAGGAGAGGAATGGGACTTCATCTTCCCAATTGCTCATGAAGTGCTTAGGCCACTGTTAGAGCTACAAAAACAACACATAAGGAAGATTTTTATTTTTAGTGTTATGGCAAATCACTCAGGGTACATCTACACTTAAATTGTTACAGTGCCACTGCCTCTGTATATCTTCAGGGCTTATTTACATTTGACATGCTACAGCTGCACATCTGAACTGATGCAGCTGAGCGTCAATGTAGACGCTACCTATGACAAAAGGAGGGGTTCTCCCATCAACATAGGTAAACCACTTACCTAAGAAGCAGTAGCTAGGTCAACTTAACCTCGCTCCCCCCTGTAGACCATGCTTACGTAGCTATGTCTCTCTCTCAAGCATGTGGATTTTTCACACTCCCTGAGAGGCATAGCTATGCCTATATAAGTTTCCAGTGTAGACCAGCCCTCTAAGTCCCTGAAGAAACATCCACCAAAACCTTTCACTGGTACTTTAACTTAGATATCAGTAATAAATTAGGTTCAAGGCAGCTTCCAAATGTGTAAGTGCTTGGTATAAAAATTCAGCAGCAACATCACAGCTACCTGCCACCTCCAGCAAGAAAACAGCTGTAATGGGTGTCCACAAAAAGTGAGTTATAATACCAGCAATTAAAACAACCAAAATAAAAGAAACCTCAGTCACCCCTCCCTCTGGGCTTCTCCAGGGCATCCTGTCTACTGTAATTCTTTGAATAGCAATCTCCTTGGGACTGCCCCAGTCTTATTTTCTCGCTTGTACAGCATCCAGCATATTGCAGGGGCTTAGCAAACAAATAATATTTGAAAGAGTAGATATTTTCTGATTTACATATTAGTCTCGAGACTGTAGAAACTTTGACTAAGCAAATACTGACAGTAAATACCTGTTCCTCTTTCCTGTTACAAATATAATACATTCCTAATGAAGGCACAGAAGCCCCTGACTAAAAACCAAAGGGTCTATTTTCCCATTGAGGCATGTAGGATTTACATTATAATTCCCATTAGTATTGATAGAAATTACCCATGTAAATCTCTGATATGTATTGTAAATGGGAAAAGAGATCACTAGTATTTCAAATCAAAGCAGATTTCTGCTAGCTTCATACATATTCATGAAGAGTTTTTATTTTTCTTCCATCATCTCTCTTCTAATCAGTTACAACAGTGGAGTAAGAAACAACTTGTAGAATGGTCCCAGTCATTGTTCCAAACACTAGCGTTATCATTTTTAGAGAACAAAAGCAACTTTTTTTACTTGTTATAAATCAATTTTTAATTTTAAAAAGAGAGCAGACTTTTTATTTTTATGGAGGAGTCTTTATAGAGCCATCTCCCACCATTCTGGAGGCAAGCCAGCATGTGAATTTGATACTGGCTTGTATGATGGAGGAGACACAAATACATCACCTGATGACTCTCTCTTTCTGAATAATCAGCAAGTATCACAGGACGGTTCTCCCTAGAAATGGATCTGGTGACAGTAAATCATGTTGGTGTAACAACATTACTACACTAACAAATTTATTCTTGAAAAGCACTTGAGTACAATTTATCAAAAACAATTTGTGTGTAACCAAAAAGCAATTAAGATGGCATATAGCTTCCAGATCCCCCAACAAAACAGAGAAATTTTAAAAATCTCAAAAAGTAATTTTGGCCGAGATTATATAAACACTTTACTTAAATGCATGAGCATTTGCAGGACTGGTATGTTAAGCCAGATCCTTGCGGCCAGACAGATTTCCACTAAAAGCAATGGGGCACTAAATAAGCACAGGAATTTGCCCATCCTGGTCAGGATTAGTGCCTTAAGGCCTGATCTAAGCAAAGCTCCCATTGGCTTCAGTGTTGCAGGATCTGGTCCTTGCTTTGTAATCATGACCTTGTTATTTCTTTCCTTTAGTTTCAATAATCATTGTACCCTTTCACCTTCTTCTTTTGCTCTTGTCTGTGCTGTCTTCTACACTTGGAACTCCCACCCTATCCCCTTGCACAGGGTACTCATCCTCTATATCTCTCCTTAAAAACAAAATCCTGCAAGGCCCACAAACCCTAAGTTACTATACCTCAAAAATGTACTACCACACTAAAACAAAGAAATCCACAAAATCTCAGTTATTATAACACCATTCTTTAGATCTCTCAGTACGTGAGTCCAATAATTGTCTATACAGGGATTTAGTCAATCCAAGAAAATGGATGCCTAAGCTTCTGAGTGCAGGGCTAGTACAGCACAGGGAATAACAACAATAATAATTTCTGCATCTGCTACAATGGTGAATGATGTGTGTCCTTATATAAAGACACACAAGAGATACCATTCTATGGCAATTGTTAATATATGTAGGGACAACTGCAATTTAGTTGACACTGGTTTTGGATAGAAGGTCATAATTTTCATTTAAAATTCTGATATCAGAATTGAGTCAGGTTTTATATTAAAAATTTGTAATTCAGGTTGAGTATCAGGGAAATTTCTCTGATAGAAAGATCTAGCAGATGATGGAAGAATCTCCCAAGGGAGTAAAGCAGGCCTGAGCAAAATAAGGCCTGCAGGCTGGATTCAGCCCACCAAGACACCAGATCCGGCCTGCGGACACTGTGGGGAGCCCCAGGCAGAATCCCTGCTTGCCTTGCTCTACCTGCACACCACTCAGAAATGTGACTACGGGGTGGTTTCACTTTAAAAACTGAGCCCGGAGGGGAGGGGGGGAAAGCTTTAGGAGCACAATCCCACTGACAGCTTCTGGCCAGAAACTGGCCAACGGGAGCTGCCAGTTTCAATAACAAGCAGCCACGAAGCACAAGGAACTCATAGTTATTCACAGAGCACATGGTTACAGCCTGTGCAGGGGCAGGGGAGGCGGAGAGGCTAATTCAGGAATGGCTGCTGGCTGGTAAGTCTCCTGTCCAGAGCCTGCCTCTGGCATCCCAACCCCTGCCTCCCCCAACCCTCTGCCCCAGACTCCTGCCCCCCACTCCACATACCCAAATCCTCTGCCCCCTGCCTGCACCCATACCCCCTTCCAGATCCAGCACTCCAATCCCCTGCCCCAGATCGCAGTCACCTCCTGCCCTAGCTCACAACCCAAACCCTTGCACTCCCTCCTGTACCTCGATTCCATGCCCTAGGTCACAATCCAACTCCCTGCACTCTAGTCCTTAGGTCACAACTGCCTCCTTCACCCAAACTCCCTCCCTTACCCCAAGCTCTCTTCTACACCTAACTTCCATCCAAGACCCTGTACCTCCTCCATTAATATCATGGAAGAGTGCGGCCCGCAACCACTTTCCAAATTCTTGGAGTGGCCCCCTGTCAAAAATTACTGCCCACACCTGGAGTAGAGAAAGCTCATTTGTGACATTTAAAGCTCTAGGAAAAAATATATTTAAAAACACTGGAACATCCATTTCAGGAAAAATCCTATATTGGAAGTCTGATAGACAACATGCTCCAGATTAAAGCACAATTTATCCCTAATGATCCCATAAGAACAAAAGCCTACATGTGCATGTTCTCTATATTGAAAAAAACTGATAGTTTAGATCATGGCTACAATGGAATTTCATGTCTGAACGTAAAAAGTGATTTAAACCTGATTCTGCCACCTTTACTCACAATGAGTTGAATTTTGTTCCAGTCCTCTGACCACCTTGTGCTAGACTTCATTGTAGGGATGTTAAATTGCATTTAATCAGCCAATCGAGAATTTCCATCAACTACTCAAATAGTTGAACAGGAGGGAAGCTAACCCCACTGCGCCTCTGCCTTCTAAATGCATTAAGAGCTTAGAGGCTCTTAATACATTTAAAAGGCAGAGCTGCAGCAGGGGGTACCAGGCGCGAGCCGGGAATCAGCTGTCCTGGCTCGCACCCGGTCCCCCCGCTATGCCTCTGTCACCCCTGCCCACCTGCGGAGTCAGTGCTGGGAGGAACCAGCTTTTAAGGCAGCTTCCCCCACAGCACTGGCTCCTGCTCCCCCGGTGCCTTGCTGTTTCTCTTTGATAGCATATGCTTATTGGGTAGTCGACTAGTTGCTTACATCCCTACTTCACTGTATTACTGAATGTGAATATGAGTGACAAAATCTGCCTCGTAAAGACCTATGAATTCAGCAACAATGGTTTTAATAAGTACATGAATAAAGTCTATAGAATAAAATATTAATATTATACACAACCACTAAGAATCCATTTTAAAAACTAAGACCTATGGGATCAGCATGCACCATGCCCATATCCACAGTTTTTCAAAGTGATAACTGAATTTCATTTTGTTAATGATGAAATATCACTTATCAGTCATTTATTTATACCATATTTATCCGAACACAGGTAGATATTTAGTATAGTAAAAATGATATTTGGAATATCTAATCTAATTCATACCATTAGATCCTGCAGCTCTTGTTTGATTTTGGAAGGTTTTAGACCGAGTCCCATATTGCCCTGAAAAATGGCTAGCTTGAGGTGATACTTCATGCCATGCACCGCTCTGAGAAGGATGGAGGCTCGCCTGGGAGTCTGCTAGGGCGGTCAGGCGTTGGGCCCATGCTGTATCTAAATCCTGGGGTTCTTCCTTCAGTTTTTCTCCTTCTTTCCCAACTCGTTGATAGATTCTTCCAGTGCTGTCATTCAGTAATCTTCTCATCCCTGTAATTTGTTTTTTAATTTCCCGGCTTTCATCTCCTAATGAAAACAGAGCTACAGTTATCACTGTAAATTAGCAAAAATGGTAATTGAAAGAGATTAGTGATTTTAAAGACTGTCTAGCTGCTGGACTACAAAACAACAAATAAATAAAAATAAAACACACGATCAAGTGGTAGTTACCATGTAGTATGCCATGCTTTAATACAGCACTGGCTGGGATATCTATGGTTAAAAAAACCCTTTGATTTTGGCTTTCCTAATACTGTTTTTAAAGCTCTTATGTATACTAATTTTGTTGTTTTTTGTTTGGTTTGCTGAAGGAAACAACAATGGGTACAACTGTTTCAAATACACTATCCTTTTATGAATCTACTACTATTCAGACATTGACATCAATGGGAGTTTCATCTGAGTAAAGGATGTAGGATCAAACTGTAAAGAAAGGAGCCAGTTACCTAGGAGGGACAGTCCCAGCCCCCAATGAAATCAGCAACATAGCTCTCATTAACTTTAATGGGAAAAGGATCAGTCCTTTGGTCCACAGAATTTCATAATAATGAGACACATAGCAGTAATTTAAAAACAGTTAATATCTGTATAACCTGATATAGGTAAATTTCTGGATGCCTTAAAATACAGATTATATGAGGAAAAAAAGAAAATTAGTACAGGAAAAATGTAAGTTTCAAATAAATTCAGCATATTTAAATAATAATTACATACTTTAATGCTCTCAGCAACATTTAAGTATTAATTTTATGTATGAAACTACCGATTGCACAATGAATATATATGTTTTGTGCAGATAGTAGCTATTTTCTTCATTAAAGTAGGCATTACATTTCATTAGTAAGAAGGAAATATTCAGAACTACTTCTGAAATAAGAAGCTTCTATTTTTTTTACTGGTAAAAGAAAAAAAAAAAATCAAGCATCATATGCAACAGAAATGAAGAAGATCAAGAAACTGATCTAATCAATCCTCCTCTCAGAATACATTTAAGACAATGCCACTTGGAATTATATGTTCATCTGTATGAAAAAGATTTAGGAAAGAAATATAAAATGGCTCCAATTCAGCAAAGTACTTAAGCACATGCGTAACTTCAGAAACATGAATATCCAGTCTCATCAAATTGAATGAGACTATTCATGAAAATTAGGCTGTTGTGATGCCTAAAGTGACTTGACAACAGTTAGGCAGTAGAGAACACAGCATTTCATGTTGACCAACATGGTCTCATTGTTCCCTTGTACTCCGTTCCCTCAAATCAGTACGCCTGTATCCTTATAATTAGATTGTAAGATCTTTGGGGCAAAGACTGTCTTTTTGTTGTGTCTGTACAATGCCTGGTGCAATAGGATCCTGGTCCATGACTGGGGCTCCTCAGTGATACAATACAAACAATAATAATAATAATAGCAATGAGCTTTGGTTCTTTGCTGAATTGGAGCCTATTTTAAAACTAATACATAATATGGGTCTGTAATTGTGCATCCTGCAATCCCAGCGTGTCCATGGGGCCAGCTATGTTGAAAGAGAGCTTTGGTCTTGAGTGGCGAAATAAACATGGGAGGACAGCTGCAAAATCTGTCTCTACCGAATCAGTGCATTTCCCATCTGACTTGGCTTCAACATTGCCAAGGCTGGTTCCGCCCTATTGTAGAGCAGTGAGTAAAAGTGACAAAATCTGACCCTATTTTAATATATCACAAACATTTTTTCAAAGAAATGCTCGTAACCAAGGTGTATTACAAAACATACTTTTTATTATTTCTTGTTCAACTGCATCCCTTTTATGCCAAAGCATAACTAATTTGTAATTTTCATGTGTCCTAACTACCAGCTAACTTAATAAAGCTCAGATACCACTTTTTCTGAGGAATGGATGCGCTCTCTTTAAAAATAGTGTTAAATTGTTTCCTTAATAGTGAGAATTTGTGTACAGAATTTACAATACTGCTTTGAGAATCATCAAAATACTTGAAATTAAAACAAGTGCAAATTGAATTCTCCCACTGACAAAACACATGCGTAATTCTACGTGCAAAATATTTAACTGTATTAAGTAACAACAGTTACTTGGATTAATGAAACAGCACTGAAAGTGTTGTAATTTAATTCTAAACCTCTACTTCACTGCTATGGTTTTACTATTTTTCTTTATTGCTACACTTTGTATGTAGTATATTGTGATTTGCATTTAGACTTGTGTACTTTTCATGTACATTAATGTTACAGACTGTCTTTGTCATTGTGGCATATAGAACAAAGCAGCTTTGCTACCCAAAGTTGTGAGAAAACATATATGATTATATTATAGTAGCTGAGAAATGGTATGTGATCATGAAATTAAAATCTCTATTGAAATACATATTCAGGCAAAAGAGGGAAGCGTTAGCGTTACACATTCATCCTTTGCTTTGGCATTTCCTGATTGAGTGCATAGATAAAACAAACAACATTAATGTTCTCTTAGCACAAATTTAACTTCCCAGTTTTTATTTTAAATAAAAAGTGGGAAATATTTACCAAATTCAGTCAGTTTTGCCTTTTACTTGATATAGTTTCAAGATTTTGCTGAATTACAAATAATTGCAACAAAACATTGAAGTTCTTCCATTCAATCATCACCAGAATGCTGCCTTTCTGTACAAAGGCCAGGCAAATTCAGATGCCATATTTGAAGAATTTACATGGACTAATTCAAAGTGCTTCAGGGGACCAGAGAGTTTAAAGCACACAACTACACACATGGGCATGGGCAGTGCTTTCTTTCTTATGTACATCGCTAATGAGCCAGCCAAAACTCACATATTCACGGTATTTGATTTATAAATGCTTGATCAAAAGAAAATAAATTTCTCCTAGCATAAACACATGCAATCATCCTCTGCTAGGACTATTTCCATATCCAAACACTACTTTCAAACTTCAACTGTTTCTGCAGTAATCCTCTTCAGATGTCACCAAATTGTGGCTTTGAAGTGCATGTAATTATGAAGACCATTCAGTAGAGAAAGGTGGGAACAGGACTGCCAAACACATGCCCTCTCCCGCTCTGTGCACATTTCCCTAGATCAACATTTCCCAAGCTATGGGCCGCGGCCCGGGAAAAAAATAGAGGGCCTCAGCGTGGCTGCCGGGAGGGGAGCGGGGCAGGCTAGGAGGAAGGGTGTGTGTGTGTGGGGGGGGGGAAAACGACTGCTGGAAAGCAGGGTAGGAGGCAGCAGGGCTGTCCGGCGGAGATCGGGGGGATGAGGGGGCCAGGCGGCCGGCCAGTGGAAGCAGGGCTGGCCGGGGTGGGGGTGGGGGCTGGCTGGGGGAGATTGGGAGGAGGATGACGGCGGGAGAACCAGCCTCCGGAAGCAGGGCTGGACGGGGGCAGCGGGGCTGGCCAGGGGAAATTGGGAGGAGAAGCAGGGGAGAATCGGCTGGCTGGGAGGGGGTCGTGGGGGAGCAGGGCTGGGAGGGGGAGATGGGGGACCGGCCGGCAGAAGCAGGGCTGGCGGGGGGGGTGGAGGGGTGGATGGGGGAGATTGGGAGGAGGAGGACACCGGAATCAGCCGCCGGAAGCGGGGCTGGCCAGGTGAGATCGGGAGGAGAAGTGGGGGAGAATCAGCCGGTTGGGAGCGGGTGGGGGGAGCAGGGCTGGTCGGGGGGGGGGGGTCGTCGGGGGGAGCGGGGCTGGCTGGGGGAGATCGGTGGGGAACCGGCCTCCGGAAGCAGGGCTGGATGGGGGCACCAGGGCTGGACAGGGGAGATCGGGAGGAGAAGCGGGGGCGGGGGGGGGGGGGGGGGCGAAGCAAATTGGCCGGCGGGAAGCAGGACTGACCCAGGCACACGCAGACCCGGGCACATGAGTGAGTCCGGTCCCATGGATTCCATTTTGCCCCCTCCCCATACCCTTCCTTGAGTAGTTACAAACTGCCTGGCTGGTAGATACACTCATGCAGCGTTAGCACATCTACCAGCCAGGCAGTTCGCAGCTAAGGACTGATACACCTAATAATAATAAAACTTACCTAATTAGAAAATACCGGACATTTTATATGTCCGGTATTTTCTCAATTTGTTTCCCGGACAGAACCCTCAAATACTGGACTGTCCGGTACAAAACCGGACACTGGCAACCATACCCCTCCTTGCACCCTCCCTCCTAGCCAGATACCCTACCCCCAATCTGCTCCTGCTCCCGCCTCCTAGAGCGCCTGTGCGGCACCAGGTCCCCCAAGCCCTGGCCCAGGCTGGGCAGAGGATGCAGCCAGGTAAAACACTGAAAATTTATTCATTTTTAATTCTTTTTTTTATATGCGTTTATATTTTTGGGCTGCAAAAAAACAGTACTGAAAAAAAAACAGGTTCCAACTAAAGTAAAAAGTTTGGGAAACCCTGGTTTAGCCAGCTTTCTATCCGTCTTACAGTCCATTTATCCAATCCATATTCCCTTAACTTGCTGGCAAGAATATTGTGGGTGACCGTATCAAAAGCTTTGCTAAAGCTGGCACTGGGGGGACCAGAAACAACTTATTTGAATATTCATCATTTGCTTAATGAATATGTAAATATGCAAATGAATGTTACCAGTCCTCCAAAAGCTCGTGAATGGATTTACTGGTCCCCATGTCAAAAAGTTTGGGAACCCCTGCCCTAGATGAAGGAAGTACTTTGGCTGGGAAAGTAAGGCATGAGGAAGATGTTTTCTATCAGATCATAGGTTTCCCAAAACAACTGGAAAGTTGCCCTGTTTTGTAGCTGAGAATAGCCATTTCACTTTATAACTAAAATATTTACATCTGGTATAGCAATATTTCCTCATTGTACACTTTGTCCCCAATCCTGCAAAGATATGGGCCAAACCCGCAGCCCACGTGGAAACTCAGAGAAGTTAACGAAGGTCCACGTGGATGCAGGCATCCATCTCAGCAGACCAAGTTAAAGGATCTGACCTAAGGGTCAGATCTTCCATCAGTGGGAGTTTTGAAACTGACTTCAATAGGAGCAGGACACAGGTGTCAGCCCTGGACAAGCTTAGCAAAGGAGGAAAACCCCCACCCTTTACTTGTGTGTGCTTGGTATAAGATTTTCAAAAGCTTATAATCAGTCAGATCAAAACCATTTTCCCCGGAGCAGAACTACATGCTACATTGCAACTATTAAACCACAGCTAGATGTTTCAGCTGGAGGGCTGTTCAATATATACCTAAATAAATAAAGTCACATGATTTTTGTAAATGGAAAGTGGGCTTCAAATCCCCATCCCCAATAAGGAATGCTAGGAACCATTAGGAAAGGGGGTAGATAGTAAAACAGAAAACATCATAATGCCACTATATAAATTCCCGGTACACCTACATTTTGAATACTGTGTATGGTTCTGGTTGCCCTCACTCAAAAAGATACACTAGATTATCAAGAATGGTGAGGAGAAAGTCACTAAGGAAGTATTTGCCCCTTCACATAAGACAAGAGCCAGGGGTCACCCAATGAAATTAATAGACAGCAGGTTTAAAACAAAGACAAGGAAGTACTATCTTACACAACACACAGCCAACCTGAGGAACTCATTGCAGATGATACTGTGAAGGCCAAAAGTACAGCTGGCTTGAAAAAAAAGAATTAGATAAATTCATGCAGAATAGGTTCACCAGTGGTTAGCCAAGGTGCTCTGGTGTTCAAAGTGTCCCTAAACATCGGGCTACCAGAAGCTGGCACCAGACAACAAGGAATGAATCACTCATTAAATTGACCTGTTCTGTTCATTGCCTCTGAAATATCTGGTACTGGTCACTGCTGGAAGTCAAGACCCTAAACTAGATGGATCATTGGTTTGAACCAGTATGGCCATTCTAATCTTATAAATCTAAAAAAGAGGGGAAGTCACCTTTGGGTAGATATCAAGCAGAGTAAATCTCAGTCAGAAAGGTGAATGTTGTGCATAGTTATAACCAGGGCCATCCATAGGGGAATGCAGGCCCCAGGACAAATCAGCCCTCACTAGCTTGGGAGTCTCACTCTGTAGTAGATCCCTGGGCACACAGGGCCAGTAGCCAGGATCTCAGGCACTCAGGACTGGCAGCTCGAAGCATGGGGTTGCTGCAGCCTGCAGCAGTACCCGCATCACTAGTTCCCATGTCCATGTCTTCTGAGACTAACTGTGGCCCCCCTCCAAAGCGTAGGGACTGGAGCAGTCACCCCAATTCTCTGTAATTAAGAGATGGCTCTGGCTATGACAATCTGAAAAACGGCTATATAAAATAAACCCTTCTGCAAGCTAAACTATAGTAGCTGCTGCCTCAGAAAAATCATACCTGGATATAATTCAATTCAATCTAACAAGTAACTTCATAGTCTTACGTAAAGTCAACTTCTTCTGTATGAATAAATTGTGAAGGATATTATTCCTGGAACAGAATATATTCTTGGAATTACTGAGAAACGTATGCATTGTTCCACTGTTCCAAGTACACATTACTTATTTTATCATGACAAAATAAAGTTATTAATCTGCTGACTTTCATTTAACAATGTGAAATGTTGTAAAATGCACAGACATCTGCATTACAGTACATTTCAGTTCCACTTTATATCAGCCATAAACATCTCTGTTTTGGACACCTCTTCAAAACAAATGCACGCAGCATACTGTATGTGACATTCGATTTTATGAAACTATAAAAGTTTTTCGCTGTTAATTACACAGACAAATGTCTCATCACACATTTGGCTACCAGGATAATAATTAGTTTTCCACATTAACCTTTCAAACATAGAGCATGAATTTCAAGTCAAAAGAACTGTAAAAAGACTCAGATAGGAGATACCTCAAAATATACTTCAACATTTTTTTGAAGATAATAAAATACAAAGACTGAAGAAAACAAATTATGTATGTAATCAACTTTTTAAAAGCCATCGTGTCTATATGCAACTGTATTGTCTGCAATATATAGTGTACAATCCTCTCAAGGACTTGCATGCTCATCTCTGAGCTAACATCTTTGCGTTAAAACAGACATGCTGTCAGTATTTGCCAGATAGTAATGGGGCTTTACCGGGTCAAACATCTGACCCAGAGCCTGAACCTGACAACCTTTACTGTGTGAATTTAATGGGACTATTCAAGATCAGAGATACTGTATTTGCTTTCAAATCCAACTCTTATGGATATCAACTGAAAGACTCATATTGACTTCACTGGCAGCTGCCCAGGCCTTTAATGAGGTGATGTCTTGAGTATCTTCAAGTCCTGCTGAAGTCCATGGGATAAAGCAGTTGACTTTTTTCTGCAAAGGCTCAAAACCTCTCAAGATCAGACTACAGATAAGTCAGGAGTGGAATGTAAAAGGAAGAATACACAGCCACCAAAATGATGAGTAGCTCAGTGATAACCAGTTCTATCAAGCTTAGAGTTAAGGCAGCCTATACATTACTTATCTGTTTTCTTTACACATTTTTGACTGTTGATTTAATTCAATTTTGTAATGGCAGGATTAGCAGCCAGGCTACAGAGGTGAAAGGACATTACATTAAGACATTACATTAATTCTCTGTCCCACCCATGGCAGAAGCAATACCAAACAAATAGCAGCTTCCTGGAAATTGAATTTCTGTTATTCAGATGTCAAAGATGTAATACCCCCATTACACAAACTATTGCCAGTGAAGCATGCCAGGGAATATGCAATGTAAATGGGGTGAACAGAGCGCTGCAAAACTGCCCAGTCAGCATCTGGCTCTGAGAGTGAGTGATAATTAGCACTATGTAGACTCTAATAAACATTTATGTCTGAAACTACAACTTTTAGCAATGTTAATAAAGGATATATTGGCAATTTGTAAAATAAAAGCTCTTGAAAAACCATGTCACATTAAATAATGGTATATACCTCCTATATTTGCACTGCCCCTTAATTGCAAATGGCTACGGTGTTGCTCAGAAATTAATCGACACAATGCCATACCTAAAAAAACCGGTTGTGTTTCTTTGGTCTCCCCATTAACATCATTGCTGTAGTCAGAAATCATGTATACCTCGTGATGATAATCTGTAACAAAAAAAAATTTTTAAAAATAGAGTTCAAGTGACCTGTAAAAAAGACCACTGAATACATTGCTAAAGCTTTACTACAGGGGTGGGGAACCTCAGGCCCCAGGATTGGATGAGGCCCCTGGCTTGCCTGGATCCGGCCCAAGGCTCAGCATTGGGGGGCTTGTGCTGGCGCTCCAACCCCCCTGCCACCCACCTGCAGGGCTGGAGCACACAAAATATACTAGCGTGGACCTCCCTAGTGTGCGAGGGGAACGTAGGGAGTGTCTTACTCCTTCTCAGTCAGGGGCTTCTCACTTCGCTTCTCCCTTGTGTGCGGCCCCCGATTAATTTTTCTGTGGATCAGTAGCCACTGACCCAAAAAAGGTTCCCAATCCAAAAAAGTTTCCCCACCCTTGCTTTACTACATCATTTATCAATACATCTGCAGTTTAATCCATGTACATTAACCACAAAAAATGTGCCCTGTATCAGCACTTCCTAAAAACCTTTGTTCACACCAAAGACAACTGAAATGTTTCGGATTTTAGAGATAAGATATGCCTGTTGTAAATTACCATGTTCATTTTCACAGTAAATTATTCCACAGATGCCTATTATCTTGCTTTATAGATGGAAAGCAAATGTATAATGTAAGTTTACCTCCTTATAGGCCAAGGGAAACTTTCACACCTTATCTCAAAGTGATATACATTATGGGATACATTTTTAACTTTGTGGCCTGATCCTGAGTCGCTGATATCGTTTGGCCATTGAATTCCTATCTGACTAGATTTGAGCGCTATGTACGGATACTGACTCATGACAATTGATCTTCACAACTGTCATAAAAACACTGATTTTCTATTGCAAATGAAATACAATTTGGATAAGCAGTCTGAGCTCTGACTACAAGTGTGCATTTAGTAAAAACAAACTACTTTATTTACATGCACACAAAAAGAGAGTAACATCTACAACAAGGAATACTGGGAGATAACACACTGGGATTCTAACTCTGGCTCTACTACTGACAATGTGACAGTGACCGTAACTACGTGACCTTGAGAAAAATCACTTTGAACTAAAGAATAAGGTATTAAGCAGCTTTTGGGAGATGTTGCAACTCTCAATTCCTACTGACTTTAATGGGACTTGAGCCCACTAAGCACTTCACCAGGACAGGATTCTTTAATTCCATGTGTCTCTGTTTCTCCCTCTCTAAAAGTGGCTTTTAAAACATTCACATGCTTCATAAAGGCATTGTGAGGCTTCCTTAATTAAATGTATGGAAAAGTGCTTTGAGATACTCGGAAAAAAGGCACAACAAAATGAGTATTATGTTCATTCCTTTTATGAGAAAGGCACCTGCGCCTCTGACAAAATAATCGGGTCCAGATGTAAAAGACCCATAATTTACAAACATTATTGTTACTTATATTTGTAAAACAATACTATTGTGACTATCTAAAAGAAGACACTCTCCATCAGGCAACCAAAGTCACACATAATACAGTAGCAACATGACAGGCAGGAAGGGCT
This sequence comes from Pelochelys cantorii, assembly GCA_032595735.1. Lineage (NCBI taxonomy): Eukaryota > Metazoa > Chordata > Testudines > Trionychidae > Pelochelys > Pelochelys cantorii. The sequence continues at coordinate 333,684,978 of CM064326.1, read as the reverse complement.
GTAAGGAAAGGATGAGGACTGTGAACATAAGGAAGGAATGATGAGGAAGTAAGTGATGATAGACAAGTCAGAAGAAAGGAGGTTTGGTTTTGGTTTATTGTACGGGGGCAGGTATATGAAGGAGAATTAAGTTGCATGGCACATGGGACCAAAAATAAAATTCCAGGAAGTAAAGTCGGAAAAGCTAAGTCTCTTTTATGAGAATTCTTTAAAAAAGCATTTACCTTTTTTTTCTATATTTTTATTCCTCCTAGTGAAGATTGTCAAAATTTGGGCAAAAGTGTATAATAATGCCTTAGAACTACAGTGAGGCACAGATTCAGAATGCTTAGACCAGGGGTGGGGAACCTCAGGCCCGGGGGCCGGATGCGGCCCCCAGCTTGGCTGGATCCAGCCCCTGAGGATCAGGGTTCCCGTCCCCAGTATTGGGGAGTCAGCAGTGATGCTCCAGTCCCCCCCCCCAGCTACCCCACTGCAGCGATGGAGCACACAAAATCTACTAGGCTGGCCCCCCGTAAGTTCTGGTGTGTGAGGAAAATGTGGGAAGTGTCCCTGACTGAGAAGGAAAAAGACAAATGTCAATTAGGGGTTTTTTATTCCCCCCCACTTGTGTGCAGCCCCCGACTGATTTTTCTGTGGGTCAGTGGCCCCCAATCCAAAATTGGTTCCCCACTCCTGGCTTAGACACCCATATTGCATGCTATCTTTAAAAATTCCCCTATGTCTCCAGTTAGATATGGTACTCTTCACTGGTCCTTGACTGCTGTATCAGTTTCTGCATTTCAGTGGACGAATACACAATTTTATATATACAGTAGTCTGAATTACTTCATTATGATGATAAAGTGCTTTGAGATTCTGTGGAATGAAAGAGGATGTAGGATGTACAGTACACAGTAAAAATGACAATAATTTACATAATATAAGTCAATACAGCAGTGGGTGTCTCCTTTGGCCCCCTTCTTTTGTCTGCAATGTCCTAGTCCAGGGCCTCTGAAATCACTATCAGTATCTTCACAGTAAACATTAAACTCTGACAGTGAATGACTCAAGCAGGAAGCAAAAACTGAGTAGCAGGGAAACACCTATTTATACTCAATGATCTTTGTAATCAATTTGCATAGGAAATGAGGAGGGACATACATAAAAGCTGAATCTTACTTTGCTCAAATACATTTTTTATCTTCTCTGTTCTCCCTGAATCAAAATACCACTTTTTCCAAAATTGCATTTTGTGTTGTTAGTGTCTTTACATTTCTATAACTTAGAAGGGTTCTCAGACAAAAAACAGCTAACCCACAAGTGAAACACCAGTGAAACACAAGCTAAATCACCAGTGAAAAATAGTTAAAAGTATTATTAAAAAATTATTAATCTATGTTACAAATGACACCTCAAGACTGAATGCTTGTCAAATATTAATTTACTTTTGACTATTTGGGTTATTCTGCACATCTAACAGTTTTCTCAACTTGGAAATACAAACAACTAATCAGTTTCACTTTCAGATCCTCATACTCTAGCACAGTGGTTCCCAGCCTTTTCGAGCATACGAACCCCTTTTCAATCTGTTAAAATGTTATGGACGCCCAAAGGGAGTGGCATGAAGGGGCAACCAGCACATCCCTTGGTCTGTGCTGCTTCCTCAGCTCCAGCCCCCTCCATTCCCTGCCCATCCACAGAGGATACTGCAAGGGGGCTCTCAAGGCCAAAGGCAGCTCCTGCCCTGGCATTCTGCCCTTGGCCGGGCACAGAGCCCTGGGAGAGAAAAGGAAAAGAAAAGTAAGGTTTGGGTCCATCGTGGGAACGGGGGGGGGGGGGGGAGTGTGTGCGAGCCCCAGGTGAGAATCACTTGGCGGAAAGCTCCAGTCATGTGGTGGCCAGAGCCTTACTTCTCCTTTCCTAAGTTTTCTGTGGACCCCCCTAGAGTACCATTGCAGATGGGGTCCGTGGACCACACATTGAGAACCACTGTTCTAGTGCTTATACTATAAGCAGTGCAGAAGAAAACTTGTTTCTCAAAAAGTTTCCTTTTGAACTTTAAATCCCAGATTAATTTCTTCTGGCCTTATGTTTGCAAATACTTGCTTTTATAAAACCTACACTAATTTTTGGCCAATTTTGACCTGACAGTATTCCTCTAGAATAAGAAAGTATGTTATGTCCAATGCTCCTAATGAATATTTTTCATTAACTTCCCAAAAGTGAAGTTATTTTCATTTTTAAATTCCTTTGCTTCCCATTTGGTTTCATCCAATGTTGACTGAAGAGGGATGCCTAAAAGTGCCCAAGTGTGACACATTAAAGAAGAAGTGTGTAACATTATGCCAGAGAAGTCACTTGCCTTGAACTTAGCATGCTGGACACACATAGCTTTTCATGGAGATATTTCAGTTCAATACTTTAAAACACAGAAGTCAAATCAATGAGAGGAAAAGATCTAATCAGTGGGAGTAGCAGTCCACATCCCCACCAAAATAAAACACTAAGGCTGTAAACCCCACCTGTGAAAATGACCATCAACGATTTTTAGATCTAAACAGAAAGGTCTGTTTCCCCCCCCCCCCCGACATAAATCCAAGTCTTTACCATCCCTTTTAAATTACCCTATTCTTTTTCGTAAAGCAAATACATATTGAGCGAACAAGTTGCATGACAGGAATTCTTCCTTATGTCTGTACAATTAATTAGCTGCGTTGCCTTTTTAAAAAAGAAAAACAACCTCTATTAGTGTTTTATTTGAAATACGTGTATGTGCGCAATCAACAGGGGAAAAAACCCTACAGGAGTTGAATACCGAAAGGGTTCTCTTCTCTGCTCCTCAAGTACCATTATTTTACTAATTTCCTGCTTCGTTTTTTCTAACTCGGGGTTTACAAGGAAATTACGATCCAACTTTATTTTGGAGACCATCTGCCTTGAAAACCGTGCTCTCATTGGGGAGGGGGTTTAAAAACAAATCCAAGGAGTTAAATCATAAAGACAGAAAGACACCGAAGGAGACAGAGGGAAGGGAAAGCAGCACACATTTCATAACATCCTGCTCTTCTCCTTTGAAAGCCAGCTACGTTGAGCCGAAAGTCCTTTGGAGAGACAAATGAACAACAACAAAAAGTCACACACCACGCTACCCCCCACCGGCACCACTTTACCTTGGTTGATCAGTTTAAAGCTTTGGGATTTCCTGCTCCTCTTCCTCTCCGTAAACTCCATGGTGTGGGCAGGAGGGAGGAGGAGGAAGAAAGAAAGGAGAAAGGGGATGGCACAGAGCGAGTGGGAGGCGAAACAGCCACCCAGCCGCAGGACCAAGGTCCGTCCCTTTAATCAGCAAAAATAAACCGGGGCTGGGAGATTTCAGTTCCAACTGCGGAGCGGGGATGTGGGACAAGTTGGCTCCGGGCTCCCTTCCCCCACCTCCCGGGTCCAACCCCAAACTTTGCGGGGGGGCAGATCGCCAGGTGCAGGGGAAGCCGCGGCTGCGTGCGGAGAGCTCGCCGGCCGCCTCCCGCGAGCCGCCGCCGCCGCCGCCACCGCCAAGGGAAGCAGCGCTCGGCGGCGGGCGTGTGGCGCTGCCTCAGCGGCGCCTGGGACCCCGCTGCCACCTGCTGGGGGAAGCTTGCGCGCACGACAGCGCGCCCCGTGGTGGCTGAGGGAGCCTGGCCCGCAGGCCGCCACCCCGAGGCCGGCCCGCAGCCCCACGCCACGCCGAGGCGGCGGCGGCGGCCGCGGGCCCCAAGGGAGTTGGGAGGGGGAGCGGTTTCAGCCTCATGGTAGTGAACGGAGAGGTAGTGAACGGAGTGACTCTTCCCGCCTCCGCTGCCGGCCGGGCGCGGCAGGTCTCGGGGGGGGGGGGGCGGCGATCGGGATCTGGCTCTCGGAGGGGGAAGGGAACGCAAGGGCGGCGCCATTTTGTGCACCCATCCCCTGTGCGGTCCCCTGAGGCGCGCGGCGCGAGCTGGCGGCTGCCGCTGCCCCCTAGAGCCGCGGGCGGCCCCCCGGGCTGGGTGCTTGCCCCAGGCGCAGGGCGCGAGCCAGCGCTCCAGAACTGGGTGCTAGTGAGGCAGGCTGGTGGCAGCGGTTCTCCCCCCTCCCCCCCGGGCCGTGTTCCCCCAGCCTAGGGTGTGCTGCCTGCAGTGCGCCCACGGGGCAAACCCCACCCTACTTCCTCAGTAGAGGGGAGGGAATCTAGGGCCTGCAGGGCTAAGGCAGAAGAGGTTGGGGCCCATTTAGGAAGATGCAGGCTCTGTCCTCAAACAACCTAGAATGAGGGTCAGGTGCTGCCTCCCACCAGCAGTCCTGCCATGCCCCCAGCGCTGCTAAAAGGATTTGCCGTCTAAGTAAAAGTTCAGGCTGTGGATCAAAGACAACTCCTTTCAGACAAGCAGAATACACCTGGGCTATGTCCACACTCACGGGTTCTTGCGCAAGTATGGCCGTTCTTGCGCAAGAGTCTGCAGCGCGTCCACACTGCCCACCCGCTCTTGCGCAAGGAAATTTACAGTACGGCGTGGTAAGAGAGGGCTTCTTGCGCAAGCCGTATGCTCTTTTTTTTATCAGGTGTAAGCCCTCTTGTGCAGGAGCTCTTGCACAAGAGGGCAGTGTGGATGCTCAGCAGGGATTTCTTGCGCAAGCAAGCCCTATGGCTAAAATGGCCATCAGAGCTTTCTTGCGCAAGAGAGCATCCACACTGCCATGGGCGCTCTTGCGCAAAAGCACAGCTCGCACATGGCAGTGTGGACATTTTCTTGCGCAAGACTTCTTGCACAAGAACTCTTGCACAAGATGTTCTTGCGCAAGAAGCCACCAGTGTAGACATAGCCTGGGAGCGCTTGGCAGACAAGCAGAATACACCAGTTGATTGGCAGAGTGCCCACAGCTGACCAGAGCCAGCAGCATGTGTTTTTGTTGGTGGTACACATCTGCACATGTCTTGGTGCACAGGACAAAGTTTATTCCACCATAGATGGGAAATCTTTAAGGAAAATTGCTGGACACCAGGCTTCAATTAAAAGCAAGGAATGCTTCTGCTTGATTTTCATTTTTAGGCCTCATCTGCATACATGTTTGTACCAGAACAACTATTTCAGTGAGGGCTGGGTTTTTAAACCAGAATAGTTATTATGCCTCCATCCTAATGGGGATACAACTATGCCAATACTGGCTACCAATGGATCCACACTGGAGGTTAAGTCACTTTAAGTGCATTTGGCCTGGTCTATGCTACAGGGATAGGTTAATATAATCTGCCTTGCCTCAAATTAGCTGTGAAAGTGTTTGTCACTTAAATTTGGCTTCTACTGATGTAAATGCTTCTACACCCATTTAATAACAGCACCTCCCTGAGCAGTGCAGAGTCATGATGTAATTATGTCAACACATTGCTTATGATGACTATCACTGGCGTTCTGGAGCTGTCCTACGATGCCCCACACTGACAGTACAATGGATACAAGCATTCCTGGTGAGAACATGCATCACTGATGCAAGGAGCCAAGTGATTTAGTAACTGTAGTAGCTGTGTGGCAGCATCAGTTAAATGGACATAATTTTGTAGTGTATCATGGTCTAAGGCTAAGTCTATACTGACAACTGAACAACAAACCTTTTGTCATTCAGAGGTGTTAAAATGACCCCCTCCTCTATGAAAGACAAGTTTTTCCAACAAGTGCCTGTGTGAACAGCACTCTGTCCTACCAACAAACTTAATGCTACTTGTTGGCTGTGGAAGCATTTTGTCAGCAAAAGAGCCAATAAACACTGGCTATACTGCCTGATTTTTAGTGACACAGCTGTAGTGACACAGCCATGTCACTAAAAGCTGTGTACTGTAATATTAAAGAGACAAGGTTGATGAGGTAGTATCTTTTATTGGATGAACCTCTGCTGGAGAAAGACAGGCTTTTGAGCTTACCTAGTTCTTCAGAAGAGAAGCTCTCCCTGGTTTACACACACACTGCATTCACAAGTGAATGCGTGGGAAGTGGAGTGATCCAGCCCACTCCACTCACCTGGCTTCCAGCCATGTCCCTCCACTTCACACTGAGAATGAGTATGGGGAGCAGTTCCAACCCTTCCCTTCCCCCTTCTCTGAGCAACGTGGCTGGGAGCTGGGGGGAGCAGTATAGGCTGGTGGTGGGTTGCTCTACTTTCTACTGCTGCCAGTGAGTGCAGGGGGAGCAACCACTGCTGCTAGCATCATACCCCACCAGTGCTCCAGATTGCCTGGGCCCTGTAGGGTCTCCCAAGCACAGGGCTTATAGCGGTTGGACAAATCAGGATCTGCCTGCGGGCAGCTGGCCACTTGCCTCCCAATGGCATTAAGGGGCATCTGACCCTTTGTCAGGGCTGTTCCCCACTCTGGCACTCCCAAGTGCGGAAGGTGAGGGCATGCAAGAGAGTTTAAAAACCTTGCCTCTACAGGCACTGGTTACCAAAACTTCCCAGAGTCACAGATTCCCTGGCTCTGAGAAATAAACAAGCTGCCACCATCAAGTTATTTTTTATCCGTAAAACTGGAGGTGAACACTTGAACCCACCCCGGGGTACTCTAAGCTCTTTTGTCCCAAAAGAGCTTGAAAAAAGAAAATAGAAAAATAAGCTGCAGTCTCTGGTAGCTGACCTCTCAGTCGGAGGCATGCAGATACACAGACAAACAGACCTTCCAGGACACAAGAATCAAATCATCACCTTAAAAAAGTGATTTTTATTAGAAAACAAAAGATAGACTTGATAAGGCATACTTGGTTGCTAGATGTTACAGAGCAAGTAAGGAAAACAAAACACAGAGAAAAGTCTCTGGGCACAATGCGAGATAGTAAATGTGGAGGGAAGGCATAGATTCACACAGAGCAGTTCAAACCAAACCACAAAATACAACTACCTTGATCGCAACTAGATCCACTTTTCCTTTACTTACTTCCAATCTTTTCTTTATTCAGTCCACTTCTGTGCCCCAAATTCCTTGGAAGCATGGTAGTCCTGCCTGGGTTTAAATCATTTTGTGTCTCTCAACTCCTGATTTATATCTCCCAAACAAAGAAAGCAGGCAAGGAATCCATAGCCAATTCAAATTTCAACTAAGGATGTTAAAATGCGGTTAATTGACTAGTCAGTGGAATTTCCATCGACTAGTCGACTAGTTGATATGCACTTCCTCATTCCTCCTTTGAAATGTACAAGAGCCCCCACTGGAACACCACGCACAGCCCAGGGCTGGCGGGAAGTCCCGCTGACTCTGGGCTGCACACAGGCGTGCCTGCTTTGAAATGCACAAGAGTCCCCAGCAGGGGCTTTTGTGCATTTCAAAGCCGTGGAGCCCAGGGTCAGCAGGGAACTCAAAGTCCCCTGCTGATCCCAAGCTCTATGCTACACTTCATGCTGCCAGGAGCCCAGGGTCAGCTAGGGACTCCCCAGCTGACCCTGGGCTCCCTGCAGCACTTCCGTGCAGAACCCAGGATCAGCTGGGGACTCCCCAGCTGATCCTGGGATCTGGGGAAGTGCTGCATGGAGTCCGGGATCAGCTAGGAGTCCCCAGCTGACCCCTGGGCTTCCCAGCTGCTCCTTTGAAAAGTGCAAAAGTGGCATTTTAAAGAGGCAGCTGTCGCACAGCTGATCCGCAAATCATCTGTGCAGCATCTGCGCCTTTGAAACGCTATCTTGGGATTTCAAAGTAGCGGTGCCGCTGTGCAGCGCTGCCACTTTGAAGTGCCCCTTCTGCCCCCCCTTTGCTGCCTCTATTTTATAGAGGCAGCAAAGTGTGTTTGTGGGGGGGATATTGATTAGTCAAAAGACTATCCGCTAAGCAAATGCTTATCAGATAGTTGACTAATTGACTAGTCTTTTACATCCCTAATTTCAACATTCTATGTCGATTGGTTCTTCCGGCACCCTGGCCAACACCTTTGCTAGCTACTTGAGTTTAACCCCTTAGTCACTGGGTGATGGTCAGAATTCCTCCTGTCTATTACACCCTTGGTGCCCCCCTCACCTCTGATGCATCACCCCTGCCCTGCTCTGATGGGAAGAACTGTCCTGTTGGCATAAGTAATGTCTTCTCTAAACACTACAGCAGCTCAACTGCACTGCTGCAGCTGCAGTGCTATAAGTGTAGGATAAGCCAACTGTAAATTTGAAACTTGCCTCTCTCATCAAGAGTTTGGTCCAATAAAGATACTACTTCACCTAATTTGTCTCTCTAATATTCTGAGATGGCGTGGCTATAACACTGCCTTTAGCTATATAGGTATTTGTTAAAGTAGTACAACTTCTCTGTGTAGGCCAGTGGTCTCAAACTCACAGCCCGTGGCTGGAGCATTTTTGCAATCCGGCCCAAGAGTCCTGGCGGCCTGGGGAGGGCAGTTGTCCATCTCCATCCCCCAAACCCTGCTTCTTCTGCTATTGTCCTGACCTTTCTTCCCTGTTGCACCCCTTCCCCTGACGAATGCGGTCTTGGGGATTACTGAGGGCACAGGGCATGGGACAGCAGCCCGAGTCGGGCACTCCTTGCAGTGGTGAGAGCCGCAGAGGAATGATGCAAGTGTGCTCGCTCAGGAGTCAACAAAACTATGAAAACTGAGTGTGACACGTTGAGCAGCCTCTGATGTTTTTATGTGTATCCTGCTTGATCCTCAGAACTAACACCCAGTGAGTGGGGTAACACAGGAGTAGGGTGACCATATTTCCCTTTCTGTTGAATATGGGACACCTGGTAAAGTTATTCATATTCAAGTGAGTTCAACAGGAATCAGAACTCTGCAGTAGAAACGTTCAAATTAACCTCAAGTTGACTGAGCCCCTGTGAAAAAGAAATACTGGATAGCTGGATCCTTAGTATTTACCTTCATACATACATTCCCCTATACCTGCTCCTTCAGGGTTGAGGTGTGAACAGGTTGAAAATCACAGCCCCACATCACACTCCCAAGAGCTTAGCTGAGGAGTGAAAAGGCTTCTCCATGCCAATGCTGCTCGGGGTTTTTGCCCATACAGGGCTCAGCTCCTCCAGGTTAGTGTCCTGGGCCAGAGGGTCTTGGGCTTTCCTAAGCTGCTGGCCCAGTCAGAGGCAGTGCAGTAATGGTTCGGGGAGGGGAATATGACCAAATGACCTAATACTTTCTGCTTGGCCCTCTCCATTTTCCATGTTTGTCTGGGCCCCCAGGATGGACCCACCTCTCCTGGTACTTAGTGTAATGTCTTCGTGAGGCAACACATGGATGGAGACATGTAGGCTCACATTAATCTCATTCCGGATTTCTGCCAGGCTTCACGCCAGAGCTTGGCCAGAAGCAGCCTTTTGGTACATAAAGGCGAGAAGGGAGGACCTGGTCCTCGTCTCTGAAGAGCTCATCCCTTCTTCTTTCTCTCCTCCCCTGATTCCACCCTGTGGCAGGAAGCAGTGTGACCCTTCCTGCCCACACAGTGTTGAAAGGCAGCTAACACCTCCACCCACCTGTCCCATCTCATCTCCCCCCCCCAACCCCCCCCCCAAAACCCTGCATGGCAAGGAAGGAGTTAAGCCCTAAGGATGTACTATGCAATAGGGCCCAGGGAACCCGACTGCAGGGGCTTTAGGAAACCCAGCTATAGAGGTGGCTCAGCAGTGGATGGTGCCTAGGGGGCAGAAGAGCCCCGCGAACGCTGGGGGCAGGACCCAGGGCAGGGAAGGGTGGGAGGTGAAGAGGGTTCTAAGCTCCTGCCCGGGATGCTGCTGTGGATCCTGCTCCTTCAGGGTTGAGGTGTGAACAGGTTGAAAATCACAGCCCCACATCACACTCCCAAGAGCTTAGCTGAGGAGTGAAAAGGCTTCTCCATGCCAATGCTGCTCGGGGTTTTTGCCCATACAGGGCTCAGCTCCTCCAGGTTAGTGTCCTGGGCCAGAGGGTCTTGGGCTTTCCTAAGCTGCTGGCCCAGTCAGAGGCAGTGCAGTAAGGAAGGAGGCTGTCAATCAGGCTATTGGAGAGCTGAGCGCTCTCACCAGGAGCTGGTTCTCTGCACAACATTGGGAGTGGGACATGCCCCACTAGTGGGAATATGGAGGAGTAGCAGGGCTAGGGGGTAAAGAGGGTAGCATAGGCAATGCGGGGGGTGCATGCAAGGTGACATGCACCCCCAAGATGCATCTCTCCCAAGATAGAGGGGCCAGCCAGCAGCGGGCAGAAGTCCGCACCCCTTCATGCACTCACCAATAGCGGTGGAAGGGAAGGTGCAGGCCAGATGGCTGCAGCCTGAATGATGCCACTTCCTGGCCACTCTGCTCCCAGGGAGAGTCGGGACCACCTCAGCACTTCCCAAAAGCAGAAGCGGCACTGCTTCCACTTCTGGGGAGTGCCGGGGTGGTCCTGCCCCTCCCCTGGAGCAGCATGGCCAGGGAAGAGGGTGGTGGTAAAGCAGAAAGAGGACAGAAAGAGGGGGAATACATAAAGGGCTCCTGGGTGGGCAGCAGAGGAGACACAAAACTGGCAATGACCTGGTGCCTGCATGCACTCACCAGCCACTGCAGCTCGCAGCATGCAGCCAGTGCCAGCCAGAAATGAGGGGCAGAGTCTTGCTAGCAAAAAGCCCAAATGCAGCAGGGACTGTGCTGATGGACCAGCAGGGGAAGGAGCTGTCCCCCCTCCCCGGATTTTTGCCTTGCTACATGCCTTGCATGCCTACCTGCATCATTGGCTACTGGATCCTCCCATTCACTGCTGGTGAGTGAGTGGCTAACCAGCAGGGATTTGACCAGCAGTGGGACCTACTAGTTTTTATAAGGCAAAGAGGGAAACAGATAAAATACAGGACAATTTGCCCGTTTTTAAGAAAAAGTCAGGACAAGTGCAGGATGGCTTAAATACAGGATTGTCCCTTTAAAAATGGGACATCTGCAAACCCTACCCAGGGGACGCAGCTCAGACAGCCAAACAGAGGCAGTACATTAGTCCTGCAGGCCAAGAGTGGGTGTGGCAGTGACATCACAAGTGCCTTTTGTGGGACCTCAGCTTACTGGCCAAAGGTCGTCGGAAAACAGTGATGTCACAGAGAGACTCTGACAATGGCCAGGTTGGACAGGCAGCAGGGCTGGGCCAATCTCAGAGAGCCCTGTGGCTTTGTTACTCTCTGGTTCCTTCTTGGGGTGTCTCCTTGCAGACTGAAACAGAAATCAGGTTCATGTACAAGAGTGCAAGGAGGAGCCTCTTTAGTGTTTCCTGCTTTTTCAGTAAGTACTAATATTAGGGTGAAGAGATGGCCCCTTTTAAAAGGGACAGTCCTGTATTTAAGCCCTCCTGAAGGTGTTCCTATTTTTTCTTAAACATGAGCAAATTGTCCCATATTTTCTGTCTCTCCCCTCTCATCAGTGCTGGTAGGTCCTACTGCTTTTTGAATTTCTGCTTGCCGGCCAACCACCCACTGGTGATAAGTGGTGGGGATCAAGTAGTTGATGATAGGGATGGATGTACAAGACTGGTGGTTGGGCAAAGCTGCAGCGTGCGAGGCTGGCCAGTCCCCTTGATGGTCCATCAGTGTAGTCTCTGCTGCGTGCCAGCTCTGGGCCATCAGGCTCCCCTCTAACCCCCACTCCATTTCCAGCCAGCACTGGCTGCTTACTGCAGTGGCCAATTACGTGTCACCTCATTGACCCTTTATGTGCTTCCCCTCCCGCTGTCCTCTGTGATGTGCCCCATCATCCCCTCAGCCCTGATGCTCCTTCATATCCCCACCTAACTCCCATCAGGGTGCATCCCATTCCCAGTACTGTGTGGAGATCATTCAGCTCTGGTCAGATCATTCAGTTAAGCAAGAGCCCGGCTGGAAGGCTCCTTCCTTCCCTTACTGCCTCTGGCTGGGCTGGCACCCCGGGAAACCTCAGGAAAACTATTTGGCCTGGGGATGCTGGCCAGGAGGAACCAAGTTCTGCATGAACCAAAGCCCCACATAATGCTGGCTCAGGAAAGCGTCTCTTCATCATCAGCAGCAACCATGGGCTCAACGCCCATTGGTGTTTGATGCCTCCCTCACTATTTCCTTCCATCTTTCCCTGTCCAGTGTGGAGTGGCTTAGTTTCTGTAGACTAGCTCCGCACCAATCTACTATATCATCTCCCCATTCTCTGTGGGGTCTGCCTCTCCTATTTGGACCATCCATTATGCCCAATACCAGGGTCTTAACTTTTCACTCATTGTTCATTCTGCAGATATGCCCAAATAGCTGTAACTTCCGTTGTATAAACCTTCTGCAGTAGGTTCTCTTCTTCCCCTCACCTAAACTCTGGAGTGGTAGGGAGGAAACTATTTTCAGTTCATGCCCCAACCCTGCAGGTTCTGCAACAGCCCCCTGAGCAGGGGCACTCAACACCTTCTTCACACACTGCCCCCACCCTAGGTCCAGCCCTCAGAAAGGGATGTAAGCGACTAGTCAAGTAGTTGACTACCTGATAAGTCTAGGCTTATCGGGTTGTTGAGTCATTACTCGACTACTTGCTCCCCCTCGCGTGCTGCCTCTGTATAGGGAAGCAGGAGCCGGTGCTGGGGGGGAGCCAGCTTAAAAGCTGGTTCCTTCCAGCACTGTCTCCGCAGTGCGGAGGACAGGCAAGGGAGACAAGGGAGGCAGAAGCACAGTGGTCCGGGACTTGGTGAGAGCGGACTGCTGCACCTCTGCATGTTAAGTGTAGTAAGAGCCGCCCTTACTACATTTAAAATGCAGAGCCACAGCAATCCGGGACGTCCGCTGCCTTCACGTCCGGCTTCTACTACATTTAAACTGCAGAGCCACAGCAGGGCCCCTTACTGACTAATCCTGAGGGGAATGGCTTAGGTTCGGGAAATCTGCGGGGAATGGAATGCTCACCAAGGCAGAAAAATCTGATTAGAACCAGTTCCCCAAAAGTCTCTGAATGTTCCAGAGGGCAAAACCCAAGATGGAGCCTGGTGCAATTGCTTCGGGCACTAAGGACAAGGGACTGCCTTACGGGAATGTGAAAGGTTTATTGATCATGTCAGTACAAGGAGGGGAATGGAAACTCACTCATGCTCTTGGGTACACTTACAGTTCAAGGCAGTACGCCAATGCTAGCAGGCACCACTGCATGCCGTCTTCCCGCGATAAATCCTGAGCTGGTTTGCTGGCCAGGCAGTCCAAGCAGAGGGCACCATTGGGAGGTTCTGCTTGATGGTCGACGACCTCTGCTGTGTCCCTCCCTTTTTTACGGATCGCTGCTTGTTCCTTAGGTTCGCTTTCTTGAGTCTTCCATATTTGGGCATATCTATGTGTAGTTCGTGTTGTGCGTGCGTTATCACATTCATGTCCCCATGAGGCCCCCGTGTCTACCACAAGCATACTTCCGCATTCACACTGGGAAAGGGTAGGGAGCTTACAAATGACATTTACAAAAGATTTACAAGAAGCATCTTAACATTATTATAAGAAAACAGTTTGACATTCTTAATCCTTTACTGCTTGCACTTTTCCTTCACCCCCAACAGAGCCCAGGGGTCAAAGGTGACCTGTCAAAGGTAGGGGCCCAGGCAGAGACAGATGCATCCTGGAGGTGAATGCCTGGCTGTGAAGCTGGTGTTGCCAGGAGGGCTTTGGCTTCCTTGACCACAGCATGCTATTACAGGAAGGACTGCTAAGCAGGGATGGCATTCACCTTTTGAGGGAGGGGAAGACCATATTTGGACACAGACTGGCTAACCTAGTGAGGAGGGCTTTAAACTAGGTTAGATGGGGACAGATGACCAAAGCCCACGGGTAAATGAAGAACATGGAGACCTGGGAGACTGGTCGGAAATGGGAGGGAATGTGGGCTATAATAGCAGAGAGAAAGGAGGGACAAGGCAGAACTGGGAGGCAAGATCAAATCAGTATCTTAGATGCCTATATACAAATGCAAGAAGTATGGGTAATAAGCAGGAAGAACTGGAAGTGCTAATAAATAAATACAGCTAGGACATTGTTGGCATCACAGAGACTTGGTGGGATAATATATACCATTGGAATATTGGTATAGAAGGGTACAGCTTACTCAGGAAGGGGAAAAAAGGGAGGAGGTGTTGCCTTAGATATTAAAAATGTACACACTTGTACTGAGGTGGAGATGGACATAGGAGACAGATGTGCTGAGAGTCTCTGGGTTAGGCTAAAAGGGGTAAAAAAACCCAAGGGTGATGTCATGCTAGGGGTCTACTACAGGCCACCTACCCAGTTGGAAGAGGTGGACGAGGCTTTTTTTAAACAACTAACAAAATCATCCAAAGCGCAGGATATGGTGGTGATAGGGGACTTCAACTATCCAGATATATGTTGGGAAACTAACACAGCGGGGCACAGACTATCCAATACATTCTTGAACTGCATTGAAGACAACTTTTTATTTCAGAAGGTTGAAAAAGCTCCTGGGGGGAAGCTGTTCTAGATTTGATTTTAATAAATAGGGAGGAACTGGTTGAGAATTTGAAAGTGGAAGGCAGCTTGGGTGAAAGTGATCACGAAATCATAGAGTTCATGATTCTAAGGTATGGTAGAAGGGAGAACAGCAAATTAGAGACAACGGATTTCAGGAAGGCGGATTTTGGTAAGCTCAGAGAGCTGGTAGGTAAAGTCACATGGGAAGCAAGACTGAGGGGAAAAACAACTGAAGAGAGTTGGCAGTTTTTCAAAGGGACATTATTAAGGGCCCAAAGCAAGCTATTCCGCTGCATAGGAAAGATAGAAAATATGGCAAAAGACCACCTTGGATCAACCAGGAGATCTTGCATGATCTAAAAATAAAAAAGGAGTCATATAAAAAATGGAAACTAGAACAAATTACAGAGGATGAATATAGGCAAATAATACAGGAATGCAGGGGCAAGATTAGAAAGACAAAGGCACAAAACGAGCTCAAACTAGCTACAGGCATAAAGGGAAACAAGAAGTCATTCTATAAATGTATTAGAGGCAAGAGGAAGACCAAGGACAGGGTAGGCCCGTTGCTCAGTGAGGAGCGAGAAACAGTAACAGGAAACTTGGAAATGGCAGAAATGCATAATGACTTCTTTGTTTCGGTCTTCACCAAGACGTCTGATGAAGAATGCCTAACATAGTGAATACTAGTGGGAAGGGGGTAGGTTTAGAAGATAAAATAAAAAAATAACAAGTTAAAAAATCACTTAGAAAAGTTAGATGTCTGCAAGTCACCAGGGCCTGATGAAATGCATCCTAGAATAATCAAGGAGTTGTTAGAGGAAATATCTGAGCCTTTAGCTATCATCTTTGGAAAATCATGGAAGACAGGAGAGATTCCAGAAGATTGGGAAAGGGCAAATATAGTGCCCATTTATAAAAAGGGAAATAAGAACAACCCAGGAAACTACAGACCGGTCAGTTTAACTTCTGTGCCAGGAAAAATAATGGAGCAAGATATTAAGGAAATCATCTGCAAACACTTGGAAGATAATAAGGTGATAGGTAACAGCCAGCATGGATTTGTAAAGAACAAATCATGTCAAACCAATCTGATAGCTTTCTTTGATAGGATAACGAGTCTTGTGGATAAGGAAGAAGTGGTAGATGTGGTATACCTAGACTTTAGTAAGGCATTTGATACAGTCTCGCATGATATTTCTTATCAATAAACTAGACAAATACAACTTAGATGGGGCTACTATAAGGTGGGTGCATAACTGGCTGGATAACCATTCCCAGAGAGTAGTTATTAACAGTTCACAATCCTGCTGGAAAGGTATAACAAGTGGTGTTCCGCAGGGGTCTGTTTTGGGACCAGTTCTGTTCAATATCTTCATCAATGATTTAGAGAGTACGCTTATTAAGTTTGCAGATGATACCAAGCTAGGAGTGGTTGCAAGTGCTTTGGAGGATAGGGTCATAATTCAAAATAATCTGGACAAATTGGAGAAATGGTGTGAGGTAAACAGGATGAAGTTTAATAAGGACAAATGCAAAGTGCTCCACTTAGGAAGGAACAATCAGTTTCACACATACAGAATGGGAAGCGACTGTCTAGGAAGGAGTATGGCAAAAAGGGATTTAGGGGTTATAGTGGACCACATGCTAAATATGAGTCAACAGTGTGACGCTATTGCAAACAAAACAAACATGATTGTAGGATGCATTAACAGGAGTGTTGTGAGCAAGACACGAGAAGTCATTCTTTCGCTCTACTCTACGCTGATTAGGCCTCAGTTGGAGTCTTGTGTCCAGTCCTGGGCACCACATTTCAAGAAAGATGTGGAGAAATTGGAGAAGGTCCAGAGAAGAGCAACATGAATGATTAAAGTTCTAGAGAACATAACCTATGAAGGAAGACTGAAAGAATTGGGCTTGTTTAGTTTGGAAAAGAGAAGATTGAGAGGGGACATGATAGCAGTTTTCAGGTATCTAAAAGTGTGTCACAAGGAGGAGGGAGAAAACCTTGTTCTTCCTGACCTGTGAGGATAGAACAAGAAGCAATGGGCTTAAACTGCAGCCAGGGAGGTTTAGGTTGGACATTAGGAAAAAGTTCCTAACTGTCAGGGTGGCTAAACACTGGAATAAATTACCTAGGGAGGTTGTGGAATCTCCATCTCTGGAGATATTTAAGAGTAGGTTTGATAAATGTCTATCAGGGATGGTCTAGACAGTACTGGGTCCTGCCATGGGGGCAGGGGACTAGACTCAATGACCAGGGGACTGGTCCCTTCCAGTCCTAGTATTCTATGATTCTATGACTCTATTTTGTTTTACATAAAATCACTGTTTTAACATTAACATTGTTAACATATGGTCATAAATATGAAACACAATTATATATATTCCAAATTAACTAACAGTTACCTGACAGCTTAGAGAGTTTAACAGGCTGTAGGTCCCCTTCTCTTGCAGCAACAGATAGTTCTTGTCACCAAGCCCACATCTTTGCTACTGATGGTGTTTGATGAGGGCTAGCTGCTTGATAGACAATTAACTTTCTACAAGGGCTCTTTCCTTTTAACTAGCTTCCCATTCATAGCCTGGGCCAGACTTCTCTTAAATGTACCAGCAACCCCATGACACCGCTGCACTGACATTCATGAATCTCCATGGAATATAGAAACTATTTCTCTAGTTTTTTCAGCTGGTGTCCATCACCAGAGTACAGTGGTGAGTAACCTGTGACCCGAAGGGCACATGCAGCCCATTGGGGTTCTATGTGTGGCCCAGAGCCTACCCAAGCTATGGGCTGACCGGGCTACCGCCTGGGGCACCCCATTGTAGGGGGCCGTGCATGCGCCAGTGCCCTGGCGGCAGGGCCATGCATGTGCCAGGCACCTGGGGCCCGGAGGCGCCACGCGCCCGGGGGTGGGGCTGTGCATGCGCTGCACTCCCGGGGGCAGCACCGTGCTCCTGGGGTCCGGGGCGCACAAATGGCTTGGGCTGGCCCTGGTGTGGCCCATGAGACATTTTGTGTACTGTTGCTCAGCCTCAGGCTTGCCAGATTCTGCTGGTTTTCATCTGCATATGTTTTTTTCCCTACTGGTATTACAAAAGTGTTAAGCACTTAAAGCAAAGGCATATGAAGTGAGGTGCATGCTGATTGCACATAACATTGCAAGAGCTGTGGGCTCCTACGGTTCAGTCAACACAGCCTGCAAATTCTAGGTACACAAGCACAGTTTGCAAAACCACCCTATCCCAGGAGACCGTCTTGGTTACAACAACCTTGTGGTCCACTGAGATGAAGGAAAGACACTCATGTGGCCCACTCATTGACCTAGGTTGCCCCTCACTGCCATAATATCTGAGGGCCAAGTATCTCAGTGTCATTTCTCTTGTGAGGAGGCAATCTCTCTTCCCTCTCAACAAGCACCTGACTTTTTTGTTCTCAGTTAATGTAAAGGTGGGTGAATGTAAAGGGGGGGAGGGATTTTTTACACAAAAAATTATACTGCTTGAGCTCTACTATTTTGGTTAAAGTGATGCACTCACCCTGGTATGGGTACGTCCAGACTACACCTCTGTCGACAGAGAGATGTAGATTAGGCATGTTGAAATTGCTAATGAAGCGGGGATTTAAATATCCCACGTTTCATTAGCATAAACATGGCTGCTGCTTTTTTTCGAAACGGAGCTTTTTCGAAAAAAACCTGTACAGGATCTTTCGAAAAAGGGTTGTATTTTCAAAAGATCCATGTCTAGACTGCTCCTTTTCGAAAAAAAGCAGTGGCCATGTGTAAGGGGACTGTTAGCCCCTTACTAAAACTCAGTGGGAGTTTTTGGTTGGCCAGCTCCCAGTACCAAAAGGGGAAGGGTCCAAGAGACTGACAGACCCCAGGGACAATGGGAAGAGGCCAACACTCCAGCTCAGCCTGATTGACAGGTTGGACAGATCAATGAGAGAATTAGAAGGCCAGGTGCCGTCCTCCGTGTGAGCTGGGATTTTCTGTGTCTCTGTGAGAAAAGGAGAGAGAGCTGAGAAGAGCAGCAGGAAGAGCAAGCTGTGTGGAGAGACAGACCTGCAGTGTCAGACACACAGCCCAAGGAGTGCAGACCGTGTGCTGAGCAGCAGACCTGCAGTGACCAGAGAGCCGAAGGGGTCAGAGAAGCAACACAAGGAGCTGGAGTCTGGCAAAGCAGCACAGTCTGCAGCTGGGTGTGGTGAGCAGCTGGGACCAGCAAAGGGGGGAAAAGACACTCTGGGCAGGGACACGCCACCAGCCAAGAGGCCCTGCAGGCCAGACTTGGAGAGGGATTGTAACTCCAACTGGGAGAGGGGTCCTGCCACCTAGAGCCTGAGGCCGTGTAGTCACTGCCAGAGCAAGCGTGTCCAACCTGCAGCCCCCCCTGCAGCACAGCCAGGGCCTGAGAAAGAGCCCGGGGACCTATAAGGAACAGACTGTGAACTGTCCTTACACTCTGCAGACTGCTGTTTGTGATGTCCCCATGCTACAGAGCAGAACTATGTGTTCTCATTTAACCTTTCTCGATTTTCCTTATTCTTTTCTTTTTAATCAGTTGTTGTTTAATAAATTGTATTTTCTTTGAACTGTATGAGATGATCACTGGATCAAGAAAGCATGCAGTGTGCAGAGAGCACCCCGGAGTGGAGACACCCTAGCCCCTGCCCCAAGTGACTACAAGGTCGGGGATTAAGCCCCAGAAAACCTGGGCCCAGCTTTGTTGGGATTTCGAGGACTCTGCTACACAGGAGAGTGGAAGGGGAGCCCTCAGGGTCAGGGATGCCTTTGGGTAAAAGAAGTGGGAGCGGGGACTCAGATCCTTTCGCTGGTCCATTTCACCGGGGTAGTATAGAAGCCAGGAAAGTTCATGTTTATGCTAATGAAGCGCGGGATATTTAAATCCCCGCTTCATTAGCAATTTCGACGTGCTTAATCTACATCTCTCTGTCGACAGAGGTGTAGTCTAGACGTACCTAGTTATACTAGTATAAAGTTCCCTTATATCAGCATGGCTATTCCAGTACAGGGAGGGGAATAAGCTGTATTAGTGTAAACGCTGTGACTGGGTGTATCAACCCTGCACTGAAGCTACTGGAGTTGTCTTGGCCCAGCTGGCTGAGAGGGCCCCACTCCCACAGCCCTGCTGGGCATGCTCCAACTGGAGACAGACTATAAAAACCTCTGGAACAGCTCATCTAGGGCTGACTGTTGAAGGGGAAGGAGGTGCTGAGGAAGCTACAGGGAAGGAAGTGCAGGCAGACCTAGTACATGAGAAGCCACAGCGACAGAGTGAGACTATGGAGACAAGATCTGCTAGGGACCGGCAGGAAGTAGCCCAGAGCAGGAAACCGATCCCAGAGCGCTCAGTGTGTTGTGGCAGGATCCCCTGCTACTGCCAACAGGGCCCTCAGCGGGGACCCGGTGGAATGGGAGGGCCTGGGTCCCTCTACCCCGTCTGTACACATCCCTGTGTGGGGGAATTCCCTCTACATTGACCTGATGTGCGCAGTGAGAATATGCACCTCTGAACTTACAAAATCGGATGTTAAAACTTGACCTTAATTCGACCTAATCTCATAGTGTAGACATGGTCTACATGTCATTTCTCCAGTGGAGGCATTCTCCCTTCCCTCTGAACAAGAGCCTGACTTGTTTGTTTCAACTCAAGGCATTCACTTCCTTCGAGTGCCCCCGTATGGCCAAGTATGTGGGCTTGCCCTGTCTCAGTATCAGCCTCTTTGGCTACTCAGCCCTCTGACGGAGTCACATTCTGTGTGGATCACAACCCCTTCCAGGGTACACATTTAATGGGCCTATCCTGGTACCCTCTGCTAGTGTCCCCCTGTTTCTGTATCTCAGTTTGATGCCCCACTCTCAGAGTGGTGCCTTCTGGGCTTTCCCTCTTGGAGACAGCTCCTTGCCTTTACCTCAAGTCCCAAAGTCCATAATAGCTCTCCCCATGAAGCTCTTGTAGATAGTATCATGAGGTTTCGTGGGCACAAACCCACTTCTTCAAATGACAAAACTGATCTTGCATGATCTAAAAATAAAAAAGGAGTCCTATAAAAAATGGAAACTAGGACAAATTACAAAGGAAGAATATAGGCAAACAACACAGGAATGCAGGGGCAAGATTAGAAAGGCAAAGGCACAAAATGAGCTCAAACTAGCTACGGGAATAAAGGATAACAAGACTTTTTATAAATACATTAGAAGCAAGAGGAAGACCAAGGACAGGGTAGGCCCACTGCTCAGTGAGGAGGGAGAAACAGTAACAGGAAACTTGGAAATGGCAGAGATGCTTAATGACTTCTTTGTTTCAGTCTTCACTGAGAAGTCTGAAGGAATGCCTAACATAGGGAATGCTAGTGGGAAGGGGGTAGGTTTAGAAGATAAAATAAAAAAAGAACAAGTTAAAAATCACCTAGAAAAGTTAGATGCCTGCAAGTCACCAGGGCCTGACGAAATGCATCCTAGAATACTCAAGGAGCTGATGGAGGTATCTGAGCCTCTAGCTATCACCTTTGGAAAATCATGGGAGACAGGAGAGATTCCAGAAGACTGGAAAAGGGCAAATATAGTGCCCATTTATAAAAAGGGAAATAAGAACAACCCAGGAAACTACAGACCAGTTAGTTTAACTTCTGTGCCAGGGAAGATAATGGAGCAGGTAATTAAGGAAATCATCTGTAAACACCTGGAAGGTGGCAAGGTGATAGGGAACAGCCAGCATGGATTTGTAAAGAACAAATCGTGTCAAACCAATCTAATAGCTTTCTTTGATAGGATAACGAGTCTTGTGGATAAGGGAGAAGCGGTGGATGTGGTATACCTAGACTTTAGTAAGGCGTTTGATACAGTCTCGCATGATATTCTTATCAATAAACTAGGCAAATACAACTTAGATGGGGCTACTATAAGGTGGGTGCATAACTGGCTGGATGACCATACTCAGAGAGTAGTTATTAATGGTTCACAATCCTGTTGGAAAGGTATAACAAGTGGGGTTCCACAGGGGTCTGTTTTGGGACCGGCTCTCTTCAATATCTTCATCAACGATTTAGATATTGGCATAGAAAGTACGCTTATTAAGTTTGCAGATGGTACCAAGCTGGGAGGGGTTGCGACTAATCTGGAGGATAGGGTCATAATTCAAAATGATCTGGACAAATTGGAGAAATGGTCTAAGGTAAACAGGATGAAGTTTAATAAAGAGAAATGCAAAGTGCTCCACTTAGGAAGGAACAATCAGTTTCAGACATACAGAATGGGAAGCGACTGTCTAGGAAGGAGTACGGCAGAAAGGGATCTAGGGGTTATAGTGGACCACAAGCTGAATATGAGTCAGCAGTGTGATGCTGTTGCAAAAAAAGCAAACACGATTCTGGGATGCATTAACAGGTGTGTTGTGAGCAAGACACGAGAAGTCATTCTTCCGCTCTACTCTGCGCTAGTTAGGCCTCAGTTGGAGTCTTGTGTCCAGTTCTGGGCACCATATTTCAAGAAGGATGTGGAGAAATTGGAGAGGGTCCAGAGAAGAGCAACAAGAATGATTAAAGGTCGAGAGAACATGACCTATGAAGGAAGGCTGAATGAACTGGGTTTGTTTAGTTTGGAAAAGAGAAGATTGAGGGGGGACATGATAGCAGTTTTCAGGTATCTAAAAGGGTGTCATAAGGAGGAGGGAGAAAACTTGTTCATCTTGGCCTCTGAGGATAGAACAAGAAGCAATGGGCTTAAACTGCAGCCAGGGAGGTTTAGGTTGGACATTAGGAAAAATTTCCTAACTGTCAGGGTAGTCAAACACTGGAATAAATTGCCCAGGGAGGTTGTGGAATCTCCATCTCTGGAGATATTTAAGAGTAGGTTAGATAAATGTCTATCAGGGATGGTCTGGATAGTATTTGTCCTGCCATGAGGGCGGGGGACTGGACTCGATGACCTCTCGAGGTCCCTTCCAGTCCTAGTATTCTATGAATCTATGATACTATCTATATTTTTGTTAGTGTTTAAGGTGCTACAGGATCACTCATTTTTTAAGCTTTTTTTTTTTTAAGGGTGAAATGTTTGCTTGGGATGGAGCACTGAAGCACAGTGGTTGGTTGCAGATTTTGAGCAACCAGATACTAGGACTATCAGAGGAGCCCAGAGGGCTGCTATTAACATCAAGGAGGATTTGAGGAAGCACTCTGACAATGAGGGGCACTAGCATATATCTATTTTGTAGTTGCTTCCCTGCTGCATCCCATGTAAAAATTTTGGGCCACATAGCCATGCAAGAAAATGCTTAAAAAGACTACCTGGGAACGCAGTGATTGCTATGTGAATTTGTGGAACACAAAATAAAAATATACTGTTGTAAAACTTTGCTTTATTGATCAAGGTAAAGTACAGTGAAACACACCAAAGTGCACATATTTGCTGGTAAGGGGTGGGAATTGGAAAGGGTCAGACCTCACGAGTTTTTCTTGTAAGCTGAATGCTTGGGCAGCCACCTAGCAGAGATTCAAATGCCGCCCAGCTGATTAGCAGAGTGCCAACAGCTCCTGCAGCCAGCAGCATATGTTGCTACTGGTGGTACACATCCATACATGCCTCAGTATCTGTAACAAAATTTATTCTGCACATAGATGGAAAAATTAGAGGGAACACTCCTCACAACTGTGTGTACTGTAAGTCCACCTATCATTGTCAAAGTTGTCATGAGGTGGAGTGCAGGGGAAACTGAGGACTTCCAGACAGTCAAAAGGAATGTGTGGACGTGGGGGGAGGAGGCGTTGCCGGACAAAGAATTGTGCATGTGCTACAGGGGAGATTGACCCTGGATCTGCTCACTCTGCAGCTTGCTTAAAGACTTGAGCATTTCAGTTTACTCCTTCATGACCTTTATCATCTGTTCAGTAGTGTCCCAAGTAAATGCCTGATTTTCTTTTCTGTCCTGTCTTTCCACTTCCCAGTGGTCCTATCATCTCCTTGTCTCTGCAGAGGAGTGTTGATTCATCTCTCTAACCATATTTTTTCTGATTCATCCTGGCCCTTTCTTATCTGTCAGAGCCTCTGTGGTAGGATGTGTGCGTGCTGAACCTCTCTCTGGGTCTGTACTGTAAGCACAATGCACAAAAGAGGGATTGTTAAATTCCAGCTGAACATAGAAACATTTCACTAACAACCATCTTTTGCAACATACCAATCACTTTCTTACTAACCCCTGGCAGGCACACATCTCTGCAAGCACCTGAAGCATGGTGTTATGGTTGGGGTAGCATGTGTGCATATGGACAAAAGAAAATAGTTTTTGTAGGGCTTGTGGTTCAGTTATGCAGGGAACTCATTCTAAAATTATCCCACACTTCTCCACAGGCCAGTCTGGTTCTACCAGGCATCTCACTGGTGAGGGTAAAGAGGGAAACCAGGGCGCAACTACTGGTTGCTTGCGGCTTTCACCCTGCTCCATATGCAGCCCACCTATGTGCCGCTTTGGTCCCTGCACAAGTGGTTGGAGAATGGCACGGGACAGTGTCCTATAGTGAGAGAAGGAACACAGCTGCATTGCCATGGAAAACTTTCCAGAGCATTTCTCTGGAGCAGGGTGTCCTTAAGTATGCTCCATGGAGCTCTGGGGCTCCTTGCGATGGGTCCAGGGGCTCTGCAAGAAAATATTAATGACAGTTGTATGGAGCAACATTTTTTTATAAAAATTTAGAAGACTGTTTTTATAAATAACCTATTGAAAATTATTATGGCTCTTTAATAAATAAACTCAACATTGCAACATGAAATAGGGGAGGGAGTACATAAAACTCAGTGTTTCACCAAGCTACGCGTGGACTACTGCTGATGCAGATAAAGGTATGGTGCAGTAGTATATAGCAAGTTGCATGCAAGCTACAGACCTGATGATGTGTATTGGATGCTTCAAATATCCGTTTCAGCTGTCTGGCCCAGCTCTTCACATGTCAAAGATTTAAGAAGATATTTATTTTCCGCTTTCTTCAAACAGAAGCTCCCTGCAATACAGTGCTCTTCATGCTGCTTTTTCTTTTAACTTTTCACAATACATCGCTGCCTGTCCTTATTATCAAACATATTCTTCATGGATAAGTGGCTAAAAAAAGAAACTTTGGCTTCCAACAATCGGACTTTGGTTGGAACAAGTGAGCAAAATGTTGGGACAGGAAAAGAAGGACAATCACAGCCTTTTGTGACTGAAAAATTGGAAAGCGAGTTGTCAAAGAAAAAATCCCTCTCATCCACTGGATTATCAGCAGGCAACAAGAAACACAAGTTATGATGAGAGTTATTTGTCGTAAAGATGCCCCCAATGCACAGTGCATGGTGTGCCACTAAGTACTAGTTCTCTGACACCTGCTAAACTATGAAGAAACAACATTTAGAAACAAATCTTTCTGAACACAAAGACAAAGGTTTAAGTTTTTTCAAGTGAAGCTTGGTGCACTTTCAAGTAATAATGTCTCAATGATGAAAATCAATAAATCGGACAACGAAAATGGAAGAGAAGCACCCTACAAAGGGAGCTACCATGTTGCACTTGCTGGAGAAGCACATACAATTGCAGAAGAACTCATCAAGCCTTGTGCAAAAGATATTGTGATATGTATACTTGATGAGCAATCGAATAACAAAGAGGCAGCATGCCGCTGTCAACAGTGCTGTTGCGCATTGCGTTCCAGATCTTGCTGCTGACATTGAGAAAGAGCTAATAAGGGCTCCACTAAATTTTCAGGATCCCATAGAAAAAAAGGTTTGGGAAACCCTGCTCTGGAGGATTCCATTGAGATCTCAATGTGCATCAACACCCTGCTTGGCCATACTGATTAGCTATGCAGGGCAATGTGCAGCTCACAGAAACACAGCCAGCCTCCCACTTTTCTTCACTCCTCAAGCCACAGCCACTTACTCTGCCTCTTGTTTCCTGCTTCTGCTCCCAAGAGACTGCAACTGACTATGCACCTCAGGGCTATGTCTAGACTACATGGCTCCGTCGACGGAGCCACGTAAAATAGTTTATTCGGCATAGTCAAAGAAGCGGGGATTTAAATAATCCCCACTTCATTAAAATAAAAATGGCCGCCACGCTGTGCCGACAATCAGCTGATCCGGCACAGCGCGGCAGTCTAGACGCGGTGTGGTCGACAAGGGAAGCCTTTGTCGACTGCTCCAGTAAACCTCGTGAACAGGTGATCAGTTCGTGATCAGCTGATCGTCGGCACAGTGCAGCGGCCATTTTTATTTTAATGAAGTGGGGATTATTTAAATCCCCACTTCTTTGACTATGCCGAATAAACTATTTTACATGGCTCCACTGACAGAGCCATGTAGTCTAGACATAGCCCAGGAGTGGAGAATAGTTCCTAGCTGCCTGCCCACCCGGTG
This sequence comes from Pelochelys cantorii, assembly GCA_032595735.1. Lineage (NCBI taxonomy): Eukaryota > Metazoa > Chordata > Testudines > Trionychidae > Pelochelys > Pelochelys cantorii. The sequence goes on along the minus strand of CM064326.1, from coordinate 333,659,191 downwards.
ACCTCACCCTGCATCTTTGTCTAGTTCAACCTCTTCATCCTCCAGGTTAGGTCTTTCTACTGTCTCCATGCCCTCCAAAGTATTCATGTGGTTCATGTTGGTGGAGGTGGGGTCTATAGCATCCAGCTCCTTATAGAAATGGCAGGTCTTCGGTGCAGCACCTTATGGTTCACTAACCTTAGCTCCTTTATCTTCCCTCTGCACTGCAGCCTGTCCCACTCATAGCCCTTTTCACGCACCCCTTAGGAAATTTGCCTATATGTATCCCAATTCCTATGAGCTGGGACTGAACAGACTCCTTTCCCCATACACCGATCAGGTCCCAACAGCTCTGCAGTGGTTCAAGCAGGAGAGTGTTTGGTACTATAGCTAGCCATGGTCATCTGGGAAGTTGCCATGAGACCTTTCTGCACTGAGCCAGCAAGCAGGAAATGGAATTTAAAGTTCCCAGGGCTTGCAAGAGGGAGCAGTGGATAGCTGTTTACCAGGCCGCAGGGCAGCAGAGTTCAAATCTCTTGACCAGAGCTGCAGCATGGGGACACTTCCTAGAGGGCAATAAAAGTGGAAAATCACCTTGTGGTGTTTACACTGCATGTTTGTTGAAAGTAAAGGCGGGGGGAAGTCTCTTGTAGGAGTGAAAGTTTTTTGTCAAACTGGGTGTTTTTCACCACAAAAATTGCATTGCAGTGTGTACACTGCTGCTACGCCCCCCAAAAATATTCATTAATCAGCTGCTGGCCCACTGGCACTTAGCAATAGTAGCCAGCTATATGAGGTTGTACAATGAGGTTCCCCCCATCCTCAGCCAGCCAGCCTCATGTAAGTCCAGACTGAGGCTAATGATGGGGACATTACCTCATGCTATGCCTCCCAGCTCAATCCTATCATAGCTTCCAGCTTGCCATAGGGTTCTTGCTCCTTGATTCTGTTTTGACCCTGTTCTATTTCTTGCACATTTGCACCAAAATCAATAGGACTTTGAAAACTAAAAGTAATGTATGTTTTGGTATGCTATTAATCCACTTATTTGGATCCTCTTACTGCTCCTCTGGGCTGCCCTGATCGGCTCTATCAGCCCACCCAGCTGCTCTGAACTGCTGCTACATTAGCATCCCTGTCAACTCACAGGGCTGTCCTGTCATCTCGCCAATCTCCTCTCCCAATGAAAATTTCTGTACTAAAATATAATGCTTGTAACATAGGACACTGTGAGCTAAAATCATAAAAAGTTGCTACAACAACGCCAGCTCAGAAGCTGTATTTCCCCAAATGTTGTTTAAAATTCAGAACGGTGAAATGGTTTAGGTTACATTAGGAAATAACAGCCTGCTTTTTGGTTCTAAAAATTAAAGTTTTTTCCCTGGACAAAATGTGGATCTTGCCACTGCCACATATTTAGAAAGTAGCTTCTTCTTCAAGTGCTTGCTCACATACATTTCACATTAGCTGTGTGTGCTCGCCACATGTATGGGTGCTGGAAATTTTTCCCTTAACAGTATCTGTAGGGGACTGGCTCTGGAGACCTCTGGAGTGACACACACATGCTGTCGTATAAGGGGTGCTGCTGACTCCCCCAACCCTCAGTTCCTCCTTGCCACCAGTGATGATTCAGCTAGTGTTGTTTGTTCTCCAGTCTAGTGAACTTTACAAAACCTGTAATTATATATAGCTCGTAGTTGAATTAATTACCCTTAGTAGTAGTTCTTAAAGTCTTTGTTGGTCCTGAAAGGCATTCAGCCTGAGGACTGGGCAGGTCCTGGTCCCTAGGCTTTCAGCCAGTGGTGGGGAACCTCAGGGCCGCGGACCGGATGCGGCACCCCAGCTTGTCTGGATCTGGCTCCAGATGCTCAGTGCCTCTCCTAGCTTTGGGGAACCTATGCTGGTGCTCCAGCCCCCTGATGCCTCATCATGGGACTGAAGCACACAAAATCTACTGGCCCCCCTCGGCTCTGGTGTGCAAGAGGAATGTGGAGAATGTCTTTCTCCTTCTTATTTGGGAGCCCCATCAGTGAGGCTTTTTCTGTGGGTAAGTGGCCCCTGATCCAAAAAAGGTTCCCCACCCCTGCTGTAAGCCCTGCAAGCTGCAAAAGGCCTATGTCCATCAGCGATCCCCATAGCCTTAGTAGCGTCCTAAGTGCTTTGGTGAAGGGCACATAGGAGATAAGTGTCATATTTGCAAGTCCTTCAAACACCGGACTAGAAAGGAATGTGACAACTGCCTTAAAGCAATCCTGATGGAGTTGGCACTCATTCCAACACCAGAGCAATGGCATCTTAACTTGGTTCTCTCTAGGTTCATAGGCCCGCCCTTTGAGTTGCTGGGCTCCTGCTTCGTTTCCTACCTGTCACAGAAATTTGCTTTTCTGGGGCAGTGACATTGGCAATGAGTCTCTGAAATTAAAGCCTCGACCTCTGAACCCCCATACATGGTCTTCTACAAAGACAAGGTTCAACTGTGACCCCACCCAGCCTTCCTGTGGTATCTATCTTCCATATGAACTAGGACATCTTGCTCCCAGTGTTCTGTCCCAAACTGCACAAAACCAGTGAAAGAGGTGTCATCATGCACTGGATGTCTGAAGAGCCTTGTCTTTTTATCTAGAACATACCAAGCCTTTCCATAAATCAACTCAGTTCTTCATTGCTACAGCAGATAGGATGAAGGGCTTTCTGGTGTCCTCACAGAGGATTTCCAACTAGATCACCTCTTGCATATGGACCGGTTACAAACTGGCATGGAGTCCCACCACCATCAGTCATCAGAAGCCTGTCAAATAGAACTCAAAAGCTTCAGAAGGGTAGCCGTGTTAGTCTGTAACTGGAAAAACTTTAAAAAACAACGAATCGTCTAGTAGCACCTTAGGGTATGTCTACACTAGCCCCCTAGTTCGAACTAGGGAGGCTAATGTAGGCATTTCGAAGTTGCAAATGAAGCCCGGGATTTAAATATCCCGGGTTTTATTTGCATCTTCCCGTCCGGGCGCCATTTTTAAATCCCCCTAGTCCGAACTAACTGCCTGCGGCTACGCCTTAGTTCGAGTTAACGTTTGACTGCCGCGCGTAGCCACGGGCAGTTAGTTCGGACTAGGGGGATTTAAAAATGGCGCCCGGACGGGAAGATGCAAATAAAGCCCGGGATATTTAAATCCCGGGCTTCATTTGCAACTTCGAATGCCTACATTAGCCTCCCTAGTTCGAACTAGGGGGCTAGTGTAGACATACCCTTAGAGACTAACAAAACATGTAGATGGTATCATGAGCTTTCATGGGTACAACCCACTTCTTCAGATGAATGTAGTTATTAAAGGTCCAGTTTCTAAATAGAACTGAGGCATCCTCAGCAGCCTTCCTGCCCTTGTTTCTATGCAGGACATTGTTGCGTATTGGGTTGTAGATATAGATCTTGTTGTTATAGTAACTGAGTTAGGTCACTAGGGGTCAGCCCCGCTGGTTTGGGTTGATTCTAGTAAGTTCTGTGTTATGAAAGTGTAACCCTTCTGCCAGGCCGAGTTAATAGCAGCAAGGGCCCGGTTACAGTATCTAGGGGTCTCCTCCCAACAAGGTAATACAACACCGGCTCGAGCCCCCACCCAGTGACCTGGGAAATCTTACATACACCTCTGGGCGCCTCAAAGAGGCAATTCTTCCCCTCTCGCAAGCACAGAGCCTCAGTATAGCAGCAAACCTTTAATAACATGAGGTAACCGACATCAGCATTAAATTGGGAAAACACCACAACTCAGATTCATAGACCAAACATGAGCAAAGACCCAACCCCCAGCCACGAATCACCCAAAGTCCCAAAAGTCCAACACCCCAAGAGTCTCTTGAGTCCAGCAACCCAAAAAATCACCCAAAGTCCAACACCCCAAAAGTCTCTGCCCTGGGTCAGTGCCGCCCCAGGATTCAAAAGTTCACCCGGCAGGATTTTACCCTGCCAACCTGGAGGGGGCAGGATTGATACACCTTACATGGTCCACCAATGGCTCCGCCTCTCCATAGGGTACAAAGACTTGCCGCCCCCCGCCCCCCCAACCTCTCTCAACTTGACTGGGTTTGGAACCCATGCCCCTTGTCTAGCGAGTGCTACTTAGTTTATGGCAAATCCCTCTGTCATAAACAGTTCCACCATTCCATTGTCCTTGATTCACATAATCAGGGTAACAACACTTTTATCCCCCCTGCCTCAATAACAGAGAGACTGGGGATCCCACAGTGGCCAAAGTGACCATTTGGGCTGCTGTGAGCACATACTAGGCGGGTGAGTGTGTCTATGCAAATTGGGTGTATCTATGCAAATGAGATCAGCCCCTGAAGTCTCTTTGCACCACTCGCCACAGTTCACCACCAGATGTCAGGGTAGAGCTTATCCTGACCCTGCTTACAAAAGAAAATGGACACTTGCAACTGCTCAAGCTCTCTGGCTGTGTCTAGACTGGCCAGTTTTTCCGGAAAATCAGCCGCTTTTCCGGAAAAGCTTGCCAGCTGTCTACACTGGCTGCTTGAATTTGCGCAAGAACACTGACGATTTAATGTATGATCGTCAGTGTTCTTGCGCAAATACTATGACGCTCCCGTTCGGGCAAAAGCCCTCTTGCCAAATGCTTTTGCGCAAGAGGGCCAGTGTAGACAACGTGGTATTGTTTTGCGCAAAAAAGCCCCGATGGCTAAAATGGCGATCGGGGCTTTCTTGAGCAAAAGCGCGTCTAGATTGGCCAGGGACGCTTTTCCGCAAAAAGTGCTTTTGCGGAAAAGCGTCCATGCCAATCTAGACGCTCTTTTCCGCAAATGCTTTTAACGGAAAACTTTTCCGTTAAAAGCATTTGCGGAAAATCATGCCACTGTAGACGTAGCCTCTGTGTTTCCAGTGATTTCTTTCTAAACTGTGAAACTCCAAACGATATAACAAAGTGATGATGAGGGTGGGATACTTGTGCTGCCTCCAGTAACAGAAGAAATAGAAGTCAATATAAGAAAACAAACCTTTTTGCTGTTCTGGAAGCTGGGGGGTGAGAACTAACTACTATACTGACAGTGCAAACTGAAACTAAGATCAGTGAAGCCCAGAGGCTGGAAAATACAAAAATAAAAAAGAAAGAAAGAAAGAAGGGAGTTGCAGCAGCCATGGCTACACTTACAGGGCCACTGGGATCTTTTGAGGAGACTCTGGAGCAATGGCACGTATATGCTGAGTGGTTTGAATTTTTTGTTATTGCCAATGACATTAAGGAAGAGAAGGTGCCAATATTTTTAAGTGTTGTAGGGGCTAAGACCTACTCTTTCCTATGCAGTTTGCTGATCCCTGTTAAGCCAGAAACCAAAACTTACAGTGACATTGTGGAAATCCTGGGGTCACATTATACTCCAAAACCACTGGTAATTGCAGGAAGGTCTAGGTTCCATAACAGAGACCAAAAAGAAAGTGAAACAATTGTACAATTTGTAGCAAATTTGAAAAAACTTGCAGAACACTGTGAATTTAAGGAGATGTTAAATGTTGCCATACGTGACAGGTTAGTGTGTGGGCTGCACAGTGAAGCTATATGGATGCATCTATTAACAGAAGCTCAGCTCACCTTACAAAAGGCTTTTGATATTGCAGTCTCCATGGAACTGGTCACACGGGAAGTACAATACCTCAATGCACCCTATAGGGTGCATGAAGTGTCCCAAGAACCTACCCATAAAACAGTGGGGAATGTTACTGCTGTGGTAAGCCGCGTCACTATCAGAATGCTGGTGTAAGGACCTAGTGTGTCGACAGTGTGGGAAAAAAGGACACATTGAGCGTGCCTGCAAATAAAAGAACAAAAGACTTGAGGTCTGGCGGACCAAAAAGGAAAATCTGCAAACCATCAAGCAGACTTCCTGATGATCAAGGTGGCACCGTCTGTAGAAGTGCCCTGCTATGTTTTATCTTTGGCAGGGGGGCTCCCATGAATACTAGGCAACCCCACTGTTGGACGGCAAACCTGTAAGCATGGAAGTGGACACCGGTGCAGCAGTTTCGTTGGTCTCAGACACTGTGTATAAGGAAAAGCTAAAGCATCTTCACTTAAGGCAACAAAGATTATTCTGAAGACGTATACGGGAGAAGCAGTACCCCTATTGGGCACCACTGATGTTAAGGTGGAGCTCAGTGGACAGATGGCTGAATTGCCACTGTTTGTGGTGAAGGGTCATTACCCAGCCTTAATGGGTAGATTGTGGCTTAATTGGGCAGAAGTGTACCGGATGACTAAAGAAGAAACAGGTCTGACCGATGTATTAAAGAAACATGCTGCTGTTTTTGAGAGGATCTGGGAAGTATGAGGGGAATCACCACTCTCTGTGTTTCCAGTGATTTCTTTCTAAACTGTGGAACTCCAAATGATATAACAGACATCTGTAGAGCTGTGGCATGGTCCTCTCTTCACACATTCACAGTGCATTTTGCCATCACTAGCAAGCCAGAGATGATGCTGGTTTGGTAGAGCTGAGCTGCAGTCTGGATGCCCATGAATTCCTACCTGCTGCCATTGGTACTGCTTAGGAGTCGCCTCACATGGAATGGACATGACCCTCGCTCAAAGAAGAAAAGACAGTTATCTTTTCCTGTAACTGATGTTCTTCAAGATGTGCGGCTCATGATCCTCCCGCCTATCCCACTGTCAGAGTTTCCAGCAAAAAAGAATTGAGAGTGGGGAGCAGGTGGCACTTCTTATACCATGGCGTGTGCATGTCTCACCGTGTAGGGTGCTAGTGCTGGTCTCCTATTGATATTGCTGAAGGAAGAACTTCTGACACTGGTGCATGTGACGCTCACACACACATAATCTGGAGTGAATATAAGAAATACATCTTGAAGAACACCAGTTACAGAAAAAGGTGAATTTCATACCGGTAGGAGATTGACAGCCTGGAGACCAGGAGTCAGCAACCTATGACTCGCAAGCCAAATATGGCTCAGTATGGAACCAAATACGTCTCTTTTGTTATTCCCAAAATACACGTAACATTTTAAATTAAAATGAAAAATGACAACACTGGCACGCAGCAGGCTGTGTGGTGGCTGTCTTCCTGCTCCCACCCTAGGAGTAGCCCCAGATTAGTAAGGCATGATTTCCCTTTACAGAGACCATGTTGACTTTTCCCCAACAAATTATGTCCATCTACATGTCTGACAGTTCTATTCTTTGCTATAGTTTTAGTTAATTTGCCAGGTACTGATGTTAGACTTACTGGCCTGTACAGTAATTGCCAGGATCACCTCTAGAGTCCTTATTAAATATTGGTGTTACATTAGCTATCTTCCAGTCATTAGGTACAGAAGATGATTTAAAGATAATTTAAAGGATAGGTTACAAACCACAGTTAATAGTTCCGCAATTTCACATTTGAGTTCTTTCAGAACTCTTGTTCAAATCTGTCTAAAAACCAACTAGCAATCACTGGGGAAAAGACACTTTCAATAACAAACGTCCTGGACTGCATTTTAATGAATGATCTAGGGGCTAAAGGTACAATATTCAATTCAAAACCACTGAGCCATTCATCTTCAAAGGCCATTCAAAAATATCCAGCTGTAATCATTGAGAAGTGCTTTCATGGGGTTTTCTACAGTTTTAGTGGAAAGTATGTGGCACTGCGGTTACTGCAATAAAAGGTCTAGTCAACTATAATTTAAGTCAACTTAAAAAAAAAATCCTAAAAATCAGGGTTTGCATTCACAGACTCCCTGAACATGTCATCTTTCTCTCCCCAACCGCATGGTCTGTAGTTATATCAGGTTTTTGAAAAATATGCCCTCATTCTGTATTCTTGCAGACCAGTCTGCATTTTCATTTTCTAGCCCTTATCTGCCAGTGCATCTTTCCTGGAGAAAGTTTCTATCAATACCGACAGCGCTATGCTTCTGCTGTACTGAATGGTCACCGCTGGAAGCTGTGCCTTCAGCTCTCACTGACACAACATATCACCAGCAAAGCATGGAAACGTCATTGCCTGCAGGTATCCCACTTTGGGTTGTGTACTTGTTATATCACAACAAGGCTTGGGCGAGTAAGTAGCTGTAAGTTGGAAGCCAAGCTGGGGGACTGACTCATGCAGTTCTTATGTGCTTTGGATACATGTGTGCTGTGTTGTCTATAATTATGTTTTCCTTTTCTTGTGTATGTGCCAGAGGGATAATACTAGCACTGTAGCTGTTCAATGTATAAAGGAATTGGCATCTATGTGTATTCTAGCAATAACTTGATTTGCCCAGTGCTACTGAAGCAATAGAAACAATAAATGTATTGTGGCCACAAACAAGGGCTCACATCCACTTTTTTCACTAGAAGTTCTGTGAGCTTTCTCATGACCACATGTAATCAGAACCTTCATTTTACATATCAATCAAAAGACAGCACGCTATCCCCTGACATACTGGAATACTGACTCAGTAGGGTCAAGAATGCCATTAATCATGCAGGGAAGGCACTGCCATCTATCTGGGGCAAAACAACTGGGCTGCAGTGCAGTTTTCCCTGAGAACCCTACACCTCCTCCCTTCACCGCTCCCACCCCCAAAAGTTGCTGCTCATAGCATCCCTCTACCTTAGGACGGGGGAGTGAGGAGCAATTTGGAAAGCCAGCAGCTGGAGTACAGAGGAGGCTTGACCAGGTGCTGCTTTGGAACCGGTGCAAGGGGGCGGGCCTTCAGGATGGGAGGAGCAGGCGCTCAGGGAAGCTGACAACTCGACCCAGCACTGGGGCCAGCCTGACTCTGGCAGCACTGGGCCCGGCATAGCACTTCGGGGTCAGGGGAGTGGAGGCTCAGGCTACTGCTGGGGGAGGCAGTGGGTTGTGGGGGGGGGGCAGCATCTGTGGCTTGGCCCAATGTGGCTGGGGCAGGTGGGCTACGGCTTCTCTAATCAGGGGGCCCCTCGGGGCTTTTAATTTTAGGGAGGGGCTTCAGCACATGGATGCATGGGTCTTGGGCAGGAGGGAATGGAGCTAGTGGCCTTGCCTTCCCAAAGTAGGTATTCACCTGCCGCTCATGCCATTAATTGAATCACCAAGGGTAGTTCCTGAAGGAATGGGTTTTACTGAGAGGTCTCCTGTACCTACCATGTAACAATAATACCTAACATGTCATATATGTTGAGCACTTGACAGACATTAATGAGTCCTCACTACACCCCTGTAGCTTTGGTAGGTGTTATGACTCTGTGATGTTAGCCAGGGTACAGTCTGGACCAATGAACAGCTGACCCCTCACTTCCCTAACCTGGGGTGTCTTTTACTCTGCTTCATTGTGAGAGTTACCATTCCTTGTCTCCCCACACTGCTTCCAGCATAGAAGTTACTCCCAAGTGGGCAAGGTGATCCCATGGCTGCAGAAAAATGCTGGGAAAGACAGTGTCATGCAGCAATTGTGGCCCAATACCATTGTCTGCCAACCAGCTTGTGGCTCAAGGATCAGACTCCTCAGTCACCAAAGGACCCATGCAAAATAAGACCTGTGAAAGAGATCATCCTCGACCTTAAGGGATCACTGATGATGGTGACTCCCAAGTATAGTATATGGGGGCTATGGCCAGCCACTCTTGAATGACATTGCTAAGCAACTCTAGCGAATCTCCAGGCCCAGACTTTGCTCCACTGGTACAGTTTGACTTCTATATTTGGGGGGGTGAATCCACTCAGGCCAGTGGGGTGACGTGTTGGGAGGCAAATTCTGTGCCTTCCAACAAGAGTGCGTAATGGAGTGGCCACTCCATTCTGGAATAAAAAGGGTTAAACCAGCCCTGGGAGAGGGCTGTGGCTAGGAGCCAATCAAGAGAAGGCCAATCAGAGCCCAGGAGGGCTGTATAAAAGAGATGGCTCGCCTGACTGAAGATACACTCATGCCAGCTCTGGAGGGCCAGGGAGAGGGACCTAGCTCTCTGCTAGCATAGGTACCATGGACAGAGCAATGCTGGGGAAAGTCAGGGTGAACAAGGGGAGCCCTGGCCTGAGCAGTCCCAGGCTGAGGCCCAGCGACAGGGGCCTGAGGAGCACTAGAGCTGCAGGGAGGCAGCCAGGGCAGGCAAAGGCGGCAGGCCTATGCCCCCTTGCCTATGATGAGTGGGCATTTCAGACTGCAATTTGCCCCTGAGATAAGGAGCTAGATAATGATGGGTAGTAGGGTCACTGAGGTAGGGATGTGAACGATTAGTCGATTACCCGATAAGCAAATGCTTATCGGATAGTCGACACACTAGTCGACTAGTCGCTTCCCCCCTCCATTGCTGCCTCTATCAGAAAGAGGCAGCAAGGGGGGTAAGAGTAGAGGGTGGTTCAAAGTGGCAACGCAGCATGGAGCCTGGGGTCTGCCGCTTTGAAACACTGCATGCAGCCCGGGGCCAGCTGGGGACTCCCAGATTTGAAATGCCGTGGGGAGCACGGGGTGCTTTGAAACACCGCAGGGAGCACGGGGCCAGCGGGGGACCGTTTGAGTCCCTTGCTGTCCCCGTGCTTCCTGCAGTGCTTTCGCCTTTGAAGGCAGAGGTGCCCTTATTGGCTAATTGAATAGTCGATGCAAATTGTATCGACTATTCGATTAGCCAATTAATCTAAATTTAACATTCCTACACTGAAGCAAGGTGGGCATAGGGGGTTGAAAGTTCCCTGAGGGTGAAGACCCCAGAATGTGGGGGCACTGCAGCAGGGCAGTACCCTGAGGGAAAGGTGCTGCACTCTGGGAGGGACACGGGTTTTAATGTAAGGTGGCAGAGCCATTAACAGACCAACGGGTAACAGCAAGTGAAACACCCCCTAAAAGGAGGTGCTCCAGCGCCAAACTGAGCTAACTCCTGAGTTACCAGCAGAAGGTGTTGGGATGGTGAATTGCAGCATGTTCTGAGTGCTCATTCAGAGGGTGCTATTCCAGATTTTTTTGGGGGGTGAGGGGACTATAACCATAATTCCAGGAGTTCTTAGGCAATTGTAAACTAGGGGTTTTTTTTCAGATAACTTAGAAATTATCTGACAGGAACACTGTATCTAGTTCCTATATCAAGAAAGAAAAAGAAATATTAGACCCACTCAGTTCTAATATTTCTTTTTCTTTCTTGATATAGGAACTAGATATAGGATATAGGAACTAGTTCTTTCTTGATATAGGAACTAGTTCTAACACTAACATGTCCTTACATTTTGTGGCAAATTACTTAAGGGACATTGGTTAGATTTATATTTGTAATGTATATTCTTACTCAGATACCCTTACCAAAGTCAGGAAAGCTGTATATTATAGTTAAAGCATACAGAAGACCAGATTTCACAGGGAGAGACCAGATTTCATGATCCATTATGTGTTTTTCATAGCCATGAATTTTGTTGGGCCTTATTCATGACCTAGTAACTGTTTATGCCTGGGGCAATTCTGTATCAAAAAATTAAAAATTTGGCACACAATAGTTTAAAATTCTGCAAACTTTATTTATCAAAATAAACACAATATAATAATACAGTTTCAATTATTTTGGTAATTTATTTCAAAATATCTGTCAGGAAGTATGCCTGTAACAATATAGACAACAAAAAAGATTCCACGAGGAGTAAAGTTAAAGAAACGCCTGTATCCACATGGCTCTTCACTGCAGGATCACAGTTTAAGTTACCATAAAGTAAGATATATGGGAAGGAAGGCAGAGAGCAGATTAGTCAGTTGAAAGAATGCATTATCTTAATGAGGTCTGTCCCCAGTCTATTCCCAGGGAAAGGCGAGAATCAGTATTTTCCCCAGAAATTGGAATTCAGGGTGCGGAGGAATGTTCAAATTTACAGGGAGGTGAGGCTGAGGGGTGAGATGAGACTGTGAGGGCAACTGTAAAATGCAGGATCCACAGCATAGTGGCACCATAGTAAAACCTAAAACATGTTTCATTACCATTTTATTAGATTTAACTCATGTTTTAAAATCTTCACACAAATTAAAGTTGGCTACTCAAGCCTTGTATGAAACACTACAGCTAATTCCTTCTTGATTTTCTGTTGTAATTTTGCACAATTCTCTTAATGACTGTCTCAAATGTAGTGTGTTAATCTTTAGTGGCTTCCCATGTATTTGGTACTTTTAGTCTTTCAAATGGTATGCTCATTAGTTCATTCACATTATCAGGCAAGTGGCAGCTTCTCATAGAGCACAAAATTCTGTTCAATAACAAAGAACACTCCACTCTAGTTATTTTGACTGAGTAGCAAGAGATGAATTCCTACATATTTTAACTGAGGAAACAGCACAAAGATTGGGTCCAACCACTAGTGATAATAAAGAAGCTGTTGCAGTTAAATCTTCATTTGCTATCCGAGGCTGTCTGCACTGCAGTTATTTTTCCGAAAAAGGTATGCAAATTGTGAACTGTAATTTGCATACCTTTTTCCGATTCTTTTTTCAGAAGAGGATTTTCCAACATTTGGCCAGTCTATGTGGGGCCAAATACGGGAAAAACCTCCTCTTTTGGAAGAGCCCTTATTCCTCATAAAATGAGGAATATAGGGCTTCCAAAAGAGCGCGCCCGCTTTTTCGGAAACCGATCTGAAAAAAAGCAGATGCATTCCCTGGACGCGGCAGAGTTTTTCCGGGATACCTCTAATATCCCGGAAAAACTCTGTAGTGTAGACATAGCCTGACATTCCACTTAGTGTTCAAATTCTCTATTTTGTCCTGGTCACATGGCAGCCCCTCTGTTAATAAGCCTCACACCTCTGAACTGTCGGTATTTTACAAGGCAGGCATCTGTAAAAGCTACATAGATTTGAGTAGAATCCAGAAGTCACTGTTGTATATTTGTAAGAATCAAGTCTGTGTACTTTTTCAGCTGGCTTAATAAATACTTCTTGTCCTCTTTACTTAAGGATTATTAGTGCCTTCATTACTCAACTTCTGAAATACAATCTTTGCTTCTTCCAGTACATTTTCAATGGCTCTCTCTCTTAGTTCAGCAGTAGAAGTTATAGTGTATCAATAAGATTGCCTGGATGGCATTAATGACCCAAATGGCTTCTTTCAACAGTAGATTTATAAGAGACAGAAAGGTGATTGTCTTCTCTGAATATAGTAGCAAAAGTAGTCCACCAGCCTCACCACTTAGACCTATTCTATCATGGTAGATACTTTTCAAAATCAGTAATAATGAATGCAATAATTTTAAGACAACATCCAAAGATCACTTATAGCAGGGGTGGGCAATAATTTTTGACCGGGGGCCACGTCAGAAATTTTGGAAGTGACCCTGGGCTGCCCCAGAAGGCGAAGGGGGGTTCAGACGGAAGGGGTGGGGCCAGGATACTTCCATGCTTCCCCGCCCACAGACCCTGATTGGTCTGGGGGTGTGGGAGCTTGGGAAGTCCTTGTCCCCGCCCTCCACCCAAGAACCCCCAGCTGTTCTGAACAGATGGCGGGTTCCCTCTTGGCGCCTGCGTCCCTGGCAGCAGGAGATTTTGTGTGTTCCCCCCCGTCCCCAGGTCAATCAGGGCTTGGGGGTGAAGGAAGCACATGACGTCTACTCCCGCCCTGCCCCCATCGGTGCAGTCATCAGCTTGTATGCAATTTTTTTGCACGTGGTGGGACAATTCATTTTTTCGATTGCTGTGTAAAAAAAAAACCAAAACCACTGAGACATGAGTGGGGTGTATCTTTGACTTGTGCTGGCGGATCTTGTAGTCAATGAGACTTTTACAGACCTCAATTTTGATTAGACCTGCGACTCACCTCTGCTCTGGTCTGGAACACTATCCCACCAACTACATCCAAGCACAGTCCCCATCAGGTACTCTACTCACTGCTCCTCAGGCATGCTGATGCAGCTCCTGGCACACTCACACTGCCCCCCAGCACAACAGCACGCATTCACACTCTGACACGCCCTCTGACACACAAGTACACACATTCCTCAGGGAGACACGAAGACGTGCCCGGCACAATCACACGCACTCACACCCCACTGGCTGTTCACACCGATCCCCCACCCGCTCCCGCTAGCCCCGCCCGACCTCCGACGTTCTCGCGCCCCTTTGGCGGTGGTCGGCAGGGGGCGCTGCAGGCGCGAGACTCCCCCCGCTCCTTCCTTCGGTGTCCTCTCCGGCTGGGGTGCAGCCTGACCGGAAGTTACGTCTGTCGTGTTGCTGCGGCGCTTCCGGTGGCGGCGGGGGGGAGTGGGAGCCCGGCTGCAGGGCTGCGCAGCTGGGCGCGGGACATGGACGTTCTCAAGGCGGAGATCAGCCGCAAGCGGCAGCTGCTGGAGGAGAAGGAGCTCGTGGGGGTGTGGAGGGGCGCGCGGGGAGGGGCGGGGGGTGTGTGAGGGACCCTGGCTGGGGGGGGGGGGGTTAATGCCAGAGCAGGGCGATCAGCCAGCGACCCCCCATCTCCGCGAGCGAGACCCCCCCCCCGACCCCCAATGGCAGAGACACCCCGGATCCCTCGTTCCCATCCCATTGATCCACCCCCTCACTGCACGTTTGGACTGAAGGGAAACCCGCCCCTTCCCCTTCCCCTCCCCCCCCCCCCGGCTGTCTGTGTTCTTCAGGGATCCGGGAGGGGGTGGCAACACTTGCAGTTGACCCAGAATGATTTCTCAGCGCACTGCTGTGAAGTGGGGCGGACACCTGTTGCCAGGGGATTTGTCAGCCTGGTAAAGTTTGGGTCTCCTCTCCTGAAATGGAGATGAAGGGAATCGCTCCAGGTTCTTCTCTCTTTTAGGGATATAAATGGTTAACCGGTAAGCCTCTTAACGGGTTCTGGTTAACTGGTAGGGGCTGGAGCAGCTCCCTGCCATCCCTCCAGGGACCACCTCAGGCAGCAGTCCCTGTCCCTGGTAGATCCTCCCTGCTTGCAGGTAACACGTTGGCTCCCTGGGAGTGGGGCCAGCAACCCCTGCTAACCCTGCTTTCAGGGAGCTGGCTACAGAGCCCACAGCAAAGCCTTCTTGGGAGTGGGGCCGGCAGGGGGGTTGCTGTTCCTGATTCTGTGGAGGCTTCGCTGCGGGCTCTGCAGTATAAATCTTATATATAAGTGCTATACTGCAGAGTCTGCAGCATGTGTAACTTAGGATTTTTAGCAGTTACATGGTTGCATTTTTAATATCTTTTTACATACCTACTTTATTTGCCTTCCCAGGCTTTTGCATTTACATCACAGAGTTAAGCCTATTTCCTTGTTCATCAGTATTTTGGTGACTAAAACAACCTGTAGATTTTGTTGTTTTCAACATTAGCTGATGTAACAGACCTGGAAAAAAAAGCTGAAATTATTTGCTGCTCCATTTCTTGCACATGATCTCAAAGGGGCAGTTGTTCTGGTGAAGTCTGCATGAAGCTACAAAATAAAGTCTTTGAGATGGTGTGCCTGCATCTGTGGGTGACACATTGGCTACATCACCTGATCTGGGAATTGAGTTTAGTTGTTACATACACCACAACACCCCAATTTTATTGGCCATCTGATTCATTTAGTTGGTTAAATGATAAACTTTTGTGCTGAAAAATACCAGTTTTCATGTTACTGTTATTAGTAGAGCTGAGAGTATATAGTAGCTGAGACTTTACTTTATATTAAGTATTGAGAGGGATACACCAAAGTAACAAGTCACTGTCATGGACAGAACATCATTTACTTCAGAGGATTTGCAGCCTTTTTGTAGGTAGAGAGAGAGAGACTTGTGCTGAGTTTTATGCACTGGATGTTTCTGGGGTCTGAGAAAGCACTTGTACAGTCACAGTTGCAAACCAAGCCGTATTTGGACATGTTTAAATGATCCTGTTAAAAAAAACAGTGTACTAAACTGTTGTTAGGGGAAAACACAACAGCTAGCTATTAGACAAATGATATTCCTGAACAATGTCCTTGTCTAGTGTAGATATACTCGCAGTATCAAATGGTTTCAGAAACCAGTTTTAAAAAGGCTCTCTTCTTAGTAGAGACTCAGCTACCTAGTTGAAATTGATTACAATGGTTTCTTACAAATTTAATTTTGTGGCATAGCTAGGGCCTCATCATGCACAGTAAAGGGGGGGAAGATGTATAAACCAGTTTCAAGTCCTGATAATCTGAAAGCAATAATACATAGAGCAGCTTTTTCAAACCACCAGAAGTTTTAGGGTTATTAATATACATTGTGCTTACTTTCCAACCAGATTGTATGATTCTTAATAATATTATTCTGATGTCGTGACAGGCATGAAAGGAAAGTAAATTGGGGGGTACCTTTGAGAATATTTTCCTCTGTGTAAGAAAATCTAATTAGACTGGGCAAATCAAAGAACTTTGAGATGTTACTGAACAGAGGTTGGTTTCAAGTTGTATAAAACTGTAACACATTGTTTTCCTCCTTTATAGGGAAACAGAAAATATTTCAAGCGCAGTGAGCTAGCTAAGAAAGAAGCAGAAGCATACTATGAAAGATGTGGCTACCAGGTACTGTAATTATTAATTCAGTGGTTTGTGTGTTCACTTTGTCTATATTTAATATCAACAGTCCAAATGTTGATGATAATTGTTGTTCTTTGTTCAATTTGTCAATGTTATACATTAGCCTGTAAATGAGAAGCCACCTGGAGAGGTATGAGTTTCCCAAAACATTTTTAATGCAGGAAAAAATGCATGATATATAGCTATTTAAGTTTGTGTTATGGTTTGGCTTTTTTTCTTGTGGAAAGCATGAAGTGTCTTGGGATTAAAGCTTGCCTTTTTCTTTTTAAATTGTGTTTTAGGCATGAATGCTGAATCTGATATAGCCATCTTCCCTTATTTTTTTTAAAAATAGGCCCGCCTGTAAACTAAGAACAAGTTTAAGGTCTTCCTGATGAAATAGGCCAGAGAGAGAAGCAGAGATAACATCCCTTGGGTGCTAAGGAAGAACCCAGCCAAGTTGTTCAGTATGCAA
Organism: Pelochelys cantorii; assembly: GCA_032595735.1. Taxonomy (NCBI): domain Eukaryota; kingdom Metazoa; phylum Chordata; order Testudines; family Trionychidae; genus Pelochelys; species Pelochelys cantorii. Next base: position 333,642,302 of record CM064326.1, on the reverse strand, counting down.
ATCGTCTATTGTTCTTCTAGGCCCAAAAGTTCCAGTGCTTGAAAATATCCAACAGAGCACTAACTTTTTTCAGGCAAAAATACTAGAAAGCAATCTTAAACTCTGTGTACATTTTGAAACAAATGAGTAATCTGGAAGGCTTTTATTATTTCTTCCTTAACAGCATCAGTTAAGTAGTTTACTGGAATTGACAGTGTGGTGGTGTGTGTGTGTGTGTGTGTGTGTGTGTGTGTGTGTGTGTGTGTGTATTCATAGGGAGGGACTTGCTTCACTCTTAATTTGGATGCTTCAGTATACTGTTGTTTTATGTTTGCTACTCAGAAATAAAAAGCCTTGTTTTAGTAAAACTTTACCCAGCTGATCAATCAATCCAACACTCTGCTCAAATATAATGTTTGGTCTTTGTAGATATAGTCATATGGTTTACTTGTAAGAGAGAACCATTTTGGCAACTGTATATGCATCAGGAACTGTTCTGAGATCTAGTTACTGTACAGTGATTTCAGCTTGGAAGAGAGTAATAATTTGTACTAGTTGTATAGCTGTTACTTGGATTTCTTCAAACTAGGACTAGTGATACTAGCATAATTTCAGTCACTTGGGATAAGAAGCTCCATATATGTGAAAAGTGTAATGCTTGTAGGTTTTTAGGTAACCTGTGTAGGTTTTATGAATTGCTTTAACTATGGTGTTTCCACCATGCACGTGTCATTTGAATTCAGTCCCGCATGTTTCAGGATGTGGCTGATGGGAGATACAAACAAAAGTTAAGTGACCCAGGACTGGAGTTGGAATATCTGTTTTGCTACAATAATCTCCTTGAATTAAAACATGATCTTCAGAGTGGTTTTAAGTGGCTTTCTAGTTAACTTAGTGCTTTTTTAGAGCCTCCCAGATTTCTGCATTTGAATTTTTTTAAATGTATTACTAAGAGGTAGAAAGCCGACTGATTTTTTTTAAGCGGGTGCTTTGCTTTGCTTATACTGCATTGGTAACATGTAAGCATTTCACTCACTTGTAAAGAGAGAGCATTAAAGCAAAAATAATTGCAGCAAAGTTATTGCTTGTAACTTTGAGTCCAGCTTACAGAATGGCTTAAATCTTCCCTCATATGCTGCTGTTTTATAAACAAAAAATAAATGATTATAACCTAGAGATTTTAGAAATTCTTCTGACGTTGAGATGTATTTTCTCTTTATGTGCTTCAGCTAATTCCAGTCTTATCTTAAGGAGGTTACTATTTTACCCTTGCAGTGATGAGTTTTATTTTCAGTAAGTGTACCGTCCCCTTCCTGCGTTTAGATCAGGGGTGGGCAATAATTTTTGATGGTGGACCACTCCAAGATTTTGGTAAGTGGTCAAGGGCTGCACTTTTCTATGGAGGGAGTGATTGGGCTGGGGGCGGAGGCAGTGTGCGAAGTCTCCCCCCGCCTTACCTCCCTACTAGGGGCATGCATTGCCTAGAGGGAGCAGCCTCTAGGTTGCAGCAGGCAGAGAGCCTGCCTCAGGGTCTTGGCGGGGTGGGCTGTGGGGCAGATCAAAAGGCTTGGAGGGCTGCATCTTGCCTTCGCCTGCTTTAGATCCTAACCATTGGCTTGATCTTCCATTGCTTGCAGGCGCTTTGGGTGAGCCTCTAATGCAAGATTGTTCCCTGCATTTGCTAGTGTAGCACTGAATACAGATTTGTACCCTGGTCCTGTAACAAGCTTGGGGTCTTGGCCAGAAACAATATAAAAGCTTCATTTCTAGCCTGTCTAGGACATCCAACAAGTCACTGTTTTAAAGAAAAGTAGAAACTGGAACTGTGGCTTACCATATAGCGATGGCAACAGAATGTAATATACTGTATAATAAAATAAAAAATAAAGTACCCTTTCAAAACCCAGTAAAGGATCTAGGAAGTTTCTACACTGCCCACCCTCATCCTCCAATTTTTTCCTTTGTTTCAGAAAATGACCAGCATCAGTCTGCCCATTTGATTTTCATTTATTTTCAACAACTTTACATGTGTAACTTACAACAGGGATTTTAAAGGATGCTTTGTTGACATGAGTGCTATCTTTCTTTTAACATCTTTGTCCACCAAACCTTGCAGTTCTATCAAAACATTAAGTTGTACAACTAAGAAATGGTTCAATTTAGTTCAAGAACATCCTTTTCTGAGTGGGGGAACAGATGATATGATGCTATGCCTATGGTGAAGGCGTGGTGTGTTTATGTTTTTGCAATGGACTATGTTCATTTGACAAATTCTGAAAAAAGTGTTTCCAGAAAATAAGTAGTAATTTTTCTGTTTGTATTCAAAATCTACTGTGTTTTAGCACCACTGTTTCCTTGCACTGCTTTAAAGGAGGTCTCCATCCCATCCCATCACATCCCATGGAAGTGAGATTAGAAGAAACAGATATTTGTAATAAGATCAGACATATTTTAATCAAAGGATATACTGATATAGGATTCTATCTATATCATTTTACTAGTACTGTGGATGTCCCTAGAGGTCTGATCATGATCAGCACCCATTGTGCTATATAAATGCATAATAAGAAGCAGCCCCTGTCCAAGAGTTTATAGTCTAACTATGTATACCTTTAAAACTATAGATTTTCTTCTCTCAGTTTGTTGTAATGGATATTGTTGTTATGTAGGTACAACAGAAAGAGGAGGAAGAGAAACCAGTGACTTCATCGAATCCAGTGTTGGAGCTAGAACTGGCAGAAGAGAAGTTACCCATGACTCTTTCCAGACAAGAGGTAAAATCAAACATCATTAACTAACTTGAGATTATAGCAAATGGGTTCTAAATTTCCCCATTTAGGGCTACATTTCCTAATAATCTGTAGCCCTCTATTCCAGATTGTATTTGTCCTGCTACAGAATAATAGTGTTTAGTTAAATAATTGCCATCTCAAGAGCTTCTTGCAGCGGTTCTATTTAGTTCTCATACAGAGGCCTTCTTTTTGGTTGTGCAAAACACTAATGAGAGAGCAGTAGCAGTTAAATGCACAGGAATGTTTGGTGGAAAGCCTCTTTTTTCACCCTTATTGCTGCATGAGTTCTTACTTCTACTACCCTTCCAGAGGATTTTTTAAACTATCTAATGAATAAGGGATTATAGGATTGAAAGCTACAGGCTGAATTTTTTCAAATTCTATTTTTCCAGCTTGTGTGTCTGTGACATGTTAGTCCAAATCAAGAGATAATCTAGGTTTTAAAAAAAATCTTTATATATCCCCAAAAAACAGTCAAGCTAAAGTTACTGGTATGTTCTTTCACTTGTTTAAGGGTAAAAGTCTCACAGGTTCATTGCTAGTAAAACAAAATCCCTCACATATAACATTGGAGTGCTGGGCAATTCAGAGTTAAGTTATAAAATAAACTTATTATGTGGGAGTGTTGGAAATTCACAGTTAAGATACCCATAGCATCTTAGTTGTGTTGCCTTATCATTTCCTTCTTTGTGTAGTGGATATTGAAAATGTGCCCCATGGACTGATGGTTTCATGTTGAGTTTCATAGATGCAGTCTATTATGGAATGTGAAGCCTCCATCACCATGCATCATAGCTCTGCTCATAAGCTTTGTAACTTCATCTGAGAGGTGTTTCAGTGTCAATATGCCAGCTCTGTGTCCACTCATTGTGCAGTGAGTACTGAAAGTTCAGTGCTTATCCAAATACAGGAGTCTGTGCAAAGAATCGTGTTACTGAGTGAACATCAATCAGTGAGAGTGCTCTATTAAATGTAAGCTATCAATGGGCCTATTGCTTGTTTGTTTATTTGCACAAAAAGGAACCTAGACCAAGTTAGTATATTTGAAATGAACTTGATGAGGGAGGCTGTGTGATTTAGCAGGTAGTGCATGGAACTGGGATTGTAGTCTTGAGACTACCCATCTCTTGGTATGTGATATTGGGTAAGTTAATACCTCTGCCTCAGTATACTGTTCTTTAAATTAAGACTATGTAAGTACCACATCAGAATATTGAGACATATTAATGTTTGTCAAGTGCTCTGAGATGCCTGGGTAAAAGGCTTCTTAATAGCCCAACCATCAGATCTGTTCATCCACACTCACACTGATGAAAAAGGCTTTTCTTGCCCTAGTCAAGTGGCTAAGTAGGATTTTGCAAAGTTTAAAGATACTGGATGGAATTTTCTCAAGCACCAACCTGATTTGGGCTGTTATGTCACTTGGACACTTTTAAAAATCCCACTCTACAATTAAAGATTGATAATCTTGCATATTAGTTCAAAATAAGCCATTAGGAAGAAATTCCAGGAGTCTGCTTGAGATTCTAAACAGAATTTAGATCAGTAATATTTGAATTGAAATGACCTTTCACTGAAATGTCATTGGAATTTTTATATTCAAACCACAAAGTGGAACATTTTGCTGCTGCTGTTTAGACTATAGCATTTCCCCTTCCCCTCTGGCTAAGGTTGCTATTTTATGCTAAGTAAATAAAGTTAGTTGGATTTTTATTTTGCTTTCTATCCAGTTTTGCATAAGGGAACACTTTGTTGATTCTTTGCAGGTGATTAGGAGGTTGAGAGAGAGAGGTGAACCAATCAGATTGTTTGGAGAAACAGATTATGATGCATTTCAGCGTTTGAGGAAAATAGAAATTCTTGCACCTGAAGTTAACAAGGTAAGACCCATTAAGTAAGAGCTGAGCATCAGCAGAACAAGTGTATGTGTAACTAGTTTTCTCTGAGCATTTACTGTGTCTGGATTTTTATAAGGATGAAAAGTCATAAAGCAAAATACCTTCAGTTCCCACTTACAGAGTCTCTGAGAGGATATTTTGATTAACGATTTACTTTCTCTGCCCTATTAAAATGCTCAAATGGGACATGTGAACTTGAAGGAAGTTTTCAGGGTTTTGAGTTGGAAAAAGATTTCTAGAAGGCAGTGATGTCAAAATCTGCTTTTTAACTACTGGAAGCGTAGCGTAACAGTCTTTTGCACGGAAGCTTTTACCTCTATAATATACCTTATAGAGTCCTGTTGCACCTTATAGACTAACAGATGTATTGGAGCATAAGCTTTCATGGGCAAAGACCAACTCGTCAGATGCATGTAGTGGAAATTTCTAGAGGCAGGTATAAATATGCAGGCTAGAGATAATGAGGTTAATTCAGTCAGGGAGGGTGAGGCCCACTTCTGACCTTTGCCCGTGAAAGCTTATGCTCCAATACATCTGTTAGTCTATAAGGTGCCACAGGACTCCTTGTCACTTTTGCAGATCCAGACTAACACAGCTACCCCTCTGATACTCTATAATATAGGCACCTCTACCTGGAAAGGAGTATTTTGAATGGTCTGCCTCTGAGCAGAGACAAGTTATTAACAGGGGGAGTGCATTGTTTCTGATATGCAGTTCAAGTTTTTCAAATTCCTTACTTCTAGATTTAAAAAAATTAAAGCTTTTTTCAATTTAAAGTACAGTTTAGTTCTGAAACATGACTTAAGATAGCATCTTAATTAACAGATTTGTTCCTTATGTGCTAGGATAGGTTTACACTTATAGCAGCATGCAAAGTACAGATAGTGCATGCCCAGGTAGCACTATTATACATACCAGTGTAGATAGTGAGGCATGTTTTAGGCAGGTACACCAGGATAGAGTGCCCTACAAAGGCTAGTCCTCCAGGGTATGTACCCTGTATGGTCTTTCTACGTGCCAAGCAGTACCTCCCACCTTTACCCTGCTATTTTTAGTCACGTAGTGTTCCCATCCACAGTCTCCCTCTGCTGCAGTGAATGGCTCTGATGGGCAAGCAACAGGAAAATCCAGCAGCTCCCTGGTGCTGGAGCTTTCCCCATTCTACCCCTCTGCAAGTGCCTTTCACTCCCATGTGTAACTGCGTAATACAGTGATAAATGTGGATGCAGCCTGCCTTTTACTCTGCCTGTTCTCTCTTTGCTGCTCTAAGTGTAGACTTAATCAGACGTGATTGCTCAAGGGAAGATGTGACGTAGAGCCTGTCTACCTGGAAGTACGTCAGACTACACTACAGAATGTTTAGTGCATGATAGCAAAGTCCACACAGTGAGTTAGTATGTGGAAGACTTGTACACTGTAGATTCACATCCCAACTTGCAGCACATTAACTTTCCATGGAAACAGGCCCCGAATTTTTCCTCATGTACCCTTTTGATATCTGCAACACTGTTAGAGAAGAAACAGGTGACTCAGGAGCGGATGGGGTAAATGGAACTGCTTTATTGCCCGTGCATGTTAACCTTGGACCCCCAACATATTGTTTTGAGTGGCAATAACTTGGTACCAATTACACCCTTTTATTTATTTTAGTATGTTAATTTATACACTTATTACTACTTTTTTTAAAATCTTATTTTGTATGGTAACCTTTACACAATGAATATTAACAGGCAGGTGATGAATAGTATTATACCTGCCCCTGATTACTATTTACAAATTTTTAAATTAAATTATAACTTTTTTATGCTACAAACTTTTTGAATTAGCAGGTTACAGAGATTATGAGAAAACCAACCCTGAAATATTTTATACAAAGCCAGTGAGGGTAAGTAAAAGACCCAACAAAGAAGAGCAGCTGCATGCTTGCTTACTTTTTTAGGCTGCAAAAACAAGGGGAAAGAGCATATTTATACATTAGAAAGGATAATACCTGCTTTGGCCAGACTTTTAATTTATTTTTTCAGATTGCAGAAACAAAGGAAAAAAACATGTTTAAAGGCAATGCCTATTGTGACTGACTCCTATTAATTTTTACATATTCCAACAAACACAACTAGAAGAATAAGTTGAATTCTATTCTACATCAGCAGCAGCATTGTTTGTTTATGTGCCCAGGTAGTCTCTGATTTGAAAACCCTTTCAAGACTATCTAAGGTCTCCAATGAGTTGCTAAACAAGGGCCCCAGCCAGTCCAGGACTTGGTGATTCTGTGCAGTACCTGTGCCTCTTTTCCTTTCTAAAGACTTGAAGCTGGATAAACAAGACAACAGTTTTTAAAAAGTCTTGTCAGCAAAGACCTGATCCCACTGAAGTCAGTGGCAGCGCTGCCATTGCCATTAATGAAAGCAGGACTGGGCTGTAAGGCAGAAAATAAAATGGATTTAGAAAACATGTTTCAAGCCTATGTGGTGATTTAGCTCCACCTGAGTGGGGTTAAAAGCTATTTTGGTTCAAATATCGGAAGCTAACAAAAATGGCTGAGTGAAGCACTCCTTATAGTCAAGAGCAATTACTGAAAGGAAGGGATGTAAAAAGTCATGTAAAAATATAACTGTGTAACCACTAAAAATCATATCAGTTACATGTGCTTTAAGCTTTGTAGTATAATTTTTATACTGCAGAGCCCTCAGTGCAGGGTGACAGCAGCTCCCCAGAAGCGGGGCCAGCAGCCCCTGCCAGCCCCGGGGAGGCTTCATTGCAGGTTGCAGGGTGACATCTGGCTCCTGGGGAGCTGGAGTGTAACCATAACAGAAACCAATAAGCTGGTGCATATTGGTAAACTGTTTAAACGGTTACACTTTTACATCCCTACTGAAAAGGTGGAAATAAGTAAATATCTGTACTCCAAACTGTAGGAGTAAGGGGGCTTGTCTCAGGGTGAGGCATCGCCTATTAAATGGTAGGACTTTGTACCATTAGGACTGCGTCATTTAGAGAGCAGGTGTTCCATAGCATTTGAGTAAGCACAATTTTCACTTTTCTTTCTGTTACTGAAAAACTTAGCACCAGACTGTAATCATAATGCATCGCCTTACTCCATGTTTTAATTGCACACATTTTTTTGAATAAGAAAAATTAAACTGTTCACTGAATATCTTATTTCAATTACTGTTGTGTTTTAAAAAAGGCAATAATCTTTTATCTATACTAAAGGTGACAGTGCACAGATGTTTGGAGTCATTGTAGATAAATGTCATTGTTTGTTTGGGGCAGAGCAGATGACTGGATGAGACTCCACTGTTGCATTTCTTGTGTTTGTGAGTTTATTGCTCACGAAAGGTACCATACTGAGAGCCCTGAAGGCTGAATCCATCCTCCTTGCTTTTCTGCTGAAAATATTAGTGCGTGCTGGTTGGGGTTTTTTAAAGTATGTGATTCTGTAAAGACTTAGCTTGGTAGTTAATTTTAAGCATTCAAGTGCTTCTCTTGAAGGCATTCAGTAGAACTATTCATGTGCTTAAGATTAAACACTTTATATAAATAGGCTAGATGGAAATTTGATTTTAATTGATAACTCAGTAAATGTTGATTTCAGCTGGCACACTGAAATCAATGGGGAAAGAAATCAATCAGTAACAGCTGGCATGTCTGCAGTGATCTGATGTCATCAGCCCTTTGGCCATGGAGGGAATCCTCTGCAGCTCTGTTATCACGACCATGTTTGCTCACTCACAAGCCAGTAGTATTGCTTTGCCTGTGGCTGCAGGTCATTTTCCTTACAGTCATGGCCAGGGATCTCTGCCCAGGACAACCATTGCTCCTCTTGCACATAAGAATGGCCATACTGGGTCAGACCAAAGGTTCATCTAGCCCGGTATCCTGTTTTCCAACTGTGGCTAGGTGGCCCAGAGGGAATGAACAGCACAGGTAATGACTGAGTTATCCATCCCCTGTCACCCAGTCCACTCTGGCAAATAGAGGCTAGGGACATCATTGATGGATCTATCCTCCCTGAATTTATCTAAATCTTTTTTGAACCTTTGTTAGTCTTGGACTTCACAATATCGTCTGCAAGGAGTTCCACAAGTTGACTGTACGTTGCGTGAAGAAATACTTCCTATTGTTTGTTTTAAACCTGCTACCTATTAAATTCATTTGGTGATTCTTATTTTATATATTGATGTAATAGTGTAGTCGATTAACCAATAAGCAAAAGTTTATAGGTTAATGTTATAGACTACACGCCCCCCCCTCCCCCCCCCCATAAATGTGTTAGTAGGCTGGCCAGCAGCCTGGCTCGGTCTTGGCTTGTGATGGCTATGGGACCTACCCCTGCTGTGGTTCTGCATTTAAAGTGCATTAGGAGCCAGATGGGCAGGCAGCCCAGCTCAGTTCTTGTTCGCGCTAGGTAAGGGAGCTCAGACCCTCCCCCTTCCCAGACAGGGGCTGCTGCCCCCCTGTGCTGCTGCCTCTGTATCAGAGGTAGCAGCATTGGGCCACAGGCAGCCATTCTGTGAGGAGAGCTGGTTTTTAAACTGGCTCCCCTTGTGGACCAGCTCCCAGCTGGGACCCCATGCTGCTTCCTCTGATACAGAGGCAGCAATGTGGAGTGGCAGAGAGCTCTTTGGGAAGGGGGCTGGAGCACTGCTGGCCCCACCCCGGGGCATTATAGAATAGTCAAGTAACCGATAAGAATTCATGAGGTTACTTGACTCTTCAATTAACCGATATTTAACATCCCTAGTGTTATGGGAACAAGTAAATATCTTTTCTTATTCAGTTCCTCCATACCAGTCATGATTTTATAGATCTCTATAATATTCCCCCCTTAGTCTTCTCTTTTCTAAACTGAAAAGTCAGTTTTACTTATTTCTTCTCATATGGCAGCTGTTCCATACCCCTAATCTTTTTTTGTCCTTTTCTGAACTTTCTCCAGTGCCAAGATAATCTTTTTGAGATGAGTCAACCATATCTGTATCCACTGTTGAAGATGTGGGTGTACCACCAGTTTATATAGAGGCAGTAAGATGTTCTCTGTCTTATTCTCTATCCTTTTTTTAATGATTCCTCACATTCTACTTGCTTTTTTGCCTGTTGCTGCACATTGAGTGGACGTTTTCAGAGAAGTATCCATAATGACTCCAAGATCTCTCTCTTGAGTGGCAACAGCTAATTTAGTCCCCATAATTTCATACGTATAGTTGGGATTATGTTTTCCAATATGCATTACTTAGCAGATGAACTTCAATGTTGATAAATGCAATTTTGTGGTCCAGTTAGCTAGTTTTGTGAGATCCTTTTGAAGCTCTTCACGGTGTGCTTTGGACCTTGCACTAGGGATGTTAAATATCAGTTAATTGAATAGTTGAGTAACCTCGTGAATTCTTATCGGTTAGCCAACTATTTTATAGTCCTTAGGGGCGGGGCTGTCAGCCAGTGCACTCCGGCCCCACTCCCGAGAAGACCCCTGCCATGCTGTGCTGCTGCCACTGTATCAGAGACAGCAGCACAGGGTGCCAAGTGGGAGCTGGTCCACAAGGGAAGTGAATTTAAAAAAATGGCTGCCTGTTGCCCTGTGCAGCAGCACGGGGTGGCAGCATCCCCTGTCTAGGGTGGGGGTCTGAGCTCCCGGACCTGGTGCAAGCTGGAACTGAGCTGGGATGGCTGCCCGCCTAGCACCTAATACGCTTTAAATGCAGAGCCACAGCAGGGGTAGGTCCCGGACCCATCACAAGCCAGGACTGAGATGGGCTGCTTGCCAGCCTGCTAAAAAATTTACTAGCAAGTGTGTGTGTGGGGGGGAATGCGTGTAGTCTATAGCATTAACTTATAAGCTTTTGCTTATCGGTTAATCAGTTAATCGACTACACTTTTACATCTCTACCTTTCACCGTGGTGTCTTGGGTCTCTTGGCCTCACAGGAAATCAGATCTTAAAATAAATAGGATCAAAATTAGAAAAAAACAATAACCCAAAAACAAAAATTGAATTCTGCCAAGCCTATATTTGTCTCTGCAGGATTTGGCCCTTAATGAACAAATGTGGAAAGTTTCGTTTGATTATCAAAAGTAAAATAAGATAGTGATAATAGCTATGTCTTCTCCTTCTCCTAGGGCTTGAGAAATGACCTGAAGGCTGCTCTGGATAAGATTGACCAGCAGTATCTGAATGAAATTGTAGGTGGTCAGGAACCAGGAGAAGAAGACACACAGAATGATCTGAAAGTCCACGAAGAAAATACTACTATTGAAGAATTGGAGGTATGCAGTGTGGGGTTTTTAACTCTGTTTTTCAATACAGTTCGGTGTCGTGCTATTATAAGATTTCCGGGCTGGTTTTAGACACAGATGCCTCCCTAGGGCAACAACATCAAAAGGTACCTTTGTGATAGATTGTCTCTTCAACCAAGAATCACTCCCTGCCCCAAAGGATCAGTACCTTCCCCAGTCAGGCAGACCTTGGATATCACAACAAAGACAATGCTTGTAGCCTATAAGAAACTATCTAAAGATTTATTAACTGGGAAAAAGAAACAAGATTAAAACAGATCAGCATACATACACAAATGAGTTATTGTCTTAAGTTTCAAAACATAGTAGAAGCTTTTGTAATAAGCAAACTCTTGTGTATTTTTTAGGACTCTCCCAAGCTATGCAGCCGAAGTTAATCCTTTTAACATCCCTTGAAAGTTATGGTATGTTAAATGGTAACACTTTAATTCAGTCATGGGCAACCTGTGGCCCAAGGGCCACATGCCTATTGGGGTTCTGTGTATGGCCCACAAAACATTTTGTTTACTGGTGTCCACGCACAGGGTTGCCAGATTCTGCTGGTTTTCATCCATGTAGTTTTTTTCCGACCGATATTATCAAAGTGACACATGTAAAGCAAGGACATGTGGTAAGGTGTGTGCCAACAACATCGTGAGAGCCATGTACTCCCTCTGCATCCAGATTGCTGCTATGGTTCAATGAGCACACTGCAAATTCTAGGTATGCAAGCACAGTTAGCAAAACTACCCTGTCCCGGGAGACTGTCTTGGATACAACAATCTTGTGGCCCACTGAGATGAAGGAGGGCCACTCGTGGCTCACTCACTAGCCTAGGTTGCTCCTCTCTGCTTTAATTTATACCTTGGAACTCATTCATTGATTGCAAGTCCAGAAGGGGCCATTTTGATCATCTGATCAGCCCTCCTATATAGCACGGGTTAAAAAACTTCCCCAGAATAATTCCTAGAGTAAATCTTTAGAAGGCATCCAATCTTGCTTCAAAAATTGTCGGTAATGGTTAACTATTCTTACTGTTAAAAATGTACATCTTATTTCCAGTTTGAATTTGTCTAACTTCCTTCTAGCCACGGAATCGTGTTAGGGATGTGTTAGTGTATTCGTTTAAACAGTTACATGCAAGGTGGGAGCTGGGTTTTAAATTGGCTCTCTATGTACTGGCTCCCATGGAGCTGCCTCCCCTTTCCCCCCCCCCCCCTCGCATGCTGCTGCCTCTGATATAGAGGCAGCAGTGTGGGGGTGCAGGTGGGGAGCTAGCACTTAAAAGGCAGCTTCCTGTGAGCACCGGTTCCTGTGGAGCTGCTTCCTTCACCCTGCCCTAGCAGCAGCGGTGTGGGGGAGGGGAGGCAGCTCCATGGGAGCACGGTGCTCACGGGGAGCTGGCTTAAAATTTCAGCGGTTACACATTAACATGAAGGGGGAGGAGGGAAGGCATGTAAATAGAGCTAAATAGACTGAGCTTCTTAAGGCATATTTTCCAAATATTATGTTAATTTAATTGTGAAAGGCATACTGTTTCTGGCCTGTACACTTGTGTAACTAGTTGTTTTTTCCCAATAGGAGTTTTAACAATCACTAATTATTATGGAGTTGGTGCTAATGTTATAAACCAGTGGCGGGCTAGCTGCGGCCCATCAGGGTTCTATGTGTGACTCGTGAGATATTTTGTTTACCATGCTGCCCATGTGCAGGGTTGCCAGCTTTCTCTGGTTTCCATCTGTGTAGGTTTTGTCCTACTGGTATTACTAAAGTGACACTCATGTAAAGCAAGGGCACGTGAATTGAGGTACTTGCTGATTGCACAAAACCTTGATTGTGGGAGCTATGGTCTCCCTCTGCAGCCAGTCAGTGTACTGCTGCGGTTCATTTGGCACACCCCACAAATTCTACATATGCAAGTGCAGCTAGAAAAACTACCCTATCCTGAGAGACTGTCTTGGTTACAGCAGCTTCAGGGGGTAGCTGAGTTACTCTGTAACAGGAAAAAACTTAAAAAACAATGAATAGTCTAGTAGCACCTTAAAGACTAACAAAACATGTAGATGGTATCATGAGCTTTTGTGGGCACAACCCACTTCTTCAGATGACAGGAGTATTAGAAGTCCAGATCCAAGAATAAATAAGGGAGGGGGATGGCAGGAAGTGTGTGTGGGGGGAGGGGGAGGGCGAAGCGGGGGAAGTGTGGAGGAAAAAAAGAGAGACAGTGAGTAGATGGTTCAGAGAGTTACAAGAGGCTGATGAGAACAATTAGCACCTCCCATTGTTTGTTTGGTTAAGTTGTTAGGATGTGCAAGGTAGTGTGTGAGCCAGCCGATGTCCCTGTTCATAAGAATTAAACTTGTTCTAATCCTTCTCTGTGTGTTTGGTTTGTGGAATTGGCCTGAAACAAAAGGGTGACTTGGAGATCCATTACTGAGTGTCCAGGCAGATTAAAGTGTTCTCCAACAGGTTTTTGTGTATTGCCTTTTTGGATATCTGATTTGTGTCCATTAATTCTTTCCTGTTGAGACTGTCCAATCTGGCCAATATACATTGCAGGGGGGCATTGCTGGCATTTGATGGCATAGATCACATTAGTGGATGTGCAGTTAAATGAGCATCTGATGTGGTTGGGTCCAGTGATGAAATTGCTAGTGTACATGTATGGGCAGAGTTGGCTCTGGGGCTGATTGCAGGGGTGGGTTCCTGGATGATTATGATGGAGGTGTGCTGTGTGGTTACTGGAAATAATTTGTTTGTGTTTAGGGGGTTGTCTGTAGGCGAGGATTGGCATTTCCCCCAAGGCCTGTGAGAGTGAGGGATCATTTTCCAGGATAGGTTGTAGATTTTTGATAATGCATTGGAGGGGTTTAAGTTGTGGACTGTAGGTGATGCCAAGTGGAATTCTGTTGTTTTCTCTTTTGGGCCTGTCTTGAAGTAGTTCGTGTCTGGGTACTCTTTTGGCTCTGTCGATCTATTTTTTCAGTTCTTCAGGTGAGTATTTCAGTTTTAAGAATGTTCTATATAGATCTTGTAGGTGTTTGTCTCTGTGGGATTGGAGCAAATCCGGTTGTATTTTAGGGATAGGGCTGTATACAATAGATTGAGAAATGTGTGTGAGATGCAAGCTAGAGGCATGAAGGTAAGTGTAGCGGTCAGTAGGTTTCCGGTATAGGGTGGTGGAAATGTGTCCATCATGTAATTGTATAGTAGTGTCAAGGAAGTATCTCTCTCGTGTGGATTGATCCAGGCTGAGGTTGATGGTGGGATGGAAGTTGAAATCCCTGTGAAATTCTTCAAGGGTCTCTTTCTCATGGGTCCATATGATGAAGATGTCATCAATGTAGTGGCTGTGCCGCTGACTTGAAGATACAAATTGTCTCCAAATCGGAAGTAGTTGTGGGTGAGGACAAAGTCGCAGAGCTCTGTAACCAGGTGTGCAATGGTGCCATCAGGGATGGTGTTCCTGATAGCCTGTAATCCATCTTCATGTGGAATGTTGGTGTAAGGAGCTTCTACATCCATGATGGCCTGGATGGTATTTTCAGGAAGATTACTGATGTTTTGTAGTTTCCTCAGGAAGTTGGTGGTGTCTCGAAGATAGCTAGGAGTGCTGATAACATAGGGTCTGAGGAGAGAGTCAATATAGCTAGATAATCCTGTTTTAAGTGTGCCAATGCTTGAGATGATGGGTCGTCCGGGATTTCCAGGTTTGCGTATCTTGGGTGGCAGATAGAAAACTCCTGGTTGGGGATTAGGAAGGGTGTTAGTGTAAATTTGGTCCTGAGCAGCATCAGGGAGCTTCATGAGCAGTTGTTTCAGGGGTTGTTTTTTTGGTATTCTTTAGTAGGATCACAAGAGAGAGGCTTGTAGAATCTGGTGTTGTTGAGTTGTCTGGTCGCCTCCTGTTCATAATCTGTTCATGATGACTACAGCGCCCCCTTTGTCAGCCTCTTTGATTATGAGATTAGAATTGTTTTTGACGCTGTGTATAGCATTGCGTTCTGCATGACTAAGATTATATGTTATATGATGTTTACTGACAATGTCAGCCCGTGCATGTTTGTGGAAGCAGTCGATTTAGTAGTCAAGACTCTCGTTATGACCATTAGTAGGGGTCCATATAGAAGCCTTCCTCTTGTGGGATTGGTGGGGGGAGCAGCAAGGTCAGTCTTATGCTCCACTGAGATGAAGGAAAGCTATTCATGCGGCCCACTCACTAGCTTAGGTTGCCCATCGCTGTTATAAACCCTTATTTTCCATTCTTTAATTTTATCTCATATGACCTTTTGGGTCTGTATTAGTATCAGCTTGGTCTGGGCTAAGATGTGAATATTTTTGGAAAGTTGATATTTATTTGGCCTTTTTAGTGGTATCTGAACCCATTCACAATTTTATGCCTTTAAAATGAGTTGAGGTTGAATAATAAAATGCTAATGACAGGTTAGATTCTAAATTTGGATTTTAGTTTAAAAACAAAAGCACAATTTTGGGAAATTGATGAAACACACACACAGGGAAAGGATCTTATGAAGAATTTCCATGTCATTGTTACCAGCCTTGACATTTCAGCATGATAGGAGTGTCTGAGAGCCTGAGAGAAAAGTTGACTATTAAAAAACAAAATAAAAAATAAGAGAAATGTAATAAAACTAAACAGAAGCTAATAAATAGTATAAAAAGTGGAATAACTTCAATGTGATTGTAGAGTTTTTGGAAATGTTGTGCACCCACAATTCCCATTTAAATCCATTTGAGCTATGAGTGCTCAGCACCTTAGCAAATCAGGACAGTTATTAATAGTCAAGGAATGCTTTGTAGGTTAAAAATCATTATTTAGGTTTCTGAAATGTAAAACTTGGTCTTCATCACTCAGTGTCATTCGTAGTTCCATGGATGCTTATGACGTGCTGGGTTGTTGTCACTCTGTTTCCAAAAAGTTTTAGATTGCTCATTGTAAAAATTGCTTTCAAAACACTGGTGAGTTATCTGACAACTTTTCTTTTTTGACAAATATGTATCACAGAAATAGGAGGAAATGCTTTGACTTCCCCCCCTCTCTTTCAGGCTTTGGGAGAATCCTTAGGACGAGGTGATGATCACAAAGACATGGACATCATAACCAAATTCTTGAAGGTACAGAACTTTAACTTGGTAACTTAGTTATATTTCAGCAGAGCAAAGAGTCAGATGTAACTGAATATACTCAGGATGGAAATAACAGTTGTGGTTATTCTGCATGTCAATTTTTATGTCCACACTTAGGGTGAGATTCTCAAAAGTGTTCAGTGACCAGAAGCTCTCATTATTTCCTGTAGGAGCTGGTGAGTGATTAGCACTTCTGCAGAATAGGTCTTTATTAACATGGTTCTGCTTGTGTCTTGTCCTGTGATAATTAATTCAGTAGCAGTTGTTCCTAAATTCAGAAAGATTAAGTGGGATTATGGTCCCTATGTGCAAATATGGTACATACAAAAATTACTATTTTAAAAAATAGAAAAACTGCATATTGGAGAAAATAAAATTCCATCTGTTTCTACCAGATTTAATAAGGGAATTTAAAGAGAATTCCACTGACCTCGATGTGTGGCTTTACTAAGGCAACTCATGTTTAGGCATCTAGTGTAAAGTAAATTGCTTTCCTGGCAAGAAACCACATGAATTTTCAGTCATATATTTTGACTCAGGTAACTAAATAGATTATCAGAAGTCCCTTGCCTTTGAGCTGTAACTAGTCATGTGAGTTGGTACATTGATTTTTTTTTTTTTGAAGGTAACCAGACATAAGAATTTTAAGGTAAGACTGGCTCAGGATTGTTCTCCCTGACAGTTCGGTTATTAAAGTGAGGGCAAGTTGGCCATGCTGGCTGAGATTTTGAGGCCCTACATTACATTTGATGGTTTTTCTGCGTTTGTCTGGAATGCATTAATGCCACATCTGATCATTTAAAAATTTCAGGGACTTCTGTATGAAAGTGAAGCCATGTGGATATCATAGAATCATAGAAAACTAGAACTGGAAGGGACCTTGAGATGTCATTGAGTCCAGTCCACTGCCCTCAGGCCATCCCTGATAGATGTCTATCTAACCTGCTCTTAAATATCTCCAGAGATGGAGATACCACAACCTCCCTATGCAATTTAGTCCAGTGTTTAACCACCCTGACAGGTAGGAAGTTTTTCCTAATGTCCAACCTAAACCTCCCTTGCTGCAGTTTAAGCCCATTGCGTCTTGTCCTTATCAGGAGAAGAAAGAGACAAGGTGGTTGAGGTAGTATCTTATATTGGACCAGCTTTGGTTGGTGAGAGAGACAACCTAAAGAAGAGCTC
Source organism: Pelochelys cantorii (assembly GCA_032595735.1). Taxonomy (NCBI): domain Eukaryota; kingdom Metazoa; phylum Chordata; order Testudines; family Trionychidae; genus Pelochelys; species Pelochelys cantorii. The sequence goes on along the minus strand of CM064326.1, from coordinate 333,625,034 downwards.
TGGCTCGAAAGCTTGTTTCTCTTACCAACAGAAGTTGGTCCAATAAAAGAGATTCCCTCACCCCCCTCATGTTAGGGTATTCTAGACATTAGCGGGCAGACTCCTGTTGATTTCGATGAAAACTGAAAGGAGAATATGGGGGACATGGAGGCCCAGTGTTCTCTTTTTAACACAGCCACAGCTTCAGGGTTGATAGCACCCATTAATGCCTTCCAGTATAACGATATTATTATTTCATCTCCTTCATTCTCCCAGTAAAGTTTAACATGTTGTCACCTTGGATGACTTGTTTCCCAGACTAATAATAATGAGGTGGAGAATAATAATAATGGGGTGGAGGATGGAACTGTGCACAGAGCATGGCAGAAGAGAGTGGAGAAGTGTGTTATTGGGGAATGGAAAGTGTACACACGCAGCCCATGTTGGGGGGAGGAGGAGTAATTGGAGAGCCCTAGTCTGTGGGAGGGCAAGGAGGGGCACAGAATCCCTGGTATGGTGTGGAGATCCAAGCAAACGAGGGCCCACTGAGCTGACGGTAGAACTGGGTGGGAGCACGCAGAACCCCTGGTCGTGGAGGGAGGGAAGGATGGCATGCAGCCTCTGGCATGGGAAGAGATTTGGCGGAATCCTGGAAATAGAGGAGGATGGGAGAATAGTGCACAGGGAGCTTGGGTGATGAGGTGGGGAATAGACAGAGCCCTTGGTGTGTCAGTGAGGTAATCTACACAAACGGATGTATCCTGCCCCTAAGTGTGTATTTGACTTCATGTACAATGTGCTTAACATTCTGTGGGTCTTGGTCTGAAGGGAGTGCTGGGTACATGGCCATTCCAATTGAGCCTATGGTTGGCAGCATCTCCCACCTACATCTCTGCTTTCAACATATATCCCATCTTTCCTCCATCACTGATGTCCACTTCAGAATCTCCCTTTTTTTTCTTCTCCCACTTTTCTCACACCTTCATCCCTGCCACCTCTTATGGCATGTCCAGTTCCTTGCCTCTTTTCATTCACGTCCCCCCTGAAAAGCCCTGCTGTTTTTAGTTCTTACATTTGTTCTGCTCTTTTGTGCACACAATTTACTGATGTAGCCACCAGGTGGCACCATGACATAAATGTACTCCTTCTTTTTACAGTTTCTTCTGGGCGTCTGGGCCAAGGAGTTGAATGCCAGAGAGGATTACGTGAAACGCGGAGTGCAGGGGAAACTAAACAGTGCCACGCAAAAGCAGACAGAATCCTATCTGAGACCCCTCTTCAGAAAACTGCGGAAAAGGGTGAATGACCTTCAAAATGACAGGGCCCAGCAGGACCAAACAGTATAGTGCTTCCAAACAGTATAGTGCTTCTTGCCAGTAGTCAGGTTGTTTCCATTGTACAGATAGGGAAGTAGAGTCAGAGAGTCTAAGTGACTCGCTTAAGATCGTTCAGTGACACAGTTGGGCACAGAACCCTGGTCTTCCTACTCCCACTCATGTACCCTAACCATTGAATCCTTAACAAACAACAAATGGTCTGGTAGCACTTTATAGACTAACAAAACATGTAGATGGTATCATGAGCGTTCGTGGGCACGGCCCACTGGTGTTGTCCACCAGTATGGGTTTTTTCTTGTGTGCCCCCTGATGAGAACTCACGTTTACCCCAGTTTGAAAACCACTGATCTATACCATGGAGTTACTTATCCTTTTTAAAGTGCATCTGATTTGTATAAATGCAAAATATGATTGCTTCCAAAAACTATGTATTGCTCAAAAGAAAAGCTAATGTATTCTTCCTCTTTCAGACTATTCCTGCAGACATTAAAGAATCAATAACAGATATTATTAAATTCATGTTGCAAAGGGAATACGTGAAGGTATGCTTGCTTATAAGTTTCTAAACTGTTCTAACCATGTTGTATTAAGTAGATTATATACTGTGAATGATTCACATTTAGCTTCTCAAAGGCATGTAGTTACAGAGAACACATGTTCAAACAAAACTGACATAAGCCTCTGCTGGTTAGGCAGCAGGTAGAGGGATGTGGAGAATTCACTCATTGTATAGTTCCTGGAACTGAATGGCAACTTTCCAGGTTCTGGTATGGTATGTAATTCTCAGAGGAAGAGTCTTGGATATATCTCCTGCTTTATGGTCAAACCCTTGCTTGATTTACAATCTGAGAAACTGTGTTGGCTAGAGTGAAGGTGCAAGTCCAGGCAGAATTTTGCTATAAATGATTTATATTAACTTATAGAGGAAACTTGAATGGGAATTTCAACATTATCTCTCAATGAATACCATATTATGTGTTTGAGCGGTGTGTATAAAATATCAAATGCATGTAAGACTGTGTCTCTCTCTGCATCCTGTATTGGACATACCCACATCAGTAGTCCTGTAGAAGCATTAAAGAGGTGGTGACGATGAGGATAAATTATTGAACAGTTTTGTGGATAGAGTGTGCTTAAAGGAGGAGTGAGCGGTTTGGCGTACATGAACAATGAAAGTGTTACATTTTACTTGGCACGTTCTGTAGCCACCTCCAGAAAAGAAACTGAAATGCAAGTTAGTATTTTTATACTAGCTTGTGTGGGCGGCAGGGGAAATGGAACTTTGTAATTCCCCTCACTTTTCCAACATTATGATTAGACTTGTGAGGACTTGGGATAATTTGCCTAATAAGGAAGCCCAATTTTGTGTCTGTGACATTCTTAAAGTTTGCTGGCCTAGGGCAAGTTTAATTCAAATCATTTAATAAAAGTGTGGCTACAGTGTGTTTTTCAGTTATGCTTTGTGTATTTTGAAACGTCTTCCAGCTCACTGCTGAGGAAAGCAATAGGTGTATGGTATTCTGTTGGTGGATCAGCTGTGCCTGCCTGTTTCACAGGTGCTTGATTTTATATTAAGTCAACGGAATTGGGCACTTGGAATACGCGCTTGTGAGCTTGGAACTTTTAAAAACACATTGTCTCCCTCATTATTTTCACAGTCCCCCTTCTCAGTTCCTAGCAAGAATTGTGCTTTGTCGTTTTCTGCTGTCTTGGATACTCTTTGGGTTGTACAGAATGGTGTACACAATTCATTAGGGATGGAAAAGGTGAATTGGTTCCGATTAATTGGTGGGGACTGGAGCAACTCTCTGCCTCCCAGGGCAAGTGGCTACTACAGTCCCACAGGGTCCACCGCAGGTAGGGACTACTCCAGCCTAGCGCCCCACCCCTCTGCAAAGCTTTATACTGCAGAGCCTGCACTGAGTGTAACCGCTAAGATTTTTTTAGCGGTACATGGTTACCTTTTTAAATGACTTTTAACATTCCTACTATCCATGCTATGTATTTAATTGCATCTAAATATCTTAAAAGAATGTTAAGGTAGCAAAATCAAGCACTTGAAAATGTACAAATGCCAGAATTAAGGCAAACCATTAAGCTCTGCATCACATGCCACTCTGTGGAAAAGCAGGAATAGAACACTTCTCCAGAGTGGAATTCAACTTCCTTAACCAGGAAACCATCATTTCTTTTCCTACAATCCCCTGCCTCTTTCGTTGCATGCTTTCCAAGTTCCTCGTACAAACAGCATCCTTTATTACATAATCCTGACTCATGCTAGAGCACTGTCAATCTTGTGCCTGAATAAGCCTGTGGAAAATATGGTATGTGATCATGTAATTCTGGCACTTCTCGACTTTGGATTGTTTCAGTTTTGTAATTGTAACATTCTTTGAACATTTTCTATGCAATTTACTAATTTAATAAAAACCCTTAAAAAACAAATTTCATCATGTGGAACCATACGGACCTCCCAGCATGAATTGGGTGTAGATCTTTTGATCTAAATTGCAGACCTTTGGTACTTGACCTAATTGGGTAACTGATAGCAGTAGTAGGCTGTTGTCCTCTCATCCATTGTTCCCTCTAATCTTTTCCATGCATCTGTGCATTTTTTCCACCCATGTGCGGAATACATTTTATGTGCACCAAGACATGTATGAATGAGCACCACCATTAGAACAAAAAACCTAGTTGTGGGCACTCTGCCAATCAGCTGGGAGGCATTTGAATCTCTCTTGAGCTGTTGCACAAGTGCCCAGCTTACAGGGAACAATGCTCTGGACCAGTCTCTAGAGCTGGGGATAAGACTCAAACTTTGCCAGGGGGTTTCACAGCTGGTTGCTGACAGCAGAGGAGTGTAGATTTCCAAGTTCTGCTAGTTAGTGCTGTAGTGATTCCCTGGGCTTTAACCTGTTTGTGTGTGTCTGCTTTTCTAAGTATTTATAAATTTTTATTCTTCAGGCTAATGATGCATACCTTCAGATGGCCATTGGCAATGCTCCCTGGCCTATTGGTGTCACTATGGTTGGCATCCATGCCCGAACTGGTCGGGAAAAGATTTTCTCTAAGCATGTGGCCCACGTTTTGAATGACGAGACTCAGAGGAAATATATTCAGGTAAGGGCTTAAGAAGTGTTAGTCTCTGGATTTTAGAGACCTGATGTTAAAAGTTAGGAAGACCTTTGAATAGTGCAAATTTTATAAGTACAAATGATGTGGCAAAAATAAAAGGCGGTAAGTACAGGTTGTTGCCTTTTGGTGCTGACTGAATGCAGTATCAGTTTATTAAGTGTAAGGCATTTTGGACCCATTGGGGCTCTCATGCTGTGGCTTAGGGATGGATTCTAATATGTCTTTTTCCATCACCTGTCATGAGTCTACATTACAGCTGAAATAACTACAAGCAGATGCCTCAGTCTCTTGGGCGCCATCATTTTCTAATCTGTAACATCACATATTGTGTGGCGTGTGATACCTTTGTTGAATTGACTGAACATAAGATGAAATAACAGGTTTCCAACTTGGCCTTTTATTTCTGCAGCCAGAGAAACATGGTAGTTTTCCTACTGTAACTCTCTTTTAAAGGGACACTATCTCCTTAAAAGGTTCAACATTCCATATTCAGATAGAGCCCACTGAACTTAAAGGCTGATTCCTGTAAGACTGGTGTACGAGCTTTCTCCCCCCGTTGATGTATGGTAGGGTCCATCAGCACAAGGGAGTAGGTGGTCTGAGAGAACTACCCCTCTCCTTGTCCCGTATACATACCTTTGGCTGCTGTGGCAGCAGCCCTGAAGTAAAGCCTTCCCACCCTCTCTATGTGACCTACTATGAATAGTGATGCCATTTCTGCTGTCACTCTCATTTTCCCCCAGAGTGGTGTATATTTTTATTTGGCTGGCTATCTGAGGAAATGTCTTCTAGATGCTCCCTCTGTTTTGGATGTTCACAGAAGCCAGCTATGTAACTAGGGGACAGCACTTGGAGGAAAAGGAAGTGTCACTCAGAGTGCTTTTGGGGCCTCTGAGTGGAGGGTGTGTTTGAAGCTGTTTGAGGGGCGTTTTCTGAAATACCTCAAGTTAACCTTCAGTGTTTTCTGAAAATACTGTACTTAGGAGCGTTAGGCACTCAAGTCAGAGGAGTGTGTCAGGCCTCCCAATATAAATTTTCTCTGTAGAAAATTTCCTCCATCTATGTTTTCGACCTGTATCCTTTCTCTAACATAAAAAAGTGCCTACCCCAGAGGGCTGTGTAATATCCTCTCACAGCAACCTTCTGAGGATACAGTGAATTTGACTATCTTGCAGAAGTTTCTCTTCTCATTATCTCTAATACGGGGTAAATTTGCCTGCCCAGGGCTCCTTGTGTACATCTTCCAAATGTGCAGATTTCTGTACAAATCGGTCTCAATCCTCCTTCATTGTGGGAGGAATTTTGAGGACTATGTTGCTCAGCTACATGGCTAACTGTACAGCCATAAGCTTTAAGCATGTGTATGCTTTGTCTCTAGGATATACTGTTCGAATTTGGATTATGGAATATCTTTACTGCTCAGTTCTATGATATCTGGTGCACACTGGTTTGTGTTCTAGAAGTCCAGGGTCACTGCATCCAAGCCAAAGGGTGATGATGATTTAGGGCTTCTGATTTTTTACTGTAACCGATAAACACCAATAAAAGACTCCTGTTTAAAAAAATAAAATGAATGGTGTTTATCTAATAAATGCTGGAAGAACACCAGAAATGGTTGCTTGTCTCTAAGCCCTTATCTATGTAGAGCAGAAATGCTTTCTACAGTGGCATAGCTGCTAAAGCACTCTGACGTATTTTGCATTCATTGGAGTGTGCAGATCCTGCTGGTGTGCACTATAAGCTGCTTAGTGTGCTTTAACACAGAACTGTTTGAAACTGTACTATACTAAAATGCAGTAGGGAGCAGTACAAAGATTTTTTTTAATGGTATATACTAGTATAATAAATACTGTACGTAATATACATTATAATACATAAAAAGTGAGCCCAGACGCATTTTTGGATATCTACATAAAATTCAAAAATTGCTAAAAATGCACATCCTCCCGCCCCACCCCCCATCAGTGAAATTAATAAATCTTGAAAACCAGAAGCCCTTGTGATGATGGACAACACCAGGCTACTTCCAGAAATGTCACTCATAGAAAGGCCAAAGCTCCTAGAGTGCTGGGCTCATCCCTCTCAGAAGTCATGCCACCTGTCATCTAGAGGTCATGTTCTGAACTAAAGCACTGGGGATTACAGAATTTAGGGTGGCCATGTGTCATACCTACCAGCTGTAGTACCGTACCATTGCTAGATTGCAGCCTAACATGCTACAACCAAAGCTGTGGTCCTTCATTACATGTGCTTTTACATGCTGTTTTAGAAAATGAGAATGGTATTGGGTTAAGGCACTAGTGGTGTAGCCAGGACACCAGAGAGACCAGCTTCTGTTGGTGAGAGAGACAAGCTTTTGAGCTTACACGGAGCTCTTCAGTGTTTTAATTTTAAACCTGAGTTGTATAATAAGCAAAGAGTATAAATAGTGAAAGCAATCACCACAGTTAACCTTATAGTGCTGGTTTCCTTTACTGGAGGAGGTAACAAGTTTTCTAAGGTTTAAATAGCTAGTGACACATATGTTGTCCTATGAAACTGTTTGAATGATGGACTTAAATTCATAAGTTATGCCCCACTATTTCCTCTGCTGTTTGGAACACTTGGCAAATCTTTTCCCTGCAGTTACCCTGTCTAAAGGACATGTCTCTTTTTGAAAAAAACATGAGCATGTTGGTGTGTGTTACTTCTCTGTACTACGCTCAGAATTGACCAGGAAATGGTTACGTTGGTTTGTTTATTACAGACCTGTCCTTGTTTTCTTGACTTCCTAGGGACTGAAGAGGCTCATGACTATTTGCCAGAAACACTTCCCAACAGACCCATCGAAATGTGTGGAGTACAATGCCTTGTGAGTCCCTCATCTGCCCATGGTGCAAATGATTTTCTGCTCTTCTAGACCCAGAGAGGGAGAAGAGAACAGCACAGTCTTAGCCGGAAATCGACCAGAAACTTGGGGTGGGTCTGGGACAATAGCATAAAGCAAAGGCTTTGTCTAGAGCTTGATTTCTACAAACCACATCTATTTTCATTTCTTTTACGCACTGTGTACATTACCCTCAACAGATCCTGAACCCACCTGGAGTTTTTTTGGAGGAGGGGTGTCTTTATTTTAACTGTTCTGAAAAACATAGGGGCCGAACTCTTTTCCCACAGCTCAGAAACTTAGGTCGCAGTTATCTGTTGCTTTTATTGGACTCTTTCCAGTTGGAGGTTGGCGTGGGCAGATGATTAGAAGGAAACAGTTGAAACTGAATTCTAATTATTTCTGTAAATATGAACATTTCAATGTCTAATCTTTCATGTGGTATTTATAAGAAAAAAGACATATTTCTCAGCTGAAAAGTACAACCAAACTGGTGAAAGTTTTTAATCTTGAATGAATCTGGAGGTTTTTGTTTGTTTTTTTGGTGGTTTGTTTTGTTTGCTTATAGGGGAGCTTTTAAATACAAACCTTGTGAGTTTGGAGTTAAGGAATCTTTTGGCTCTTTAGGTTTTCAAGTTCTGTTTTACACATCTGGAGAAGATTGCAGCCTCTGGGCATTGCAGTTAGAATAATTAGTGGTGGAAACAAGATCTTCCATTGCCAGGTACAATGTTTCAAGCAAGCGCAGGCATGGGCTATCCTGCACCCTGACTAGGAAGGAGTGGGAATAATGCTCCCTCCTTTTCATGTACTACAGAAACAGTGGAATATTGAATGTTCATTGGAAGTCACAGCAATGGTGATTCCTGATGTTCTGCAGCCAGGCTGGCCTACCCATGTACCTTAACCCTATCCAGGAGAGACATTCCCAGGGTTTAGCATGTTGCTCATTTTTTTTTGCTTATTTAAATCCTTGACACCTCTGCAGAGGAGGCTCATTACTGCTCATGATGGGAGAGGTTTTTGCGGTAAAGGATGGTTGTCCCAGTAGGTACTGGAGTTAGTTCACTCACACACAACCCAAGCCATCAGAAAGCTCTGACATGGAACAGCTTGTACCTCTCTTAACCAGGACTCCATGGCCTGGCAACAGACCACAGATGTTCCTGGACCACAGAGCCCAGGAAGAGGGAGGGCTGGCAAAAGGGCAGGAGTGTCAGAAGGGGCACCGGCGACTCAGCTGGGAGCCCAAAGTGTGTGTGGCGGGGGAGAGTAGGGGAGGACAAACAGCATGGTGGGGAGTTCCCCAGCAGAGCTCCCTGTCCCCAGAGGCCAGGGAGCTCTAGCCTGGCCACAGCTGTGGACCTCCAGCCTTGGCCAGGGAGCTCCTACCCCAGAGGCAGCCAGGGAGCTCTGGCCCAGGCTGTGGAGCTCCGGCCCCGTCCCTCCGCCCCGGCTGCAGGGCTCCGGCCCCTCCCTCCACCCCAGCTGTGGAGCTCTGCCCCGGCTGTGGAGCTTGGTGGCTGCGGAGCTCTGCCCCGGTTGCCCAGCTCTGGCCGTGGCGCTCCGGCCTTGGGGGGCTGAGGCAGCAGCGGGGGCAGGCTAGAGCCCATGCCTGTTGGCAACATGGCCACAAAGGGAGGGACCTTCCCTGGTCAGTCAAATCCCTGTCAGGTCCTGAGGGTGCCGGACCAGGGAGGTCCATCCTGTAACAACGTTCAGTTGCTGCTGACCTGGGCTGGGTTCAAACTGGTCTTAGCAGCGTGAGGTATTCTGTCTCATTACCAGTCCTATCAGCCATCATCTCTTCTGAACAGTGACATTTTTTGTGATGTGGACTTGTGTATGATCAGACTCCATGGTGATGGGCCTGGAATAAGAATCTGAGTCATTCAGAATCCCTTCCTTAAGAGCTTTTGAAATATGTCTGTTTCATTTAGCAGGTTAGTGCTTATTGAGTCCTGATCCTAACTGTGAAAGGGGAGGTAAGGAGAATGTGTTCGTAGAAAAGAATTGTTCCCTCCAAATTCATTGTGCTGTGAGGCACTGGTCCTTTGTGTGTATTTCTGCCTTTGGAAAGTTTAGCAGAACCTCTGGAGGAATATCCTGGCCCTTCTGGAGTCTCTGGCATTCTTAAGTGCATCATTGGTCAGAGTAATTCTTCAGTCTGAAGTATCAGACCCCAAGAGAAAAACACAGAGCTTAGATGGCTTAGAAGCAATAAAAGCAAGAGCCAATGAAAAGACCTGACTGGAGTGTGGGGAAAGGGCTTTAGAGAACAGACAGGGTTTTGTGGGGAGGTATTGGGCAGATGTCAAGAGACCATACTTGGAAGCCTGGTTAATAACAGAGCCTGGTGGGGTTTGTACACACACAGACACACACACAGCCCTGGGAGAGGGTTTAGAGCAACAGGAAATGTTCATAACACCACAACTTTATCCTCCCAAATGGTTTCTTGATCTGTTCCTACCTCTTTCGCTTGATCTTAGTTTTGAACTCTCTAAATAATTTAGGAACATTACAGTCCCTGATTGAAAAGGACTGAACTTTGCCTGGAAAGGTACAAAAAGTAAATAGCTCAGGAATGATTTAAGGAAGAATGATATTTGCATTACTGGGAACCAGATTCCATTGGGGATTTATAACACCATTAGCTAGCCCTCCTGTCCCATTCAGGAACGACCAAGATTGTTTTAATGTTGCAGCAGCTAATAGTTTAGATGAGGATGTTCCTCCTGGAGGGACCTAGGGTTTGTATGTGAATGTTGCTTTAGTTTAGTCAGATTTCAGTAGGAATGTAATTTAAGTGATGTCTCCTTGCTGACAGCCCCAAAATGCAGCCCTCCCAGTCAAACGGATCCCATGACAGAATAACTTGATTCCCTTGCAGTTTATGGAATGGCACCATATTGAGAGCTCAGAAACGAAAAATACTTTCTCACGGCATTTTTATGTAAGAGTTTCCAGCTGTCCCGCGTGTGTGAGCCAGCTTTAGTCCCTGGGGTGTCGCTATGGGAACGCTGTTATGGCAGCTGCTTTTAGCACAGATTTGAGGCTCCTTGCAGCTTGGCTGACCCGAAGCACAGCTTCCGGACCGTATCGAAATAGTTAAAAGTATCTCTCTTGAAAAAATGCAGATTAAATAGTTTGAGAGGGAGGATGTAACCAGCAAGCATCAGCAGGTCCAGAGCTGCTGTCCTGATCTACAGGTTGGGAGGATACAATATATTTAGAATTAGAGGTCTAAGGTTTTCCTCAGATGCATGGATATTTCTAAGATCTTTTTGGCCGTTTTTGCATTAGCAGGAAACTGTCTTAGTGCTGAATCTAAAGGTCTTGATCCTGTAGCGTTAGAGAAGAAATATGGTCTTGTGGTGAAGGCTCTAAACTGGAGCTCAGAGCTGGGTTCAAATTCTGTCTTGTGTGACTTTGGGCAGATCACTTTAATCTCTGTGTCTCCGTTCCTCATCTGCCATTGGCCAGTCCTGCCTGTTGACTTGGAGCTCTCCAGGGCAACGACACTTGCTGTGTTTGCCCAGTGCTTAGCACATTGGGGTTCTTGTCTGGTTTGAGGCTTCTGGGCACTACCATAGTGTATATAAAGTGTAGCCCTCACTCACACCAAACTTGGGAGTGAATCATCCTAATTAAGATAATTTGCTAATCATGTGGTCAGGGTGGGGCCTTTAATGTATCCAGGGTGTTTTTGCACAAGGGTGTTTGTGTTCTGTAGGAGCCACAGACTAATGACTAGAGTTGAGATTCGTGGTGGATTTAGAAGTCACATTTCATCCTATCCAAACCTTTTTGCCAGTTTACAACAGCAGCCAACACCCGCCAGGGCCAGAGGTGACTTTCCCTCTCCTTCGGTTTGACTTTCAGGGGCAACGTTTGTGATGTGTTGGGTGGAAAGAGAAATAACCGCAAGGAGCTTGGGGCAGGATTTGGATGGCTATCAACGCACCAGCCGTTTCTTTTACTTTTCCATCTCTGCCTCAGTTTGCACTCTGCTCTGCAGCTGCTCCCTGCCAGTTGGGCAATTCATGCTTATGTTTCCCTGCTGGCTGGGTTGTGTGGTCCTCTGAGTCATGCTGCAAAACCACCCTTCAGCCCTTCCTGGGATCGGTGGTCTTTGTGACACAGCATTGCTCAGCAATCCTTTATCCCACTTGGCTACAGCTGTCGCCTCTGAATGGCTTCCTTCTGAGGTCCTTGCCTCTAGGCATCCTCCCTGACCCTTTTTTCTCCATGGCCTTAAGCCCTTGTCCCTTCCCTGAATCTTTCCTGCCTCTTTACAGGCCCCTTTCCCCTCCCTCCACCAGTTTGCTTCCCTGCTCTCTCAGGTAGAGAGCTCCTCTCTAAATCTTGCCTTGTCCTTATTCTCACTAGGCTGAATGAGAAACTAGCCTTACCCAGCCCCCAGTCACATGGTTCACATTATACCTTCCATCAGATGACAAGGCCACATCCCTGTGAATGTCCGTTTGGGTCTGAACCTGGACTGGAGCCAAACTTCCCTTAAAGGACCAGAGAGTATCCTGTTACAGCCCCCAGTTCTGAAAGGGGCCTCTTCTAGCTACTGGAATACAACTGATAAATGAATGGTTAATTGATAGTCAGAGATTAAAATCTAATTAGCCCACATCAAAGGGTAACTTACTAAAACTACTGCATGACCTAAGTAGTACATCACTGCCGACCCCAAGCATACAAATATCCTGGGCTAGGCTCCAGAAAATCATGAGATTTTAAAAAATAATTTTGGGTCTTTAACCTTCTTTTGAGTCTTAAGCATTCAAATTTTCAAGCTTTTCTTTGCAGCCAGGAGAGCTAGAAACTTTTTTTTTAAATGAAAGCTGAGCAGCTCAGATAGTCATCTACCACCAGAAGCTGGGACTTCAATACAAAGCACTAATAGGGTGATCAAAATGAGAATAGGCTGCACTTCAGTGTGCTTTTCCCTTTTTCATACTTCGGCTGCTCGCTAAAGTAAGTTGGGAGAAGTTTGCTCTATTCAACTCTTTTTACTTCCTGTTAAGGCTAAGCACTGTCTTTAGAATCATTCTTTCTGCTCCAAGAACATGACCTAATATAATTCAAGCTGGTGTGCATAGACTCTCTGATTTAATAATGCACAGTAATTGTGCTCCTCCAGTTCTACGACATGTTATGCAGGAGATCAGACTAGAATGATCATGCCGGTCCCTTCTGACCTCAAAATATATCAACCAGGAATGACATTTACTGATATAAATGTATTCCATAACAAGGGTGGGTGCATCAATTATGTAGGAAAAATAAACCAAAATGTCATTTAGCCACAGCCCTCAAAGCAAGCAAACTAAATCGACAGTGAACTGATGGAGGGTAAATGGAGCATTTTATGCCACCAGTAGAATAGCCCCTACTTTGTTTGCATAGCTAAGGAGTGGCTTCCTGAGCCTTGTTTGCTATTAGTCCCCTTTATTGAGGATGATAGTAGTAGGTCATTCCCCTCCTTCTCAAATTACAGCGGGTGGCTGAAGTCCCGAGACAAGCAAGGGAAGTTTGTTTTCGGATTGCATGGGTCATAGTCGCTTTTTTGACTGTAATGAGATATTGCCATTGACAGCACTAGACATAGGGCTGCTTTGTGGTATAAGGTATTTTATGTGGCACCTCTTGCCCGTTTCTGAGGGTACCTCTCCACTGTTTTAAAAGTGCAGCAGCAAGGCTCAGAGCCCAGGTCTGCAGCCTTGGGCTTGCTAGGCTCACGCTAATGGCACCCAGACCTGCTGTGTAGATGCTCAGGCTCTGAAACCCACCCTGCGCCTTGGGTTCAGGGCATGAGCCCAAAAGGCGATGCAGCTATATTTAGCACAACCCCCTCGTGCCAGAGACTGTGGACCAGAGTGCCGAGCTGCTGTGATGGGTTTTTTTAAATGCAGTGTAGGCATTCCCTGAGTGACTCTGTTCAGTGCATTTAGCCTCATACCAAGATCCCCTTCACCCTGTGGGGCAGGGAAGTGTACAGATGGGGAGCCGAGGCATGGTGAGACAAAAGGACTTGCCCTAGGTCACACAGGCAGTCTGTCATGGAGCAGGGGTTTGAACCCAGGTGTCCCAGCATCTCAGCTAGTGCTGTAATCTAGTCCCCCTTGATGTTGCTACACCACAGATTCATGTTGGTGTTTGTGTGCCACACCAAAAAGCTCGCCGGTGTCCAAACACAAAGGAAAGCTGGTTGCCCTCTTAGGGTATGTCTACACTTGCACCTTAGTTTGAACTAGGGATGCAAATGCAGGCATTCAAAATAGTCAATGAAGCAGGGATTTAAATATCCCACGCTTCATTAGCATGATCTTGCCGGGGCATTACTCCGAATGCCAGCTGTTTCGAAAGTGAAAGTTTGTGCCAGGACGCGTTAGTTCAAACCAAACCCCTTGGTTCGAACTAACATTTCTCCTCCTTTTTTGGGAGTTACTCCTTCCTTCCTTTCTTTCTGCACCAGCTCCCTGGATGAAGCGCAAAGTCTTACCTCTCACTAGTCAGCAGGGCCAGCGTAACGCTGCTAGATGTAGGAGGCACTGTCTAGTTTCTGCTGGTGAGTGGCTGAGCTGTGCCAAAGAAAAAACTGGTCCCTGACCCAAACTGTTCGCACCCTGTGGTCACCAGAAAGTCTCACTTGGGCCTCACATCCTGTGGTGTACAGGTCCAGGAAATGCTTGGAGTGGGTCAAAGAGGCAAAGAGAACCAACAGGGAAGAGGATCCATTGGTTGGATGATTTTTCTGTATTAAAAATACAGATAGTCCCCGACTTACGAACGAGTTACGTACCAAACACTTGGTTGTAACTTGATCTATTCGTAAGTCGGACTCCATTCATTTAAATATGACCACACTGTTCATAAGCGCGGATCACCCGTTCGTAACTTGGGGACTGGCTGTAATGCGCTTAATGGGAAGTTGGTCGTAAATACGAACGGTCGTAAGTTGATGCATTCGTAACTCGGGGACCACCTGTAGAATATTGTTGCTACCATGTCCTGGGTGATTTCATTAACACGTGTAATCTAATGTTCTACCACCCAAGGTAGCCCTTTAGTGACATGTTGTTCTTCCTTTTATGACAAGAGGTTGAAGATAATGGGTAAAACTACAAGCTGAGTTTTCCAAAAGTGACCAGTGATTTTGAGACACATAAATCAAAGATTAGCCATAGTGTCTACTGGCTTCTACTATTGGTGTAGCTGGTGAACATACCAGAGAGGAGTGTTGTTCAATCTTGTTTAATATCTCAAAAAGCTGCTGCAACATTTCATTTTGAAAAGCTTTAATAAGGAAGTGTTGACAACACTGTTTTGCAAAATGTAAAGGTAACTATACAAATTCTTAATACAAAAAGAATAAATTAAAAGCAGATTTTTTTTTGAAATTCTGCAACTTTTTCTACATCTTTTCCCCTTGATTACCATTGAACAGAATCCAGTAAAATCATTTTACATGCTCTAAAGACAGTTTGAGAGACCTATTTTTTCTTTTTTAAACTAGAGTCCATTTTACACAACTTGTAATAAAACTATTGACATTAATATATATGTAAAACTTTACATCTAGTTAACTAAGCAGTAACTGGTCATCTGATAGCACCTGAATGGGGTTTGCTATGTCCAAAACTAAAACTAATACAGAGTGAAAACAATTCTGACATTTTCAACACTCGACTGCATATAGTATCATTTAAAAATAAACCCTGCCTCACAATATGGCATGGTGTATGCATATGCCATGTTTCTGGCTAAACCAAGGGAATTTCATACAGAGACACTAAGAATGCAACAGTGGCTTTCTATCAGAGAAGGGCCTTAAAAAAAAAAGAGAGGCTGGGAAGTTGGTAGTCAAGTGCTTGTATAGAACAGTTCTGTTTTACCTCTCCATATTATACTTAACCATGTTAATCTAATATGATTAACATTGTATGTACATTTGTGTATAATTGAATTGAACTAAACAGTAAAACCTGTTTTACTTAATGTCTTTACTACCAGACTGGCTCACATGTGCCTTGATTGCAAAACAGAAAAGCAGACCACAAAGCAAAACCCAATCCTTTTCTCAAAAGATTTTTTTCTCTCCTCCAGCCTCGTTGCAATGCAGGCTTGCCAAACTGTTTCCAATGTGACTTCAAACACAATGAACTTCAGGGCTGCCACCCTCTTGCCCCTCTGCAAAACTGCAGGCCTGTCCTGATTCTGGATCAATTAATTTTGATTAGTTATTTGTATTATGTAGCATCCAGAGCCCTGTTCTGCTGCAGGGCTTGAATCCTGTAAATAAAAAGGGCTATATAGAAAAATGATTCACCAGGGAAAATGAAAATATAGACAGTTGCACAAAGCCCCCGACCTTCTTCGGCTAATTCC
The DNA here is from genome assembly GCA_032595735.1 of Pelochelys cantorii. NCBI lineage: Eukaryota > Metazoa > Chordata > Testudines > Trionychidae > Pelochelys > Pelochelys cantorii. The sequence goes on along the minus strand of CM064326.1, from coordinate 333,609,311 downwards.
TGCCTGGTGATTAACATGGGACCACTGTTTATAGTTAGACTTGGAAGGATTAGAGTTTAATCAGCAAAAAGGTATTAATCAATGTTGTCGCCTCTCCATCCAAAAACAGAAGTGGGGCAGTAAGAACAATCCCCTCATTAGTCATATTTCGAGAGAGGCAAAAATAAACACACATTGCAATCTCCTGGCTGTCAGATCTTCGGGGTGCTTTGGCTAGCAAGAGAGATGATTATTGTCAACTATGATTTCTAATGATTCTTGACTTCCACAGACATTAGGTTTGGAATGATTAGAAATGTTGGTCCATACGGAGTCTGACCAAAGGTCCATCTAGCTCAGTATCCTGTCTTCTAAAAGTATCCAATGCCAGGTGCTTCAGAGGGACTGAACAGACTAGGTATCCATCAAGTGGATCCATCCTATTGCCAGCTTCTGGCGAACAGAGGCTATGGACACCAAGATTGAAGGTTTTTAAATTTCCTGCAGGGCAAAAATTTGTCAGCGCTATGGAGAGGTAATTTAACACCTAAAGTTAGATCTGCAGTCCATGTCTTGAGCAAGTCAGATAACCTTCCCGTGCCTCACTTCTCCCCAGCCACAGCTCCTACAATAAATAGCTCACAGGCGTATTGGGAGACTGCAAGGTAGCAGGTAAGTGCAGCATATTAAATAAGTCAATACACATAAGCAATGTAGGAAACCAGAGGAAAAACCCCACACCCCTAATCTTTCCAAACCTAGATATAAGAAATCTGTGCTCTTAAAAGCTTCCAGCAAAACGGTATTCCAGTGATGCTATTACACAAAAAAAGCTGTGGCAGCCCCTAAGTTTAGTTTTAAATTTCCTGCCCTTCTGGTCTGGTAGACTAGCGTTATTCTTAGAACACACACACACACGCACACGCACTTTATTTAACCTAAAGCTAACGTCAGTTTCTGCTTTTCACAAAGTAACCCCCTACAGCCATGTCTTTAATTGCCTTTCCCATAGGAAATCATCATCTGCATGCACAAATGGGGAGAGAACCCCACCCCACCTAGTGGCAATAAAAAACAGCATAGCACCGTAGTGAAGACTAGACGTGCCAGCTTCAACACCCACCTAGCTTGTGCACGAGTTCAGTACAAAAGTGTCTTTGAGGCCTTTTGAAGTTTGATGGCTTGACATTTATAGCATTGCTCCAAAGTACATGTAAACTTGCAGCTCCTGTCACGGCTCTCTTGTGTGTTTCCTTTTGGTATCAGTAGAAAAACTAGAGTCTGTGTCGAATGCATCAAGGTTACTCATTAATTAGCTTTTATTTATTATGGTCCCTTCTTGCAATCTGAAAATTTACTGAGACAGCTGGTTAGTAGACAACACTACTGAACCCCCACTTCTGCTTTAGTGGGGTCCCGTGGATAGCAATACTTTGGTGATGAGCCCTTTGCTACATTGGCACTACCAGAAGTGTAATAGTCTGAACCGTTATGCTAATGTGGCTTTCCCATGTTGATTAGCTCATAATGTGCTTTCCTTTGATTTCACGTTAAATACTTTGTGCATAATTAGGATATCATGTAATGGTTATTTCTATTCATAAAACGGCTTTTGGCGATTTTTCACCTATGTTATAAAAAAAAAAAAAAACTAAACAAAACCTGGATGTATTGGTCGTTAGCCTGTGCCAGCCACGGATACTAAGAATAGCAGTACTTGCCTCTGCTTTCGCTAATAATACCCTTGTCAACCTTTGTGTCTGTCCAGTTTAACAGCAACTTTTCAAGAGTGATTTTATGATACCAGCCCAGAGCTCTGGTGTTTCTTCATCCCAGTGGGTTGTTAGTGTTAGTATTTTGGAAGGGCTTAACGTGAGGAAGGAATTAAAAACAGTTTCCAAATTGTAGGAAACGGGCTAATTTAAACCGATGCTGCACATGCTTTCCTGGTAATTCTGCGATCTTGGCAGCACTGAACTGATTGTGATATTCTGACATCTCTGAAGCAAGAGGAGCTTTTCATTACTCCAAATAAATACTCCAGGAGTAAAGAATGTTGTTCACAACCGCTCTCTCAGCCACTTAACTAATGTTCTGGTGGCTTCAGATTGCAAGTTGTAGAACTGTTACTATTTTCCCAGGCCATAGACCAATACGATTGTATTTATACCTCGAAAGGCTTTCACTATTTAAAAGGAAAAAGCCCCTGCCATCTGGCTGTTAACATAGTCATATATGTTGTCCCCACCCCCTGGCTGGTTTGGGCTATGGGAGTTGTATGTCAGTCCGTGGCAATCTAGTTTGAAACACTGCTATCCATTGGTGATTGCAGCTGCATCCTGGGGCCAGTATCTGTAGTGGTGTCTGTAATCACATTTAGAGAAAAGTGCTTAGAGTTGAAGCTGGTGCCGGGCAACAGTGCATCTGGGTAAGGCAAATGAGAGGCAGTGAGGTGATCTCAGAATGGCATTGATGTGATCAGACTGAGGTCAGGGGTTCACACTAGAGTCCCAGGCTTGGCTTTTTCCTGTCCATACCACTGGACATCTGCTAGTTCTGGATAGAGGGGAGAATCCAGGAAACAGCTATCATTGTAGCTCCTACAGAAGAAAGGAGATTACTGTTAGAATGAATGCTACAGCAAGAGTTCATGCAAAAATTCAACCACAGACACACCACCATGGGACAGGAATGAGAAAGTAAAGAAAACGCAGCATGCTCTTTGGCCCTTTGTGGCATTGGTTCTCTAGACGATCACAGAGCTGGCAACTGGGGCAGATTCAGCAGGAAAGACCCACCCAAGTAGTCCTCTCCAGAGCAGCTCACCTCCACGGAAGCACTGCTAGGTGAACAGTTCTCTTTCAGATCTCTACAGGCCAGTTTGGGTTAGGCTAATTTCTCTGGACAAAACTGAGTTCAAATGACATTTCCTGGCCCTTCCTCACAAGAGAATGTACAGAATTATATAGCCATCTTACTGTCCCCCTTTGGAGATCAAGAGAAGCCTCTAGCCAGTAGCACCTGCTCCCATCGGTGCTTCTGACATGACTGATAGCTGAAAAGATGAGTCATGTCTAGTACAAACATACATCAAGAATGCTTGTTTCTACAGGCATTCTTCCCTAAACGAGATGATGGAGGAGTGTCTAAAGAAAGAACCCTTTCTGCCAGTGCATAAAGTGTGAGTGTATTTGCTGTAGATACACATGCTGTAGATACATTCTAGTAGCAGGTCCTATATGTAGGTGGTTTTTCCTTAGGCTATGTCTACACTATAGCCTTTTTGTGGAAAAACATATGCAAATGAGGCTGTGTGGAATATTGCTGTGCCTCATTTGCATAATTAATAAGCGCCCGTTTTTGCCATCTACACGGCTCCTTTTTGCGCAAAAAAGCCCCGCTTGCGCAAGAGCCGTTCTTCCGGGAAAAAATGCCTCTTGAGCAAAAACGGGTGCTCATTAATTATGCAAATGAGGCACGGTGATATTCCATGCTTAGCCTCATTTGCATATGTTTTTCTGCAAGAGAGGGGCAGTGTAGACATAGCCTTAGACTGATTCTCCATAGAGTGCTTTTTCCCCCCTCTGACTAGGGGGCAGGGTTGGCCACTGATATGGGGGAATAAAACCTTGGGGTTTTTTAGTGACAGACACAAAGGAGGTTGGAAGGACCTGTGTTGTCATCTCAGTGCTTCTCTGTAGCACCTCTCAAGCATAGCTATTGAAATGTGAAAACAAGTGGGCCTTGGAAGTCATTTGAACAGGATAGGCCAGGAAACTAGCAGCAAGACTGCCTGAGGGCTTTTTTTCCATCCATGATTTAAAAAACGAGGTTCATGCTAGCCTTACAGAATTAAAGATGGCTGTGTGAGGACAATGACTTTGGTGACCTGAGCATAAGCATACCACGAATTAATGCAAAGGCAATATGGTATTTTCTGTCTTATCTAGCCCTTTCTTAATGATTCCCAACAGGCTGTTGGCTTTTTAGACCACGTGATTTTATATGTATAGTTGGGATTATGTTTTCCAATGTGTATGACTTTACATTTATCAACATTGAATTTCATCTGTTATTTTGTTGCATAGTCACCAAGTTTTGTGGAGATCCCTTTGTAACTCTTCGCATTCAGCTTTGGATTTATAATCTTGAGTAGTTTTGTATAATCTGCAAATTTTGCCACCTCACTCTTTACGCCTTTTTCCAGATCATTTATAAATATATTGAAATCACTGGTCCCACTACAAGCCCCCACAGGACTCCACTATTAACTCTCAATTCTGAAAACTATTTATGCCTATCTTTTAACGGTTAACCTGTCCATGAGATGTCACCCCATGACAGCTTACTTTAGTGAAGGTCCTTTTCAAAGGCTTTCTGAAAATCTAAGTACACTCTATCGACTAGATCACCTTTGTCCACATGTTTTGTTAAGAATTCTACTAAATGGGTGAGGCATGATTTCTGTTTACAGAAACCATAGTGACTCTTTCTCAACATATCACTTTCCTCTTTGTGTCTGATAATTCTGTTCTCTACTGAAATTTCAATCATTTGGCCTATTCACCAGTAATTGCCAGGTTCACCTCTGGAGCCTTTTTTTAAAAATTGGTGTCACATTAGCTATCCTCCAGTCATCTGGTATGGAGGCTGATTTAAATGATGGGTTACATATCACAGGTATGTAGTTAGTAATTCTGCAGTTTCACATTTGAGTTCCTTCAGAACTCTTGGTGACTTATAACTGTTTAGTTGACCAATTTGTTGTTTAGATTTTATTTTCATAGCACTCTTGTGAGCTAGGGAAGGATTATCCCCATTTTACATATAAGGCATGGAGGGACAAAGCAGATTCCAATAAATTGCCTCAAAGACTGCACAGGAAGCCTATGGCTAAGCTGGGGATTGAACCTTGGTCTCCTGAGACTTAAACCATCCTTCCTCTCCACAGAAACATCCCCCAGCATTTTGTCCAGTGTGCTTTGGCAGGCCGTGCTTATCCACTTGCATTCCTGTCCCAAGTGGCACAAAACTTGTCTTCATAGGGAAAACTAAGAGCTATAGATTTGCTGAAAGGGCCGCCCACATATGCTGGCGAGTTTTACAAATGCTTCCAAATTTGCTCTTCCAGGAGCTGAGCAAATTCTTGCTGTTACTATCCAAATGCCCATACAACCCAAATGCCTGCTCCTTACTGATACTGGGATGTCAACAGTTATATGCAGAGCACACGCTACAGGAAAAAGGGATGAAAGAATAAAACATCCCCTTACTATACCTCTATTCATCAGTACTTTGGTGAGTTGGAGACTCAGACTCATCCATAGTGGGTGAGTTGTCTGTTGCTTCTCTGAACAAAGGAGTGCGCAGAGGGAGGAAACAGTAAAGAGGAAATGTTAAAGAAAAGAAATGACACACATTGTTAAGAGCTTATTAACACAGTGGGAAAACAAGTTGATGAATCACCTTAAGACAAAAGAGTTAGTGACATAAGAAAACATGTCAGGCACCTTTGATTCATGCTGGGAAATAGCAAAATGTATTGCTGAGATGGCCTCTTTTTAAATTTTGTTCCCTTAATGGTTTTGTCATTTTAACTAGGCATGAATTGAGTAATGGATTTGTCTATTTGATTCCTTTTTGCACAGGATGTTGGTCCAAACCCTCACATGATGTAAATCTACAGAGCCCCATTCCCACCCCATGAGGGTCTGGCCTGGTCTTTTTGTCGTGTGAGGCTGGAAGGAGAAGTTCTGATGCATGGAAAAAAGTGAAAAAAAAAATCAGTTCTGCCTGGAAACAAGCGACTTCTCAAGTGGTTTCAGATCATATTAATTGTATTCATGATAGGGTTGTGCCTGAGGAAGGTGATTATAATGGGGGTTGAGGCAGAATCAAGGCTATGGTTTGGGCTCAGAGCGATAGCCTGAATGGGGCAAATCTCAGCTCTTCACCCTAGATTTCTGCCATATATTGGAGTCTTGCAATATTTTGGCTTCCTTTGAACTGGAACCAATAAAAATACTCACTTGAGTTTTGGACCTAACCCAAACCCACACTTGTTCGTAGGGGGTTTGAAGGCCAAGCATGCTGAATTTGAGCATGCTGAAAAGCAGAGGAACTTTTTGGGGATTTGAGGTTCTGTTTTTATCCCCCCATCTTTGTTTAAAATCTCAATTTTCTCTTAAATGCCTTCTGGATTATTGCTGCCATAAAACCAAATGCCACATGTGGATGTTGTTGCTTATACTGGAGTATTTTTTGTACTCCCACAAAACCAAATATTTAGGTACAACAGAGTGGGCATAGAGATAGATTAGAGTAAGAATTTCAACACTCAGCAGTGTTTGTGCCCTGCAATGACTGTGGCATAAGCCCACCACATCTTAGTTCACTACCCCTAGAGGACCATTATAAATGGCATAAGGTCTCTGCAACCCCAGGGCAACAGTTTGCAAACTGTGTTCCCTGAAGACTCTCCTGGTGCCTTCACAGAACAAAACATTCTGAGAATCAAGCTCTGGGATATGGGATGCTGGATAGATCCAAGAAAATGGCCCTGTTTTATCTGGCTTACAACCCCTGAACCATGCCTCTGACCAGCCTTCTGGATGTGTGCATGAATTGCCATAGTTAAGCACCCTGCGCCTTGTTTACGCTGCAAGATTCCATTACTGTCTGAGAATCTGGACCACTACAATGACATTCATAAAGAAAATTCAGTATTAGTGCTACATACAACATGGGGACCACATGTGGCGCCTACACAGTTTTTGCAGAAATTCTCCCACCATTGGGTTGGCTCAGCGCTAGTACTGTAGCATACACTGTGTGTGGAAGACAGACAGATGCAAATGCACGATCCAGTCTAAATTAGTGGTTTCCCCATGGCTACATGAAAATTCTCTGCGTAGGTCAGTGAGTACCTGAGGGTGTTCCTGTGCCTAGATCTATTCTTTCACCAGTGTCCTCTCCTTGCAAGAACAAGATCCGGAAGAACTGTACAAGAACATATTCTCTCCCTCACGTGTCTAAACTACTGGGATGATCTATTTAAAGATGAAATCAAATCTACATTTCATACTCTAAGACAACTCTGGCACGTTGAAGTCAGCTTGGTGGTTTTGGAGTGGCTAGAGAACATTGTGAAAGACCAAGGAACGTTAATCCTCTATCCTACCCCGCCCCCTGAGACTCACCCGGTCTGCCATGCTACGATGTGGTGGGGACTGCTTGGTGGTGTAGCTGCTAGCTCACTCGATGGTGTTGAACTCCTCTGGCTGTGAGGTAAGGCAGCTAAAATTGAGGGGAAAAACAGCCAGTGAGAAAAGGAGACCAGGGATAAGGAATTCCAGCACCGTCAGCTCACTGGAGCAGGAGATAGATATCGAGTTGTGACTAAACACAGCTCAGGAGTTGGAACCTCACTCTTACATATGGCTCTTTGCACATACGCCCTGAGCAGCACAGCTGCTGAGAGACTGGCCAGCGTACTCCTAATTCCCTGTGCTGTGTGCACATGACTGGCTTGTCTGGGGAAAATTTTGTCCCAACCCAACCTCCAACTGTGTGAGATTATATGGGCTGAAGACCTTTTCCCATCTACCAAACTCACTGCAACCAAGAATGGGAAATAGTTCTTCAAACTACGAAAACAAACCAATGTTTTATTGCCACTTGAACCCTCAGCACCCTAGAGCCAGAGCAGGGGATGGGGCCACTGTCCCTTCACATGAAGGAAATGAAGGAGCAGAGCCAACCTTAACAGGCAACTCGGGGACTAAAAGAAATCCTGGCCTAGTAAAACATAGGGGCTGCTAGCTGGGCACGTATAACACTTGCTGTAGAAAACCCAGCTTCGTAAATTTCAGAGACCAAAGATGTTAGGTTCTTTTAAATTTGGCTGCAGTGAACTTATGAGCATGGATCCCGAAGTGGGTTGATCTTAATTAATTTTATATTAATGACACTAAAATACCTAGACACTGTAAAGTAGCAGTATCAGAGGGGTAGCCGTGTTAGTCTGAATCTGCAAAAGCGGCGAGGAGTCCTGTGGCACCTTATAGACTAACTGAAGTGTTGGAGCATAAGCTTTCGTGGGCAAAGACCCACTTCGTCAGACCCACTAGCATTAGTGGTTTTACAAGGGCATTTATGCTTTAAGGGTCTTTTAGAGCAGTGGTTCCAAACCCTTTTTATATGAGCAAACCCATTCACAAACTTTTGGCAGACTGGTAACCTTTTATTTGCATATGCATTATGCAAATAATGAATATATAAATGTTATCTGTCCGCCTAGCTCAAACCCAGCCCCTTGCTCCAGAGTGCCTCCTACCCTTACGCCCCATACCCTTTGATCCTTTAACAACTGACCCCATGGGCTCTATCTTTTGGTCATTCCATCCCAGTACTCAGATCCCTGGAACAGAAACCTCTCCAAATCAGACATACGCTCAGGAGCACAATCATCTTTGAAGGACACTGAGTGCCAATAACCACTTTAGAGCAATGGCTAGTAAAATGATTGAGGCGTCTCACTAACATTCTCCCACAGGCTGGTAAATTCTTTAACAGCAGTTAAATGACATTGAAAAAGAAGAGAAAAGCAAAGTCTAATCTGTTCCTTACAAGTGAAGGTCCCCAGGGTCGCTATTATCCCATCATCACAACTGGGCTCCGGCTTTTAAAACTAGGGTTGGTCCATACTGGCATGGTCAGTGAAAGTGATTTACATTTGGGGCAACTAACCACTGAGACAATGTTTGGTTTTTATCATCAGTGTTTTCCTTTTAAGATGCCTCATCTAACTGAACCGATAGGAGTCTCTACAGCTCAGGAGAACAAGCATGTTAATGACGTTTTAGGTACTTACTGCTTCTGTTTGGGGTAGAACTGCCAAAGCGACACTGAACTTCCCATCAAAAAGGGGCTACATACAAGTTTGCAGCACAAGAGAGCTGGCGCGGCTTAGGTGAGTGGGAATGGACTGTAGCCCTTTTACCATTAAATCAGCTCAGACAAACCCAGCCCAGGGTTCCTCGTGAATGAACGTTGTTGGCTGCTCAGTGCTCTGAGGGTCGCGCAGTTCAGCTCTCAGTAGCAAAGAGCACCACTTTATAAGCATCACCACTAATTGGCACCCTGGGTGAGCAGGCCATGAGGTGGTGTCCTCAGGTCAAGGCTGAGGCACATGGGTAGGAGTGAAATGAGGGAAGCTTGTCAAGGTGCTGCCCATGCGGTACCAGCAGCTGCCAATCAACCAACCTTCACTCCCTCGCTCTTGCAGCGTTGGGTTAGATTCATGGGTTCTGGCAAAGCCTCGGGTGAGTCCTTACTGGCATACCGGCTTGCTCAGATGTATTCGAATAAGAGAGGATGGCAAAGATGTATCGAATGTTAAATTAGTTCCTCTCATTTCAGGGAAATGTAGCACAATCTCTGAACAGCTGCAAGGCCCTGCTGTTACTCAACAGGAATATTACAGGAGCGGCCGGAGGCCCAAACAGGACGGGGTGCCACTGAATAGGCGCTGTGCAAAGACATGGCCCTGACTTTATAGAGCTTACAAGATTCCCCCGGTGTGGGGGGGGGGGGGAAGAGGGGGAGCACCTCTAGTGGTTGTACTGAAGGTACTGTATGAATCGAGGATCTCACCCCCTTCAAATACATCTTTTTAGTGGGGCCACTTGCTCTTTAAGGATTTTTTTGGCCATACCAGATATTCTTATGTTCTTAATGGAACACCAGTTAGATGCCTTACTCTTCTATCTATTTACTGGGAAAATCAGGTTCTCTTGAGTTGTGTTCTGTTGTTCCATATTGCTCACTTTAACGGACCCTGCCCACAGCGACAAACCTAATCAGCTCCCACTAATGGGGTTTCTCTCTGCTACCACTCTACAGGCCAGATCCAAAGCCCATGGAAGTTAATGGAAACATTACCAAGATTTCCGGAGGCTTTGGCTCAGGCTGTGGGGATCTTTCTTCTAGCCCTCTAAAGAAGTTGTTCACAACAGATGAGCCCTAGGGAAAATTCTCATCCGAGGAGACACACTGATAACGTTCACTCCGTGCTAAATCCACCACCCTACATGCTGACGCTGGACACCGGGCTGTTTACACAGGCTGCTCTGATTTCATTCATAAATTACCAAAACGCAATGCAGTCGTTAAACAGGTAAGCGCAACTTGGATGCGCTGCCCCTTGGGTGGCCTCTCACCTGATGTTGCTTTACACATTTGAGGCATCCTCGTTACCCTGCTGTGCGCCACAAAGGTGCTCTGAGAAGATGTGCTGTACTGGGAGCTGCTGTCCGAGGAGGTGGAGCTTGTGTGCGACAGGCGGCTGTGCTCCTTGTGGGAGGCTGTGGACCGCTGGTACCACAGCCGGAGTTCGTCTGATACGGCAGTCCTGCCTGAGCCCTTCTCGTGGCCCTCTCTGCCCAGAGATGGAGTCCTTATGATCTGAGAACGGGAAGGGGTCAGTCTTACGGAGTCTACTTCGTCCCCGTGCCAGTTCTCTTTGAACATTCCCCCTGCCGTGTAGGAGTTGGAGGTTTTGAATTGTGCTTTCACACTGTAGTGTCCCTCCTGGTCGTTCTCCAGGCTGCGTACCACTACGGGCGTGGAGCTGCCTTCGATGTACAGGGGGTACTCTTTGATCCTGTACTGAGAGGAAGGCTGGCTCTGGCTGTGCAGATAGACGCCGTGATGGCCCGTTCCATTCCTTGCGGCCAGGTTAGGCATGCTCCCTGAATTAGAGGAGACCAGGTTTCCTGCAGATTTGTGCCTTTGCCTCTGCCGCTCTCTGGCTTTCGAGGGGGAATCCTCAGCCAGGGTGGAGTAGTTGGGGTTCATCTGAGCAGGGTAGTAGTGCTCAGAGCTGGAGTGGCTGGTGCAGGAAGAGCAGTCATCCATGGGGTCAGAGCCATTACTGCTACGAGTCCTTGGGGTGTAGAAATCGGGGCTCCCCGTCTCATTCTCTGACCCAAGGAGCTTGCCTTGGGACTCTAAGCTGGAGCTCCTGTGTCTAAAGTGCTGAGCTAAACTGTGGAGTCTGGTCGGGCTGATGTCTACCGACCTGCAGGTGTCAGGAAGACAGAGGTTAGGACTGTGTAGTTAACAAAGCACGTGGGGTCTTGTTTGAGCATTTAATGCCAACACAGCATGTTCCAATCAGCGCGGACACACACAGCTACAGCCTGAGAGGTGCGGGGTGCTCCCAACTCCCACCAATTCCAAGGGGCGCTGGGGGTGCTCAGCCCCTGGCAGAAGGGGGGCATTCCACACAGGCATATTACTGCAGGAACTGCAGTTGATGTTCCCATCTGGGGTGAACGTCCCACCTCCCTGCCCAAAGCTGCAGCCAGTGGGCTTTATGGAGGGAACCTAAGCAGCGGGATGGGCTTGGGCCTCCACAGGCAGCTCGTGGGGCTCCAATTCTGATTGCTGTAGATTGAAAATCGCAGCCAACTCCCCTTCCACATTCCCTGTGTGGGGATTTGGGGCCACTAGGTGCAAATACTGAGGAGCCTCTGGCTCCACCCCAGCCTATCTGGAGTCAGCAAGGCACCCTGTTTCTGCAGCACCCGGGGGGGGGGGGGGGGCACATAGGCCTTACAACACGGCTTTCCACTAGCCGCCTCCCTGGGCAATCCCTGCCATTGGGCACAAGAGGTGCAAAGGGCATTGTCCCCCGGTGACCTTCACCAGCATGGCAGGAGCTGTCGATCTGTGCAAGCCCTTACTCAGGTTTCTGTTCTTGCGCTGCCATGCCCCTTCCCCGCTGCTTTGCACGTGCGGTGCACGGCCCGTACTGTCTCGTAGCTTGTGAAAGCTTTGCAGGCCTTTCCTCATGCTTACTGTGAAACTGGGGCACTGAGGCCAGCTTATGCAGCACCCTTCCCTCACCTCTGCCCCTCCCCCCGGAGTGACTCGTTTGCTCCTCTTTCATCTGAAGAAACCCCTCTATTAAAGCAGCTACACTTTGCTGGTCTTGAGTGGCTTTTGGGCTTACGAGTGTCACAGTGTGACTGTCCTTCATGCAAACACCCAAGTTTGCGTGTGTAGAAGGGTGTTTACTCTTGCCCACACCTGGTGGTCTTTACGCTGAACAGGCTCATCCCCTTAAAGTTTGTCAGCCACTCAAGGAACAGAAATGAAACCATGTGACCAATTAGCCCCACCTCTACTTGTCCCATGGCCTTTCTACATACATAGTTCACTGCTGCAGCGGTGTAACGCTACCCAACCTTTCTATCCAAACGGGAAGGGTAATTCCCTAACCTTGAATTTCACTTGAACACTGCAATTAACCCCTTGTCACTTCCAAAGAGGGGCTTGGCGGTTGTAATGTCTAGGAACAGTCAGAACCATTGTTTAAGTTCTCACCCACAGGACTTAGTTTTTAATTAAAGTAACTAAAATTGACTAAGTTGAGGATTCAAGCCCTGATTCAGGAACGAATCCCCACTGAGGATAGCGCTTCCTTCCTGAATCTAGGCCTCTGTCTTTAAAGTGTGACAACAACAAATACTTGTGCAGCAACAAAGTGAGGCAAGTTATTCTGGAAGTGGCAGGACTTACCTAGTGGAATGGACATAATGCGGACTGCGTACCCGTAGATCTGGTGTAGATGGCATGGTGGACTGGGAGTTCCAATGCGGGAGGCTCCTGATGGGGCTATTTTGCAGAGAGCTGCTCCCTCCAGCCTCTGCACAGCTTCCGGTGCTGGGGAACCGCTTGTGACTGCTGCAAAGCAAACACTGCATTTCACTTGTCAGACAGAAATGCTCTGCACCCACGCATTTGAGTCTGTGGGACAAATTCAGGTCTCAGCTACACACAAGCCGATCCTGCTGCAGTGAATGGAGTGCCACGCACAGTGCTGGTCTGAATCGCTTTTTGCAGTAACAAATGTTCAAACACAAGCTCAGCAGACTTATCAGTGAGAGGCTGTTGTCCGTCCTCTCCAACTAGCTTTTAAAATAATCCGATATGGATCAGCACTTGTGTGGTTATAGCTACTACTATCGTCTGTGGTGTAAGGATTTACCAAAAGAGCTAAATAGCATTCGAGTGAGTCTATCTGTGCTGTGAGATCAGGGATGCGCTTTTGTTATGTAGCTCAGGTTAAAGGCAGCCTCTCCCCCATACACGTCATTACCAGAATAACCTGCCCTTACTGTACCAAATGGGCATCCACAAAAGGAGGATGTTTGTGTAGCCGGCGTTCTCTAAGTGTCTGACTCACCTGGAGTGACTGTGTGAGGAACGTTTCTTGACCTTTTCGTAGGGTTCGTCCAGGGATGACTCGCTCCACATCTTGGGCTTGATAGGGGACTTGTCATAGTCATTCCGGTGGTAGTGCATTTGTCTGAGTCCTTCCAAGGACTGTGGAGGAGGGGGTCTGTTATGCAGGGGCGGCCGGGGAGGGAGTCCTTTGTGAGGTGACTGTAAGGGGGATATTGTGCTGGTAACCTGAGAATCCTCTGCAAAGAGAAACAAGGAGAGCAGCTGATGCTTTTGAAGGCCACCCAGCTGCAGTGTGGCCTTCCCTCCAGCACACCCAAGATCATCGCTTGGCTACAATGCGTCAGAGATGCTTTTCCAGGGCATGCATTATATGGTAATGAACTTAGGGCCTGATTTTCAGAAGAGCTTCCGCAGATGCTCTAGGTCAGTGTTTCTCAACTGGAAGGGTGGTCATGTGCAGTAATAGAAGTTTCATTCCAATGCAAAGAAAATAAAACTCGTCCAGACCCGTGTGCGTTAGAGCTCTGCTGCTTTCATGTTTGTGCTGGCAAACTTTTTCAAATCCCCCTCCCCCTTCTGCGCACACCCTTCCCCCCCCTTCAAAGTCAAGGATTCGCTGTCAACCTCCTGAAAAACATACCCCAATTAAATAGGCTCCTCCCTCCAGCTTATGTATCTTGTGGGTTCAGTTACCGTAAAAATGTAAGAGAGGGTTGCACATAAAATTTTGGTCTTTGACTCAGGGGTCCCCGATCTGCAATGGTTGAGCTACATTTCCTTAGTGCAACTTGATAGCAGGAATCACAGGGCGATATTCTAAAGTCTGTGTTATGTAGGAGGTCAACAAAGCATCCTATTGGTCCCTTCTGGTCTGAATAATTTATAAAATAGGGGGAGCTCTGACGCTCAACATCCCTGAAAATCAGGCCCTTTAGTGTGAGTCATATGCCCTATACCACCAATTCGGGTGTCTTAGAGATTGTAACAATTCCACGACCCCCTATGAGCCTTTTCCTACAGCGTACACACTTATTTCTGCATCTGTATTTTATACGTATAACTGACAAAACTTTCAGGGAGGATGATGGAAGGTGGTTGGTGTCTGAAATTATGTTCTCTGAAATGGCAAAGGTGGTGGTGGTGTAACTGTGCTGGCCCCAGGATATTAGACAGACAAGGTGGGTGAGGTAATATCTTTTATTGGGCCAACTTCCATTGGTGAGAGAGACAAGCTTCCCAGCCTACACAGAGGAAGAGCTCTGGGTAAGCTTGAATGCTTGTCTCTCTTGCCAAGAGAAGTTGGGTCAATAAACCATATTACCGTACCTGCCTTGTCTCTGACCCAGGCATGTTGCATACTGAGGATCTCCTCCGTTTTCAAGGGGATGCAGATGTCCTACTTCCCTTTACCACACTAGGTTTCTAAGGTCTGAAATGAACAACGTACCGTCCTCAAGAACAAGGGCATCTGAGAGGGAGCTATCCTCACTGGCGATGTTTCCTTCTGAGGAGGAGAACAAAAATAATCAAAGGGTTGTTTGTATCACTGTGGCTCCACATTGAATCTCAACAGAATCTTCCCCCGTTCATAGAGCACAGTCGCCCCTTGCTCTCCACACTGCCAAGAAGCAGCACGATTTCTATGAATACAGGCCAGCTTACGCAGTCCTTACTCGGGCACAACGCAGAAGAAAGACTGAGTGAAAACTCCAGGCCAGTTCCCTTGACATGCTGAGCTTCCTCTTGGCAGTTGCTGAGTGCCTCCAACTCTCATTTCAGTGGGCAGCAGGACTGAGTCAAAACCGAGAGTCCAAATCCCCAGAGGGTGTAAAATGGCATAACTCCATTAAAGTCAATGGAGGATCAGGCCTTAATGGCCTCAGGATTTGACCCCCTCATCCCTCAATCCATTTGGTTGCCAAATAAAAACAAATGCAAGATGCTAAGATTGTACAATACCGCGAGCGCCCTCTGAAGCAACAAAGGAACCAGCACCCCACTCCTTTTGCCAGAAGTGTTCTGACATACACATCTCCCTGGTATTTGCATCTGTGGCTCTGACATGTCCTGCCAGTGAGCGGACAGGAACTCAAAATGCTTTCAGGGCAGCAGAATGCAGCTGGGCTACAAATAAGGAAGCGAGAGAAGGGCTGATAATCTCAGCTCTGGTTTACAAACAGGAAGAGAAAAATCTCTGCTTGGCGCATGGAAAGGGACGGGGACTCTGTTTTCAGGCTTTGAAGGAGGTTAATAGAAAGTACTTTTAAAAAACTCCGTAAACCATAGCAAGCGTCCCCAGGATTCTGCTTGTAAACAAAAGTGATGCTGATGATAATTAAGGCTACATTTCAATCACGGGTAGTTTTAGTAAAAAACGTGATGGACAGACCATGGGCAGTGAACAAAAAGTCACAGCTCGTGACCGGTCCATGACTTATACTATATACCCTTGATTAAAACGTGGGTACTGTGGGGCAGAGGGCAGCCCAGGGGCACCACAGGGCTCTTTGAGGGGGATGCACAGCCCAAAACCTCTGGTGGTGCTGGGAAGGGAGGGGGGTCTGGCAGGCTCCCCACCTGGCTCCTGGAAGTGGCTGGCATGTGCCCATCCAGAGCACAGGCTTCACAGCTCCCATTGGCTGGGAACTGGGGCCAATGGAAACCAGGGGGGCAGCACCTCCGGGCAGAGGCAGCATGCAGAGCTGATGGACATGTTGCTGCTTCTGGAGGAGCCTCCCCTCCCACTACCGAGATATGTGCTGCCCAGAACCATCACCTCCACCTGCATCCAATCCCCTGCCTCAGCCCTGAGCGCCCTCTTACACCCAAACTCCAGCTATTGCTGGTGGACAGGGGGCCTGGTGGTGCTGAAGTCACGGATGTCCCAGAAAGTGTCAGAATCCACTGGATTTAATATAATGGCTCTTGCCCAAGGATCTTAAGCAGCTTTACTAATATTAACTAAGCTGGCAAAAGTATTGCTAGACCCATTTTACAGGTGGGTACACTGAACCACAGACGGGTTAAGGGCCTTGCTTATGCACACATAGCCTGAAATTTACCCATGTGCTCTGAGCCAGCACAGCATCTCGGCACCACTCAAGTCCCATGCCAGCCAGAGATGGTAAAATACACAGACTCAGAGTCCAATAGAGGGGGAGGCGCATCCCTGAGCTACACGCCAGAGCAGGGCTTTGGGCCTCAGGACTCCTGGGTCCTATTCCTACTTCTCGCTCAGTGCGGGTGAAATTCACTCCTTGTGTCAAGGCCTCAGAGCTAAGCACCAGGCCCCAACGCGCGCTTACCGTCTATGATCAGGGAGGCTCTCTGCGTTGGCTTCTTTCCAGATTTGATGCGGTACTCATTGATGGCGTTTTCAATCTCCTGAAGTTTCTTTAGGGCATTGAGATAGGAGGTTTTCCTTTGTTTCTTCAGCTTTTTGCTGACATTGGGGTCACTGGCCAGGCGCCGAGCAGCCTCAGTGATCTGCGACTGAATTGCAAATTCCCTCTCCAGGCGCTCCAGCTCGGCTTCCTATCAAATTGAGAAGAGATTCTGGCCGTCACGGCTTCACGGTCAGATCCTCAACGGGTGTAGCTGCATGGCAAAGCTCTGCTGACTTCAACAGGTCTACATCGCTTTACCCCAGCTAAGGATCTGGCCCTACCCGGCATTTAACAGAGACGAGTCCATCTACCGATCTGCCCCTAGCTCAACCACAAGTGCATTATCAGGGCCAGTCCGGGCATCTGCTTCTCAAGCTCGTGAGCACCTGATCACACACGTGAACTCATGATTTCACAAGGAAAGGGTGCACAATCCAGGCCTTAATTTGTGAGGCTCGTCAGCACTAGTGCATTCTGGCAGCTGATCTGATATGGCTGTGTCTGCTATTTGCCTTGCAGGAAAAAACTGATGTATCCCATAGTGATGTGTGCGAATCCCAACATCTCTCACAAGTGTTGCTAAGGTGTCTGTCACCATGGTGACCAAGTGCTGTATGAAAATGAAACATCAGGATGTTGCACTGATAAGTCCAAGGGCAAAGGCATGACATTTCAACGTAGTATTACTGGTTAGCACTTGCATAACGCTGGTACAGAGCCCATCTCCCACTGAATAACTGTGTCAAATTCATCCTGGTTACAATCCAACCCTACCCAAAGGTCATTAATGTGAGGCGATACATAAACGAACGATGACACAACATTAGCATGAGACTTCACAGAGGTGTGATATAAGAGGCCACGCATGATGTAATGATTTCAACAGAAGGCTCTGACCAGGCCAGAAAGCCAGGAAGTTAGACCCTGTTTGGCCACGGCAGAGTTAAACTATGCTTAAAGCAGGGATAACAGAGTTAGGGCCAGGTTCTGAGCTGGTGTAACTGGCATTGATACTATAGCATTAAGTCAGTGGAGCTATGCCAATTTACCCTAGCAGAGAATCCAACTCTTTGCTTATAGCCCGTGAGGACATGGACTGGAATTTTCAGAAAGGTGAAGTTCTCTTACACACCCAAGTCCTATTCACTTTCAGTGGATTTGAGCCGCAAATTAAAACATTAGCTTTGCTGAATGGTCAGTGCTCAGACTGCAAGCCCTTGTAGTCACATATTCAGTGAAACCCTATTTGTTATCAATATTCAAGTCCTGTCAGTTTACCAACCTGCATACACAGAGCGGTTGATGCTATAGGAATTAATCCCTCCTCAGGTTGGGATGGCTCTCTCAAGTTTTCATTTTGGGCATCTTGGCTTCAAAATCCCTCTGCTGTCAGTGGTGAGTCAGCATTGCTTTAAATCTATAATTACAGCTCCTCTCACATTACTGCCAGATGAAGGCCTGGTTTTGTTTTGTAAAATGAGGTTTTGCTTTGAAGATTTTATAAGCTCTGTCAACACTAAACTTATTAACGGTGCATTCAACACAACGAACATTTAAGACAGAGAGCCCAATCTGACTTTTTCTGGCAAAACACCCAGGCTGTGTCTATACTGGTGCGATCTTGCGCCAGAGCTATGCAAATGAGGCTCAGTGTGGAATATCGCCGAGCCTCATTTGCATAACTAATGAGCCGCCATTTTTGTGGAAGAGGCTCTTGCGCAAGATGGAGCTGTCTACACTGCCCCTTCTTGCGCAAGACAAACCCTCTTGTGCAAAGCTGTTATGCTGATTATTTTCAGGCATAACGGCTTTGCGCAAGAGGGTTTTTCTTGCGCAAGAAGGGGCAGTGTAGACAGCTCCGTCTTGCGCAAGAGCCTCTTCCGCAAAAATGGCGGCTCATTAGTTATGCAAATGAGGCTCGGCGATATTCCACGCTTAGCCTCATTTGCATAGCTCTGGCGCAAGATCGCGCCAGTATAGACACAGCCCCACTGAAAGTAAGCAAGGGCGGATTAAGGACAGTGCTAATCATGGTTAAAAATAAAGGCAGCAAGGGCTCAGCCCTGCAGTCCTTATTCAGACAACACTCTCAGTGAAGATACTGATTTTTTTTCCAAAATCAGCCTTAACATCATCAACAGCTGTCTTCATTTGTTTCTCTCCCATTCATCTTTTTTCTGATGGACGCCGTTATGCATACTGCCTTGCAGTACCAGGGCCATTCATTTGCCTTCAGATGGAGTCCTGCCTTGGTGCCAACTCTCACAACAGTTTGATGTTTTACTTAAAGTTCCAGCTCCTAAAATTAAGTGACCCTGAGAGAATCTCAACTTTCATTAAAAAAAAAAAAAAAAAGTCTGTAGCCTTCATAGTTGCAGAGCAAGGCTTGAAAATGTGAACTCCAGAGGCTTAAAAATCAGAAGACAAATGAACAGATCATCTCATGATTTTGGGGGACCTGACTCAGCATTTTTTAATGCTTGAGGATGGGAATCTTATGTTACCAAAATGAACATTACCCACAAAGGCAGAGAGGGGCTTTAACCTCTTTTGCTATAGAGAAGAGCCATTCTCTTGCACTTACGGACCATGCATCACTATTAGGAGAAGGATAGAGAGGAAAACAGACTCCAGCCAGGTGTCCCCGCCTGGAAGCCTTCTCTGAAACACTAAGGCAACCTCTACACTGGCAGCAGCGTGTAGCATTCATGTAGCTACATGCTGCACTGAGAGACAGGCTGGCCCACACTGCAGTGTGCTACACGCGTTAGTGAGAAGCTTTGGTAAGGGGAGGCAGTGGGGAAGGCTTCATCGACTCCTGGCTGGACAAACTCCAGCAGTGGGGAGCCTTAGTCGTTCCTTGCTGCTAGAGCTTTTACTCATAGTGGGGAAAGGCTCTGGTGGTGGGACACTACATGGCTAAAAATAGCAATGTAGACGGGGAGGCAGGGCTTGGATGAGTAGAGAGCTGGGTAAGGTATACGCTTGGGTACATACCCACCCCCTTCAGGCGTGTTTTTACTCTCCTAGGCTGTGACTCACAGTCTAGCCTGCTACCTGCACGTAGCATATGTACAGTACATGCCACCAAAAGAGATGTGCTTTGTAGATACAGCCCAAGACAACACAGGAATTTGAAGATCAATTTATAACACTGCAGCAAACAGAGTGCAGAGCTTTTGGGAGTCAGTGCTTTCCTTGTAAAAGCAAATTAAAATGTGCTAGCTCATGAGTCGGTTACTTCAGTAGAATACCTCTCCCTGACTCCTCAAATACAAACCCCAAGAGCTTTGGTTGTTCATGTTTTGAGCAGAAAGAAAATGCTCACAATATAGTAAAGGGTTAATTCTCCAGCTGACTCCAACCTTACACCACAGATTCATTTTCTTCTATTATAAAAATAAAAGGAAACTCAAAACTAGACTATCCACAGGTGTCTTGAGACCAGTCTCCACAGACAATGGCTTTTCTGTGAATTCCGGTCCCGCCTTACAGCTGCTCCAGGGCTGTTTTCACAGACATGGTTCAGGGCACTGACCCGGCCAACTGTGGGAGAGAGAGCACAGAACAAATGCTCCCAGGCACACTTACACAAACACAAGTCAGGCTGCCCAGAGGCAGGGAGGATGGCTCCTTTGTTTAGGAGTGCATTTGTCTTGCAATCACAGGACCAGTTGGAAGAATTGACCTGACGCTTTATAAAAGGACTTTTGAGGAAACCCTACCTGGCCAGTTTTAGTACTGAGTAAGAACTACTGCAGGAAGGGAGGGAGAAGAGCTACGAATACTCAAAAAGATACCAGAAGTGGTTCGAAAGCCTAGAGTAACTCGGAACCCAGTCCCATGACTCAGTCACATGAGTAGTTTAGACCTGCACCAGCAATGTCATTCAGCTATTGGTCTGATTAAGGACAGTTTGCACAGTTAGCAGGATTAGAGCCATAAGCGACTCACCAAAAGCTACTTTTTTATTCCTGTGTCAGAGCTAGGGCAGGAACACAGTTCCTGGCTCCCAGTCCTATGCTCAGACCAGCATCTTCTCTCACCCCTTCCTTACCCCAAATACAAGCAAAGAAAGAAAGAAGGAAAGAAAGAAAGAACAACATTAGTAAGTTCAATTAAAAGTGGTGGTCTCTGAGTAATACGCCGAGGGGTATTCTAGACAAATGATAGATACATTAAACAGGACTGGAAGGCAAGTCCTCACCTCTCCTTTAGGCAGTATTTTCTGTTCATCCAGTTTAAAGGCAGTCCCTATTCTTCGCCTTACAATTGGTGGCTCCTCCCCTGGATCTAGGGGGTATTCCCTTGGCAGCTTTCCCGTGAGCTCCTGAAAACATAAGGTGCGATTAGTGGGAAGGGGAATATGCAAAAGCAAACTCATCCCGGGTATAGTCTGAAAAATTATTGTAAAAATAGTATTGCAGGGTTCCATTGCATATCATCTTTCAGTGACCCCGAATCAACTGATAAATATACAGATTTTTCTAACTTCCAGGCCTGTGAACTCAGCCTATGCTCTGAAAGTCAAGCTAAGTCAAACGGGAATATATATTCTGCAACTAGAAGAAAAATTAACAAATTTGTTAATGATCTGCCGGGCTAGGTACTGCCCATCAGCGGGATGCATGTGCCAGATTGGATGCCCCCTCACATTCCTTCAGCAGTGCTGTCGCTGTGGAGAAACCAGTAAGGAAAACAAGTTTCTAAAGTTATTTGGTGACGGAGAAGCCAGCAGACCTGACTCTGAATTCACACAGGGAGCGGAACTGTCAAGGGCCACTTTTACAGTATTTTTTTCTGATCCATAACTGCATGTTAAAATACTACAATCTAATTCCTGATCAGTCTGAGATCACTGCAGTGAAATGGCTGTTGAAAACAGTGGCTGATGCCCAAGTACCTGTTGGATAACTTTTTACTAACTGAAATCTGTGCCAAACTCCAGGCTATGTCATGTGCCGTTTTGGAGCAATATCAGACTGAAAGGGTCATTTGCAAAGATTAGTTCCACGTGTGAAGCAGACCCTGCACACTTTCAGAGCCAAGGGACATGCATAGGGATAGATTTGGAGCATGCAGAGGAGCAAGTGCCAGAACTGATGCTAACCTTGTGTTTTTTCTGGTTCCTACAAAACAGCTACCCAGACCTGAATTAAAGGCATCCAAATGCCTGCAGAGAAAGGCAAGAGTGTTGCTACAAGGAACAACCCAGCTTCTTGAGCTGAACAGTCTCTGCAGCGAGGACAAAAGGCTTTTGTGTTCTGCAGCACCAGCCTTGAGAGGATCCAGCTGGCCGAAAAGTCTAAATCATCTGAATCCCATAGAACAGTGGCTGACCTTAATGTGCAGCATGTAGCTCAGCTCCCTGCCTCCTTCATGCCCCCATGACCCATGCCCCAATGGGGACTTTCTTTCTACTGTTTTCAGGTCACGGGGAAATGAGGCCCTGGTGATTTCAGTCCTTAGCATAAGCAGTTCCCAACACAATGAATTCCTAGCCCAGTTTTGCACTGAACTGCACAAAATGCCCTTTGCAAAGGTTGTTTAAATGCTTCCCTCTCCAGCGTGGCTGTTTTAGATCTTTTTGTGTAAGGTGTTTATCCTATGGCACAAAATGGCTGGCTGCAAAGAGTGCGGTGAGATACGGATACTGGAGTTTTCTACTGAGCATCAGACTGGTCCTTTATAACCCCAATCGTACATCAAGCATGGGGGTGTGTGGGAGGGGGGAGAGTTATATCTTTAATGGCTCCTTTGCCATGACTCCTGAATACCCACAGTTTTGTAAGAACAAAATCCACGTGGGCAACTGTGCTGCTACCATAAGCTGAAAAGGATTTACAGGCATGGCCTGAAATCTAATCTGAATTAATAAATAACCGAAGTAGTGGCTGTTGCAAATCGTTTGGATCATGCTAGTTTGATTAAGCCCATGTGTTAACCCCTCCCCCCCCAATTTGTGTTCCTCTGCCTCATTCTAACACAGCAATTCCCACAGCCAACAAACCGATTCAGGACCACCAGAGAGGAAACGCTTAAAATAAAAGAGCCAGTGAAACTTTTGACCACTTTCTGCAGCTGGTCCAAGCTAAATGGTTTATGGGCACCTGGGGTCTGACCTGATTCTGAAAACCTTACTCACAAGAGTAGGCCCTTCAAAGCCAATTGAGACTTCTTCCCTCAGGATTGCTCATGAGAGGAAGGGTTATGGGATGAGGCCTGCACATATTTCTTCATGTTCTTTGTTGAAAAACTGTTTTTCTCCTAATTATCCCAGCTGGTGTTCACGGCAGAACCAAGTCCAAACAAAACTCAATGAAATTTAAAAAAATGAGCAGAGGTCTTTTTTCTGTTTGTTTGTTTTTTAAAGTGATACACACCTTATGATCCCAGGACTGTTACCCAAAGACAGATCTCTCATTCTCTATTCTGGGCAGGGATTTTTGTTAAATCTGGATTTTTCCAGGCCTGGGAAACAGCAGGGGTGTTATGTATGCACGTGTGATTGAAATGTAAACTTCATATAAGCAGCTGCTAATATTTATTATGTTTCCAGGAACAAACACAGCAAGGATCCTAACTTCTCCAACACTTGAAATGGTTTTACGTTCGTGCTGACCTGCTTTCAAATAATCCAGTTAAAATCAGCCCCAACAATAATTAAACACAGACACATGCCAAGCACAACATGATCTCATCATATGGCAGCCAATTAGCCCCATAATGATGTGTA
Source organism: Pelochelys cantorii (assembly GCA_032595735.1). NCBI lineage: Eukaryota > Metazoa > Chordata > Testudines > Trionychidae > Pelochelys > Pelochelys cantorii. The sequence goes on along the minus strand of CM064326.1, from coordinate 333,585,956 downwards.
GGGCAGAAAGGTGATTTTCTCTGGATAGTGTTAACTAACATTCTTTTCTACTAGCGATTCTGATGATGTAGCCCAGGGACCTCCCCATCATTTGTCATGTTTCATGCAGGCAAGAAGAAGGAAAGATGCTGCAGTACCAGCTCACCCCAACTGTGGTGATTTAACCCATGTACCAGGCAACGGGATTGTGCTGTGACATAGCTGGGAGTTGGCAGAGCATGGAAAGGGAGCACCCAAGGCCGTGCCTCCTCTAGGAAAAGAGGTGTTAGCTCACACATCTTTCTTCTACCGGAGGTGAGGCCTTAGGGAATATACCAGGCCAGGTGTCCACATCATGGCTAGACCAGATGTGCCATCTATAAACCTGAACCTATTCCCAATGAAGTCAATTACCCATTGGGAGCTTTGTTGAAGGACACGGAGTAGCTAAGCATCCCCAACTCATGACAACTTCAATCGGAGCTGCACATGCTCAGCACCTTGCTGGATCAGGCCTCCTGCGTGCTCAGCTGGCTTGGAATGAGTCCAATTTCTCTAGTGTAAAAACGGTCTTGCGGCAGCAGTAAACATAAGGAGTCTGAACTGAAATGTCTGGAAGTCACCAAGTCCCTCGGGCACCATGCACTTGGGGAGATACGCTTTAGGAAGGCTTTCACCTCTCCTTCCAGCCTCCATCACTTTTTCAAACGCGAGCGTGAGCATATAAAAACATAAGCCACAATGTTTTCTAGGGTTATAAAATGTCTATTGCCTACCGCTTCTCGGAGACACAGTTTCTTTAGCTCCTCCAGTCGCTGGCGCAGGGTCTCTTCCAGAGCTTCCTGCCTGGATTTCAATGCAGCCAGCATGTCTTTCTTGGCAGACTGAGAGCTATCTGACTCTTGGGAACCTGTCAATAAACAATGATTTCACTAGGCCAGCTGACAGCAGAACACACATCTGGAGCATTAATGAATTTCACCAAAGCCTACACTTTGGATGGGAGCTTTCCAAAGAAAAACCAGACGATGAAATGAAGCAGGTGTTACACAGTCCTGTTTGTTTATG